>CM021101.1:701465182-701742642 GCA_007115665.2 Sequoiadendron giganteum
CTCTCCCTCTCTCCCACTCCCTCTCCCTCTCCCTCTCTCCCTCTCCCTATCACTCTCCCACTCCCTACCATTAACCCTTAGGTCTATGTGTGTACAAATCGGATATCCAATTTGTTAAACTTCATTGTGCAGAGGTGAAATCTTACCATTGTAGAACATGTTTTACAAATCAGATATTGGATTTGTGGGCCATAGAAAAACCCCATGTGGGCTGTTTTTGTGCATTCAAATGGACCCTGCATTCTGTTTGTAGCACTTTGCAGGCGATAAACGCGTGGTTTCAGATAGGAAGAGACAAAGATAAAAATTTTGGAGCATCTTGTACTCAAATTTGTCATACATAATGATTTTTTAGCATCTTTTATTTGCTATAATGGGGAGCAACAGTCGTCGGAAGCAAAAACGTAAGAGAAAGCTGACAAAAGAACAAATTGAAGGATATAGACAAAGAGATAGAGAAGGTCATAGGAAGAAAAGACAAGGTATGTAAAATATTGGTGAACCTGAGCCCTATGGTCTTTCAAGTGAAGAGGAAATTGAATATGTTCAAGGTGAAAATGTAGAACATAATATTGAAATTGGGAATGAAAATGTTCAAATTGATATTGAAAATTTTCAAGATGAAAATGTTGGAATTGAAGATGTTGAACATGATATTGAAATTGGAAATAAAAATATTGAAATTGATAATGAAAATGTTGGGAATGAAATTGTTCAAATTGATATTGAAAATGTTCAAGGTGAAAATGTTGAAACTGAAGATGTTGAACATAATATTGAAGCAAGTGTAAATTATGTTTCACTAGATTACACGAGAAATGAAGAACCTTATGTGGAAGAAAGACATATTCCAAATTCAAGACCTTCAAGGACCCCTAAATGGTTAGTTGAAATTGATGATAACATTATAAACAATTTTGAAGGAAAGAGGTCAACACGAACTATTCGGTTGTAGGCTAGAATACTTTTCAACCAATATTTTAGCAATAAGACATTGACCGAGCAATGCCAATGTTTTGTACAATTGCTAAAGATGCAAAAGATGCGACCTTTGCTAGCCAAATTGAAGATTCATCTGAACAAGAGGACCGAAAAAAATTCTATTATTGTCAAAAATATTTTTAATGCTCTCAATTCTACTGGAAAAAATAACAAGGAAAAAGATAAGAGAGCTTCTTAGAGAGTCATTACCACCACCCCAGTAAGCCATCAATTGAAAAAGGCTCGCTTTATGAGACAAAATTGTATTGATTTTGACTTAAATCGTAAAACTTTGGATAAAGCACTTGCAAGAAGAGAAAGAATAGATGAACCTCTTCAAAATGATACATGGGCTTTTGCCGAAAGGCTTACACATGTTGATAAGAAGCTAACCGATAATGTAAAGCAGGCAATTCAACAATTTTGGCATGATAACTCTAGAGTATCACCCAATGCAAAGGATGTTTTAAAGTTAAGAATTGGTAGTCAAGACAATACACCGCATCCTAAACATTTCTTGGAATCAAGCCAAACAATGTTGTTCAACAAATTTATTCAAACACATCCAAATATGGATATCTCACAAAGAAATTTTGAAGGTTTGAAGCCATTTTATTGTGTGCCTCTTAAGATTCGTAATACTTTTTGTTGCAAATACCATGTGGATTTTTCAATGTACCATGAACTATTATGCTATATCCGTTCTACTTTGCATACTAATGAAATTTTGCAGGAGTGTGGTGCAATGCATCTTCTGAAATCATCAAGGGATGTGCTAGATCTATTTTTATGTTCTAGGGATGATGCTTCCTTTTTCTATAGAAATGATTGTTTAAATGTGAAGTGCTCACAATGTGGTGGCTTGTCAAAGTTTGTTCAATGTTTTCATGAGGGTTCCGAACATGAATTTGGAAAGAATCTTGTTGAGAAAAAGAGATATGAGATAGTCAAATATAATTTGCAGAGTGGAGGTGAAGGTTCTAGATGCGAGTTGGTTACAAAAGAATGCAGTGTTTCTAATTTTATTTCAGATTTTAAGGATAATCTTTTCTATAAATATGCAAGGCATAGTCATAGGTCTCAGTGGTTGGATCATCAATTCAGGATATGTAAGGACTCTTTTCCGATTGGCACTATTATATTAGTGGTTGATTTTTCTGAAAAATACACATCTGTAACCACAAAACGAGGTACAATCTTAGTATTGCAATTCCATTCAGATTGCTATTTTTGTCCACATAATGTTTAGACATGCACCTGATAGTACAGAGGAGGATCGAAAGATAATCAGAGAGTATCATTTTTATATGAGTGATAATAGATCTCACTCGTCCAAGTATGTCCAACATTGTTTCAAGAATTTTTTTGAGTTCTTGCAGGAGCATGATATAGCACTGGGCCGCCATCTCATTTGGCCAGATAACTATACAGGTCAATTCAATAATGCTCGTATGTTTTATTGGTTGAGTAGAAGGCATGTAGAGAGGGGTGTACCTAATATTTGGAGTTTTTTTGAAGCTGGGCATGGGAAAGGGGAGCATGATGGAGCAGGTGCATGTGTAAAGAGAGCTCTAGTTAAGGAGCAATTGAAGATTTCAGGAGAAAAATTCAGTGATGCATGTTCTATTGTTGATTGGTGTAGTTCAACATTGTCACAGGGAGGGACTTTTGATTCAACAGTGCACATATTCTTCTGGTTGGTTGAGGAGGGTATAGTGGGAGGCAGATTGGATTTCATACAATCAAAGATTCTTCAAAGATGCATTCATTTTGAAGCTCAGATGAAAGCACATGGACCATTTGGACACGACAGCTGGCTTGTTTTTTTTAGAGTTGTATTCAGTGCGAGTGGGATCAATGCGAGTCAAGTGAGTGGGTGGATACATGGGTTCCATAGTATCTAACTCCTTTATCTCAAACTATATCCATGATAAATTACACAATGGAAAGTTCACTTGATTACGACCGGCTTTCAGATCTATTACATCCAAGACATGTTTTTGCAATTGTTGCACCACAGGGGAATGAAGAGAGATCAGAATATTGGTTGGCTCGATGTGTGATGGTAAAGCACAAGCTAACACAATTGATGGAAGATGATGATGGGTTCGTGTATCCTATAGGTTCAGTTAAGCAAAGAGATGACCCTTGAGGCACACTTGAATATAATATTCAAGAATGAAAAGTACAATGCTTAAGCCTCTTTTTTGTTGTGACAATATAGATATACCATTTGCAAATTTTGCGATATTCTTGGCACGGTTGATAATGGACCTGCTACAACAATAGCCAACTCTGATCCTTTCAAAGAGGTATGCGACATATTACAATAATATAGACTGGTTATTCAAAGCATCTTTTATAGTTTGCATTACCAATTCATCATCATTTAGGCTATTTAGATTAATATATATTTGTTAGTCTAGGCTTTTTTTGTTTGTTACAATATACATTTATCATTTGACAAATTTTGCGATATACCTGGCACGATTGATCATGGACCTGTTGCAACAATAGGCAACTATGATCCTTTCAGAGAGGTATGTGAAAAATTACAATAATATCGATTGGTTATTCTAATCATATTTTCTATTGTATGTAGTTTAACTGCTACCTTGATGGTTTGTATAGGTGCTTGTCACTCCAAAACGCCAACATACTACTCTTGTGGAAGACTATGCCCTAAATGCCTCAAATAGGCAAATTTTGTAAAAATTGAATTTTGAAATGTGAAACAATGTAAAAAGGTCATAATTTTGTATAGGCATAATCTATATCCAGTGATGTTTTTTGAAATACAGTTCAAATGTTTGGCATTGTATAAAGGGTATGTTTAAAATACAAAAAGATTTTTGTACTTAATCGAGCTACAAACGGAGGTTTTATTCCTCGTTCTTTCCTATTGGTATGCTCATTTGAACCAGGTTTTGTAATATCTCCTATTTATATATAACAAATTACAGTGGCTTGCCACTTTTTCAAAAAACAAAAAATTAAAAAGTTCATTGTGAATTTCATTTCCCATGTAATTGATTCAAGCTGACTGGGTAAGAGTTTTTTGATGCAAGAGCTAGGACTTGTAGAATCTTGATCCAACCTTAAATCTTTATGCCCCCACATTTCATTGACATTAGCACTTTGGACTCTTAAGAGAAATAGTCTGTCAAAGATTGTTGTCTTTTAGCACTTTGGACTCTTAAGGGAAAATGTTGGTTCAATGCAGCTCAGAGCGATTTGGCATATGTGGGTGCAAAAGAGAACCATACCTAGCGTAAACCTACCCATCTGAATGTGTTGAAATAGTATGGTTAGTCGTACGAGATCGAGAATGAAATTTGCACCACTTTGCAACTTTACACTGCTTGCATTTGGTAACTTTCCCTCAACTGAAAACTCATCACCACGGGAAAACGCCTTCAAGATAGCAAAAAATGAGAGAGGTTATTGTATATTGTCTCAACAAGATCCCATATCCTAAGATGAAGAGTCTGTAAGCATCACGATTTCTGAGAAATAGTCTGTCAAAGATTGTTGTCTTTTAGCACTTTGGACTCTTAAGGGAAAACATCACTCCAATGCAGCTTGGAGCGATTCGGCATATTTGGGTGCAAAAGAGAACCATACCTAGCATAAACATACCTATCTAGATGTGTTGGAATAGACTATTTGGTCGTACGAGTTCAAGAATGAAAGTTGCACCACTTTGCAACTTTACACTGCTTGCATTTGGCAACTTTTTCTTCAACTGAAAACTCATCACCACGGGAAAATGCCTTCGAGATAGAAAAAATTGAGAGAGGTTATTGTATATGGTCTCAACAAGATCCCATATCCTTAGACAAAGAGTCTGTAAGCATCACGGTTTCTGAGAAATAGTCCGTCAAAGATTGTTGTCTTTTAGCACTTTGGACTCTTAAGGGAAAACGTCGCTCCAATGCAGGTTGGAGCGATTCGACGTATTTGGGTGAAAAAGAGAAATATACCTAGAGTAAATGTACCCATCTGGATGTGTTGGAATAGTCTGTTTAGTCGTACGAGTTCGAGAATGAAATTTGCACCACTTTGCAACTTTTCCCTCAACTGAGAACTCATCACCACGGGAAAATGCCTTCAAAATAGAAAAAACCAAGAGAGGTTATTGTAGATGGTCTCAACACGATCCCATATGCTTAGATGAAGAGTCTGTAAGCATCATGGTTTCCAAAAAATAGTCTGTCAAAGATTGCTGCCTTTTAGCACTTTGGACTCTTAAGGGAAAACGCTGCTCCATGAAAAATTATGAGATATGTGCTTTCCTAAGTAATGATCTTCCCCTGCACATGTTCCTAATATTCAACATGCTCTACAACATCAACAATTTCTGCCAATCCTATATTTTCCAACTCCCCAAGAGCTTTGACATTCTTTTCAAGTTTCCCTCTCAATCTATGGCTCCTTGTTGGAGGCACAACAGTAAAAGACTTGGTTAATTTTGATTTCATTGGAGGAATTTTATTTTTCCCAGTGGCTATAGGATGCTTAGTTTCTTCAATTTTCCACTTCCTATGGCTAGGGTTTACATTTTCTAGTTTTTCCTTCTTAGCCTTCCCTTTTCTAAATTCTATTTTTCTTTTTTTTTTTTCCTCTTTTTGAATAGAAGCCTTAGTGTGAACTGTGGTTTTAGGGGAAAAAACAACATTAGGGTTCAAAGATGAACTATCTTCATCTGCATGCTCAGATTCAGAGGAACTAATTTCTACTACAGGTTCTGTTGCAGGAGGGTTTGTACTAGGAATTTCACCAGAAGTTGAAGCTCCAAGAGTGAATTTAAGAACCCCCTCATCCCCAATAACCCTGTAAGTTAGGGGTCTACCTCTAGGACCCACATTTTCTAATCTGAACTTCTTAATGTTCAAAAATTCATCCCATGACATATTGGACACATCTTGCAAAGAATTTTCTACTAGTAGTTTAATCAAACAGTGATGGGAAACAAAGTTTTCCCTGCCTTTCTATGTCTCATCTGACATGATTTCAAGAAGATTTTATAGGACATTTGGCACATTCATCCTACTATCATGTCTCATGTGATTCAAAAGCTTGAAATGCATAGAATGAAGACAGGATTGATGACCCTTGTACGTAATGTATTTCAAAATATATAAACAACAACTTGCTTCCATGTTTCTGGTAAGAAAGTCTCCCCATTCTTTGTTTATCTATAAAAGGTGGAGGATCACTAGGATTGGTGAATTATGCTCTACCTGTTCTAACATCCTTAGAAGTAGGGTGTAGCGAGTAAACCTGAAACTTCAACAATCCTTTCTTTAGTGGCTATAACTTTTAATCCTTTCACCATTACAAAATGTTTGTGCAAATTCTAAGGAAATGTCGTTATTGAAACTATTTAGCTTCAAAAAATAATCTAGCCAACCACAATTCCTAAATTCAGGCTCATAGAGTGCATCCTGTAGGATTACTTGGTGATCTATTGGTTCACTTCTGATTAACTGACCTCCCATTGCCTCCACTCACACTTTTCAAAATGCCTCTACAAAGACTTCTTTCCTATAATCCTTTAGTCAAAAACCCAAATTCTCTTACACTTCTTGCAATTCTCACCAATGTTATATGACCTCTCAATTTTACCTTTTTAGTGGCTTTATGATTTTGAATAAGGCAGTAAAGAATACATAAAGGAGGGGTATTATAAAAGAAAATAGAAAAGGCTTAATATCATATCATGCATGCAAAACGTCACTTCAACTCATTATTTCAAATTTACTACCATGTCGGTGCATGAAATGGCTAAATGACATGTATGACATGTAGGTTCACACCACCCCAACCTAGATAAGAGCATGTGTACCTTTGACTAGCCAGAAGGTTGAACACTAGGTGCACTTCCTTCAGTTGCAAGAACTTAAAAGTTTTGGTATTCAATGAATTACTGCATGAACTCCTATTTTGAGGAATGCTTATGGTATAACCTTAGATGATGACCATTGACCAAGAGTTTGAACTTGATAGGATCAATTTTTGTAAGCTGAACAAAACCATTGGGGAAGACCTCTCAATCTCATATGGTCCCAACCATCAGGTTTGAAGTTTTCCTAAGTTGTCTTTATACCTAGAATCATAAAGAAGTTCCTAGTCACCTAGTTGGAACTTCTTTTCTTTGATGAATTTATCATGCCATTTAACTCTCTAGTTCTACACCATCTCACTATGGTGGAGGGTTTATTTCCTCATCTCATCTAAGGAATTTAGTTGCATAACTATATCCTTCTATGCCATAGATATATCTATTCTAAGGTCTAGTGCTATTTAAAGAGTTTTGTGTTCAAAATCTATAGGCATCATTGATACTTTTCAATATAATAGTTCAAAGGGAGTAAAACCAGTGGCAGTTTTCCAAGTGGTTCTATAGGCCCAAACAGTTTTTGGTAACCTATTTTCCCAATCTTTTTTGTTGATTGGTACTATTTTGGTCAGAATAGATTCTATTTCCCTATTTGTTACCTCAGACTAGCCATTGTCTTGAGGGTGATAGGGTGTAGACTTCTTATGCTTGATAGTATACTCATTCACCAATGTTGTGACAAGAGTGGATGTGAGTTGAGCCCCTTGATCTATGACTATCTCTCTAGGAACTCCATAGCATGTGAGGATTTCTTCATAGAGGAATTCTGCAACTTTATTGCCCCTAGCATGTTTCATTGCTTTGAATTCAACCCTTTTTGTCACATAATTAGTACAAACCAAGATGTAAGATTTTCCATTTTACGATCAATTGGACCTACAAAATCAAGTCCCCATTTATCAAATGGTGTGATAACTACTTGAGGGTATAGATTCATCTCATCTGATTTAGTTAGTCAACCCATCCTTTGACACCTATCACATTTCCTAGTATACTTTCTTGCATCCTTATGAAGTGTAGGCCAATAATACCTTATATTGAGAATCTCCATGGGTGTTCTCTTAGCTACAAAGCCTCCCCCATAGGGTTCATCATGGCATGCATGTAGTATATCATGAGTTTCATCCTCTCTTATACATCTTATCATCACATGATCTAGTCCAGTATAGAATAAACAACCTGTCATCCATGAGAATGGAAAGGTTTTTTCAATAAGAACCCTTCGCTCTTTTGGAGAGAAATGAGGGGGAACTCTTCCTGTAACCAAATAATTGGCTATATCTACATACCAAGGTGTGTGCACACTGATGGAGAATAAATTTTCATAAGGAAATGAGTCGTCAATGAATTGAGTGTCCTCTGATGCGGTCAATCTGGAGAGAAAATACGCCACAATATTTTCCTTCCCTAGCTATTCTATAATGGTGATATCAAATTCCTACAATAAAAACCACCTTGCTAACCTTCCTGTAATTAATGGCTTTTTAATCAAGTATTTTATGGATGCATGGTTTGTATGGACAAAGACTTGGTATCCTATGATATAATTCCTAAATTTGTTGAGATCATAAATGACTACCAACATCTCCTTCTCTATCATTGTGTAGTTAAACTTAGCCCCTTGTAGGTTTTTCCTAAAAAAGTAGATTGCATGCTCTATTGCTCCTTGGTTTTGTCCTAAGACAACCCCCATGGAATAATTAGATGGATCTATGTGAATGTGGAAAGGGATTTCTGAAGTAGAGCCTTTGAGGACAAGAGAATGGGTTAATATTGTTTTTAAATCAGAGAATTCTTTTTCACAATCTATTATCCATTGGAACTTGAAACATATTTAGTTAAAATATTATAAATTGGTGTTTCCATCTTATTGAAATATTTTATGAAGCGCCTATAGTATCATGCATGTCCCAGGAAACTTCTAACATCTTTTTACTTGACATGAATATAAAGATTGGTAATTACCTCAATTTTGGTTGGGTGCACTTGAATTCCTTGTTGAGAGATATAATGGCCAAGGACCACTCCTTCCTGCATCATCATAAATAATTTCTCATTGTTCAAGGATAGATTATGGTCTTCACATCGTTGCAAATTTTTTTTGATGTTTTCTATTGTTTTCGCAAAATAAGCACCATAAGTAGTGAAATCATCCATATAGATCTCCACACAATCATTTGAAATATCTGAGAATATACTAATAAATACTATTTGTAAGGTTGCAGGTGCATTTCATAGACAAAATGAGAGCACTAAATAGGAATAAGTCCCCCAAGGATAGGTGAAAGTCATCTTTTCCTGATCTTCAGGTGTAATCTGTATCTGATTATAACCATTGAATCCATCTAAGAAGTAAAAATATTGCTTACCTGCAAGTGAATCCAATACTTGGTCTATAAAAGGAAGGGGAAAGTGATCCATTTTGGTGGTAGAGTTTAGTTCTCTATAGTCAACACAAACTCTCTATTTACCTCCATTTTTAGGAACAATTGCGAAAGGGGAAACCCATTGGCTTTCTAAGATAGGGTAGATAAATCTTGCATCTGATAAATTTTGTAGTTCTCCTTTGATAATCTCCCTCAATGTAGGGTTGATTCTCCTTCGTGATTGCCTTACTGGTGTGTAGATATCTCCAATGTAGATCCTTTGAGTACAAAGTTTCAGATCTAATCCTTCCATGTCATGGTAATCCCATGCAAATGCTTGTTGATACAACTTTAATAGTTTTTCCAAAGACAACTATTGATCTTGACTAATCTTGTTATTAATATTCAAATGTTTCCCCTCTAAAACTTGTACTTGTGTGATCAAATCAATCATGGTTGTTTTGTTGATGCTTGAAACTTTTAATTCATGTGGTAACAATGTATCAAGCATATCTATTGCTACAGGAAATTCAAGTGTGGAAGAAGTTGGCAGAAGTATATGCAATGGACATGCAGAACTAGATTCATGAGTGGGTGGTTCTTCATGAACTTCACAATGGTTTTGAATTATATGGGATAATATTTCATCCTCTTCCTAAAGTTGCATAAAAGGACTTTTTCCTATCATCATGAGTTGTACAACTGAATTGAAATCCTCAGCCTCTTCTCTAGCATGTGGCCAAATAGGGTGGTCCATATCATGGGATGGTTGAGCAAGAAGATAAAGGACAAAAATTTTAGTGCTCCTCCCATCAGAAATAGTCATGTCCCCTAACGGACATCCAATGTAAGCATCTACTATAGCTAACCATGACCTTCCCAGAATAATGGGATACCCTCCTAATGTATCTTTAGGGGAAAGGATCATGAAGTCAGTTGGATATTCCAAAGAGTCTAGAATAATAACAAGGTCTTCAACTATACCATCTTCTTTTATAGTGGAGCTATCAACAAGCTGCAGGACAAAATAAGTAGGTGTTGGACTTCTAACATTTAGTTGTTGTGGGATATCCTTAGTCATCACATTGGTAGCAACTCCCAATTCTATTCAAGAATTATTTACTTGGATTCCATTTATAATAACTCCAACTATAGGACTACATGGGTCAGTGTATTTAGGAATAGTCACTTTCCCAAGAATGATATCTACCAACTGCCCTACCACATTAATAGTGGTGGGGTCCTTCTTCTTCCTCCCTTGATTTTTAAGACATGCTTCCTTAATTGCCTTGCTATATATGGAAACATATTTTATGGCTTGAAACAAAGGTAGCTTGACACATTTTTGTTTATCCAAAATATCAAAGGTTGTTTATTCCTTTTGTTTAACAACTTCTAACCTTTGAGGAAATGGTTGGTTTGGATCAAACTATCAAACTGGTTGAGGATTCTTGGTCAGACTTGACTAAGTAGGGATATCAAATAAATTTTTATGCTCCTCCTCTTTTATGAGAAGCTCTATTATAATAGGGGTGGAAGGAGATGACAAAGTGGTTCCTCAATGTAGATGAATATCACTCACACTCACACTCACAACATATGTAGGAAATTTATTGGAATCTACAGAGTAAACTAGTTATTGTTATGGTTTGTTATTTGCGTTGGGTCTGGGTTGAGTTAGTAATTGAGTAGGTCTAGGTTTGCTTGATGCAGGAGCATCATTGGTTCTTGGAAATCTCGCATCAACCAAAAATAATTTCATTCAGTTTTGTTCTTTTTCTTGTTCGAGTTGGTAGATCCTATTTTTCTTCATGTTTGCTTACCAAAACTTGCGTACATAGGATTTCATTATGGAAATATTCAATTGTTGTATTCCAAGATTTCAGCTCATTTGGATCGTTTTCCAGAAAGTTATAGCTTCCAGAGTACATGATAGTTTTTGGGATTGGCCCAAGAATAACTTCAAAACCTAGCGGCTAGTTGGATCAATCGCGGATCTTTCCCATGACTTGTGGATCCTCACAATGTGTTTATATTTTTTCTATGGAGTTTCCTCAACCTTACACTTAGGTCAACATTTCATCTTACACATCTACCATGGATGAATTTCATATTTGAGGCTGCCCTGTTCTTGCACACGTTACACTTTTTTCCTCAGAGATTGTACCGATCTTTGGCCGATGCAGATGTTTCTCGACCTACGAATGTGATCTAAAGCTAATATTGAACCATTATATGGAGGATAGAATTAGAAAGATAGAATAATAAATATATAGATTTCTATCTGTAAGATTTTTTATCACATGTATGAGGACTATATTTTGAGCATGTTGTAATCAGGCCTGTGCGCTAAATCTGCAAGCCCAAATGTGGCAGACTATTTGTAATCAATAATTATGATAATATGAATGTTTGCATCTACATTTGCATCCATATTTCATGTTTCTTCTATTGCGTGACTCTTGCTACATGGTTTGGACTATTCTCTTTTAGGACCCTCCTATCGTGGCTGCACCAAACTAGTATTAGAGTGAGGTTTGTTCCTTGCGAGATCGTCAAAAGTTGCATGGTCCTATTGAAGATTTGTTGTAGGGCCTGGTCGTAGATTGAGGATTTGACCTAAAATTGCAGAGGAATTTTGCAGAGATGGTGAGAAGAAAAAATGGTAGAGGAAATGGAGCACGTTGAAATGTAGACCTAGCTATAATGGAGATGTTGAGAGGAATTGTTGCAAGATTGGAAGCAGTTGAAATGACCCAGAGAAGAGGTTGACGAGTTGATGATGTAAGTGATGAAGAAGTAGAGGAAGAAGAATAAATTTCAAAAGAAGAGAAACTTGGCCTTGATTAGGGGGAAGCGAGGTTCATAAGAGCCCTAACCGAAGTGAACACTAAGCCACATTTCAATCGACTAGATTATAATGGTAAGTTTGATTCAGATGAATTATTGGATTGGATAACAGAAATGGAGAAATACTTTGATTTTGAAGGTACCCCAGATGATAGGAAGGTGAAATTTTCCTATACAAAGTTGAGAGCACATGCATGCCTTTGGTGGGAACATTTGTAGACAAATAGACAAAGAAAAGTAAAAGAGAAGATAAGATCATGGGATCGAATGGTGAATAAATTGAAGACAAAGTTTATGCCTGCAGACTATCAGATTAGTTTTTTCAAGAAATTACAAAACCTAAAGCATAAAGAATCAAGTGTGATGGAGTATATTGAGGAATTCTATAAGTTGAATATCAGATCTGGACATTCAGAAGATGAGATTGAACAAGTAGCCAGATATGTGAATGGTTTGAGGTCATCTATTCAAGATGAGATCAGTTTGATTAAGTTGTTGAGTGTGGAAGAGGCATATCATTGTGCCCTAAAGGAAAAAGAGAAACTAAATAAAAGACATTAATAGAGATAGAGAGGAAGAATATTCATTAGAGGAGGAAGATAAACTTGTTTAGATCAGAATAAAGATAAGGAGGTCAATAAGAATGAAAATTCATATCGAAGAGATGATGAAAACTCTTATAGAAGAGGAGGATATGGTGGTTACAAAAATGAAAGGTATAGAAAAGATGACAAGGGACAAGAGAAAAGACTATTTAGGGGAACTTTCTTTAAATTTGGTGAAGGACATAGAGCCTTTGAATGCAAACAAGGAGCGACAATTAGAAAGACTAAGAAAAATAGAAGAACAACCTTTGTTGAGGAGGATCATGTTGGATCACCTAATCAACTGAAAGAAGCAGAAGTATTGGTGAATAGAAGAGTGTTGTGTCAAGGGTATGTGCAGGATCATCATGGAAAAAATAGGCCCTTAAGTGATGATAAATATTTAGAAAATCAAAGCTAGGCAACTTGACATAAAAATTTGAATAAGTTATCTATACTATTTAAAAAATATGTAAGAATAGAATCTATAGAAAATTGAATTTAGTTTCTAAACTACTAGGTTTATTTTTTATTTTTTAAATCTATTTGGTGAAAATTTAAAATTTCAATGCAGTAGTACTTAAATTTCAGGGAAAAAATAAGGAGGTGTTTGTCTGGCCACCCTAACCATAATAAAATGATAATATTTTTTATAATATTTTATATATAAGTAGAGGACTCATGTCTCAATGTGATGCATATTTTTTTGTAATTTATTTTCAAGTAAATAATTAATTATGAAATTTTTATTTCAACTTTTTAAAAATATAATAACTTGTATGTCTGACCACCTTAACTTGGTCAAAACTTCATGAAATTGAATTTTATTTTTTTAATATTGTAGTATGCAAAGCATAGAATGTGACGCATGTTTTGGATTCAAAAAATGTGATACCGTTTGAAAGCTATAGATGTTTTTCAATCAGCCTATCAATTAGGACTTTAGTCATAGTTCAAATAGAAAATGAATAATAATTTTTATTAAATTCAAAGTAAAACATAATTTATATTAGTGGAAAGCTGAGAATCTCCTTTAAAAACTCTTTTCATTTCATCAATTTTGGGTTAGAAAAAAGTCATCAGCCACATGGGCCATCATATCACTTACATATCGCCACTTTTTGGCCCATCATTATCCTGCGCATACCCTCAAAGTGAATTGGAGAAAGAACCATTACAAAGAAAGAATTTGCTTAGGACCAGATGCAAGGTAGCTGGCAAATGTTGCAAAGTGATAATTTATAGTGGAAGTTCAGAGAGCCTGGCTTCTAAAGAAATGGTGATCAAATTGAAGTTGGAAAGGTTGAATCAACCTAAACCCTATCAGATAGCATGGATTCAAGATGAGCATAAGATACAAGTAAGTGACCAATGTTTGGTGAAATTGAAGATAGGAAACTACCATGATGAAGTTTTGTGTGATTTTATGCCTATAGATATATGCCATATCCTATTGTGAAGGCTTTGGTAGTATGATCGAAAAGCTATTCATGATGTAAAGAGGAAAATATAAACTATTGTTGCTAATGGGATGAAGCAAAATTTGTTACCCTTGGAAGATGTTCCTAAGGCTGAGATTTGCATGACTGCTAGAATCTGTTTGGTTGATGGAAGAATATTTCTAGATGGACTGAGACATGAGAACATGTGTTATGTATTGGTGCCTATGAAATTTGAAGACTTGAAGACTTGAAGCATATAGAAGGACCGCCAGAGGAGATAAAATAATTGTTGACAGAATATGAAGCTATCATTTTGGATAACGTACCTGATCGATTACCACCTATGAGAAGTATTAGTCATTGCATGGATTTGATTCTTGGAGCTAGTTTTCCTAATAAAGTAGCACACCGGATGACATCGATAGAAAATGAAGAGTTGAATAGACAAGTACAAGAATATTTGAGGAAAGGTTTGATCTAAGAAAGCTTAAGTCCTTGTGCAATACCTGTTGTGCTTGCACCTAAGAAGGATGGAGAATGGAGAATGTGTACAAACTCTAGAGCCATAAACAAGATCACAGTGAAGTATAGATTTCCTTTGCCTCGGATGGATGACATCATGGATTGTTTCAGTGGAGCTAAGTACTTTACAAAGATAGACTTGAAGATTGGATATCATCATACCAGAATCAAAGAAGGAGATGAGTGGAAAACAACATTCAATATAAATGAAGGATTGTATGAATGGTTGGTGATGCCTTTTGGACTGAAAAATGCACCTAGTACTTTCATGAGGTTTATGAATGAGGTATTGAAGAAATTCTTGGGTAAGTCTGTGATTGTATATCTGGATGACATTTTGATTTTCAGTAAGACTAGAGAGGAATATTTGTTGCACATAAGACAAGTTTTCAAGAGGTTGAATGAAGAACATTTGTTGATAAACATAAAGAAGTGTAGTTTCATGAAGGAAGAATTGGTATATTCGAGCTTTGTGATATCATTAGATGGATTGAAGATAGATCCTAAGAAAGTGAGAGGTATTTTTGAATGGCCTACACTTGAAAAAATTGGAGAGGTGAGATCATTTCATGGATTGGCTAGTTTCTACCAAAAGTTTATTAGGAGTTTCAGTTCTATTTGTAGCCCTATGACATAAAAGATGAGAGAAGATAAGAAGGATTTTAGATGGACATATGGAGAAGACATAAGTTTTGAGCTATTGAAATAGAAGGTGATAGAGCATCCTGTGTTGGCTTTACTAGATTTTGATAATGTATTTCAAGTAGACTATGATGCAAGTGGAAATGCAACTCGAGCAATGTTAAGTAACGAAGGAAGACCAGTAGCCTATTTCAGTGAGAAGTTGAATGATGAAAGGAGAAGATATTCAGTGTATGATCAGGAGTTCTATGCCATCGTTCAAGCCTTGAAGAATTGGAGACATTACTTGTTATCTAAGGAGTTTTTGTTGTATACGGATCATCAAGCATTACAGTATTTGAACAGTCAAGGTAAGTTGAATCAGAAACACATGAGATGGGTAGAGTTCTTGTAGAGTTATACTTTTGTTTTGAAGCATAGGAGTGGAAAGTCAAAGAGAGTTGCAGATGCTTTGAGTAGAAGAAGGAATTTACTAGCACAAATGAGAGTGTAGGTATCAGGCTTTGATGAATTGAAATACTTGTATAAGGAAGACCCAAAATTTTTAGAACCTTGGAGAGCATGTAAAGGACCAGTTTTGGAGGATAGAAGTTAATGGTTGGCTTATTTCCTTCAAGAGGACATGTTGTTTAGAGGAAACCAGTTATGTATACCCCAAATTTCAATGATGGATAGCTTGGTAAAAGAAAAACATAATGAAGGTTTGGCAAGACTTTTTGGAATTGAGAATACAGTAGCATTGGTGAGATAGAGTTACTTTTGGCCATAGATTCATAAGGATTTCAAGAAATTTGTGCAGAGTTGTAGAGTTTGTCAAGTGGAAAAAGGGAGTAGTTAGAATGCTGGATTGTATAAACCTTTGACAGTACCAGAAAGACCTTGGGAGGATTTTGACATAGATTTCATACTTGGTTTGCCTAAGACACATAAAGGTAATGATTCAATATTTGTGGTAGTGGAAATTTTTTCTAAGATGGCACATTTCATACCTTGTAAGAAGATAGCTGATGAAGTACATGTAGCATTTTTTTTTCAAAGAAGTGGTTAGATTGCATGGATTACCTAGGAGTATTGTTTCAAACAAAGATACGAATTTTGTTGGTTATTTTTGGAGGACACTTTGGAAGATGTTGAAGACAGATTTGAAGTTCAGTTCTACTTTTCACCCACAAACAAATGGAAAGACAAAGGTAGTAATCCAAATTTTGGGAAATTTGTTGAGATGTTTGGTTGGAGAGAAGATCGGAAGTTGGGATCTAGTCCTAGCACAAGTAGAGTTTTCCTACAATAATTCAATGAATAAGAGTACTAGAAAAAAATCTTTTGAGATTGTTGCAAGAGTTGATCTTAGAGGTATATCAGAGTTGAGAGACATCAGTAGGGAAGATAAAAGGAATGTAGAAGCAGTAGAATTTTTAGAACATATGAAGACAGTTCATACTCAAGTGAAACAACAATTGGAAAACATTAACTGGAAGTATAAGGAGAAAGCAGAAGAAAAGTGGAGACATAAGGAGCTTGGAGTTGGAGATAAAGTGATGGTGTACTTGAGGAAAGAAAGATTTCTAGTTGGAACATACAGTAAATTGAAGATGAGGAAGTTTGGACATTGTAGGATTTTGAAGAAGTTCTATTCAATAAATTCTTATGAAGTGGAATTACCAGATGACATGGGTATATCACCTCTATTCAACATTGCAGATCTACATTGGGTGATCCCACAAAGTTGGTTTACAATTTTTGGGAGATTCTGATTTTTCCTAAAATCACATATTTTTAGAAAATATAATGATTTAAGCCTTAAAAATTTTCATTTTAAGGATTCCAATTGAAGAAGGTTTGATCAAACCACCTTACATCAAACCCTCTTAGATAGAACCCCGCTAGTTTTAAACCATACCTACAATGGAGTCTCCTTTACACTTATCAAAATGCTAATAAAAAAAAACTGATTTAACTTTTGGGGGATCAAATGAATTCATTTAAAATTTATTTCAAACGATCATGGTAATCTTCAGAATGAGCTATCCAATGAATATAATTTTACTATGTTTTGGTTTTATTATGTATTATTTTTTTTAGTTTTATTAAACATAAGTTTTTCACTAAAAATCAAGCTCTCTATTCTGCACATGTGGAAAAATAGCAGATTATCAGAAAAAAATTAAAAAAAAAGTTCTGCTGGGTATTGATGTCCATGATCCATTAAATAAAAAGTAATTGAGTTTTGATACATACAAAAAAAATTATGTTGTATACAGTCCGCCTATGTTTAAATTGCAATTGGTCTAACTTCGAAACTTGATTAAGGAAAACATATTTAATAAAACACTATGAAACCAAATTAAAGTGCTAGATATCATAGTTACAAATCTAAATTTGAAAAAATTATAATTTTATCCTTCATACAATAAAAGTTATGTTGTATAGAGTGAGCGTCACTTCTTAAAAATGTTGTTTTTTTATAAAAGCTAGTTTTCAAAGGAGATGGAAAAAGAAGTGCAATCTGATTCCAAAGTTTTTGAAAAAAACTATATTTAGAATCTATAGACAAAATGTCACAAATCACTAGTTTGCGTCATCTTAAAATTCCTCACGGTTTAGCTGCTATAGGAGCTTGAAAGTGGAGATTTAGTTTTTAAAAAATAGTTTAGTGTCCAGTTTGCCCAAAAATTATAAACCGGTATTGTGGGATCACCCCATTAGTACCATGAAGTAGAATTTAGTGAATAAAAGAAGGTGAAGTTGAAATAATGCCTTCCTAAACAACAAACAGATGAGGTAGAACAAATTTTAGATGTTAGAGATGGAAAGACGACTCGTGGAAGACAGTACAAGGAATATTTGGTGAAATGGAAAGGTAGACTAGTGGAGGATTCTTCTTGGATTTCTCAAGCTGAGGTAGACCATATTGGTTTTCCTTTGGTCCTTGTAAAGTGAGAGGCTCAATTTTCATTAACCCCAAATGTCTGATGCAAGAGAATCCTTGGTTTTTGGCAATCTTACATCAACCAAAAATAATTTCATTTAGTTTTGTTCTTGTTCTAGTTCAAGTTGGTAGATCCGATGTTTCTTCATGTTTACTCACTAGATCTTGCATACCTAGGATTTCATTGTGGACATGTTTAGTAGTCGTATTCCAAGTTTTCAGCTCATTTGGATATTTTTTCAGAAAGTTATCACTTTCAGAGAATGTGATAATTTTTGGGACTAGCCCTAGAATAACTTCAAAACCTGATGGCTAGTTGGATCGATCACAGATCTTCCTTGTGACTTGCGGGTCCTCACAGTGTGTTTATATTTTTATATGGATTGTCCCCGACCTTACACTTAGGTCCACACTTCATCTTATGCATCTACCATGGATGAATTTCATATTTGAGGTCGACCTGTTCTTGCACATGTTACACTTTTCTTCTTAGAGATTGTAGCGATCTTTAGCTGGCGTAGATGTTTCTCAACGCACGGATATGATATAAAGCTAGTATTGAACCATTATATGGGGGATAGAATTAGGAAGATAAAATAAGATGCAAATAGATTTTGATCTATAATATTTTCACTCGCATGTATGAGCACTATATTTTGAGCATGTTGTAATCAGGCCTATGAGTCGAATCTGCAAGCCCAGATGTGGTAAACTATTTGTAATCAAGATTTATGATAATATGAATGTTTGCATCTAAATTTTCCTCCATATATTGTGTTTATTCTATTGTGTGACTCTTGTTGCATGGTTTGGACTATTCTCCTTGAGGACCCTCCTACTGTGGCTGCACTAGTGCTAGTATTTTAGTTGGGAGGAGGCATTATGATAGATAGTTGAGGCTATGGGGGTAGTTGCATGTAACCATTTTCTTGGTTTGGCCATTATTTTCCTCCCCTCCATTGGGATGTTTGTTGCTAGTTTCCTTGAGGTTGCTACCAATTCCCTTAGGGTTGCTTCCATTAAGGTGGAGTATTTTGGTAATTGGGCCAAGTATTTGGAGGGTTGTTTCAAGGATGAGGTTGATAGCCTCCAAAGTTTTATGGGTATGGGGGTTTCCATTTATTACCAAATGCATAAGAATTCAAATAAGGTCCACTAAAAGATAATGGGTCTAGTGGCATACCTTATCTTGGAGCCCATGGCCTTCTTTGTGTAATGTAGAAAACCTGATCATCATCACCCTTAATTGGATTAAACTTTGGTGAAATTTTCTTGATGTCAATGTTGGCTACTATTTTACATCTATAGTCTCTCTTCTTTTTTCTACAATGAGGACAATATTCTGCCAACATTACCTTTTCCTCCTCATGTTCTTCTTTGCTTGAAGTGTATCTAGCTGAGTGGCCATATTATTTATGATATCCTACTTCAAATTTGGCAACAAATGAGTGATTTCCATCCTTGGAACTCCATTAATGGAGGATTTACCCATAGAATATTGGTAACCTCTTCCTTTCTTTATAGCTACCTTCGAATAGTTCTGACATATCTTCTTAATATCATCCTCGAGAACTTGGGTGATATCCCCTCCTCCTATCAAGTCTAGAGAATTAGTGCAAATCTCATTGATCCCTCTAAGGAAGAGAAACTTTTGAGATACTTTATTGAGTGCATGATGTGTGGATTTATGCAGACAAAATAGGAACCTTGAAACATAGTCCTCCTATTGGACTCAAGGGAACACTGAGAGGGGGTGTGAATTAGTGTTCAACAAATCTTAAACTTGTATTACTCTAAAACTTAAACCATTCTGTCATTACATTAAAAGAAAGATGCACGCATTCAAATTAAACATTCACAACAACATGACACATAGATTTTTCTGTGGAAACCCTGTTAGGGGAAAAACCATGGTGGAGGTTAATCCACAATTTGAGTACTCAAATATAAATGTTTACAAAAGAGAATGCACTTGCATTCAGGCACACTACCTAGATCTCACTGCTCAAAAGGGAAGGCTCACTACCTTACAAAGGTTCAAATTAAAACCATTTAAAGATTGAACTAAGATGATAGCATCTATTTATGCTAGGTTATAGTTCTAGTGAAGCTCATAGATTGATTTCTAGATCTGTAGACTGATTTTTCTCTTTGCTCTGTTATACTCTACTCTACCCTTCAATTCACATCAGAAATCCAACACTCACACTATTACTCTTTTGATTTTCACATTACACCCATATTCACATACTTATTTTTCATATGACACAACTCATCACATATCTATAATGATAAAACTGATCTTATATATATCTGCTAACAAAGATTTATTCATCCATCAGTTGGGTTTATGAAACATTAAGTTCCTTTCCACTTGTCAGCCAAATACACCACTAAATATTTATGTGCATCCTCCAAAGTTAGTTAAGAAAAAGAGAGGACCTAAAAAAAGAATAATCAAGCATGGAATCATTTAATTAATTACTCCTTATACATCCATGATTACTATATTTTCCAAATTGACCTTTTAGCACATATGACCAAAAAATTAGTGCACTGGATCACCTAGATCATGCACTAGTGAATGTGTATCAAAAAAATCCTTCACCAAGGTATTCCAAACATAAAAAATCCTTTGTATGGGGTGCACAAAACAAAATAGTAGTTTTGTGAGGTATACAGATAAAATTTTATACTTATAATTGGATGCCATGTTCTTCACCCTATTGAACTGGTAGATACAAAAACTACACTATGAACTGGATTTATGACTTAGGTTGTCATTTAGGTTGCCATCAATGAAAACACTTACAATTCATATGCCAACACCTCCAAACTTTCATCCTCCTTCTACTACATCTTGAAGATATCATCTCCTCTCATATCACTTCCTCTACATTATTCTTTATATTTCTCAAGAAATTTTTCCTTCATAACATCCCAAGTGTTTATAGTATTCCTACCTAAGCCCATAAACCATCTTAATGTATTTTCCTTCAAGGTACTAGGAAAAAATTTAAGCTTATGAGCATCATTAGTAAAATCATAGCTTCTGCAGAGGATATCAAATTCAAACAAAAAAGTGTTTAGGTCCTTTCTTACAAGCCCATAGAATTTAGGAAGAACTGAAGAAAGAATTTTCTTGAGGTTATCAACTTCATTTTGTTGAGGGATAGGGAACGGAAAGGTTGGCTGGTTAGGTCTATTTGGGGCAGCCATAATTTCTTGATGGACTATTAGAGCAAATGGATTATGAATCAGGTTTTGGGTAGCTTTCTCTTCAAAGGAAGTTTTAGAACTGGTCAAATTGGAAAATGCATCAACGAAAGGATTTTCCTCTTCTTCTTCTTCGTCTCTTGGAAAATTTTGAAACTCAAGTAGTTGGTTAGTAGGATTAGGGTCAATAGGAAGGAATCTACCTAGAGCATCTCTTTTCCTACCCCTATGCATGCAGTATTAACTGAATATCAACCAACTCACACAAAAGAATTGGTGAAATAATAGTAGATCATTAATTTATTTGAATGAATGGTATGCTAAAAAAACACTTCAAAGATACTAAAAAAAAGAAAGAAACTAGAAATGACTCCAAAAAACTTCCTAGTTTGACACCATCTGCAACAACGATGCCAATTTTTTTGGACTCCTTTAATGGTTCAATAACTAAGCCCTTAAAGCTATAACTTAGAGATTAGATATCTACACTAATTAGTTATCTTTCTCATCATGAAGGTTCATTTCATTATCAACTTAGGGACATGGACTTGAAATGGGTCAGCACTCTCTTTGCACTAGGACTCAATTGTAGTCATCTTTATCCTAAGACTAGAGAGAAAATAATATTGAAAATGAAATTCTTGAAAGGAATTGGCATAAGTATGGAACATAAATCAACAACTAAACTGAATAGAAATGAATAATAGAAAAAAAAGTTTAGCAAACAAACAAGAAGTTACTTTGTCTACCTTGATTGCAGGAACAAACATAGAACAAAGTTCCAATGGCTATAGGAACAAACAACTACTAAGACTGTAAGTAATTGTTAAACATAAAGGTAGCTACTAAACTGAATGGATAGAATTCTCACCAAGTGGACCCCCTTGAATGAGTCTCCCCAAAACTAACTCAAATGCAAAAAATTAAAGTATCATTTTATTCATTGAAAAAATTGTTACATAAAAATAGAAACATGATTGTATTCCTTGAAATTGAATATGTCACAACATCCAAACTCGTAAAGAGGAACATCTAATCATTATTTATAGAAGGAATTTTTTTAACTCTAACTAATTGGGCAGTCAGCTCGAATAGACTAGGAGGATGCCATTTACTGAAAGCATGAAAAAGAGAAAGGAGGTTATGCATGCACAAGATTTAGTCAAACCAATCTTTCCTCGATGAAGATCCAACATAACAACACCTGCTAGATCTACTCAACTAATAGACATGGTCATTTAAAGTTCGGTTATCACTTCCACACGAGCTAGAAGTTTCCAACCATTGACCTCTTCAATGTCCATCTCTTTTTGAATCTTTCAACAACTGGGTAGCTGGCATGAACTTCTTCCACCTTGCAAGCTCCATTTATATTTTTATCTTAATCTAAACCTTCTATATGACACTAGTGTTCATAAGAAAATTGTATATCCATAATCACCTTAGAATAGCATTCATTCAATCTCATGTAAAATTAATATAGATATATCACATAGTAGGATAATACCATCAAAATTTATAGGGATAAGTTCATGTCCAAAGTTCATAAGTTTAGATAAATAACATAGAAAGTATTAGTAACCAGGTGCTAAAACCACATAGTAACAATAACAAATATACGATAAATCCTAGCAAAAATGAGTCATTATTTGGACTCATCACTACATGGTTGAATTACTTTTGGAGAAGTTTTGAATATTCTTGAAGCTGACCATTAGCCTTTTAGAAAATATGTGATGCATCTAATTAGGCTGACCTAATTGATTCCTATGAATAATTCATATATATACCAGATACTTTCGAGATTGAAACCATGTAGTATGAGTTAATTATGGATTGAATGTGAATGTGAAGAAGAGCGAATATTAGTTTGTTGACAAGAGAATTATTTGAGCATCAAAGGAATTGAATCTACACTTGTGAGGTGTAACTTCATCAGTTCATATTCTGGTTGTAAGCCATTTTGTTACTGTAATCCTTTTGTAGGAAGTGAGCCTACTTGTTTGGATAGTAAGTCCTACTTTAAAGTAGTGAGCTTTTGTATTTGGTAGTAAGCCTCTTTTGTATCCAGTTTTGGAACTACTATATATAGTGAGCTAATCCTCACCATGTTTTTTCCCTCATTGGGTTTTCCACATAAAATTTTGGTGTTCATGTGCTGTGTGGTTTCATATTATTTTATTGGTCTTGCTCATCCTTTCTATTATATGCATTAGAGTAATTTGATGATGTTTGTTCAATAAGTTTAAGAAGATACCGATTTATCCTCCCCTCAGTATCTTCGATATTCAACACTCTCCCCCTCTATCTGACCTTAGGGCCTTGATGAAATGTCCACTCTCCTTTTCATCCTTGGCCTTAAACACTTTAAACTTGTTAAATGTTGCAGATTTATGTTGTAAGAAATAAACCCATGTCTTACGGTTGTAGTCATTTATGAAGGTCATTAAATATTGGCTCTTACCAATAGAAAGTTTTTTCATAGAGCCACAAAAACTAGTGTGCACCAGCTCTAATGGTGCTCTTTCCCTTCTATAATTTCTCGATTGAAAGGGCTACCTATGTTGTTTGCCTAAAATGCAGGCTTCACATCTACCACTAGGCTCTACTATGGTTGGTAAACCTCCAACCATTACCTTATTTGACAAAAGACTCAAACCAACATAGCCTAAGTGTCCATACCTGAGATTCCAAAGCTTTGAAAGGTCTTCAATGATTATCTTGAAAGCTGCTTGTTGTTGTACTAATGTACATTTTTCATGCCTGGAAGTTGTAGCTATGGACTAGGCTAAGAAACACATCCCTAACCTCAAGGGAAACATTCTATTCCTTGTCATTGGCACTAATACAATTATTTTCTTGCTTCTATCCTTATCATATAAATAATGCATTCACCCTTTTCCATCAACATTTTGTATCCTTTTTGGATGAACTACCAATACTCATGAGATTTTTCTTTATACCAAGGGAAAATATACACTGTCAATCTCCTTCTTCTCACCTTGCTTGGTGTGAAACATAATAGACACTTTTCCCACACCTAGAAGTTTTTCATTGTTCCCCATTTTTATTTCAGACTTGACATTTTTATCAATGAAAGAAATTAAACTCTCATTACCACTCATGTGGTTGCTACTTCCACTTTTTGAAAACCATGCCTCATCACTACCTTGTTTAGTAATGTTGCACATGATGAAGACCTTTTTCTAATTTCTTTTAGCCATTTTTTCATCAGCCATATTTTCTCTTTGCTTGGATTGATTGCGTTGCTTTTTCTAGCACTCACTTTCATAATGACCAAATTTATAGCAATAATAACATTCAATATTGCTCCTTTCAGACTTTTGACTCAATTTTTTTTTCTTCTTGGCTTGTCTGGAGCTATATTGAGAACTACTTGCTCCCTCTTGGTTTTTTTTTTTATCTTGAGCTATCTTCTCTAGCACTTCCACGTACAAATCTACCTTTGCCTCTAAATCTTGAGCTTTGTTCATAGTTGTTTCTACCTCTCCCCTTACCTCTTGTGTTGGCTTGTGCTTTGAAATCTTTATCATAGGAAGAATATTGAAACCTATTTAGGCATTACTAATGGGTTTTCAAAGAACCCATCAACTCATCAACGGTCAATGTTTAGAGGTCCTTTGCCTCTTCAATGACAATCACTATTGCATCAAACTTTGAGGGTAAATTTTTTAGGATTTTCTCCACAATCCTCTGCTATTCCATGGCTTCTCCATTCAACTTCAATAGGTTTATCAAAATAGAGATTCTTGTGTGAAAGTTTGAGATGGACTCACTATCCTTCATTTAGAGATTCTCAAAATCTCTTCGAAGCATGTGGAGCTTCACCAATCTAAATTTATCAGTCCCTTTGTAACTATTTTGCAAGATTTACCAAGTTTCCTTTGCATAGTTAGCTACTGATATTCTAGGAAAAATGGCCTTTATCAAGGTCGCTTCAATCAGACTCAATTCTTTTGCATCTTTCCTCCTTGTCTCCTTCAACTAGGTATTATGACTATTCATGAGGGATACATATGTTATTGGATCAGTCACATCATTGAACCTAGTGATCAAAAACTCCCACAAATCATTTCCAAGTATTATGGTCTTCATTTTCTTTGCCCAAATATCATAATTTTTTCCATTGGATGGTGGTGGCTACTACCAACTCTTACTCTCATCTCTGTCATATATCCAACAAAAAAAAATTTAAACAACCAAAAAATAAATTCCCAACTCATTCAAGACTTAGGGCCTGCTAGCTCTAATACCAATCTAAAGGGAATTTGCTAAATCCCAAACACAAATAAAATGCACAAATTTTCTACTATATTTCCCAATCAATAGGAAATACCAAAATAAAATGTGGAATACCAAAATAAATTTATTGGAGACACACAGATGGGCATGCAAGCTTTTGTTTCTTCTATTAAATTAGAAAATAACAATTACAAAATATTCTTAAACTTGAAATTGCAAACTCCTAATAACAAACTTGATTCACAACAATTTCGAGCTACACACACACAGAGTGATCTGGAGCTATCTACTATTCCTTGCACACATTGAATGATATGGAGCTATTTGCTACTCCTTGGAAACACACAAAATAATATGGAGCTATCTGTTGCTCCTTGGACAAAACATTCTCTACTATTGCTACTACAACTACCTTCTAGCAACTATGCAAATCTTCTATAAAATCTGCCAACCGATTCTACATTCCTTATATTTGTCTATTCTTGTCTTCTTCCAAAAGTCTCTCTCAAAATTCAAACTTACCTAACACCATAAATTCAAGAAATTCAAATTTTCCTACCACAATAAATTTTGTACTCAGAAGCAGAATAGGGATGAAGATCCCCAAAAACATATTGCCATTGAAAAAGGCTCATGATAGGTAGGTGTAATAGGGGAGTTGATGTGAGAATAGCTCAGTCAAAAAAATATATTTCCAACACAATAGGCATTCCCTCTCTCCATTGTGGATGGTACATTTTGTTTTACCATGGATGTCTATTTTTACAGTCATTATATTATTTTCACCTTCCATAAATAGTTCCTAGAAACCAAACAAGGTGATCAAATTCACCAAAAAAACATTATATCTTTTTTTAAAATTATGAAAATGTCCAAAAATTTACCACTGAACAAATAACAAGCATACATTACATAGAAATGATGATATTAGTTTAGACAAAATTAAAAAATAATTACATTAAAAATAAAATTGACCAGCACATTACTCTTTGAGTTGGATTTTGTTCCATCTCAAGGAGTAAATAAATTTATGAGATTTATAGTGGAGATAAAAGAAATCTTAGTTCACGAGCATTAAAAATATTAAGTTAATCAATAATTTTCTACTACTAAGGGAGTTATTTTCAATTAAAGGAGTTGCATGATACAATCTGAGTTTCTATGGTGATTTTTCATTTCTAGCGTTTCATTTCTCTTTTAAGTAACATGTACTCTTGTAAAAACTGTTGTCATTTATTTCTTGCACAAGTAAAACACTTATATTAAATTGGCTTTAAGATCTTTTATAAATTATGGAATACATTTATTTAATGGCCTTACAATTCAAATGTTAACACTTGTGAGTGGAATATAGAGATTAGTGAAATAGTGAAATTTAATTATTCTTTGTTTCAAATTTCTAAGTCTCTAGTGAGAATTTTGAACATAGAAATGTAGCTTATAACATTCAAACAAATAAAATATATTCTTCAAATTAAAAATTATATTCATTTACTGGATAAAATATTATAGTTTTCTGAGTAGTTTAAGAAAATATAAAATAATTGAAAACACAATATAAACATGACCATAAAGATGTAAAATTTGGAGAAAAATATGTAGCATATGTAGTGTAGATTGTTGTATAATTGAAAGATGAAAAAATAATTTCACTAAGTTCCAAATATGTTGGCATTCATTGTATATAGCAAGACAAAATATTTAGTAAAACCTAAGTATTTATGAAAAAAAATTAAATAAGCATACTAGATATTAAAAAATAATAATAGAAACATAATAAAATCAATTAAAATAAAATATATAAATAATCTATAAAAACAAAAAAAAAATATAGCTAAGAGATGAATGAAAAACCTACATGTAATAAAGTCCCTAAAGATGCTTATCTTTGGATAGAGGAAGAGGGTTTGACTACTTGGGAAGTTGTTGAAATGGTCAATACCAGAATATGGTCTTTTGTCCTCTATGGGAAATCACAATAAAATATTTGATTAGATTGAGTGTGTGTTCTTAATCTTAAGTATAGAAAGCTACAACTAAAGAAGTTGATATTTTTTGTTTATTTCTTTTAGAATTTTCAATAATCAATTTTCTAAGAGGTTGGGGAAAGATAGGGATGTTGAAATTTACATGTACATAGATTTTCAATTTCATAAAAGATATTATAAATTCCGCTAATAATCAAAGAGACATGCAAATAACTATTTTAAAATTTTAAATTTGTAGGATGGAAACAAAAATATGTGGACATGTTAGAAATGTAATGCTAGCATCTAGAAGAAAAAGATAAGAGTTTTTTAAGAAAATTGAACAACTCCAAAGAATATTAGAATAACATAATTATTTTGTAAATTGGTGAAGGTGAAAGATTAAAAGATATAGGTCTAGTGTGTTCTAAAACATGTGCAAAATGTGTAGATGCTAGAACAAGTGCAAATTCTAATGTGTTAATTATACGACATGCAATTTTTGATATTACAAGTAAAGCATAGGATTCAAATGCATGTGTCTCCATGTTGGAGATTTACATGTAAATTGATATTCAAACAATATTGGATAGGCCAATAAAAAGAAAGAATAAGGTTGTTGATCCTCGATGCCACGTCTGCACTTAGCCTCCTCTATCACGGCTAGGGTTTCCTATGACACAATGGGGAGGTTTCTTTTTTATTTTATAGGTCTGAGAAGTAGACCTTATGTATTGGTAGTAAAGGAAGGGAAATATTTGGAAAATAAGGAGGGGGCTTGCGGTGTGGTGATGTAGAATGATTGCTTCAGGAGTGACAAGAACAAAAGAACAAGGGCTCTTTCCAATCGAACTCTTATGCCAAAGGCTCAACAAAAGGACAATGCGGGGAAAACAAATTGCTTAGGGAGGGTTTGACGGTGTCACAAAAGGTGAAAGAACCTAGGCCATTATGATTTGTTGGGGTTACTCCCTCAATATCCATAGATGGAGAAATATAAAATGTACTAGTTAATGCATGTTATTTTGCAAAATTGAGGTTAAGAGGAATATTTTAGAGTTTCTAGTCATGCTTAGCAGACTTACATCATTGGATAATAGATACATGGTGTAGTGTAGTAAAATGCACACCCTTGCATTTTCACAATTGTTTAGGTCTGTCTTGCTTTATTTATGCTCATTAATGGCTTAATTGGACCGATTTTACATCCACAAGCCCTATAAACTATATATTTTTATGGAAAATCATGACAAACATCAAAAAATAAATGATCATTTGATGTTTTTGTCTGTGTGTCCCTAATTTTTGGATTGGGACTAAGACACCATCTAGGGTGTCTTTTTCCTCCATGGGTCTTGGGACCTTGATTCTGAAACCTCTCAATTAGGTCCCTTTTTGGAGCTTGTGCCTCAAAATTTGAGCCTTATGACTAAGTTTCCACCAAGGGCATCTTACTCCTTGGCTTATTTTCAATGTCCAATTTCAAATTCAAGTGGGAATTTTTCTTCTAATTAATGACTTCATATGTTAGCTTGTGGTGTAATTTTGGGATATTAGGCATGAATAAGTATAAATACAAGGTCCCTTCACTCATTTCAATCCAAGTATTTTGTGAGATAATTCATTAGAGTCAAATTGAGTTCACAAGACCATTCAAGGGCAATTCATCAAGAAATTGGAGCCATCATCAAGTTTCAAGCATCATGTCAAAGATTGTTCTTGCATCATGTGTGTTGTTGTGCTAATATTTGTGATGTACAGTTTTGATCTAAGCAAGAAAATCAATTCTATATCTATCAAGCATTTCAAGATATATGTCCATTACAACCATTGCACACAAGTTTGCAGCATTTGCAAGGGTTTGGTTAGTTGTAGTATTTCATGTTGTTCATTCACCATTTCCTTCATCATTTCAATTTCATTCCAAGGTTTAAATACCAATAAGCAGTTTGACCAAGGCAAACCCCCATTCACTAACAATCAACATTTTTTTCCATTTTGTGCATTTTTTTTTGTAGATCCAAGTTGTATACTTCAAGATCACTTGGAGTGCAAGTTTTTCAAAGTTGTCATCTTCACGGAAACTCACCTACATCTCAAATTAAACTATTTTAGAACCTGAGATCTGAGGAGAAGCAATTGCAAATCTAGGAGCTTAGGACCACATTCACAGTTTTCAGAAATTCAGATCGGGACTAAGACAAGAGTAAAGGTGTCTTAGTCCTATAGGTGGAATCTTTCAGTGGTTTTTCAAGATTCTATTTCATTATCCAAAGATTTTGTGTTTGCCCCGAAAAATAGTAGTGTGACTAAGACGAGAGTAAAGGCATCTTAGTCCTCCAAGGGATATTTCAATTATATTTTTTCATTTCCATAATCCTTTTGGCATCTCCAGGCTTCCCATGTACACATAACCTAACTTGGAGTTATTCATTTTTAGTATTGGTAAGCTTCATTTTTCTCATTTTGAGTGTTTTGCATATCACAGTGTGTTTTCAAACATTGCCTTTTCCAAGCATTTGCTTGGTGGTGAACCCCTAAATCTGATAGAACATCCCCTCCTAAGTCCTCCTAATTGTAAATTGGCTCACCTTTAGTGGTTGATAGTCAATCCTATTAGGGTTCTTAGGTCATTATTCAATGCTAGTTGGAGAAAGAGTGATGTTTTATGTAGAGCTCCTCTTTTTCTACTATTCATTTTAGTGAACCCAAATTTTTTTAATCATTCTTCCTTTTTTGATTTGGATTCCTTTAGATTCCTAGATCTAAATTGCATTCATTGCATTATGCATCTACTATTTCTTGCATCTTGCTTTAGTGAAATTTCATCTAGGGTTTCTCATATTTGCATTAGTGAAAGTGCATATAGGTTTCATTTTTTATTTCTTGCATTATATTATCTCATTAGAACACTAAAAGGTACATTTTTCATCCTCTAAATTGTATTTAGAAACATTTCTATTACATCCAAAATTGAAAAAAAATTGCATTCACTTTTGCATCCAATTTATTGTCACTAGTTACTTTTTCCTGGATTCACAAACATAATTTTTTGTTTCCAAACATCAAGTCCCTAGGTAGGAAAATTGGAAACACTATTATCAACCTAGAATTGTTTTATTTTCTTTGAAAAAGTCTTATTGGGACAAAAATTCCCTTGGTGGCATCTTAGTCTCTCTCTGGTTTTCTATTGCATTACCTTATCTAAGTGATTTGCTATTTGTTTTAGCTTTTGAAACATTCAAATTTCATCAGGAGGACTAAGATGCCATCCCTGGCCTCTTAGTCCCTATGGAATTTCATATTGCAATTTTTAGGCGTGTCACCAAAAATTGTAGCCTTTAACACTTTTTTCACTCATTTTGGCCAATTCCCTTAGATTTTGGCCTTGTTTTGCCTTGATCTAGTCTTGAATGCTTGCAAGTCAACAAAAATCCAATAGTGTTTTATAAACGTTTTATGAAGTGTTGTAACACATCTTCCCACTTTTCTAAGACCCTTTCAACCCAATTCACCTAAATAACCCACTTTTACCCCTTTCCAAGCCTTGTGCCAAAGTGTTGTAATGTATGTTCACACTTTCCTAGGCTTATCATCACTAATTAAACCCTTTTTAATGATAAATTAGTCCCTTAATATAATTTTAGGCTTGACTTAAGTGTGTTTCAAGAGACAAGACTGATAAACATCATTTAACACCTTTTTATTCTTGACCACCACTTGAATTTGTCTAAGTGGACTAGGTCGCCACCTTGGGTGAGCTAGTCCCTTTTGACATAAAATTCAAAATTAAATTAAAAACTTAACAGGAATTTGCCTCCAAAACCCTAGTGTCAGCCTATCATCTGACATTTTCAAGAAATTAGAACATATCTTGTATAAATAAGGGTTTTCACCTTCATTTGCCCCTTAAGATCATTTTTCATCTCTACAAGCACTCTTGCACTCAAGCTTCTCAAGAAATCACTCAAGCACAAAGGAACTTCAAGAAACCTCCATTGGAGTTGGTTCTTGCATGTTGCAAACTTCAATAACAAAGGATTTTGTGAGTGTTTGTACTTTCTTTACTATTCAATAATCTCTTCATTTCATTCCATCTCATTTGGATTTGATTACCATCAAAGGGGTTTGACTAAGGCAAACCGCTAATCTCTAACCCTAATATTTTATTTTTCTTTGCATTTTTTTTATAGGTTGTATACAGATTTGGCAAGGTACAAATTGTTGAAGAGGGTACAATCATTCCATTAAAGTCAACTCAAGTAATCAAACCCTAGGTGGAGCAAAAGGACAACTTGCAAGCCATTTTTTGAAGATTCTGACACAAGTATCACATAGAAAGGGAAGTGCAAGTGGTAGCCCATAGAATCAAACCTTGAATCTCCTAAACGTACCAAGATGACTAGTCACCATCATTAGCAACCTTGTCCCTGTACCAAGCTTGAAAAAGGGTTTTAACAATTTTGGAAATCCTTTTTCTCAAAATCTAATCTAGCAAAGTTTCCTAGCAGAAGGACTAGGTCACCCATTCTAGTGTAAGTGTCCCTATGCATATTTCCAATAAGTTTTAGAACATTCTAGGGCTCCTCTTTGCAAGTTTCATTTCCTAGGTGCACCATCTCTACATTTTCTAGTTTCCTTTCAGATTGCATACATTTAGGTCACTTAGTTTAGATTGAATCTATTTTGCATTACTTTCTTTACATTTCTTTAGATAGTTTAGTTTCATTTCATTTAAACATTCAACCACACTCCTCACACACATCACAACCCTATTCAATCCATACCCCTTTTAATGCAATTGCCAAAAAGAGCCTATCACCAAGGCGAAAGAGTATCATTCCTAAACCAAGTGCTCCTAGGTGAAAAACCCTAGGGGCCTAGTAAAGGGGAATCCTCTTTCCCTTCATAGTATTAATATTTTTGGTGGTTCATTTTGGTGAACATAACTGTAGACCACTTGTTAATCTTTTGATTTTTCATTTCATCTTAGGATTAAGCTTGCATTGCATTAAGATTTTACATTGTTTACATACTAGGGTCTGTTAAAAAGTGAATTAGTGAAAAAGCTCATGATATATTGCACTTTTCATTTCATTTTAACTAAAAAAGTGCTTAAAAAATCTGCATTTTCATTATGTGCCTGCATTGAACAAGCATAAAATCAGACAAAACATACAAAAATTTCAAAAATTGTCAAAAAAATCACTGTTGGGACTAAGTCGCCACATTTGGTGACCTAGTCCTCCTACATAGTTTGCATATAATTTTCTCTCACTTTCAGTACATTTTATGTATTTCTTCTTTTTTCAATTGCATTTATGTTTTTGTTTCCATATTTGTTATTTTAGTAAATTTCTTATCCTTAGTTTACTCTCACTATGGATCTATCTTTCAAAAAGGTTTGGACGTCATTCAATTCCCTCATGGATATGTCAATCTGCACTTTTTCCACTGATCCTAATGACCTTGAACCTACTCCTACTCAATCAACTCCAAATGAGTGTCCTCCTCAAAAAATTGGCATCATTGCCGATGATGATGCTAGCATGAATTGATTCCTCAAAGAATGCCTTGCCCATCTTGAGGAAAATGCATCCTTCAACCCATCCATGCAACAACCCCCATTTCCCAACATGTCCTCCCTCGATACATTTGCTTACCTCCATCCTAAAACAATCAATGAACCTAAGTTCCCTATACAAGGTGGAAACAGTTCATCTAATCCCATCACTACTCAACCATTTTACCATAACTAGGCCACCCACACTCCAATTAATCTTCAAAAAAATTAGGGTAAAGGATTTACTATTCTAAGCAAACAAGGTGGTGACACAATGAATGAACATGAAATACACAAATTTCATGAACAACTATCAGCTCATGAACATACCACAAGAATCGATTATCAAGATCCTCCTCATGATGGTAGGCCTCCTAAAGAATATCTCAGGCTTTGTGATAATAGCATCGTGATCTTTGATTCCCCCCCCAATTTGGACATTCTCCTTCCTAAAGAATGCCGCCCATCTCCTCCTACCAATAAAAAAGACAATCCTAGGGTCATCTCGGGACCTCCTTCCCTAGTCCCCTCTTTTGAAGTTGGCGAATCTAGCAAACACGAGAGGCCATAAAAATTATAGAAACTTAAACTCCCTCTTCATCCACCTCCTGAATGTGAGAGGAGATTACAAATCCTCCTAAATAAAGGACTCATTACATTACCTCCTCACAATCAAGAGGTGATTTATCCTAAAGATTCTAATGTACAACACTCTTCTTACCATTGTGTTCTTGGCCATAGAAGCAATGAATTTCATCATGTACGAGAGATATTGAGTAAGTATCACTTCTTTGGTGATAATTTTTATCCCCTTAAACCATAAACTAATCCCATGCACCCTTTCATGTAATAGTTGTAGAACATACCCTTCTCACTATTACAAGCTTTTTCTCCATCACCTATCTTAGCTCACTCTTTCCTTGCACTTAGTGGGGCAAGAAGTTTTTAGCCTTGTCCTAGTAATGCATTTGTCCTTTTCCCTTAGCTTCGTTGTTAACCTCCCGCTTATAACCACTGAGATTGGGAGGAAGATGAATTGCTTAATGGTTGACTTACACTTTCCTTACTAGTAACGTATTTGTTTGTGTGTGTCCAATACTCCCTCATATTGTTTGATGTCTATCTCTTTGTACCCTTCTTTTATGTGTATCTCCATTCTTCTATATGTTGTGTATTCATTTCGCTTTTAGCTTTCCTTTTCCCCTTCCCTTTGGGGATGATGCAAGGCATTGAGACTATAATGTCTCTTTCATGTTTACCCAAATGGACCCCACTTTCCTTTTTATTTTGTTATTTTTTCCTCCCATTTGAGGATGATGCAAGGCATTGAGACCGCAATGTCCCCTTCATGTTGACTCAAAAAAATGACTCTTTTTCTTTGTCTTTTTTCTTTTTTTGTCTTTTTGGGGATGATGCAAAGCATTGATACATCCTATGTATCTTCCATGTTGACCCAAAATGACTCTTTCTTTTCATTTTATTTCGGTCTCTTTGTGCCCTTCTTCCAATTCTATGTATTTGGGAAGATGATGACAGTTCCTATCTCTCAAAACAAACATTAAAACAATGAACATACTAACCCCAAATCCATAGATCCCTTATGTGTTAGTGGTTTTTCATTTTTGGGGCAACCATCCCCTTTCCCCTTTCTTTCTCTCCACATGGTGTAGCCTTTCTTAGACACCTATCACTTGCAATAGGGATTTCCCACTATGCTCTCATGTCCTTTTCTTTCTTTTTTCGCATTTTTCCTTTCTCTACTTTAAAGAAATTTCTCACAAAACGATGTGTAGCAATTCCTTTAAAGTGGGGGCATACATTGGCATCATTTATTCTTGCATTTTATTTTTCTTTATCCTCAGTTCCTAGTGTAGCCTTATCACTTCATACAATGTGTTTCTCACTTTGTGGATGACATTGGATGTAATTCCCTTCATAAGTGTGACTTAGCATATTACATTCCTCTTAGTGGCTTGATGTGACACACTGTATCCCTTAAGTTGTGAATTTTCTATCCTTTGATTGGTCCTCTCTTGGAGACATTCGACACAATGTTCCCTAAGTTAAAGACCTAGCATGAACTAAATAAGACTCCTTCGAACATCCCTTTTTCATTTTATTCTTTTGTATCTTTACATGTTGCATTTTTGCATTGTGCATACATGGCCACCTTGCATAACACAACTTGCATGCCTGTGGTGCCATCTTGTACTTGTTCATGAGTTATAAGCATCCAAGGGTTTACTTGTCTCATGAACCACAACCTTGTCTCTTGTGTTGCCTTATCAAAGTTATTAGGAGGTATAACTTTGGTATGATTTGACCAGGAAGCCCAACTAGTGGCATGACTTTCCCCATAGCCACCTTTGTGTGTGTGAGTGCATACAAACCGTGTGTATGTGTCTCACGCCTTTTCAAAATTCTCACCTAGTAGACAACCAAAATTCTCATCAGCCTAGAGTGAGTACACCCTTTTCTTTTAGAAAAAATAGCCTAGATCCGATCCATAACTAGTTGGACAAACGGTCGAAGCTTGATCCAACTTTTTATCTCTCTCCACTCTTTCACATCACTCCTTGTGTGATCTTTTGTTCTTATGTTTGGTTTTCTATAGGATCTTGATCTTGGGCACTTGATCATCCCTCTTGCTCATAGTCATCTCATCTTACTAGCATAAATACATTGGATCTCACTCGACATGCATGATTTAGCTACTTTAGTGTGATTTTGAAGCATGTCCATCTTCTCACTAAAGTGGGGGCTAAATGTGTCACCAAAAAGTGTAGCTTTCTACACTTTTTCACTCATTTTGGCCTTGTTTTTCCTTGATCTAGTCTTGAATGCTTGCAAGTCAACAACAATCCAATGATGTTTTATAAAGGTGTTGTGAAGTGTTGTAACACATCTTCCCACTTTTCTAAGACCCTTTCAAAAAAAATCACCTAAATAACCCCTTTTTACCCCTTTCCAAGCCTTGTGCCAAAGTGTTGTAAAGTGTTGTAATGTATTTTCACACTTTCCTAGGCTTATCATCACTAATTCAACCCTTTTTAATGATAAATTAGTCCCTTAATGTACTTTTAGGATTGACTTAAGTGTGTTTTAGGAGGCAAGATTGATAAACATCATTTAACACATTTTTATTCCTGGCCACCACCTGAATTTGTCCAACTAGAGTAGATAACCACCTTGGGCGACCTAGTCCATTTTGACATAAAATTCAAACTTAAATTAAAAACCTAATGGGAATTTTCCTCCAAAACCTTAGTGTTGATCTATCATGTGACATTTTCAGGAAATTAGGGCATATTTTTTATAAATAAGGGTTTTCATCTTCATTCCCCCCCCAAGGTCATTCTTAATCTCCACAAGCACTCTCGCACTCAAGCTTCTCAAGCATAAAGGCACTTCAAACAACCTCCATTGGAGCTAGTTCTTGCAGGTTGCAGACTTCAATAACAAAGGATTTGGTTAGTGTTTGTACTTACTTTACTATTCAATCATCTCTTCCTTTCAGTCCATATCATTTTGGATTGATTACCATCAAAGGGGTTTGACTGAGGCAAAACCCTAATCTCTAACCCTAACATTTTCTTTGTCTTTGCATGTGTTTTGTAAGTTGTATACAGATTTAGCAAGGTAGAAAGTGTTGAAGAGGGTACAATCATTCCATTCAAGTCAACTCAAGTCATCAAACCCTAGGTTGAGAAAAAGGACAACTTGCAGGCCATTTTCTGAATATTCTGACAATGGTATCTAACATAAAGGGAACTGCAAGTGGTGGCCCATAGAATCAGACCTTGAATCTCTCAAAAGTACTAGGAGGAATAGGTCGCCATTCTAGAAAAATGACTAGGTTGCCCATTCTAGCATAAGTGTCCCTATGCAGATTTCTAGCAAGTTTTAGAACATTCTAGGGCTCCTCCTCTGCAAGTTTCATTTCCCAGGTGCACCATCTCTACATTTTCTAGTTTCCTTTTAGATTGCATGCATTTAGGTCATTTAGTTTAGCTTGGATTTATTTTCCATTACTTTGTTTACATTTCTTTAGGTAGTTTAGTTTCATTTCATTTTATCATTCATCCACACTTTGCACACACATCATAACCCTATTCAATCCATACCCCTTTGAATGCAATCACAAAAAAGATCCTATGACCAAGGTGAAAGAGTGTCATTCCTAAACCATGTTCTCCTAGGTGAAAAACCCTAGGGGTCTACTAAAGGGGAATCCTCTTTCCCTTCATAGAATTAATCTTTTTGGTGGTTCATCAAGATCTAAACTGACATTTTTGTGCTTCTACCTACTAGGATTGGTTACCTATTTCAGTGGGTTGACTTTTTGTTTCATGCATTTTATTAATTCTATCTTAAAGTGATTCATTTCATACATTTATCAAGTCCAAAAATGGAATTTACAACATCTCATTTTTAGTCTATTGCATAGTGTAGTCAATCAATTACTTTGTTTTAGGTTTTAAAATCTGAAGATGTTTACATTTATGAACATTTGCATCATATGGATAAAAGTATTTTTCACTTTTGCATGTACAATGTTTACATTCATAAAACTCTGCATAAGTTTGATAAAAGTGTTTTTCATTCTTGGATATACATTGTTTGCATTCTTAAAGCTTTGCATACATTGGATAAATATGTTTTGCATCTTTGGATATACATTGTTCACATTATTAAAGCATTACATGAGATGGTTACAAGTTCTTTTCGTTCTATGTCAAACAATGTTAGTACCTCACCTTTCTAGGTACACTAAGAAAAATTTCATATCCGCTCCCTATGAGAATTTTTTTTGAAAGAGAATACAACCTTGAACATCCCTAATGATCATATTTGTTCTTCTCCTAATATATCTCCTAGTGGCAAAGAAGATATTTTTGTGTTAAAGGAACTAATCAATGCGAGTTTGGAGAATCCTCGTTGTTTCTCTCCTTATACCTCTCTTAGTGGGGAATACATTGTTGAACAAGAGGACATAACAATAGGAAATCATGACCATCACATTTACTATCCTCCTAGTATCTCTCCTAATTGTGACAAGGATACTTTGATGATAGAGAATCTTATTTGTCCCCCCTTCACCTAGGAAAAACCTTATCGAGGAAGAAAATTCAATCATTGATCATTTCCCTACTTGTGATGAAGTCATTTTGGAAGAACCAATCCTTCAATATCAAGAACATTTTGTTTGTAGCTCTCCTAATAAATTCCTACTAGGGAAGATATCACAATGGAAGAAAATTAGAACATTGGCAATAGTAATTCCTTAAATGAAGATGCTAAAGTGAAATTAGACTCCTCTACAGGGTATGTGCAGGATCATGATGGGCCAAAAAGTGGCGATATGTAAGTGATATGATGACCCATGTGGCTGATAACTTTTTTTTTACCCAAAATTGATGAAACGAAAAGGGTTTTTAAAGGAGATTCTTAGCATTCCACCAATATAAATTATGCTTTACTTTGAATTTAATATCTAATTATTATTCATTTTCTATTTGAATTACAACTAAAGTCCTAATTGATAGGTTGATTGAAAAAAATCTATAGTTTTCAAAGGGTATCACATTTTTTTAATCTAAAACATGTGTTACATTCTATGCTTCACATAATATAGGATTAAAAAAAGAAGAATTGAATTTCATGAATTTGTGACCAAGTTAAGGTGGTTAGACGTACGAGTTTTTATATTTTTCAAAATTTGTAATAAAAAAATCATAATTAATTATTTACTTGGAAAAAAATTACAAAAAAATATGCATCACATCAAGATATGAGTCTTCTACTTATATCTAAAATATTATAAAAAAATATTATCATTTTATTATGGTTAGGATGGTCAGACAGACACCTACTTCTTATTTTTTCCGTAAAGTTTAAGTACTACTACATTGAAATTTTAAATTTTCACTGAATAAATTTTTTAAAAACAAAAATAAACCTAGTAGTTTAGAAACTAAATTCAATTTTCAACAAACTCTATTCTTACATATTTTTGAAATAATATAGTGAACTTATTCAAATGTTTACGTCAAGTTGCCTTACTCTGATTTTTCTAAATTTTATTGCCACTTAAGGGCTTGTTTTTTCCATGATGATCCTGCACATGCTCTACACTAAGAGATCATGAAAATAATGATGATTCTTCTAAGTTTATACACATTAGATACCCATTGGAGTACTCTCTAGAGCCTAAAATTATCATTTATCCACCACAAGTTCAAACCAACCCCGTCCTTATCCTCAAACCACCTAAGAACAATGTTTCATAGAAATCGAGTTACAATATTGTTTCTCATTCATATAACACTAGGAACAATACGCAATAAAGGAAAACACCTTCAACATCCCTTTGATTGCCTAATCCTACCTTACCAGGTCCCCCTCGTTCTCCTTCACAAAATGGAAAGGAGTATGATCTTGTCAAACAACTTAAGAATACTCCTACTAAGATATCTTTATGGGATCTTATCCAAGCCTCCCCCCACTATCATAACATGATTAAAAGTTCCTTACAAAAATTTCCTATCCCTTCTAATGCCCAACCAAATGACATAGTAGCCCCGATTCAAGGCATAAATGTTGAAATTGTTTTCCACCAAAGAGAACTCTCCCCTTTGGAAGTGAAAAAACAATGAGAGGATTTCATGATAATAGCTCAATATAAAACAAATGCATAAAGAAAACCCTTGTTGATAATGGCTCAACCTTAAATTTTTGTAGTGTCAAGGGTATGTGTAGGATGATGATGGGCCAAACAGTGGCGATATATAAGTGATATGATGGCCCATGTGGCTAATGAATTTTTTTTACCCAAAATTGATGAAACGAAAAGGGTTTTTAAATGAGATTCTCAACTTTACACCAATATATATTATGCTTTATTTTGAATTTAAGTAATAATTATTATTCATTTTCTATTTTAATTACAACTAAAGTCTTGATTGATAGGTGGATTGAAAAACATCTATATCTTTCAAACGATATCACATTTTTTATATCTAAAACATGCGTCACATTATATGCTTCGCATACTATAGGATTAAAAAAAATAAAAAATTCATGAATTTTTGACCAAGTTAAGATGGTCAGACATATAATTTTTTATATATTTTTTAAGTTGTAATAAAAAAATCATAATTAATTATTTACTTGGAAAATAAATTATAGAAAAATATGCATCACATTGGGACATGAGCACTCTACTTATATATAAAATATTATTAAGAAAATATTATCATTTTATTGTGGTTAGGGTGATCAGACAAACACCTACTTCTTATTTTTTCCATAAAATTTAAGTACTACTGCATTGAAATTTCAAATTTTCACCAAATAGATTTTTTTTTTTAAATAAACCTAGTAGTTTAGAAACTACATTCAATTTGCTACAAATTCTATTATTACATATTTTTGAAATAATATAAATAACTTATTAAAAAATTAATGTCAAGTTGCCTAACTCTGATTTTCTAAATTTTCATCGCCACTTAAGGGCCTATTTTTTTCATGATGATCCTGCACATACCATCAACCTTTTGGATAAGTTTGGTGTTGATAATTAAAAAATTCAACCTGATTCTTTATTTATTAAGACATTTGATAATGTGGGAAAGAAACCACTTGGTGTGATCACTTTACCTATTATAGTTGGATAGGCTACCTTACAAACCCTAATCCATGTTATGCCTCATGATATTTCATACAATCTCCTTTTAGATAGACCATGGATCCATGAGATGCATGTTGTGCCCTCTACCCTTCATCATATCATGAAATATGTCTACAACAATTTTTTTTATACAATCGAAGCTGATCCTAAATCATACAGTCATTTGAACATTAAAAAAGATAAAGAGAATTCTTTAAACACATTGACACCAACTGTTAGAAACCAAGATTAGACATGCAAACCATAAAATACCTTCCACAAGAGAAAAATAGAAAAAGCAAGAGAAATTTGCATGAAGATGTAGAAATGAATAATATTCAAGAATTAAGAAATTAAAAGAGATGAATTGCTTTATAAACGAAATTTATGCATAAACCTAAAGGAGAAACCTAATTTTGAACTAAAATTAGCTCAACTAAATAAAGCTTACTTATTAATTAAGCAAACGAATTATTACATAAGTAAACTTAATAAAGTGTAATTAAATAATTAACTACACCAACACCTCCCCTTAAGTACAACTTAGGGAGAGTAAAAATAATGCACCTAATGCTATGATGAATGCATGAAAGCATGAATGGGTCCTAGATACAAGGCCATGTTAGGTACCCACGTACAAATGCAATGAATGGGAAAGAGGAGAAAACCCAGTGGGAAAAACACATCACAATGAGATGACTTGTTGCAAAGAATCACTGGAAGAACACTGGTGGAGTAACATTGGAATCATGAATCTAGAAGGAAAGGAAAGATACCTCTGTTTACGAGAAACCATATGAGAGTCACTAAAGGACTCAGGAAGAATCATGGTAAACTAGCAACAAACCTGATGCCAAGGAACACTAGAAAACTCACAAACTGGAACAAACCTGGAATCCATGAAGAAACAATAGATGAATAAATGATGCCCTCCATAAGAGGGAATGATATGATGAAAGAATCTAGAAGCTATGTGTATCTTGATGTTGATGACAAATTGTGACTAAAAATGATCCATAGGACCAAGTACCATGAAGATTCTAGAATATTAACCATAAAATGAATGGACCTCAAACTGAGATGTGACCCAATAAGAATATGATACAATTCAAGATCATTAACCATAGGCTCTCAATTTGAGATGTGAACTAATGCGAACCAAAATGTGTCAAGCTATGAGCAAGATGTGGCCAAAAGAAACTATAAAATCCAAATGCAACTCATGCGAGTTGTCATCAATATGAAGATGAGATCAATGTGCATGCAATGCAACTACACTCTAATCTAATTATTATGCAAGAAGCCCCCCTAATGGAACTTTATATTTAAGTTCATTTATTACAATACCCCTTGATCGTAAAAGGAGAACATGCAAAACATGCATAAATCAAAATGAAAATGCAAACCTAATGCATGAAAAAAAGAAAGAGTGCATGCACAAAGCAATGTTCACATTTTCCTCCATGATTAAAATTGACCTTAGATATGTGTAGAAGATTGAATCATCTTTCTAATTTCGCTTGAGTCACGAAAAATTGATAACTGAGGCAAAAGATATGCCCTATAAAGCGAAAACTGCTTCATCTAACTTCAAAGACCTAAAAAATAAATTTGGAGCAAAATCTAGAAAAAATACCTACACCACTGGATCGAGCTTGGAACCAGCTTTCCAGTGATATTTCATTTTCAAAAAATAGACTATGTATGCTCAAGATACAACCATTTTACTAAAAATACTCATTTAAGCTTTAAACCAAATATTTTCTTAATTTAAAGATTAAAAAATTAATAAAATATTTAGTTGTACCTTCATAGCATGAAAATCGATTCAAATGGTACAAAAATTGAGACTGCTCAAAAATGATCCGGGCACCCAAAAAAATGGCATGAAAATAGAGTCGTCTATATGGATCCATACAGTCGTACGGATTTTTCTGGCAGCATTTTTGAAAATCCTCAAAAACACTAAAAAATCAATTTTTAGAAAACCCTATCATATTTTATATGAAAATAGGAGTTTTTGGGCCTTTTGAGCACACTCATGAGGTCCGTTTTGTACTCGCATTCATCGTTTGACAGATCAAGGTAAAAATTTCTTAAAAAAACATGGAAAACCCTTTGATCTGCCAAAAAAACTATCGTAGCTTCAAACCCTCACATATATGATAAACATATATGAAAATAAAGGAAACAAAAGCCAATCCTAAGGGTATATGTAGGATCATCATGGAAAAAATAGGGCCTTAAGTGGCAATAAAATTCAAAAAATCAGAGTTAGGTAACTTGACATAAAAAATTGAATAAGTTATCTATATTATTTCAAAAATATGTAAGAATATAATCTATAGCAAATTGAATGTAGTTTCTAAACTACTAGGTTATTTTTATTTTTTTTAAATGATTTGGTGAAAATTTCAAATTCCAATGCAGTGGTACTTAAATTTCAGGGAAAAAATAAGAAGTAGGTGTTTGTCTAACCACCATAGCCACAATAAAATGATAATAATTTTTTATAATATTTTAGATATAAGTAGGGGAATCATGTCCCGATGTGAAGCATATTTGTTTGTATTTATTTTCCAAGTAAATAATTAATTATTATTTTTTTATTACAACTTTTAAAAAATATAAAAACTTGTATGTCTGACCACCTTAACTTGGTCAAAACTTCATGAAATTCAATTTTTTTTTTTTAATCCTATAGTATGTGAAGCATAGAATGTGACGCATGTTTTGGATTCAAAAAATGTGATACAGTTTGAAAGCTATAGTTTTTTTTCAATCAGCCTATCAATCAGGACTTTAGTTGTAATTCAAATAGAAAATGAATAATAATTATATATTAAATTCAAAGTAAAGAATAATTTATATTGGCGGAAAGCTGAGAATCTCCTTTAAAAACCCTTTTTTGTTTTATCAATTTTGGGTAAAAAAAAGTCATCAACCACATGGGCCATCATATCACTTAGATATTGCCACTTTTTGGCTCATTATGATCCTGCACATACCCCTAAATTTTTTCCAGTGCTCTAAATCAATGGAGATGCCCGATCTGATTCAAAATGCTCCAGAAATAAGTTGAAGGCATCAAACCCTCGAGGAACCCCGAACGTGCTCTACAATGAATTTCTCCAAAAATTGAGAAGGGGCTACAAGTCAAGGCTCTGATACCATGTTAGAAACCAAGATCAGACATGCAAACTAGAAAATACCTTCGACAAGAGAAAAACAAAAACAACAACAGAAATTTGCATGAAGATGTGCAAATGAATAATATTCCGGAATTAAGAAATTACAGGAGATGAATCGCTTTATAAAAGCAATGTATGCATAACCCTAAAGGTAAAACCTAATATTGAACTAAAATTAGCTCAACTAAATAAATCTTACTTATTAATTAAGTAGACTATTATTACCTAAGTAAACTTAATAAAGTGTAATTAAATAATTAATTACACCAACACCAACTACACAAGTGGAACCCATTCAAGAAAAACAAAAAGACAAATGCCCTAAACCTTTCAACGGGATATCGCTAGATGATTTGGGGTCATTTAATTTCAAACCGACATTCATGGGAGAATACAAGATCATAAATGAAAACTTTGACAAGGGAAAATAAAAGGAAATAGTGTAAATGCAAAATTTGAAAGACAATTTGAAAGCATCCACCTCAACCACTTTGGAAAAAAAGACAACAAAATTTGATGAACTTAATCATGTGCAACCTCTGAATCCTAAAGAAATGCAAAAGCTTTATGGAAAAGGTTACGAAATGATGAAACAACTTGGTTATAGTGGAAAAGGATTTGGTGCTAGAGAACAAGGTATTTGTGCCCCTATCAAATAGAAAACACAAGAAACAACTAATGGTCTTGGTTATTGTCCTTTGATAGAAATGCACAAGCCCTCACTTAATATCAACATCATTACAAAAGATTCTTTGCAAGAAACAAAAGAAACAAAGAAATCTTCGCTTAATGTCAATGTCATCATGCAAAATCCTAATGATTTGAATTCAATAGATTTTACACCCTCCAGTAAAGGAGAGAACAAAATCTTGCAATGTAAAGAGTCTTGTGTCAGTCTGACATCTTGTACTAAGCAAAAGATATCTTTGCCACAAAATAAAGAAACATGTCCTACTTTTGACCAAGCAAGTATATTGACAAGACTCCTTCAAGATCGTTTGATCTCTCTCCCTCCAAAAACATGAAAGAAATTTTATTACAAGACTTCATTTTTCACATATGACAATTCATGGTCATGCTACTAATGAAAGTAGGGAGTTAAATAACAAAATTCAACACCTTAAGGACTATGGTGCACTTCCTTGGGTTGAAGCACCTAGTTCCTCTTTTCATTTTGGCTCATCCTTTCCCTACACTAAGTATGGGAAAGGGGTTAGATAGCCTTGTCCTCGTATGTCACTTGTCATTGTCTCTTTTGGCTAGTTGACCACCTTTCATGTACATATGAGATCAATATTGGAATGTGGGCGACGTTCCTTAAGTTGGCTCACATGTGACATTTTGGGGGCGACCCTTTTCCTTTCCATGATGTAGCTTATTGGAAACATATGACTTGGCATAGGGCTTTCTAAATAATCTCTCATGTCTTCTTCTACTTTAAAGTAATTTCTCACAACAATGGTGTTAACAACCACTTTAAAGTGGGGGCATACATCGGTACTCATGCTTCACTATGTGATTTTATTTCTTCTTGCAATGTGTTGCTTTCTTGGTGGTGTCATTGGGTTTGATTTCCTGCAAGAGTGTGATATTTATTTTGTTCTCTCTTGGAATCATTAAGCATAATTTTCCCTAAGAAGAGACCTTGCACGAACTAATCAAAATCCCTTTGAGCATCTCTCTTTCTTGTTTTGTTGCATTTTCTTTTTGTACCTTATTAAAGTCATGGAGGTATGGCTTTGATATGGTCTCCTAGAGCTCATCTAGTGAACAACTAGATTCACTAGCCCTTGTGAGTGTTCATTTTTTTTTGTCCTTATCATAGTCATGGGGGTATGATATTGATATGGATTTATTAGGGCTCACCTAGTGGACAACTAGTTCCCACTAGCCCTCATGAGAGTGCATTTTGTTTACATAGTGGACAACGCATTCCACTTGTAAACCCTCTTCAAGCTTAGACCCATTCCATCGCATTGGACAACCAGTTGAAGCTTGATCTATGGCATTTTCCTTTCTTTCTTTCCTTTCTTTTTTTCTTTTCCTATCCTTGATGGTGTATGTTTGTGATCTGATTTTGGCTTCATATATCAATCACACTTGTGTGTTCTTTTCTACCTATGTTAGTTTTTCATAGGATCTTGATCCTGGGGGCTTAATCATCCCTCTTGATCAATTGTCATACTTTATTACTAACAATGGTACATTGGAACCCCTCTTGATTGTGTGGTTGGCTAATTTAGTGTGAGTTTGAAGAAAGTTCATCCTCTCACTAAAGTGGGGGTTGAATTTAGTGTAGTAAAATGCATACCTTTTCATTTTCACACTTTTTTGGGCTCATCTTTCTTTATTTATACTTATTTATTGCTTAATTGGCCCTGTTTTTCATCCACAAGCCCTATAAACTATATATTTTTATGGAAAATCTTGACAAACATCAAAAGATAAATGATCATTTAATGTTTTTGTCTACATTTCCTTGATTTGTGGATTGGGACTAAGATGCCACCTAGGGAATCTTTGTCCTCTATGGGTCTTAGGATCCTGATTATATAACCTCTCAATTAGTTCCCTTTTTGGAGTCTCTGCCCCAAAATTTGAGCCTCGAGAATAAGATTCCACCAAGGGTATCTTACTCATCCTTGGATTATTTTTAGGGTCCATTTTCAAATTCAGAAAAAAAAATTCCTCCTTTAATTAATGACTTCATATGTCAGTTACTTGTTGTGGTGTAATTTTGGGATATTAGGCATGAATAAGTATAAATACACGATCCCTTCACTCATTTCAATTCAATTCTTTTGTAAGAGCATTCATTATAGTTAAATTGAGTTCACAAGAGCATTCAAGGGCAATTCATCAAGCAATTGGAGCCATCATCAAGTTTTAAGCATCTTGTCAAGGATTGTTCTTGCATCATGTGGTTGTTGTGCTAACATTTTTGATGTAGGGTTTTGATCTAAGAAAGCAATTCAATTCTATATTTATCAAGAATTTCAAGATCTATACATCGATTACAACCATTACACACAAGTTTACAACATTTGCAATGGTTTGGTGAGTTGTAGCATTGCATGTTGTTCATTCACCATTTCCTTAATTTCTATTTCATTTCAAGGTTTAATTACCAACAAGGGGTTTCACGAAGGCAAACCTCCATTCACTAACAATCAACAAGTTTTTCCATTTTTTCCATTTATATTTTTAGATCTAGGTTGTAGACTTGAAGATCATTTCAAGTGTAAAGTTGTCAAAGTTGAAAAGTTGCATTTTCAAAGTTGTCATCTTCATAGAAACTCACCTACAAGTCAGATCCGACTATTTTAGAACCTAAGATCCAAGGAGAAGCAATTGCAGATTTGGGAGTTGAGGACCACATTCACACTTTTTTGAAATTCATATCGGGACTAAGATGAGAGTAAATCCATCTTAGTCCTCTAGGTGGAATCTTTCAGTGATTTTTCAAGATTCTATTCCATTATTTGAAGATTCTATTTGTTCCCCAAAAAGCAGTAGTGGGACTAAGATGGGAGTAAAGGAATCTTAGTCCTCCAAGGTATATTTTAGTAGTCTTTCACCATTTCCAGAATCCTTTTGCATCTCCAGGTTTCCCAAGTACACATACCCTAACTTGAAGTTGTTCATTTTCAGTATAAGTAAGCTTCATTTTGCTCATTTTGAGTGTTTTGCATATCAAAATGTGTTTTCAAACATTGTCTTTTCCAAGCATTTGCTTGGTGGTGAACCCCTAAATCTGATAGAACACCCCATCCTAAGTCCTCCTAATTGTGAATTGGCTCACCTTGAGAGGTTGATAGTCAATCCTATTAGGGTTCTGAGGACATTATTGAATGTTAGTTTGAGAAAGAGTGATGTTCTATGTAGAGCTCCCCTTTTTCTACTAATCACATGGTGCCCAATCATGGAGGGTGATGTGAAAATTTACCCCAATGTGAAGGGATTTTTGTGGTAGCGTTTGAAAATTTCAAGGATAGTAATTTTTTGCTTTATGATTACCAATGGAGTTGAGTAGATAAATACATGTTAATATTGAATTTGTGGCATCCATATTTTATTCCAACCACCAAATCCTTTGGGTTGGTTCCAGTTTGGGTAAGGCTTCCAAATGTACTTAACATTTCTAGTTTGAACCTTACTTTGAAGCCATTGGGAACATGTTGGGGTGAATTATGGATCTCTAAAAATTTTGCATACTAACTATGCACGCATCCTAGTAGAAATGGACATAACAAAAGACCTTCCAATAGCTATAAATTTGAAATTTTATGGCATGGAATGGCAATAGTTGCTTGATTATGAAGGTTTACCATTTTCGTCTTGTAGTTTCTTTAACATGGGTCATATTGTTGAGCATATCGCTTAATGCAAGAGTGCTAACCAGGAAACTTGGTGGAAAAAGGTGTCCCCCAATCACTATTCCTTGGAGAAAGAAGGATCAATTGCAAATTAGAAGGCTAAGGATCCAATTATTTCTACTTCAAATTAACCCCCACAGAAGTTCAAGAAAACATTAGGTGTTTCTTTTGAGATTAAGGAAGGCTATGATCCAAGTGGCGAGATGGGTGATAGGTCAAAGTGTGGAAGTTTGGCTTCCTCAAACAAAAATCATAGCCCAACTGAGGATATCGGAGAGCCTTCATGTGAAAATGAATGGGAGGACCTTAGTAGATGGTTCAAAGGAGGAATAAGAAAAAGAGGGGTGTCACTTTCAACATGATCCTTCATTCCCATGATGAAAGGAAAAAGTAGGCAATGTGTTGTTCAAGGAATAGAGGGGGAGCATATTTTGTATTGCTTGAATTTTTATATATTTTAATTATTATTAATGGGGTTAGGATGGCAGATTTGTGATTAGGAATGGGGTTTTTGATCGGTGGTTTGGGGTTTTAAAAAGAAAATGTCTCACAAGTTGAATTCTCTTCATGAATGTAACTGATGGTTGTAATGCTTTTTCAGATTCAAATAAAAAACTTACAAGGTTTATCTACCTTTACCTATCAAAAAAAGTATTATATATGCCAATAAGAAGAGCCCATGTTTTAAGAATGGCCTTTGGCATTGAAGGCCTACTAAAAATAAAATTGATAGTGATATGTTCTTCATGAAGAGTCATATGAGATACTTAAGTCTTAAGGTTAAAATTTTCCTACTTTATAATCTCCAACTTATTGTTTTTGTACTAATATTGGCTTCTATCCTCATAGGCATGCTTATGACTCATTGTTTTAATTTCCTAGCTTAAAATGTTTAGTAATATGTATTATCACTACTGCTAAGTATTTCTAGACCCCTTAAAGGTACTGCAAATATTTTATATAGTGAAACACAACAAAGATGTGTGCGCTCTAAATGATAGTGTCTAGTTTAGAATTTAAATTTGTAAATGTTAAACCATCCTAGAACCATAAATTATAAGATTCCATTATATATTTTCCAATAGTATATTGAACTATACACAAATAAATTTAATTATCCTCATTTAGAAAAGGTTTTTTTTTCTACAAGAAATATATAGTTTCTCAATACTAATTTTTCCTCCTTTACTAAGACTTCAAATCTCTAGAATGAAATAATTTTTATCTAAGGCTATAATCTAAATATTCCCCATTTTTAAAGTTCTCCTTTGCATCTCCACCTATTCCCTTTACTCTACGCTCCATATTTTTCTCCTGGTGGTTTCATACACTCTTTAAGATTTATATTGTTGATCCTATTAAAAAAAATATTATATTTTCTAAAAGATGTCCTCTTGAAACCCCTTATTATATATTCAACCCATCATAATCATTTTCCTAACATATCAATGGTATTTTATCTCTTATCTTTACCTCTATTGTACAAGTGAACACCACCAAAGCAATAAAAAATCGTCTTGATTTTTTAACAGTTACAACACTTTGCACATGCCACCAACACCCCACATATGAAGTACATACTCAAATATTTATGAAGGTCACTATTAAGGTTACATTTACTATAGTAGTTTTCCAAATATCCAAAATAGTTATTTCATCACATTTCTCCTTAAATTACAATAACAAAATATTAAACTTTTTTTGAAAAGCTATAGCTAGAACAAGGATAAAGATATAAAGATAAAAAAAAGATTCAACTTTAATAAACATCATAAAAAAAAAAAAAAAACTAATGTCTAGATATCATAGGTTACATAAAGGTGTGTCCAAGAATCACAAATGTTCTAAAAGAACACCTAAGCAACATCTATTACCTATAGGAGTGCATATATCTAGTACCAATTTTTTGCAAAGGTACTAAAGTCAAACACTAGTGTAAGTGTCTCTGGTAGAGATTGATATTTTATTTGGCAAAGTTCAATGTCCTAATGGGCCAAACTACACACCTATGTAGTGATGAAAATGATAAAAGTTAGATTTAACTAACTTAACATAAATTTTTGAAGGATTTATAGATAAATATAAATAAAATATAGTATTAATATTTTTAGGAAATTAAGTGTATTTTATTTAATAATTTTATTTAAATAATTTCTAAATAAATTGTTGAAATTAGATATTTCAAAGAAGCATTACAAAGATTAAAAAGGAAGAAGAAATAGCTATCAGTTTTGTCAACCTAATTTGAAGCAAAAAAATTCATCAACCCTTGCACATATAAGGATACATGGGTGAATGCCAATTTTTCTTTTTAAGATCATACCTAATGAAGCCTAGACTATGGCAAAAAAATTAAACATTAAAAATGATACATAGTTTTAAAGTCATGGTTATATTATATATATATATATATATATATATATATATATATATATATATAAGTTAAAAATAATAAAGTATTAGAGTTGTAGTAAGGAGTAAATTTTCAATTTTCAATCCTAATATTTTCCTCTACAAGTTTTATTAAATATATTTGTAAAAACTGTTGCCTTTAAGGGAAATTCATGGAAAATTTAAAATTATAGTAAGTGCATGATTTTGTAAGTTTTTGGTAAGTTTTGGGATTACCACTTGTCTAAATCAATGGTAATATTGTCATTATTAGAAGGAATAAAAAAGATTGAGTTAGAAATGTTAACACCTTCTCCATCAAAATCAAAATCTAATTCCAAATGTTATCACTTTTCTATCTAATAGGTCTTTTAGGGAATGAACATTGTTTGGCCCATCATTCTCTTGCATTCACCTAGTTACCTAGTTCTTGACATCTTATTTCCATTTGTTCAATAAAATTGTAGACCAACTTATCAAAATATGAATATTTTTAACTATCTCTTTATAAGATTTTCATTTTCATTTCCAACTATTAGATATAATCTATTTTAATAAGAGAAAAATAGAGTTGATAGTTTACTATTATAGCTATTATTAAATTGTCAATTGTATTTATATTTCAAATAGATTCATAAAAAGAAATATTTTTTCTAGATAGGTTATCTTTTACATAATATATACAGAAGAACCAAGGGCTCAAAATTTTTTCATTGATTTAGTGACCCCTTGATCTTCTTACACTTTGAATTTTGATATACACTAGAAACCTAATACATTCTTTTATCATTTTATTTTATATTAACACTTAGAAAAATACTAGTAACACTTTTGTAGTTCTCTCTCCTTGTCACAACATTCTTTCCCAGCAATCATTTACCTATTCTCAATACCTATTTTATTTATCATGACATTCAATTTTCCTTCTTAATACCAAAATTTTCCTATTGCAATGTCTTGTTATTTAGTCTCTATATTCATATAGCCTATTATTATCTTTTAAATATTCACTTACCTTTTCCAGAATCCTTCCCCACTCCCTTTAATACCCTATGTAATGCCCCGCCAAGTAACCTTAAAGGAAGTCGCAATTAACGTCTTAAGCGAACCATTTTTTTTTTATAAAGTGCATTTAACATACACATTCACTCACTAATTAACAACAACCTCTAAGGCTACAAGGTTAGGATTACTTAAACCCACACATACATATTACATATAACCATAGCATTATGAACTTTATGAAATAAACATCATACATCATAAGAATACCACATAACATAATAAAATAATCAACCAAGATACAATCTCATAATCATTAACTTAATCCAATAGTTACATCACTCATTACCAGAATGAGGCAATAGTACATAAGGTTACAATTACAGAATTCCACCTCATAAACATAAGAGGGATAAATAACTTATACAAAATGAAATATTGCAAAGCAAGATTAACATAAGAACTCGAGCCGTCCATCTGGATGTCTCGCCACCAAGTACTGAAGATCAATGGGGACCCAACGGTTTTGGTGCATGTTCCACCCAACCAAGTGGTACCCGAAGGCCCACCCCCCATGCTAGGAGATAGTAAAAAAGTAACATGGACAAAGATCTACAACCACTAACCAAAGGCAGACTCATACTGACTCATACTGATATAACCAAACAAATGAACTAAACAAGTACAACTCAATTACAATACGAGTACCAATCAAGTACAACTCAAATACAATACAGGTACAAATCAAGTACAACTCAAACATCACTGACATAGGTCACATTGCTTCCAGACATAATATTAATCAAGTATGTTCAAAGAAACATACACATAAAACAATAAACAACTGTTGTCCTAGATAGAGTGTCATCGCATAGTAGTCATGAGATCTCCTCTGGGCATCCTTCATAGGCTCCGGTAATCTTGGTGGCCTCAACTGAATCCCAGCCCTCATACTCACTCATGCGGCATCAAATACCTCTCGTACTAACAAGATAAATGACTATGCCATTCAAGGCCTTCTCACTCATCCCAAGTCTAAATGAGCCCTTGTGTCTATGAGTGAGGGTTAATTTATCTTGATTAGTGTGAATACATCCTAATCATCTAAGTACATTAATTTAATTATCACTTGATTAACTCACTTCTGAAGGTTACTTGGTTTACCACTTTGGGCTCTGGCCCCTAACAAAAGCCACTCTTCTATTCGACAACACGCACCCAAACAATCCACCAAGGGAAATACAAGTGCATACAAACAAAGCATCAAACCACTCCAACACAAGGAGGATACAAATAATAGAACTCACTCCAAACATCTTGGAGGCAACAAACGCATAGACCACTCCTTTCACAGGAGGTACCAAAACATCCTCGTTTATGGAAACTGGGTAAAACTGAAAAGACACCATGCACTACCCAAGGGAAAACAACTGGATGGCATAAAGATTCAACAACCCTTATCCTCTAAGTTCATCTGGAAAACTTATAATTTAGGACTAACACTAAATCCCAAAACCCACAATGCAACTTGATGACATAGCAACAAAAGCATTCAAGTCATTAATCAAATCTAATATTTGGATTTCCTAAATCCATATTCATTCAATAGGTAACATTAACAAGGTCAAAGACACACTTACAGGGTTAACTCAAATAATCATATACCCATATTTCTATTTCCATTATAGGAAGTCTCAAACAATTTAAACTTACATCCCTTTACGAAATACAAAGAAACTAGAATGTTAAGGAAATCACGAGAAATTTCCTATTTTTGGGATATTCTATATCCATATCTCTTTCATATTTCATTCACAATAAATTAATTGCTCTAATAGAAATAAAATAAATTAAAATAGCCATTTGCCTCATCAATATAAACAACTTCTTAGTTTACTTTTAAATCGACACAAATCCATGCAAGTAAACTCTTTCCATTTCCTAAAGAAATCTTACATCCCATTCAATTTTCTATTTAGAACATGAAATCACTTTAATATAATAAAATATCGTTTCTCTATCCATTTACCCACATACACTAATCAATCCATTTTAAATCTCTATTCAATAATATATTGCATGCTTCTTATTAAAATAAAATACGATAATGAATTTACACTTAATATATATATATATATATATATATATATATATATATATATATTTATGTTCCATATTATGTATACACCAAATATATATATTAATAAACTTAATTATATATATTCTTTAATATTCCAATCACAACGATTAAATTTCTCTATGGAAATAAATAGGATATAATAAATATTTGCCTTTTTCAATATAATCATTTTCTAAATTTACTTCTAATACAACATAAATTATTGCGAATACTATATTCAATTTCTACCCAAAATCTATATCTTTTAAATTCTCTATTTAAAAATAGGAATATCTTCAGTTTGTAAAATATCTTTTGGCTTATCTATTTTTCATATCGTTTCCAATTAAATCTCATTAATTAAACAAACATTCAAATATAAAAATTTCTACAAATCTTCAATATATTTAAATATCTTTTCCCCTATCTAATTGCCCTTGTATTCAAAACTTATCCTTTAAAAACTTCATGGAAAACTAAATTACATGCGTCCAATAAAACTAAAATAAGTATTAAACATACTCCCAATTAACAATACTCATGCAATAATTACATCAAATATATATTGATATTCTTTACTAACCAAATACATTATTCTAAAATATATCAATATTCAACTAGTAATTTTCTAAATGCTTATGTTATTTAAACCTTAAAATAGAACTAATATGTTTTATAACATTCTTTATATCTTCCAAACCAACATAGAATACGATAATTTTGAAATACAACCAATTTAAAATAAATATCTTTAGATAAATGTCTATTCCCAAAATAATAGACTAAATATTTTAATTAACCTATTTAAATAATTCCAACTTAGATTAATTCATACACCAAATCCAAAATCTACATTAAAAATATACAAATATATAATCATTATATATTTCTATATATGTACAATAATTATACATTATATAAAATTAATTCTAACATTATTTAATCCTTATAACCAAATCTATGTATAAAATATATTAAAAAAAATATATAAATAAAGTCATATAAACAAACCAAATTCGGCAAGGACAAGTCATGTTTTCGCTGTCTTTATGACAGTCTGAGGTACACATTTTTTGGGAAGGGCGTTGTACGAGGAAGTGGGAAGGGCGCGGACGAATGAGCATCCGCTGACATTAAGACTAGTAGGGAGGGGCGACTATTCCACCGACCTCTCCTTGCATTGGCCACACCAAGAAGGGTTGGGGAGAGGCTGCGGAGGTCTCCCTCCATAGTCGTCCCCTTATGGGGGCGGCCATGGAGGCAGCGCCTCCCACACCTCCCCATTCCAACCATAAACAACAAACAAAACACTCGGCCAGAATAGAAATTAAAAATTTCGATTATTCAACCCAAAACCATGAACGTCGTACGAACGACAATGAGGAATAAAAATAAAATTTATAACAATAAAATATAATTGTATATATATCACATGTATTTACATATGTATATATATATATATATTAACTAAAATATATATATATATATATATATATTAGTATATGATATATATATATATATATATATATATTTAACCAGAATTTCCATTACTAAATAAATTGAAGAAATTTATCTGAAACGTTCATTTAGAAGTCAAATTATGCAAATTTTTGAGAGAACATCACAATTTCACATAGTTTCAACACTGATTCCTTTAATCTATTTTCTTGAATTCTTAAAACAATAAAAGAACAATAACACAAAAAGGATCTAAAATAAAATCAGAAGTTTCTAAACCCTCAAGGTTTCTCCACCTAATTTCTACAGAGGGTTTTCAAAATAAATTTGATTTTCTACAGAGGGTTTTAAATTCTCCAAAACAGATCTAGTGTGATGCTCAACTCTAGGTTTGATTCAAATAACAAATTTCTTTTCTAACAATAGATTTATCAAACAATCTTAATTCACTACTATTTTAAAAGTAACCAAGAACAATAAAACACCAAGAGGAAAACCTGGTTCAAGAAGCTACAGGAAAAGATTAACTTCTGATGCCAGCCTCCTCCACAGATCTCCTGAATTTTCTTCAATCATGCAACGAATCCAATCCAAAACCAAACAAATGCAGACAATCTTTCGTCCAATCAATTCTACAATCAAAACTTTCTTCAAACCCTTCTTTTTGCAAATTTTCCAAAATTTCTTCTCTGCTGTAAAAATGAATTTTCCCAAAACTTCCTCCCCCAAAATTAAAACATGCCTTCCTTATATATCAAAAATACCTAATATAACCCTAATTCACATTACATGCAAATTAGATATTAATTTCAATTTCAATTTCAATTTTCGAAAACCCACTTTCAATTTAAAATGCAATTTCAAATAATAAATTAATTTCCAAAGTTGCAACTAATTTCCCAAATAAACATTTAATTACAATTTCTAATTTAATTCCCACAAGTTGAAATTAAATTCCAAAATTAATTTTAATTCTTTTATTTCCTTTCATTCTCTTGCATCACGTTTAATTAATTAATTTAATTATTTAATAACTAAATTCAAACCCCTTGGATTAAATTTAATTAATTAAATAAATTAAATATAATTAATTAATTTAAATATAAACTTTTATCCACCTTGCATTATTTAAATTAAATAACCATCAACATGATTTAAATGCAATTATTCTAAATAACTATTTCCAAATCAAGAATCCTTCAGAATTAAATAACATTAAAGCAAGACAGACAATGACTCGACACACACGACTGACGACATACTAAGGCTAGGGTGTAAACTTGACACATGTTACCTAGCTACTATCTCCCATTCAACTTAACCGTTGGATTGACACGCTCAAACCTATGAAACCAAGTGGAGTCGATGTCATGTACCTATAATCCTAAAACCAAGTAAACAACGTCATACAATATATCCAACATATAATACACACCGTGAAGAAGAAATTACCGATTCGCAGGGCGCTCGCAAGCGAGTGATGCGAACCCATCCTCATCACCCATACACTCATCGAAACTGACACTTCCATCATAATCCATTAATCTCATAATAACATCTCATGTTAACTTTACAACATCATTAATCCATAACGCATGTGAAACAATAATCAGATAACCACATCTCACAATAATAGTTGTCGCTCAATAGTAGCGATCAAAACATCATAACAAAATGTATCTAGTATCAAAGTAACTACAACCACACATAGCATAAATCAAACCGAACACGAAGCAAAACGGAGGGGTATTACACCCTAATTTACCACTTTGATTCACCACATCCCCATTTTTGTAACACTCCTTTACATACTCCCAACACTTACTACAACCTTGCCTATGCTTAATTTTTACCATTCCCTCTTCAATCAAATACTCTTGAAAAAAAGCATCATGCCAAATAGGTTGTAGAAAGAGCTAGAAACACTTGCAAATGATGTCAAAGGGACCATCAGGAAAGTACATACAAATTGATAGAGCGACATCAAGGGGACCATCAAACTCCACAACTATAGTACCAATAATCAATATAACCAACCAGTTGTAAAGAGAAATAATATTCTTTCTAATACCAAGGAATGTCTCTCAAAGCAAGGAAGAGTAACATGATAAATCAAAAATACTACCACATATACAATAATCAAGATCTGAAGTAAGCTAGCTCATCAACTGATTTCCACAAGAGGTCCCCCTTATTGGCCTCAGAAGATGAACAAAGTTGATAAAAATTTTCCACAAACTACAATATGTTAATCCAATAAATTCATATTTTTGGATGTGAGAATTCAATAAAAGAGTGACAAATCTATTGCTCTATTTTCCAACAAATTTTCAAGACCATTTTCCTCCCTATAGTAGTGCCTTATTTCATATGATGCAAACTTTCAAATGAGAGATTGAATCTAGGATAACAAGTAATTTAAATTCCAAACACCTAAAGAACCTTTAGATAAGGCATTTATCACCACAATAAAATCACCCTTGATGATAATGTGAGGCATATTCAATTGTAGAGCCATTTCCAAACCCAAAATATAATCATTAAATTTTACCACATTATTTGTACCATCCGATAACAATTTACAAGCTACCCTAATAAACTTACCATCACTACTCCTCACGACCACATTGACCCCAAATTTTCAAGGGTTTCCCATAGAAGCACCATTAAAATTTAGTTTCACCTTGCCAAGCAAAGGAGGGGACCATTTGACAAGTTTTTTAACAAGATTTTGGCTAACAAACTCAAATCAACCCCTTACTTGAGGTTTAGCAAATATCATTTCCTCTACATAAAAGCATCCCATGAAGAAAAAACTATATTACTACCACAATTCCTATGGAGATTTGACATAACCATTTTAGAAAGAGAAATTTAAATCTTTTGAATAACTACTATAAAATCAATATTTTTTCTTTCTGAATATCCTACTATTCCTTTCCAACCAAATATTCCATGCCATTATGGAGGAACTCGGATCCAAAACACAAGCATAAGTAGAATTAGTAAAGAGAGAAGGCCAACATTGAAACTATTTCAATAAACATCCATATAGAGGTCCAAACCAGCCCAACATATTTTGTAGCCAAGAACAACATTTCTAAGTAATTTCACATAAGAGAAGTAAATGATCTAAACTTTCATAATATTTACCACATAAGACACACAAAAACATAGGAGTTACACCCAACCTTCCTAACCTATATCTAGTAATAATTTTATCTTTCAAAGCTAGCCATGAGAAAGCGCCAACTTTAGGGAGCACAAATGACCCCCAATAAAGGCTAAAAGGCTAGAGATCTCTCAAATATGAAGAAACCAAAGAATTCTAATCATCTTTCACATTATACTTTCTTGTTTTGGATCTCAGCAAAATTAGCTCATCTTCCGTATTTGAATAAAATATTTGTCTCTTTTTCAACTCCTCTTTGAATGAAGGTTTCATTTGAGATGAGACATGGAGGAAATCAAAATATTTCCATTTCATAAGGAGGTGAGAACTGAAAAAATTAGGATCCATGGAATCCTTCACTTTATTTCCCCAAAGATCTTTTAATAATACTTCAAGTTGTTTCTAGTTACTAGAACATTTAAGAGGCTCTCGACCATTCCAAGCATAATCCTAAAATAATGCTTTCTCACCATTATTTACTACCAAAGATAATTGAGGCAACAACACTGACCTACAAGAGGAAATTAAATTCTAGATTTTAGATACAATAGGAAGTGTCCTTTGAGTATATATCCTTTCCTTGTCCATGTAATCTAAATATTTATGCCTCATTAAAAGACACTACTTGGTGTTGGAATTATAATGCAATTTCAAGATTACTTCATTACAATATTGGATTTTTTCTTCTTTTTCACCTAAACTAAAAGTAGGCCCTATTTGAATGAAGGAACTAAAATTTTAATATACAATAATTCTTATTACTGATCTATTTGTGTCATGCAATTTTGACCAAATTTTATAGACCAATAGATCATTACAATATCTATGTATGAATATTTATTTCATCTTACCTTGCTTCAACCACTACTTCCATTCCTTCTAGAATCCCACCTATTTATTCTCCCATTATTAAACCATCTACCTATGTCACCCATACTATATATCCTTATCTTAAGCCAATATTTAATATCCTATGGTCAATATATTTTCCTTTATCTCCATGTTTCTTGTATCCTAAATTATTTACACCCATTCTATAATTTTCCATACTCCTAATAGCACTCTTGTTCCCACCACTACATTGGATACACTTTTGCAAGAAATAAAAAATATAAAGAGAGAACTTGAGGATAGAAAGAAACATACTATTGTATATAATCCTCCACATTACATGTCATTAACATTTGAGGTTGTTCATTTATTTTTCTTTTGGCAAAATGATCACCCATGTTCAAGTTTCGGGTCTTGTTAAATCATGTTTGTAAATGGTTTTAGGTCCACATTGAAAACCTATTTTTCACATATAATCAAAACATTTGAGGTTGTTGCATTTATGTTTCCTATAGGATTTGTTACTTCTTTCTTTGAAATTCATAATGTAGAAATAAATTTTAACATTTATCTACAATCATTGAAAATATGTATACTCTTTTATATGATGATGTGATATTAGCTAATTTATTTTTGAAGTTAATTTTTACTACAAAGGTAAAACCATTTTACTTTGATATAAATCCAACTAAAATATATTGTGTGTAAGATAAAATCCTTGTTTTTACCTTTGAATTTTGTATTTTTTAGGCACACTATTAAATTTTTGGAAGCCTTTTCAAGCTTGGAGTAGTGTGCACCAATTGATTGTTCCACACGATCTTCATCCAGTAATGCACAATAATCTAAGGTCTAATCATAGGAATTACATAAGGTAAATCCCCAATATCCTCACGCATCAACATGTAGGGCTTGCTTGTTCTTGCTTTTAGTTATAATAGGAATTTATTGGTGATGTATCCCACTTTAGTTCCTTTTTCATTTTCACCCATAGTGCTCCTTGAAATATACTAAAAGGTGTGCTCATAGATATAGAAACATAGATATAGGTTTGCAAGAAACATATGCAAACCTATTACAAACATAGATATAGAAATCAAAATCTAGATTTGTTGACTAAATACAAATAATATTTTGCACCTAAAATCTAAGGAAAACTTAGCTCAACAAGGCCACCTAAGGCCCCCTTGTCCGGCTTAGAATTTATTTGAATTTTTAGGTCCTAATGCATTATCGATAGGTAATGGATTTTTGACAGTTTTTTTGGTTCAAATCTAGACTTAAATGTGTTATTTTTTAACAAATTTTGAAAGTGCAATGTAGTGTAACAAACTAGGGTTTTCAAACTTTACAAAATTGAAAGCTAATTTAACCCTTGATTATGTAATGTTCTAGAAGATTCAAAAAAACCACCTATAGATCTGATAATTTTCAACATTGAAATGAAATAATTTTACCAAAATTTGTACCCAATTAAGAAAAATAACACCTTTTCCTTCAAATGCAAAGACACTTTTTGCAAAAAAAATCCTATAATTTTTGAAATTTTATGATATTTTCTCTAGTCTAAAAATTTCTAACAATCACAATATTTAAATAATGTTCAAAATGTTGGGTTCACCAAAAATTTTTGATGAAACAGGGATCCTAGCCTAACACTTAGATCACTAACATCAATCCTCTTCATAGAAAATTAGGATCCAAATTGGCAAGAAGATTAGATTGACTTTCAACCATGAAGGTGAGTCATTTAACCGTGGATCTAATCCTTTAATGCCTTATAAATTGATTGAGATTGATTTTCTTTTATTGACTTGATGAAACTATGATACCTAATGTGAAAATAGAGCTTTTCTATAATAGGGAGATTATAAAACCAAATTTCAATAGTAGATCTTGAAAGAGTAGAGTTTTGTGCACTAATCAAACAAATATGAGCCCGGTTTTCTTGGACAAGACTGCCAAGGGTGCCCTTGTTTGAGTTGACATTTCTAAAATCTAAAAACTTTGACTTGTAGCTCCTTGTCTGCCCTTTGTTTCATTGATTTGTGATCTCTATCTTCGGATCTAAACCTACACAAATATGGAAAAGAGATGGGGTAGATATACAGGAGTTTGCCTTGGTCAAACCCCAATTTTTATATTTCTACCTCCACAAATAGCTAATAAACTGATTGCTAAAATGTGTGTGCTCTTAACCTTAAGTGTGTCTAAGGTTGTAATGAGCTAAAGTGCATAAAACCCTACTCGAGTGTGTTGGATAAGGATTCCTAAATGACAAAGAGACGATCCACCTAAAAGAAATTCAAATGCCCTTAGGAACATATGAAACACAATGATACCTCAATTTGGGTAGCAAGTAATATGAAGCTTGAAGATTATAGCACTTTGAAAATAAGTCATTAGGTTGCGAAAAATGGCCAAGAGAACTTTTTAAACCTAGATTCTATCATGTTCTTCTATTAGCATCAAACCTGAATTATTGAATGAAAATTGATCAAATCTGAAAATATTCTTTACAACTTACAAATTCAAATATACTTTTGGCATAATACAATTTTCTCAATATTCTTCTTCTTTTTCTGAATTCTTCCAATTAATTTTTAGATGATGAAATGACTAGCTATTTATAGCCATTTAATCTAATTTCCTAAAAATTAAATCTTGATAGCTGACATTTAAAACTAAAAATTCAAATAATAAATTGCTATCCTCAACATATTAAAAATTGGAACCAAAATAGGGGACAAGGCCACTAAGGGCACCCTTGTCTAGGTCCTCTTTTGCGGGGTGCAAGTTGTCAAGAGAAAAATATTAAATGTTACCTTGGTTTTTGAATGTATGTGATTACATGATAATTTTTTAAATGGGCCACATAATACATAATTTAGGAAATTGGGGCATGAGTAGGGAATGTTGAAATGCATTGATGAAAGGGTCACTCAAGTAGGTTCTAAACAAATTATGAAATTGTGCTTTCACCTAAAAGGAACTACAATTTACAACACTACAAGCAATAAAAAACTCTAATATTCTAAGAGATATCATTCATATAAAGAGTCATTCAAAGATTTCTCTAACTATTCACCATCGTTATTTTCCAATGCCTTAAATTTGTTATTGAATAATTGATGTTGGTTTACAAAAATAGTCTCCAAGTGAAATAGAGTAATTTTTACTATTAAATTATCACCTTGGTGACCTATTGTCTCTAGGAAGATGGTTTGAATCCCTAATTTTTTTTATCAATCTGAAGGGATATCTTGATTTTAACATTGGTTTCTTTGACTAGAAGTTGCTAATCACAATTTCAAAAGATGAAACAAGGTGTGATCAGATCGTAGAAATAATCACCTCATTTCTAGTCACTAGAGTAGTCCAAAACTTGTAGCCATACTAGGATTTAGGTAAAGGGTGTTTAGATTTAGGATATTTAGTAGCTAAAGATTTTGCACCACAAAATTGACCAAACAAACTCTAAAATACATGAGGATAAGACTAGGACCTTTAAGTGGACAATATCTATTAGGTGGATTTGACATAGATGAATGATATTCAATCTTATGATTTAGATCTTGGAACTAAAAGTGTATGTTTGATAAGTTAATGTAGGTGATCCTATATGAAAATATAGGCCATTTTTAAAATATCAATAAAGTCTTCATGGTTCAAGATGAGGTCTACCTCCCCACAAACCTTCTTGTAGAGTTGAGGCATTTTTTTTTTCTCTAGGTCAATGCAAATAAAATGGTTGAGGAACTAGATAATATGTTATAAAAATTCCCATAGTGAGATGGGAAGCCTAGACATCTCAATTCAAATAAGTATATTGAGGGATGCTTACTCAAAAAATCCAAAGTCTTTGATTCAAACAAGAAACACCAACAAGCTTTCTTCATGAACCAACAAGATCAATTAAGAATCATATCGATTTACTATGATTTACAAAAAGAATAAAAAAATTCCCTTTGACCAATTCCTAACCTAAGACAACTTAATGTCAATGGGTTTCTATGAATTATTTACCCAAGAGAAAAAGTGTACTTCTAAGTGTATGGTTCCCACATAATAAGAAATACGTGAATTCTCATAGTAGTTACAAATATATTCTACAACATCAACATGCAAATAACATTAATTTTGGAGACTAAGCCTTGTTGTACACATTCAATTTGAAATAAAATAAATTTTGTAGTCATCCTCATTATCAAATCAACATTGGTTATAGGAGACATGACTTTATCCATTAAAAGGGATAGGATTAAGAACAATATTAATGTGAAAATACTCTAGAAATCTTATAGAATAATGACAAAGAAAATTGAAGACAAACTCTCAACCATACAAAAAAACTATAAACTAATAAACTAAATCAAAACTTACTCTAAATCATATCTAATATTTTTCAAAAATTAATCTTCTATAACTAATAAATTAATATTTTAAATAAATTTTATAATATCTAATTATTATCAATTTAAAATTTCATTAATTCACTCATAAATTAATTAGCAAAATAATTAAAATTTACAATCCAACACAAAAACATTTGAATCACAATATAATATGTGTGGATATCCAAATTTATCCATAGGTATTTTTCAATTGAAGTAAAAGTTAAGAGCATTTTAAGTTCAGCCCCTAATAGAATCCTCAACTCTAAAATGCAATAGATCTACTACGATTGGAAATAACCTTTCATTGTATAGATAGTTTGCAAAAGGGTCATTACGAAAAGTAGTAAGGCTGCTACGAAAGAGATTATATACCATGTGTTTGGGCACTTATAGTCCCGGAACTCTCTGATCGACTCCCTCAAGTCTTCCAAACCTTTGAAATTTTCGCTAACATTTCTTGAAACATCTTTAAAATCATCGCCGGAGATTCCGATGCACAAATCATTGAATATTTTAACCACATCATCTTCGTTCCCTAGATAATTTTGATAATATCAGCTCTCTGAAGCAGTTGAACATCCTCTTTGCAATTAATTAGTTGATCCATTATCCACATGTTGCTCGAAATTACTCGTTTAATGGGAGAATCGTCGTGCATTTGACATTCTTCAAAAGCCACGAGGTTTCTCAGCAATATTTCTGTGTCATCATGAACAATGATTTGAGGGACGGAAAATCTACTACGCTGGAAACGTCTGCTTTTAAAATCGAGCTTTCCTTCAGTGTTTGCCTCCAATTTAATTCCAGCTCTTTTCAGCTGTTGTGCTGAAGGTATCCGGGCGTATTCTTCTGAAGAAGATTGAAACAGCCACCGAGATACAGCCGTCCACTTTGCCCCTCTAAAACAAGCAACGCCTTTTGGAGTAGCAATGCAAGAAGAAAAGGCGCAGTGAACATTGCAACCACAACAATTAACAGACTCCAAACCAGAACCAGAACCAGAACCGGAATTTGATAAGAAATCTGCACTCACCCGCCTTGACAAATCTAATAGATGGTGTGCACCTGCTTCAATATGGCCGGATATCGTTGAAATTAATTCATCATTTCTTCTACCTGAAAATGGAAAGCCTTCGAAATTCCAGCTGATGCAGAGTAATTTTTCGGCTAATAAGGTTGGCACTGCTCCAGGATCTTTATACACCAACTCTAGGATCGTTTTCAGAATGAATAAGGGAATCTGATTCTCTAGCTTCATAATGTCCGATATAATCTCTCGTCTTTTAATGTTAATACTTCTATGGGAGTGAAAAACAAGGCTGGAATTGGGTAACTCCATTTGAAGGAACTCGAGAATAAATCACGCATCCATGGTCATTATCCAAGCAAGCGTATCTGCATCCCAATAAATGGCTGAATGTTCGTAGCAAAATCTGATCTCTTTCTCAAGCTCTCCAACCTTCGCCACTAAGATTTCTATGGTCATACCAGACAGCCTTTCCAAGGTTCTGCCTACTGCTTGGAGCTTATATTCGTCCATTGCAGTCAGCTGCTGGTGTTTCTGGTGATGAAAATGTCCAAGAAACACAACCAGAGGATCATAAGCTTCTCTATTGGTTTTTTTAATACATTCAGGCACACGATATATAGAAACGCCAGGAGATGTTTTTCTCTTTTGGTAGTCTCCAGAGTGATATTTTTGTCTAACCTGATGAATCCATGATTCAAGTTCGCGGTTCCTTTCCAATAGGCATTCCCTCTCTCCATCGTGGATGGTACATTTTGTTTTACCATGGATGTCTATTTTAACAGTCCCTATATTCTTTTCACCTTCCATAAATAGTTCCTGTAAAGCAAACAACGTGATCAACTTCACCAGAAAAACATAATATAGTTTTAAAAAATTGCCAAAATCTCCAGAAATTTACTACTGAACAAATAACAAGGATGCATTAGAATATAGAAATAATGATATTAAACAGTTTAAAGAGAAATAAAAAGAATTACATTAAAAATAAAATTGATCAGCACATTACTCTTTGAGCTGGATTTTGTTCCATCTCAAGGAAACCCCTAGAGGGAAAATACCTTCGTAGCCATTAGTAACTTAAATCTTATTTCTCCCATCAAATTAATCTGATGGCTTCTTCACACATTTATCCATAAGGATTTGGGAAAGACAGAATTATCAGTATGATGATTAACAACGAAACAGTTTGGGTAATTCAAAACCGTACTCTAAACGATTTCAATAGTGCTGCTTAAGGATTACCGAGGGTTTAGACAAGGCTGATGGAAAACTGAAGCTCAAATAAACAATACTTTCACTTCCAATTCCATTGTGGACACTTCTTGTACACGGGAGTGATGCTCCAATATTGGAAAATTCACCATAACAAGAAAATTCAACGTCATAATAAATTCATTGCAAGGAAAATTCACCATCAGCAATTCACTCACTGTAGTATTAATATTTTTGATATATATTTTAAAGATTTTGAATTTTTTTTAAAAGAATAATTTTGAATTTTCTTTTATCATAAGGTGAATTTTCTTGATGACATGTTGACTGTGAAATTTCCCACGATAAATTGTTGGCGCTGAATTTGCCTGATACCTGTTTTTATCATTGAAAAAAAAATTAAGTGTTTTATGAATCAGAATAACTGAATTTGTGAGATTTATAATAGAGATAAAAACAGTCTTAGTTCATGAGCATTAACAATATTAAGGTAATCAATAATGTTTGCTGCTACCAAGTGAGTTATTTTCAGTTAAAGGAGTTGCATTATACAATCTGAGTTTCTATGGTGATTTTTTTCATTTGTACTCTTGCAAAAATTGTTGTCATTTATTTCCTGTGCAAGTAAAACACTTATATTAAAGTGGTTTTAAGATCCTTTATAAATTATGGAATGAGTTTTTTGAATGATAGTTGCTAAAGAAGTTGTTTCCTTAGAATTCAAAGGTTAACATTTGTGAGTGGAATAGAGAGATTAGTGAAATAGATGAAAGTTAATTATTCTTTGTTTTAAATTTCTAAGTCTTGGTGAGAATTTTGAACATAGAAATGTAACTTATAATATTCAAATAAATTAATTAAAAATTATATTTATTTTTTAGATAAAATGTTATAGTTTTCTTAGTAGTTTAAGAAAATATAAAATAATTAGAAACACAATATATTATAAAAATTTAAGATATAAACATGCACATAGAGATGCAAAATTTATAGAAAATTATACAACATATGTAATGTAGATTCTTGTATAACTAACATATGACAACACAATTTCACTAAATTCCAAGACAAAATATTGAGTAAAACCTAAAGATCTATGACAAAAAAAATCAAATAAGCATACTAGATATTAAAAATAATAATAAAACAAAATAAAATCAATTAAAATAAAATATATAAATAATCGTTGAAGTACAAGTAATAGCGTACACACAAAACCTATAAAAATATAACAAATATAGCCAAGATATGAAGAACGAAAAACCTACACGTAATAAAGTCCCCAAAGGTACTTAGCTTTGGATAAAGGAAGAGGGTTTGACTACTTGGGAAGTTTATGAAATGGCCAATCCCAAAATATGATCTTTTGACATCCATGGGCAATCACAAAGAAAATATTTGATTAGATAGGGTGTGTTCTTAATCTTAACAATATATATATAAAATAAAAAGAACAACAATATAATGATCTATATATTAATAATTCATATATATAGATCTTAATATACTAGTATTATGTATGAAAAGGAAATATAAGAGATGTATTCACCAAACTTCATTGTCAATGAAAGAAGGTAAATGAAATAAACTCAAATAAAATAAGGATAAACTATCATTATATCAAAGGAAGTAAAGATAAATAATGGTTTGAAGAAAATCATAAGTGAGTAAATAATATCATAAGAAAAGAGGGTTACAACATGATTAGATATATTAAGAAGTACAAAGAGATTTCATTAGAGATGCAAAGAGATATCATAATAAAGAACATATAAATGATTAAAATAAATATACTAGTGTAGAGACTTAAAAAAACAAGTGTTCCAACCTAAGGTCAAGTTGTAGTATAGAAAGCTATATTTTTTGTTTATTTCTCTTAGAATTTTAAAGAATCATTTTTCTAAGAGGTTGGGGAAAGATAAGATATTCAGACTTACAAGTACATAACTTTTCCATTTCATAAAAGATATTATAAATGATGCTAACATCAAAGAGATCTGTAAATAAATTTTTTAAAATTCAAATTTGTAGGATGACAACACAAATATGTGGATGTTAGAAAAGTAATGCTAGCATCTAGAAGAAAAAACTAAGAGTAATTTTAGAAAATTAAACAATTCCAAAGCATTAGAATAACATTAAATTTTGGCAAATCGGTGAAGGTGAAAGATTAAAAGATATAGGTCTAGTGTGTTCTAAAACATGTGCTAAAGATGTAGATGTTGAAACAAGTGTAAATTCTAATGTGATAATTATAGGGCATGCAATTTCTGGTATTGCAAGTAAAATATAGGATTTTAGGGGTGAATCGATATCTTCTAAAACTTATTGAACAAACACCTTTAATTACTTTATTGCATAGAACAGATTAGAGCAAGAAAAAAATATGAAATTCCACAACACAAAAACACTAGACTTTTACGTGGAAAACCCAATGAGGGAGAAACCACGGTGAGGATTAGCTCACAATATATAGTTATTTCAATACCGATTACAAAAGAGGCTCACTACTTACAAGGACTTACTGTCCAGACATTGAGGCTCACTGCCTACAGAGATTATAGAAAAAAAAATGGTGAACCGCTAGAATTTAAACTGATAAAGTTACACCACAAGTGTAGATTCGATTCCTTTGATGCTTAGAGTATTCACTCGCATGACAGTAGACTAATATTCACCCTTCTATTTGCACACTTTGCATACATACTCACACACCTTCTTCATTCACATACTATTCATCTTCAAACCATCTTGTATATATACCTGATATATCCACCTGCATCAATTAGGTTGGCCTAATTGGATGCAATTCATTTTTTCAAAAAGATAACTTGTCAGCTTCAAAAAGTTAATTCAACCGCATCAGGCAATATTATGTCGGTTGGGACCAAAGATAGGTTACACATATAACCGCAATTCTTGTAGACCTATTAATTGATTATTAGGTCAGCCATGACTAACCTAATAATGAGATGCAATCACAAAATCCAATGCCAATGCATCATCCAATCATATGAGCATCTAAGAATACATATATATGCACTTCTAGTGATCATAAGCCTTTTCCCAAAACCTTAAACCACAATGATTACTAGAGAGAATATGTAGACCAAAATATTAGATCAAATATCGGATGTAGTAAGCATGTTCTGCACACCAGTTCAAGGTACCAGACCAACATGGTGAAATCAATGACAACATAAGACTAATCTTCTCATACTTCCAACAATCTCCCCCTTTGGCATTGATGGCAACATGTGCAAAATTTTTGATTCAAAACTCTCCTCCAATCTCTCCAAATTTCTCCCCAAAATTCCATATCTCTCCCCCTTTGACATCAATGATAAAGGGCGCCAAAAATATGTAAACATGGTGATATTCAAAATTGCAGAAAGGTTCCAATCCAAAAACTTCCAAAGTCTTCATCAAAATTTCAAAACTTTAAAACATTCAAACTTTCAAAATTCTTTCAAGTAAGAATGACACTTTTCACCTAAAATACCTTATTGTACCTTTCTTTAATAAAAAGATATAATTTCTTCCATTCAAGTACTATAGAATCCATTCTTGTGCATATGCTTTCCAATAGAGCTAGCCAATAGTGTGAAAGAAGATGACCAGTCAGTAGACCAACATTGTCTTTCACAATCTTCTACATTAGAGAGTATTTCAGAAAGATGGTCTAACCAGACCTCAACAATCTCCTTAAGAAGCCAAAAGGTTTTCACTACATCATCTCTTTTTCTTTGTACAATGATTAGCTCATCTTGTAGTTCACTAACTCTTAGTCTTTGCTTTCCCTCTTTGTCTTCAAAAATATCAAAATTCTTTCCAATGTTGTTCACCTTAGATTCAAACACTTCAATCTTGCTTATGAAATTATCAACTGCAGTAGGCCATTAGAGAAAGTACTTGTATATGTCCGACATTTATTTTATGCACTTCTTCATCTCCATGATAAGTTCAGATAACCTCTTCTTGGATTTAGAACATCTCTTTTCAACTAAGGTTTCCAACTTGTGTGCTTTTAGACCTTGAAGCAACATTCTTTCTTCAACTACTTCAACTAAATTTTTCGGCAAGAAATAAGAAATAATCGACACATCAATACCTTTGTGAAATAGATACTCGACTAGAGCGTCATTGATTTTGAGTCTATCAACAAGAGAGGCCATACTCCATAACTCACCAATTTTCTTAATTTACCCTTTCACTAACTTAGATCGGATATTATCTGGATCAAATGATTTGAATCTAGGCAGAGATTCTTATCCTTCTTCCTTATCTTCCAGAATAACAATGATGTTTTTAGTGATATTTTAACAATGATATTTTCAGTGACAAATTTTATTTTCTTCGATTTTGGGGGGGAATCACCAGTGACAACTTCCATTTATTTTGTTCTAGAGGAAGAGCCTTCCTCAAATAGACTAGACATAACTTCACCAAAGCTCATTTCTTTATGCAAAGATAAGAAAAATTTCTTACATGCACTTACTTTATTTTCCAAGCCTTCCAAGTATCTGTAGATTTATCTTACAATAGGAATCCTGGATTCCCACCTAACGTCTTTCTTTCTTTGTAACGAGTCTAGAGAATAGAGTACCAGACATGTAAGTAAGGACCCAAAGCAAAAAGGGTATCCTTCTACCAATGACATTCTTATCTTTTGACAAGATTTTCAAGAATTAATCCACACAGATCAAATTGCTTGTTCTCTTTTGAGATTTTATGCTCCAAAAACACAACAATGGCTAAAGTAGAGCCTTCTCAATTTCTGAAATAGATTTTATAAGAAATACAATATGCACCATACCTAATCGAGGAATAGAAAATAGTATCAATTAATAGTGCCTGAGGATCTTTTTCAACTCCCGTCAGCTCCCCTATTTCCTTGTATTTTATGGTCTTTTTTCAGGGAAGGTCTCCAACACTACATAACCTAGTGATGGCTTCGATCGCTTCCTTTGTAATGGGATAGGATTTATCCAACACAATGTTTTCATCCTTGAATTTTCTCAAAATGAACAAGATAAATTCTCTGTTAGCAATCCAAGTGAATTATCCCCACAAATCCAAACCTAGGGTTTGTAAGTTTCATAAGTCACTCGATTCTAACCCTTATTCCATCTTCTTTATTTTGTGATGATCTAATTCATCCAACTCAACTCCCTTTAACCTCGGTGAGATATTTCCACTCAAACCTTTGTTAGAAGGTTCCATTATAGTGCTTAACTTCTTCAAATTTAACAAAGATTTCTTCTATTACCTTCCTCTGCGACTGCGAGAGATAAACTTTTACTGCTTGCTTTCGAGTATCCACAAAGATCTCTTCGGAGTTACTCCAAAATGCTTCAGAATCATTCCAATATAGTTCTAAGTCACTCCAAAAATCCTTCGAATTCGATAAAACATTTCTTCCACTCCACTAAGAAACCCTAATTCACTCCGCAAAAGAACATGCTTTCTCTTTTTCTTCTGGTTTCTTTTGCATTAGCTTTGTCCAGTCATTCCTTACAACATATCGACGTGCCAACATTTGACATACCATATTTTTGTAGGTCTAGTTGATTTTCTGATAAAAGCTCTCCCAAAGACCATGTTAGGTCTAATTATTAGAGGAATCATCTGCAGTAGATGAGGGTACAAACGCGTTAGTAATCTCTAATTCTTCTTTCTTCTTCCATATCTTGCTCATTTCTTTCTTAACCTCTTCCTTGTCAATACTTTTCACTGGTTTATCATCTTTCACTAGAGTAGACTTCTTTCCCGTTTTACTTCTACACACTTTTGAAATATGTCCTAGTTTTTTGCAATTGTAGCAAACAAAATTTCCTTGTCTTGTTTTATTTCCATAGGTCCTTGTTTTGCATTGATTTTCTTTATGTCCAAACATGTTACAAGTATAGCAATAGCCATCAAAATATTGATTTATCCTTCCTTCATTGAATCTGTTCATCATCACCTGACTAACCATCCTTACTTGAAATCTACATTCAGTACCTTTATGTAGAATCTTCCTACATGTATAACACTATTCGGAAGAAGGGACCAAAATATTGATTTATCCTACTCCTACATTCAGTTTCCTTATGAAAAAATTTATTACGTGAAAAATAAACACCATTGAATGAGGAGTACCTTTGTACATTTGGTTGTCTGATAGGTGGTCTCCTTCCTGGATTTCTTTTCGACTTTCCTTTATCTTGAGTCTTTTGATTATTTACTGGATTTGATTTCTTCATCATTTCATCAGCTTCATTGCCTAATCCACCTTTTTCTTTAGAAATTTTTTTTCTAGCTATCAATTCATCAAGCTTGGTGGAGCTTGTCCTGAAATCATCTTCACAGAGTTTTTCTTTCTCTAATTTTTCTTTCAGATTCATCACTTCCTATTCAAGCCTGGAGCAAACATCAGACTTGATTTGTATCATTATTTTTAGACACTCCTCAACTCTCTTCTTTTCATCCATTTTCAACTTCAATCCAGTATTCTCTTCATTTACTTTATATCTTTTTTTGAGTTTCTTTAACTGCTCCTTCAATTTTCGGATGCATTCATTTGCTTCATCAAAATTTTATTTTAGATCTTTGTTTTCAATTTCATCCTTGTCAAGATCTTCAAGGGAAATTGAGAGCTCTTCTTTATCCATATGTTCAATTCTACAAGATCTCCCTCAAGCTGTTAGACTTCTCCAAAGGAACCAAACCTCTTATATCAATTACTAAATATTCAAAATACAAAGAGGGGGGTGAATCAATATCTTCTAAAAATTATTGAACAAACACCTTTAATTACTTTACTGCATAGAATAGAAAAGAGCAAGAACAAAACATGAAATTCCACAACACAAGAACACAAGATTTTTACATGGAAAACCCAATGAGGGAAAAACCACGGTGAGGAATAGCTCACAATATATAGTTATTTCAATACTGATTACAAAAGAGGCTCACTACCACATACAAAATCTCACTACTAACAAAGACTTATTGTCCAGACATGGAGGCTCACTGCCTACAAATATTATAGAAATAAAAATGGCTAACCACAAGAATTTGAACTGATGAAGTTACACCACAAGTGTATATTTAGTTCCTTTGATGCTTAGAGTATTCACTTGCATGACAAAATACTAATCTTCACCCTTCTATTCAAACACTTCGCATACATACTCACACACCTTCTTCATTCACATAATATTCATCTTCAAACCATCTGCATGCATCAATTAGGTTGAGCTAATTGGATACAACTCATATTTTGAAAAATATAACTTGTCGGATTCCAAAAGTAATTCAACCATGTCATGCAATATTATGTCAGTTGGGACCAAAGCTAGGTCGCACATATAACCACAATTCTTGTAGATCTATTAACTAATTATTAGGCCGACCATGACTCACCTAATAATGAGATGCAATCACAAAATTCAATGCCAATGCATCATCCAATCATATGAGCATCCAAGAATAAATATACGCATGCTTCTAGTGATCATAAGCCATTTCCCAAAACCTTAAACCACAATGATTACCGTAGAGAATATGTGGACCAAAATATCGAATCAGATACCAGATGTAGTAAGCCTATTCTACACACCAGTTCAAGGTACAAGACCAACATGATGACATCAATTAAAACATAAGACTAATCTTCTCATACTTCTAATAGGAGATTTACATGTAAATTGATATAGAAAAAATATTGGATATGCCAATAAAAATAAAAAATAGGGTTGTTGATCCATGATGTCGCCACTGCACTTGGCCTCCTCTATCACAGCTAGGGTTTCCTATAGCATGACGGGGAGGTTTGTTTCTAATTTTATAGGTCTAAGAAGTCGACCTTATGCAGCAGTGGTGAAGGATGGGAAAGCTTCAAAAAAGAAGGATGTGGGGCACAGTGTGGCAATGCAGAATGGTTGGTTTGGGAGTGACCAAAACCAAAGAATAGGGGCTCTTTCTATTCAGAATCTTATTCTAAAGGTTGGATAGAAGGAAAATGGGGGGGAAACAAATAGCTTGGGGGAGGGTTTGATGGTTTTAGGAAAGTTGAAAGAACGCAGGCCATTTTGATGTGCTAGGGTTACTCCCTTGGTCTCCATAGATGGAGAAATAGCAAATGAAGTAGCATATAATGCATGGCATTTTGCAAATTTAGGGTTAATAGGAAAATTTTGAGGTTTATGGTTGTGATTAGTAGACTTACATTTTTAGATAATAGATACATGGTGCCTAATCATGGAGGGTGATGAGAAAATTTACCCTAGTGTGAAGGGTTTTTGTGGAAGTGTTTGACAATGTGAAGGATAGGACCAATGGAGTTGGGAGGAAAAACACAAGCTAATGTTGAAGTCATGGCATCTAGATTTCAATCCAAAAACTAAATCTTTTTGGTTGGTTCCACTTTGGGTAAGGCTTCCAATTCTACCTTTACATTTATGGTTTGAAACTTGCTTTGAATCCATTAGGAACATGTTGGGGAAATTTATGGGGGTGGATGAGAGATCTTTAAACTTTTTGCATACTACTTATGCACGCATCTTAGTAGAAATGGAAATAAAAGAAGAAGACTTTCCAACGGCTGTAAACTTGTAATTTTATGGTGAGGAATGGAAGAAGTTGCTTGATTGTATGAAGGTTTAGCATTTCGGTGTCGCAGTTACTTCACCACAAGTAATATTATTGAGCATTTCTCTCAACGCAAGAGAGCTAACCAGGAAACTTGGTGGAAAGAGGTGTCCCCCCATCACTATTCCATGGAGAAAGAAGGCTCGATTGCAAATGAGAAGTTTGAGGACCCAATTATTTTTGTTCCCAAAAAACCCCCATATAATTTCAATAAAATTTCAAGTGTGTCTTCTAAGATTAAGCAAGGTAGTGATCCAAGTGGCGAGATGGGTGATAGGTCAAAGTGTGGAAGTTTGGCTTCCTTAGACAAAATAGACGACCCAACTAAGGATATGGGAGAGCCTTCATGGGAAGATGAATAGGAGGAGCTCTAGCAGACAGTTCAAAGGAGGATGAAGAAGAAGAGGGGTGTCGCTTTCAACATGATTCTTCATTCCCATAATAAAAGGAAAAAGTAGGCTGTGTTGTTCAAGGAATAGAGGGAGAGTAGATTTTGTATTGCTTGAATTTTTATATATTTCAGTTATTGTTAATGGGTTTAGAAGGAGGGTAGATTTGTGATAAGCAATTGGGTGTTTTGATTGATGGTTTGGGGTTTTAAACAGAAAACATCTCACAAGTTGAATTCTCTTCATGACTATAACTGATGGTTGTAATGCTTTCTAGATTTAAATAAAAAACTTGCAAGGTTTCCTTGCCTCTACCTATAAAAAAAATACTAAATAGGTCAATAAGAAGAGCACGTGGTTTAAGAATGGCCTTTGGAATTGAAGTCCTAAAAATAAAATTGATAGAGATATTTTCTTCATTAAGAGGCATATAAGATAATTAAGTCTTCAGGTTAAATTTTTCCTACTTTATAATCTCCAACGTATTTTTTTGCACTAATATTGGCTTCTATCGTCATAGACATGCTTATGACTCATTGTTCCAATTTCCTATCTTAAACTTGTTATTAATATGTATTATCACTACTCCTAAGTATTTCTACCCCTTAAAGGTACCCCAAAGATTTTATAGTGAAACTCAACAAAGATGTGTGCACTCTAAATGATAATGTCTAGTTTAAAATTTAAATTTTTAAATGCTATACCATCCTAGAACCATAAAATATAAGATTCCATTATATCTTTTCCAATAGTATATTGACCTATACACAAATAAATTTAATCATCATCCTTATCTAGAAGAAGATTACTTTTCTACAAGAAATATGTAGTTTCTCAATACTAAATTTTCCTCATTTACTAAAACTTCAAATCTCTAGAATGCAACGATATTTATCTAAGGCTATAATCTAAAGATTCCCCATTGTTAAAGTTCCCCTTTGCATCTCCACCTATTCCCTTTACTCTAGGGTGGACCCTATTTTTCTCCTAGTGGTTTCATACACTCTAAGATTTATACTATCAATCTTAGAAAACAAAATATTATATTTTCTATAGGATATCCTCTTGAAACCCCTTATTATATATTCAACCCATCATAATCATTTTCCTAACATATCAAGGGTATTTTATCTCTTATCTTTACCTCTATTGTACAAGTGAACAGGTAACCAAAGCAATAGGAATTCTTCTTGAGTTTTTAATGATTACAACACCCTACATAGGAAGTACATATTCAAATATTTATGAAGGTCACTATTGAGGTTACATTTACTATAGTAGTTTTCCAAATATCCAAACCAATTATTTCATCACATTTATCCTTAAATTGCAATAACAAAATATTATATTTTTTTTGGGAAGGCTAGAGGTAGAACAAGGATAAAGATAGAAAAGTGAAAAACATATATTCAAATTTGATAAACATTATAACAAAAAAAAACTAATCTCTAGATATAATAGGTTACATAAAGGAGTGCTCAAGAATCACAAATTACATACAAGAACACCTAGGCACCATCTATTACCTATAAGAGTGCCTATCTCTAGTACCAATCTTTTTTGCAAAGGTATTCAAGTCAAAAACTAGTGTAAGAGTCTATGCTAGAGATTGAAATTTTATTTGGCCAAGTTCAATATTATGATGGGCCAAACCACACCCTTATGTAGTGATGAAAATTCTAAAAAATAGACTTAAAAGTAACTTAACATAAATTTTTGAACGATTTATTCATAAATATAAATAAAATATAATATTAGTAGTTGTAGGAAATTAACTATAGTTTATTTAATCATTTTATTTGAATATTTTCTAAATAAATTGTTGAAGTTAGATATTTCAAAGAAGCATTACAAAGATTAAAAAAGAAGAAGAAATAGTTATCATTTTGGTCAATCTAATTTGAAGCAAAAAAAATCATCAACCCTTGTACATATAAGGATACATGGGTGGATGCTAATTTTTATTTTTTAAATATACCTAATGAAGCCTAGACTATGGAAAAAAAAATTAAACTTTAAAAATGATAAATAGTTTGAAAGTCATATTTTTTCTATATATAAGTTACAAATAATTAAGTATTAGAGTTGTGTTAAGGAATAAATTTTCAATTTTCAATCCTAATATTTTCCTCCTAAATAATTAAGTATTAGAGTTGTGTTAAGGAATAAATTTTCAAATTTCAATCCTAATATTTTCCTCTTCAATTTTTATTTAATTTATTTGTAAAAAATGTTACCATTGAGGGAAATTCATGGAAAATATTCAAATTATAGTAACTGCATGATTTTGTAAGTTTTTGGTAGGTTTTGGGATTACCACTTGTCTAAATAAATGGAAATATCATCATTATTAGAGGGAATAAAAAAAATGAGTTAGAAATGTTAACACTTTCTCCATCAAAATTAGAATCTTTAATTCAAAATATTATCACTTTTCCATCCAATAGGTTTTTCGGGGAATGAACACGGTTTGACCCATAATGCTTGTGCATTCACCTAGTTACCTACTTCTTGTCAGCTTCTTTCCATTTATTCAATCAAATTGTCTCCAACTTATCAAAAAATGAACATTTTTAACCTTCTCTTTATAAGTTTTTCATTTTCATTTCCAACTATTAGATATAATCTATTTTATTAAGAAAAATTAGAGTTGATAGTTTACTATTATAACTATTATTAATTTTTAAATTGTATTTATATTTCAAATAGATTCATACAAAGAAAGACTTTTTCTAGATAGATTATCTTTTACATATAATATATACAACAAAATCAAGGGCTCAAATTTTTTTCATTGATTTTGTGAACTCTTGATCTTCTTACACTTTGAATTTTGATATAAACTAGAAACCTAATACAGTATTTTATCATTTGATTTTATATTAACACTTAGAAAAATACTACTAACACTTTTGTACTTTTGTCTCCTAATCACAACATTCTTTCCCTGCAACCTTTTACCTATTCTCCATACCTATTTTATTTATCATGTAACATTAAATTTTCCTTCTTAACACCAAATTTTCCTATTCCAACATCTTGTTATTTACTCTCTATATTCATAAAGCCTATTATTATTGTTTAAACTCGCATACCTTTTCCAAAAACCTTCCCTACTCCCTTTACCACCCTAATTTACCACTCAGATTCACGATTTTCCCCTTTATAACACTCCTTTACATTTTCCCAACACTTACAACAACCTTGCCTATGCTTAATTTTTACCATCCCCTCTTCAATCACATATTCTTGGATAAAAGCCTCATGCCAAACAAGTTGTACAAAGAGTTAGAAACACTTACAAATGATGTGAAAGGGACCATCAAGCAAGTACATACAAACTGATGGAGCGACATCAAGGGGACCATCAGAATCCATGACTATAGTACCAATAATCAATATAACCAACTAGTTGTGAAGATGAATAATATGCCTACTAAGACCAAGGAATGTTTCTCAAAGCAAGGAAGAGTGACATGACAGATCATAAATACTACCATGTACCCAATAACCAAGATCTTAAGTAAGCCAACTCATCAACTAACGTCCACAAGAGGATCCCCCCTTATGGGCCCCAGAAGATGAACAAAGCTGATAAAATGTTTCTGCAAACTACAATATGTTAACGCAATAAATTTATATTTTTGCATTTGAGAATTTAGAAAAAGATAGCAACAAATCTATTGCTCTATTTTCCAAGCAATTTGCAAGACCATTTTCCTCCCTTTAGCAATTCCTTATTTCATATGATGCAAACTTCTTAATAAGGGATTGAATAAAGGATAACATGTAATATAAATTCCAAACACCTAAAGAGCCTTTAGATAAAGAATTTAATGCCAGAATAGAATCAAACTCAATGATAATGTGAGACAGATTCAATTGTAGAGCCATTTTCAAATTTAAAATCAAATCATTAAATTTTTCCACATGATTTGTACCATTTTGTAACAATTTACAAGTTGTCTTAATAATCTTACCATCATTGCTCCTCAAGACCACATTGACCCTAGATTTTCTAGGGTTTCCCATAGAAGCACCATTAAAATTTAGTTTCACCTTACCAAGCGAAGGAGGGGACCATTTGACCATTTTTCTAACAAGATCTGAACTAGCATACTAAACTGAACCCCTTACTAGGGAGTTTAGCAAATATCACTTCCTCTGCATAAAACAATCCCATTAAGAAAAAATTGTATCACTAGCCAAATGCCTATGGAGATTCGACATATAACCATTTCTAAAATAGAAATTTCAATCTTTTGAATAACTACTAAAAATTCAACAGGTTTCTTTCTCAAGATCCTATTATTCCTTTCCAACCAAATATTCCATATCATTATGGAGGGACTTAGTTCTCAAACTATTGGAAACAAGCCACACTAAGAGGTGGGATGAATTAGTGTTATGCAAAAATTAACTTAGGTAATATTTAACTTTAAAGCATCAATAAAATTCATTCATAATGCATTAACAAGAAAGAAAACACAAAACCATAATACAAATATTTTACGTGGAAACCCTGTTAGGGGAAAAAACACGGTGGATGGCCAATTCACAAGTATGATTATGAGTATACTCAAAAGTGAATATTACAAAGGAATGAACTTGCATTCAAGCGCACTGCCTAGAGCTCACTGCTCAAAGAAAAAGAGTTTAGATTAGAACCATTTGATAATTTGAATTGAAGGATTAGCATCTAGAATACTTGATTATAGTTCCAATTAAAGCACATCAATTGATTTGTTCTTCTCTAGATTGAATCTATAATTTTGCTTTGCCCTGCTTATAGACATAACACAGATCATTTGTACGCAAGTGAAACTGAGCATTATTTCACCTCTGCTCTTCTCTAACTCGTTGATCAGACAATGACACAACTTATACACCACACAAAATGATATGGAGGATCAAGTATATATATCTACAATAGAGATTTATTTTACACACTGTCGGCTTCAACATAACACAAGATAATTACAATTGTTAGCTCATATTATAGGAAATATACAATGGATACCCACAAAGGTTGGCCACAACTTGGCTAGGACCCAAATAATGACATACAAACATAGATATACTTAATTACTTAGTTCCCATACATCTGCGACTATGTATATTCAAGTAGTTTGCCTTAATACAAGAAAATATGAGAACACTACAACCGAATCTTCTATCTTTCACATAATCTGGTACGAGCCGCTACGCTTTAGTAAAGACAGAGATGATATGCCAACAAATATTCCTTGAGATTTGCAAGTCAAAATAATAACCTCTAATCATCTTTCAGATTGATGAACACTACGTTGTCGGATACTATGTTCTTGCTTGACAGTATTCAATCTTCCTGTCGATGTGGAAAAATGGTGGTGCATGGATCTGAACATCAATTATGGTTGCCAAAACAATGACAACACCAAGTGATCATCACAGTGTCTCTTGCCAACAATCTCCCCCTTTGGCCTTGATGGCAACACTTAGTGAAAAATGACTAAGTGTCGGGTCAGTACCAAGATAGACTATTCTGCTCAACAAAAAATCAAAAATATGATTCTCCAATTCTCCCCTTGAGAAGATTAATTTTTTTTCACTATGTTCCTTCTCCCCCTTTGGCATCAATGGAAAAGGTGGGTTTGAATGCCAAAAATGTATTGATACACAAAAACTGTTTGAGCAAAAAAAATTGTAACTTACATAAACTGAAAAATATCAACAAAGTCTTTCTTTAGCTGATCCTAATTTGTATCCCAAACCTTTCTAAGGTTTTCCAAAATTGTGATGTGACCACAAAGCAGAAAGGATTGAGTCTCCATGGACTCCAAGTTGGATGGATCTACAAAATTTAAGACTCCTCTCCTTCTTTCAGAGCACTTGACAATATGTCAGGTTTTGGACAGATGATGCTCTGAAGTTCACAACTTATGGCAATAATTTTATCATTTTCATGTTTCAATCCTTGTATATTACTGAGCAGAGATATAACTTCTCCTTTTGTTTTCCCAACACTACTAGTTACCGGATCAAATGCTTATGAGATAGCATTTAGCTTGAGTTCCAACTCCGGACCAAGTCGTTTGATTTTCCTCTGTAAATTTTGAAAAAGATAGGCATGTTTTATAAATATTTCAGCCTTTAGATAGAGCATCCTTTACATTCTTAGTGCATGTAGTCAAGAGTGACTTATCTTGATCAATCAATTCTATCATGCTACTAAATATTTTAGCAATGAATTCTATCCGCACTTTTGTCATGGCTGATTTTTCAAATGACTCAAAATGAGTGTCAATAGTGTTGATTAGCATTCTTAGCTCACGGGAGAATGATCTAGCCGGGTCTTTTACATAAGATGGAATTAGTTTCTCCAATACCCCGAATGCCAGATTTAACAGTTCATTGTCCTCAACATGAGATTTTAGTAACTCCTCTCTTGCCTGAGCTTGAGCGAGTGTAGCTATTCTCATCTTCTGAATTGGGCTCAAGGTAGATAGGTGAATGGGACCATCAATCAATTCTACATCTGTTTCTTCCTTTTTTGTATCCAAAAATTTCTTGACAACTTCAACAGTGTCTCTTGTAGCAATTGAAACTTCTTCCTTTTCTTTGAAAAGTGTTTCGTCAGCTGAAGGGGTGGGATTGGCTTCAGACTTTTCTACTGAAGTGTTTTCAAGTATTTCTACCTTTTCAACTGAATTATTTTTAGGTGCCTCCACTTCCATGGGAATTTCAGTGTTAGCATCAACACCAACATCATTATCAAAATTTTCATCAATATTGCCTTCTCCTAATTCATTTTTTGAATCAAGAAAAACATTATCAACATGGGTTTCCTTAGTCACAGTATCAATTTTTTCACTTAGTAGTATTTCTCTTAGAAGTTTCTCAGTTTCCTTTGTGACTTCATCTATTTTACAAATCATAAGTTGGTTGACCCTTGTTTTAATTTTGAACTTCTTTTATGATTTGTTCAGGAGTGCCTTGATTTCATCTAGAGACATAGCTGGACATAGTTCAGCTATAATCCTTTCTCTCATTTTCTTTTCTTCATTTCTGACACTTAACCTCCTGGTTTCTAGAATGTTATATAAACTCTTTGGCAAACTATCCATTATTTCAATTAGAACTTTATTGAAAGCATTCATGTGTTTTATAGTTGCCTCTTCCAAAATTCATCATACCTGATTCATCATACTCTTTGGCAAACTATCCATTATTCAAATCAGAAACATTGAAAGACTCATACCATTTTTGAAATGTTTCCATCCTAAACCATAGCTTTTTCAATAGCTTGCACAGTCATACCTGATTCATCTTCCTTTGTTTTCTTCTTGGCTTGATCATCTTCACTGAAAGGATTGCTTTGTGTGACTGTAGCCACTTTAGTGGCTTGATTCTAGATCTCCTTAATTTCTTTATTAGATTTTGCCTCCTCATCATCTAAGATAGCCATATATACTCTTTTTCTTTTCTTCTTTCCTTCCTTTCTAGATCTTCTAGGCTAAGATTTTATAGGAGGGGCCTTTTCTCCAGGGGTTGTCTGGGATACAGAGCTTCTTGTAGTCCTAGCTTTGCTGGATTGCACTGTTAGACCATCTTATTTTGTCTTTGATGCCTCTCTGGCAGCTTGTCTTGCTGCTTCATCTTCAACTCTTTGTTGTCTACTCTTTTTTATCAACTCTGGAGATATTCCCATGCTTTTTGTGAACATCTCAACTTCTTTTCTTACACACTTAGTGCCAACATGATGTCTTAACTCACTATGAACTTGTTTATTCTTTTCGGCATATGTTCTAAATCTTTCCTTTGTCGGATCAACTAGCTTTCTCAAGATATGTTAAGCATACATGTCTAGGACTGCTCCATCAACTTCATAACCCATAGGCATAATCTAGACCGTTTTGGGGTCAACGACCTCCATCATGCACCGATCAATGCTCACCATGAAGCAAATAGAGTCCTTGTATTTTTCCACAATAGAGGTAGGAATCCTCTCTCTTGCTTGCATATTTTTCTAGAATTCCTTGAAATATCCCCACATAGCAGCATTCCTTGATTTTGTGTCCTTGGTACTATGTAGTTGATCTCTGATTTGTTCAATTATAGGAGTGTCTTTTCTCCATTGAACTTTTCCAATTCCTAGAATCTCATTCATGAAATAACAAAACAAGCATAGAAGCAAGGTACCATATTTGAATGAGTTTTTCTTGTCCTTTATTTTGGCCAGATTCTCCATTAGCTAGATCCTTAGCAATTCACATAGATCATATTCAAAATTTTCTTTAATCATTTAGTAGGCTACATAAATAGCTGTGTCAGATACTGGATTTTCTCAGCTAGAGTGGTAGATTTTGTAACCAATTACCATGGAAGCAAATTTTACATCTATATCAATGATTTTGTCTATATTCATAGCCCTTATGTCATAAGTCAATCCAGTTGCATCTATGAAAGTTTGGTTTTTCACAGATTTGAGGATGGGCAACCCATCGGAAGAATTCAAACCAGTTACGACACTGATGGCTTCTTTGGTGATTTTGAATGGGATGGTAAGCCACATGAATTCATCATGTACTCGGCTTAGAATATATCGGACCCATTCCAATTCCATAAAAATAGGAAATTTAGCCATCTGTACAAATTTCTTTATTTCCAAAATCTTATGCTCTGGGTTTACATGGAAATTTTCATCAACAATGTGATGTCTATACAGATCCAAAAGTTGGGAACTACCCAATTCTTCAAGATTTGCATGGATATAAACCCTAATGTCTTCTGTATGCAAAAATCCATGCGGGATTGATGAAAAGGCTCCTAAGGGGTCAGTCTCGAGAGATTTATAGGGATTCCATTTGAATTTTGGTCAAGGATGATCCTTTACTTCTACTACCAAAGGCATACTCATTTCTTCAAAATCATAAATTTTCAAAGTTTTTGTAAACTACCTTTTTCGCCGGATTGCAATTGAAATGTTGAATCTCTTCCAATGCTTGAGTTTCACCTCTAATCGCCAAAGATCACTTGTGAGTTCTCCAAACTTCTTTTTCTTCAAAATGCAAGGTGAGAAATGAAGTGTGAAATGGCTTTTTATCTTTTTTGCACCTAACACTTTTATTTGCAATAAATTTTGTAATCCTAATACATTTGGTTACATTGTATATGTACATAGTGGCAAGAAAAAAATTTGCGGATCTCTATTTCGACATATTGATCCCTCTAATGAGTCCAATAACATCTATTGGTCGATTGTGCATCTACTGAACACATCCACATCCTCTGTTACTTTTCGGTTAGGGGTTCATCTGATTTTCTTTAACAACTCCCCCAGGCCATAGGCATAAGACTAATTCCTAGAGGAATTACTAGAAGCAGGTTCCGATGCTGGCACACTTTCTTCAGTAGAAGGTTCTTTCCTTATCCATTTCTTCTTCATTTACTGCCTTACTATATCTACAGTGATTTTTCATTTTCCTTTGATGTCTTCTTGCATATTTTTCTTTTGTTTTACCAAACCTTTTATGTTCCAACAATATGTTGCTATATGACCAAATTTGTTGCAATAGTGGCATATAACTTTTATTTTTCCAGACAAGTTACTCCATTGATTTCCTCTTGATCTACATTGGTTAGCAATATGACCAAATCTATTGCATGTTTAACATCTAATGTGAAATTGATTCAGCATTCTTCTGCATTCATTTGACTTATGACAATTGAAACACGATCCTGAAAAGTGTGAACCACTTTGATTCATCCTACTTCTACACTACGAAGCCATATGTCAAAACTTATTGCATTTAAAACAATATCCACTAAATTTTTGAGCATTAGGTTGTCTTACTGGATACCTTCCAGGTTTGTTCATTTGGTTTCTTTTCCTGAATTGCCTTTGTTTAGAATCCTTTTGTCTTGATTTTGAGCTTTCCCCTTTTTCAAATCCAAGACCTCTTTCGTGACCATGAGTTCTCTGATTATCAATTAGTTCATTGAGCATGGTTGAGCTAGATTTGAACCTTTCTTTGTATTCATTTGTATCAACAAGTTCATTTCTTGCATCATCCAACTATTTTTCAAGAGCTTCTTCATTATTTTTAGATACTTCCAATTCATCATTAAATTGACTACATACCTCAAATTTTTCTTTCAAGGATTGAGCCAGAATTTCTTCATTCTTCTTTTTGTCTTCAATTTCCTTTGTCATCTTCATCATGATGGATTCCATTTCAAGCTCGAGAACTATATTCTCTTGAGTAAGATTTTCACATTCCTTTATCTTATCTTTCAGAGTTTTACTAGACTGATCATCTTCATCATTCTGTTGAATTTGATCACAGAGCTCCTTTCTCTTTTCTCTTGACTTGTTGATTTTTTCTTTCAAGGACTTGATGAATTTCTCTGCATCTTTGAGATTTGCTTATAGGCTCTAGACTTCAGCTTTTGACTGATCAAGGTCATCTAGGGACACCATAAGCTACTATTCAAGATTGCTTGAATCCATTTACATATTTTCCAAGATCTCCCCAAGTTGTTAGACTTCTTCTTCTTTAGAGGAACAAGCTTTGATACCAATTTTTGGAAACAAGCCACACTGAGAGGGGGGGTGAATCAGTGTTATGCAAAAATTAACTTCAATAATCTTTTACTTTAAAACATCAGTAACATTCATTCATAATGCATTAACAAGAAAGAAAACACAACACCATAACACCAATACTTTTATGTGGAAACCCTGTTACGGGAAAAACCACGGTGGATGGCCAATCCACAAGTATGATTATGAGTACACTCAAAAGTGAGTATTACAAGGGAATGCACTTGCATTCAAGTGCACTGCCTAGAGCTTGCTGCTCAAAGAAAAATAGTTCAGATTAAAACCATCTAACAATTTGAACTGAAGGATTAGATTCTAGAATTCTTGATTACAGTTCCGATTAAAGCACATCAATTGGTTTGTTCTTCTATAGACTGAATCTCGAATTTTGCTCTGCCTTGCTTATGCACATAACATAGATCATCTATGCGCAAGTGAAATTGCACATTATTGCACCTCTACTCTACTCTAACTCACTAATCAAATAATGACACAACTTATAATCCACACAAAATGATATAGAGGATCAAGTATATATATCCGCAATAGAGATTTCTTTTACACATTGTCAGCTTCAACAAAACATAAGATAATTACAACTGTCGGCTCATATTACAGGAAATACACAATGCGTACCCACAAAGGTCGGCCACAACTTGGCTAGGACCCAAATAATGACATACAAACATAGATATACTTAATTACTTAGTTCCCATACATCCTCGACTATGTATATTCAAGTAGTCAGCCTTGGTACAAGAAAACTTGAGAACACTACAACCGAATCTTCTATCTTTCACATAATCTAGTATGAGCCACTACACTTTAGTAAAGACAAAGATGATATGCCAACAAATATTCCTTGAGATGCACAAGGAAAAATAATAACCTGTAATCATCTTTCAGATCGATGAACACTATGCTGTCGGATAATTTTTTCTTGCTTGACAGTCTTCAATCTTCTTGCCGATGTGGACAAATGGTGGTGTGCGGATCTGAACATCAATTATGGTTGCCATCAATGACAACACCAAGTGATATTCATAGTATCTCTTGCCAACACAAACACAAGCATAAGTAGAATTAGTAAAGAGAGAAGGCAAACATTGAAACTATTTGAATAAAGATCCCTGCAAAGGTCAAAACCAAACCAGCACCTTTTGTAGCCAAGACCAACATTTATAAGTAATTTCACATAAGGTTATGTGCAGGATCATTATGGGCCAATAAGTGGTGATATGTAAGTGATATGATGGCCCATGTGGCTGATGACTTTTTCTTACCCAAAATTGATGAAATGAAAAGGGTTTTTAAAGGAGATTCTCATCTTTCCACCAATATATAATTTATTTTTTACTTTGAATTTAATAAATAATTATTATTCATTTTCTATTTGAATTATGACTAAAGTCCTGATTGATAGGCTGATTGAAAAAAATCGATAGCTTTCAAATGGTATCACATTTTTTGAATCTGAAATATGTGTCACATTCTATGCTTCACATTCTATAGGATTTTTTTTAAAATGAATTTCATGAAGTTTTGACCAAGTTAAGGTGGTTAGACATAGGAGTTTTTATATGTTAAAAAAGCTGTAATAAAAAATTCATAATTAATTATTTACTTGGAAAAAAAATACAAAAAAATTATGCATCACATCAGGGCATGAGTCCTCTACTTGTATCTAAAATATTATCATTTTATTGTGGTAAGGGTGGTCAGACAAACACCTACTTCTTATTTTTTCCTTGAAATTTAAGTACTACTGCATTGAAATTTTAAATTTTCACCAACTAGATTTAAAAATAAATAAAATAAACCTAGTGGTTTAGAAACTACATTCAATTTGCTATAGATTTTATTCTTACATATTTTTGAAATAATATAGATAACTTATTCAAATTTTTATATCAAGTTGCCTAACTCTGATTTTTTTGAATTTTATCACCACTTAAGGGCCTATTTTTTCCATGATGATCTTGCACATACCCATAAGAGAAGTAAATTATCTAAACTTTCATAAGCTCTTTACCATATAAGACACACAAAACCATAGGAGTTATACCCAACCTATCTAACCTATAGCTAGTAAGAACTCTATCTTTCAAATCTAGCCTTGAGAAACCACCATCTTTAGGGAGCACAAATGACCCCCCAAGTATGAAGAAACCAAAGAATTATAACCATCTATCACATTATACATTCTTATTTTAGATCTAAAAAAAAATAGCTCGTCTTCCATATTTGGATAAAAAATACGTCTCTTTTTAACTCCTTTTTAAATGAAGCTTTCATTTGAGATGGAACAAGGAGGAACTCAAAATATTTTTATTTCATAGGGAGGTGAGAATTGAAACAATCAAGATCCATGTAATCCTTCACTTTATTTCTCCAAAGATCTTTTAAAGATACTTCTAGTTATTTCTAGTTACTAGAACATTTAAGAGGCTTGTGACAATTCCAAGAAACATCCTAAAATAATGCTTTCTCACCATCATTTACTACCCAAGATAAATGAGGAAACAATACTAACCTCCAAGAGGAAATAAAATTCTAGATTTTAGAGCCAACAAGAAGCATCCTTTGAGTAAATATCCTTTCTTTGTCCAAGGAATCTAAATATTTATACCTCATTAAAAGAAACCACTTGGTGTTGGATTTTTTTGGATGAATAGGTAGATATCTAGATTAATTTAAAGATAAGAATACATATTCATAAAAAAAGGGTGGGTGGTAAGAAGGAACACCTTGCGAGTCACATGGGCAGTGCCCAGAAAAATAAAATATCAGATCACATGGGCCGAGCCTAGAAGTCTAAAAGCATGAAAAATTAAAACAAACAAGCAATTAAGTGGCCAGAGGAGTGCCAGCAGAGCTCGGGGGGTCTCTGTCATCCATGTTTTTCCCCATACATCAGGTGGGTCTGGAGTGACATCAGGAGGAGCACCCCGACCATCATCATCTTTTTCTTTATCTTTATCTTCTTCCTTGCACCGGGGAGAGATTGCAAGTGTCAGCCGCAGAAAATTTTGACCACTGGTAGGCCATCCAGAACCAGAAGCAGGTGGAGTATCAGAGGGCCACCTAGAACTGCCACCACCACTCCCCGAAGCACTACCAGAAGGCAACCCCTAACCAGCCCGTGATGGAGGAGAGTGAGCATGTTGAGGAGGGCGAGAGTCCCACTGAGCAGAGGTCTGGGAACGGGGATGAGCAGAGCCACTATGTTGCCGACCTCAAGAGAGCAACCGATCGCGGGAGGAAGAGGACTAGTCGGGGACCCGAGCCACAACACACGGGGCATTGCCCCAGTGGTCCAGGAGGACCTATAGGTGAGCCACCTCTAGTGCAACTTTGTTAGCTTTCACTTGTATCTGTAAAAGAACAATAGAACAAATAACTACTTTAGCATAGAGAGAAACATTAATATCCATTTGAGAATGAGAAAATATGCAAGAATTTATGTCTTTCTAGATGTTGAAGAGGATTTCCACCTTGAAAGTGTGCCAGAGATGGGTGAACTTAGTAGGGATCCCAGGTGGATCTCCCAGCAGAACCATATGCCAAGAAAAGGGTTCTGGTCGAAAGGGCCAAAAAAAGTCATGTATCCAAGCCCAAAGCTGCTAAGCTCTGGGACAAAACCAAAAAAGATACTTGAAGCTTTCTGGTTGCCCACAAAAAGGGCAACGAGGGTCCTGGACCCCCAAGTGAATAAGCCGAGAACCCACAAGCAAGCCTTGGAAAAGAATACACCAAGCAAAGTGGGCTAGCTTCAGATTAACACTTGCAGACCAAATGGCATCACATCTCCATCGCCAGACATGAGCAGAGGAATTAAGAAACCACCTCTGATTTAAACTGTTGATCATAGGAAAATGGGGTGAAAGCCACTTGTAACCAATTGGTGGCTTCTAGCTCCTAAGAGGAGTGTTTGGAAACCATTTCCAATCTTTCCACCAAGGTTTGTGCCCACAAATGCCAACTTTGTGAAGCATTTCAGCTGGAATGGTGCTCACCAGCCTGTCAAAGGTGGCGCGGTCCTAGTTTTAAAGACTATGCCGGGCCTTAAAAGCATCCCACTACATGATGCACATGGTGGGCCGGTGAAAGAGCTATTGCAGGGTTTGAATGCCCTATTTGTGAAATCTTAGGGCTTTGAGCCAAGGCGATTTAGCCAGGGGCTAACCATTCTGAGCAAGAAGGGGAGACCACCAGAGGTTCTGCTGATTGAGCGAAAGTCCATCATGAAATCCAGCTATGGCCCATCAGAGCCATAGCTTGACAACCTCCCAGGAATGCCAAATACTATTGGCCACAAAAGTTCCAAAAATTTGAATAGGCTCCCACATAACTAGGAGGGTTTGGAAGCCTATTCCTTTCCAGGCAGGTCTATGAATAGGAAATACGGACTGGATACAGTAACTGAGGAGAATATTCCAGACTTCATCTCCGGTGAGGGCCTAGATAATCCATTTGACACAAAGAGAAGTCCCTTACCATTGAGTGGAGAGCATCCCAAGCCCTCCAGAATCCTTAGGGAGGCAACAAAACTCCCAAGCAACATGATGGAAACCCTTGTGGGTTTCAGAGGAGGCCCATAAAAAATCTCGTAGAAACTTTTCAAGCCTGTTGTAAGCAACTTTGGAGGGAGCCCGACAGGAGGAATAGTACACATGAGTGGCTGCCAAAATTTTAGAACAAACCTGGAACCTAACAGCCAAAGAAAGAGGCTTGGTAATCTAGTAAGCAAGCTTCTGCTCGACTCTAGAGAGCACAGCTTGCCAAAGCTCCCTAGGGGAAGCCTAGAAGGCAAAGGGAATGCCCAAAAAATGAAAGATCTCTCCCTGCCCGATCCACTTTCAATTATAGGTTTGAAGCCACACAAGGGTGGGTAACACAGATTGCCTATAGCATAAGGTCTTGTGCCATTGGATGGCAAAGTCGAAGGCAAGACAGAAAGTGTTAAGACAATCAAGGGCAGTAGTGATAGGTTCTTCTTCCTCCAAGAGAGTGAGAAAGGAATCATCTACAAAGTGGCCATTAACAAGCTACTCCTGTGAGTTCGGGAGAAGAATCCATTTGACACGCTACTGAGAAACAACATGGGCTAAGAGGTAACCAAAGCCTTCAGCTGCAAGAACATACAAAGAAGAGGTGAGAGGACAACCTTGACGAATTGAATGGAAAAGACCAAAAGCAGAAGACTGGCGGCCATTAATGGTGATGTAAGCTGAAGCATCAACAAAAAGCATTCGAATAGACTGAATGAAGTTGGGTCCAAACCCGAAAGCTTGTAACATCGTAAGAATGAAAGGCCATTTGATGTGATCATAGGCTTTAGAAAAGTCAATTTTGATGAACACATCTTTCTAGTTGGAGCATCGGGCCCACTCCATGCCTTCCCAAAAAATAATGATATTATCCAGAATAAACCTGGATTTGATGAAACCAGTTTTCTCAGGGCGCACAACCTGAAGCAAGAGATCCTGAATTTTCAGAGCCAGGGCTTTGGCAATGATCTTGTAGGAGACATTGAGAAGCGTGATAGGCCCTTAGTTGTAGATATCTCTGGATCCCCCAACTTAGGTATGAATTTTATATTTCCCTTGTTTATTAAATTTCCTAGAGAATTGGCTTGAAAAGCTTCAAGATAGACATGAAGCAAGTCGCTCCCAACACAATCCCAAAGAGCTTTTTAAAATTCACAAGGGAAGCCATCAATCCCAGGAGCCTTGTCATCGGTCGTAGAAGAAACGGCTTCCTTGAGATCATCAATTGTTAACAAGTAATCACAAAAAAATATTTGGGATGAAGAAAGCCTATGTGGCACAAAAACAAGGCATTCTTGAAGGGCTTGATGTCACTCAAGCGTTGAATCTTGTGCAGTGAACACCTGCTCATAATGGCGCACAAAGGCTTGGAGAATTTTGGGAAGCTCTAAGAGCACCCGAGTGCCATCCTTGATTTTTTTGATGCTTGGGGATGAGTGCCTGGCACAAAGTGCCAAAAAAAATTCTTTGGAGGCACGATCACCGATCTTAAGCCAATGTAGCCGAGCTCTGATTTGTGCTCCTCTGGCAGCATAATTATCAACCACTTGCTTTTTGTGCCTTAATTCCACCACCTTGACTTGATGCAATGGAGAAAAGGGACTAGCCACCAAAGCCTCCATAGTTGTACGCAAGTCAGCAGAAGTAGCCTCATAAGATCACCGGAAAAAGATAGCTAGCTGGCGCCCATAAATGTGCAAGAAACGAGCTGTACAAATGATGGCATCATTCCACCAGGTAATCCAGCCTATCTAGCCAGCTAGTCTGCACTCCAAATTCCACACTCGACGAATGTGGGCCAGAGTGGGCTTGTGACAAAGAAGAGATGTGTTCAGAAAGAATTGAGTTTTACACGTGTGGGGTTGGCAAGAAGTCCATTCAATGCAAAAATGAACTAGGAAGTGGTCAGACAGAGTCACATTCACTAACGGCTTCACAGGAAATCCCGAGCTAGCAAAAGAAAAGAAATATTGAGCCAAGATCATGGCATGATCAAGGCGTTTAAATAATCTGTCAGAACCGGCCCTGTTATTACAACAAGTATGCTAGAGGGAATGAGAATGGCGGTAGCCAATATTGGGATCAAAAAGCCCCAATTTATTGCGCATGTAAAACCACGCCTCCCTTTCACCAGTAGCCCAATGGAAGGGCAAGGTTCCATCCTTGTCATACGCCATCTCAACCATATTGAAATCCCCATAGAGCAACCAGGGGGAAACTGGAAGAGAATTAGCTATCGAGTGCCAAAGAAAAGAGCGCTCCACAACATCATTAGAGGCATAGACATTGACAATCCCGAAGTAATGATTATCAATGTTGAGAAGAACCCAAATGACCCACTGAGAAGGATCAGTCCCATGATCCACAACGCAAGAATGCAACCGGGGGGACAAAAGAGTGGCAGCTCCACCACGCCCAACTTCAGGAAAAGTGAAAAATATAGTACTGGGTGGCGAAATAGAACGACCAACCAAGGCAAGCAAAAATCCTAAAATTTTAACTTCTTGGAGACAAAGCACTTCAATCCCTGAGTATTTCTATAAAGTATCCCTAACATAATACTTTTTGGAGAGGGCAATTAGACCTCTAACATTCCATGAAAGAAAATTCATGGATGAAACTCCTCCACACTTTCGGAACTCAGTTCCTCCTCAACCAGGGAAGAGAAACTATTCTTCAAAAAATCATGTGGAACTGAGCCAATCTGAATAGGGGGTGAAAGCCTCCACTTTTCTAGCACATACTCTCCTTCTTCCGGCGATGGAGACGGACTGCGAGACCACCATTGAGCCCCTGTTGTGGGAGGAATAGTTAGTTGAGTGCACAGAACAACCACAGGCTGAGGCATTGCATTTGACCTAGGTTGTACTGAAATAGTAATAGCTCTAGAAAGAGCATTTGTCCCCTTTTCAGAAGGATTTGAAATAACTTTGGATGGTTCAGGGGCCTTGGGCGGCGATCCAGAACTAGTTGGCTTATTTTTTGGTTTGTAACCGTGGTCCACTTTGATTCAACCTTAGCATAAGGCTCCATTTGGTGAGGCTTTTCAACATTTCATGACGGTGATGGTGTACGAGGAACTATCAAAGGGAAATCCTTGATCTTATGGTCAGCTAACTGGCACCAATAGCACGTGTTGGGAAGATTGAAATACATGACTTTCTCGGTGTGCCTAATAGCACCTATTTGAATTTCTATAGACTCTTTCAATTCTTTGGATAGATCAACTTCCACACAAACCCACTTTTATGGATGGGCTTGGAAGAACCTATCAGGTTCGATACAAACAACCCTCCCCAAAGAAAAATCAATGTGGTGCAGGAAGGGCACACATGGCAAAGGCAAACCAAGAAACTCAATCTAGACCAGAACCCACATTTTGGTGTCGTCAGAGACAACAAAATCTCGGGTCCATGCTTGGAATACCAACAAGGATGACCTAACATATGAGGGCCCATGCCCTAAAATGGCTTGGACATGATTAACTTCCACGAAGCGGAACAGAAAAAAGCCTTTGGTCAAGTTCTGGACCATATCTTGACCATATCAAGGTGGAACCCATGAGGTACCCAAGCCTTGTTGACCCATTCTTTCAGCACACTTTCAGGGGGAGTCCTCCCAACAAAATAACCCACAAGGGTGTGTTGTTCGAGCCATTGGCAAGCAGAATCAAAATCAGGCAAAGGCAAAACTACATCAGCAGGGGCATCAAAATGCTTATCTCATGAAAAAAATTTAGAACAAATTTTTGAGGACATTTTTTTGGAGGAGGAGCCATTGAACTGCACCGACGAACTGTTAGCACCAGCATGAATTGTTGGGTTAATGTCAGTTGAAGGCATATTAAACCCCTAAAACCACAGTAAATGTGGTCGTACTCAATGAGGGAGGATTTTTCCTGCACAAAAGGCATAGTATGACGCAAGAGGGGCCAAGGATGACTGCAAATAACTCAAAACCCTAGCAGATCTCATACACCTTCATCAACTGCTAATTAGAAAATAACACATATAGAAATTTGGTAGATTCGGTGTTGGAATTTGAATACAATTTCAGGATTACTTCACTACAATATTGGAGTTTTTTCTTCTTTTTTCATCTAAACTAAAAGTAGGCCCTTTTAGAATGAAGGAACTAATATTTTAATATATAATAATTCTTATTGTTGATCTCTTTGTGTCATGCAACTTTCACCACATTTGATAGACCAATAGATGATTACAATATCTATATCAATATTTATTTTGCATCTTACCTTTATCCCACCATTACTTCCATTCATTCTAGAATCCCACCTATTTCTTCTCCCATTATTAAGGCATCTAGCTATGTCACCCATACTATATCCTTACCTTAAGCCAATTTTTCATATCCTATGATCAATATATTTTCCTTTATTTCTATGATTTTTAAATCCTAAAATATTTATGTACCCATTCTACAATTTTCCATACTCTTAATACCACTCTTGTTCCCACCACTACATTGGATAAACTTCTGCAAGAAATAAAAAATCTAAAGAGAGAACTTGAGGATATAAAGAAAGATACTATCATATATAATCCTCCACATTGCATGTCATTAACTTTTGAGGTTGTTGCATATATATTTCCTATAGGGTTTGTTACCTCTCTCTTTGAAGTTCATAATGTTGAAATAAATTTTAATATTTATCAGTACAATCATTGAAAACATTTATACTCTTTTATATGATGATGTGATATTAGCTAGTTTATTTTTGAAATGAATTTTTACTACAAAATTAATGTTGGAAAAACAAGGATAGACAACTAAGAAGGGGGGTGAATCAGTTGTTACCAAAATCGGACTTATACAACATTAGTCAACCTTAAATTTCAGATCTGATAATTAACAATGCAAGCATGAATCAATAACACATCAGAGACACATGAACACCAAGACTTTATATGTGGAAACCCTGTTAGGGGAAAAACCACGGTGGATGTTAGTCCACAAGATTATACCATGTTAGAAGTATAATGAAGAACAAAAAGGAATGCAGTTGCATTTAGGTGCACTACCTAGAGCACACTGCTCAGAAGGAAGGCTCATTGCCTTACATACAGTAATCAGATTAAATCCATCTAATGGAGTTGAACTGAGAAATTAGCTTCTACAAAATCCTAATTACAGTTCTGGTTAGGCGCACAAAAACTTCTATACGCTCTTCCACACTCTACTCGATCTCTTCCACACTTTGTTCTACTCTTAAATGATTTAACCTTTATCCACACATGTACATCACTTGTACATACCGAGCACACCTCGAGCACACACTCAAAATGAGGAAAACAATCTCATATATATATCCACTACATAGATTTACATCCACTATATAGTCAGGCACAAATAAAGAATAAATTACAACTGTCAGCCTCAATACATGAATAAATTTCTATGCACACCAACACAGGTCGGTCATAACATAGTGAGGACCCAAACAAACACCTTCAAACACTCTAAACAATGAAATATTAATCCTTAAGGATCCGCAACACACTAACACCATCATGTCGGCCAAGAACCTAAAAACTTGAGCACACATTAGAAAAATCTCTGATCACAAACACTCCAATCAATGTGAATGCACAACAAGGATAGAGAATGATCTAGACTCATCCATGAACATCATAGGTACATGCACAACACATGAAATTACCATAATTTAATCTGCTTCATCCAAGAACACCATCTACAAAAATTGAATAATTGTACGAACACAAATCTTCATATCTTCAACAAATCTTGATGCGAACCTCTGAAAATTTCAGACAACATACTAGAAAGGTTCAGAAACAAACCCTTTGAGGTGCACCTTCAGATTAGCAACTAAATCTCTTTTCACCATTCTGACCTTCTCAACTCCAATGGTTGTCTGCACTATATTTTTTTTACAATTTTCTCAATCTCCTCGATATATGCAGCCTTTAGAAACACCAATGCTAATAGTGTTGACATCAATGACAACCACATATCAGTAACATAACCTCAACATCTAAATATCTCCCCTTTTGGCATTGATGGCAACACATGATGTGAAAAATAATACCATCAATCCAACTAACTCCTCTCCAACAATCTCCTAATATTGTGCACTCATTTTTGTTTCCTTCTTCTCCTTCTCTCCCACATTTTTCACATTGTTTATTTCCCCCTTTGACATCAATTTCAAAGGTACACATGCTCTGATCATAAATTTGAATCATCTGAATACTCCCCCTGAGTAGCAACCACCATAGCATCAATCTGAAATAAGATATGGCTATGAATTCACAAACTGATGCAAATACCTACATCTTAGTTCTGATCAGGAGGGGAAATCACCCCTAAATTTCCTCTGAGGTACTCAAAAGAATCGCTAGGCAACGGCTTGGTAAAGATATTTACAATTTTCTCCTTGGTAGGTATATACTCCAGTATAACTTCTTTGTCACTTACTTTGTCTCTCAAGAAGTGATACTTGATGGATATATGCTTTGTCTTTGAATGCAGCACTAGATTCTTAGAAATTTTAATGGCACTTGAATTGTCACAAAATATGGCAATGGGTTCTTCATACTGGGTATGTGCAGGATCATCATGGAAAAAATAGGCCCTTAAGTGGCAATAAAATTCAGAAAATCAGAGTTAGGCTACTTGACATAAAAATTTGAATAAGTTATCTATATTATTTCAAAAATATGTAAGAATAGAATCTATAGAAAATTGAATGTAGTTTCTAAACTACTAGGTTTATTTAAAAAAAATAAAAATCTATTTGGTGAAAATTTGAAATTTCAATGCAGTAGTACTTAAATTTCAGGGAAAAAATAAGAAGTAGGTGTCTGTCTGACCACCCTAACCACAATAAAATGATAATATTTTTTAATAATATTTTAGATATAAGTAGGGGACTCATGTCCCGATGTGATGCATATTTTTTTATAATTTTTTTCCAAGTAAATAATTAATTATGATTTTTTTATTACAAATTTTAAAAAATATAAAAACTCGTATGTCTAACCACCTTAACTTGGTCAAAACTTCATTGAACTTAATTTTATTTTTTTTAATCCTATAGTATGCAAAGCATAGAATGTGACGCATGTTTCAAATTCAAAAATGTGATACCGTTTGAAAGTTATAGATGATTTTCAATTAACCTATCAATCAGGACTTTAGTCGTAATTCAAATAGAAAATGAATAATAATAATTTATTAAATTCAAAGTAAAGCATAATTTATATTGGTGGAAATTTGAGAATCTCCTTTAAAAACCCTTTTTGTTTCATCAATTTTGGGTAAAAAAAATTCATCAGCTACATGGGTCATCATATCACTTAGATATCGCCACTTTTTGGCCCATCATAATCCTGCACATACCCTAATCATTTTGACATCTCTGAACATTGGCTTCATCCAAAATACTTGTGTACAACTATTTGTTAGTAGCAATATATTCTGCCTCAGCAGTAGATAATGAAACTAAGTTCTTCTTTTTGCTTGGCCAAGATACCAACTTCTTTCCTAAGAAGAATGCACTGCCACTAGTACTCTTCCTGTCATCTACATCTCATGCCCAATCAACATCAGTGAAAGAAATTAGGATAAGATCATCATCCTTAGGATACCAAAGACTTAGATCAATTGTCCCTTTCAAGTATCTAAAAATTATTTTCACAGCAGTCACATGCAACTCTTTAGGATCAACTTGAAATCTAGCAACCATGTATACAACATTCATTATATCTGGCCTGGTCTAAGTCAAATAGAGTAATCCACCAATCATTGACATGTATCTTGTCTGATTTTCTTTGGGAGAATCATCATTCTGTGAAATTTTGCATCTTGTTACCATAGGTGTACCAACTAGTCTTGAATCTTCCATGCCAAACTTTTTCAGTAACTCTTTCACATACTTAGACTAAGATACAAAAATTCCATCATCTAACTGAGTTATTTTCAATCCTAAAAATAATTTCAGCTCTCCTATCATTGACATTTAAAATTCACTTTTCATTTCATTAGAAAACTTCATACACAAATCATCATCACCTTCAAAAATAATATCATCAACAAACACTTCAATGATCAGTTCTTTATTCTGATCCAACTTCAAATATAGATTGTTGTAGTACCTTTATTGAATCCAAGTTTCAACAAGTATTTATCCAATCTAGCATACCAAGCTCTAGGAGATTGCTTAATTCCATATAGAGCTTTCTTCAATCAACATACCATGTCCTTTTCATCAGTTATCTGAAATCCATCTGGTTGTTCAACATAAAATTCTTCTTCTAATTCACCATTCAGAAATGCTGACTTTACATCCATCTGATAAACTTTGTAATTCTTAAAATTAGCATAAGCAATAAATAATCTTATAGCTTCAATTCTAGCAACAGGAGTAAAGGTTTCTTCAAAATCAATACCTTCCATCTGTGAGAACCCTTTGCAAACCAATATTTCTTTGTTTCTAACCACTTCGCCTTGCTCATTCAACTTATTATGAAACACCCACTTGGTTCCAATTACATTTTTGTTATGAGGTCTAGGGACAAGATCCCATGTATCATTTTTCTATATCTGCATCAGTTCTTCTTTCATTACTTCCATCCAATATTCATCCTTGCATGCTTCATTGATATTTCTAGGCTCAGCTTTAGATATTAGACAGTATTCTTCCAGAATTTTTCTTCTAGTTTACGCTCCTTTGCTCTTATCTCCTATGATCTAACTATCAGAATGATTTCACCTCACATATTTAGGAGTTTTATGATTTTCTCTGACCTCTTGTTCTTGTGTTCTTTCTTCTGCACTTCTATTGGTTTCTACTTCTTGATTCCCTTGGTTCACCAGAACAATTTGAAGTTGATCCTGTGTCTGAACATTATTTCCATTGTTAGCATCATCATATTGATCATCTGAATCATATCCACTAGATCTAGATGGTTTACCAATATCTTCATCAACTTTGATATTTGCATAGTTTTCAACCATTTTCTTCAACCTCTTATTAAAGCATCGATAAGCCTTTCTTTTAGTAGAGTATCCTAGAAATATTCCTTCATCACTTCTAGCATCAAACTTGCCTATATCATCATCTCTCTTGATGTAGCATTTTCTTCCAAAAATTTTGAAGTACTTGATAGTAGGCTTGTAACCAAACCATAGCTCAAAAGGTGTCTTACCAGTATTACTATTGATGCTTACGGACTGGTTAATGGTATACACATCAGTACTTACAGCTTCTCTCTAGTAGAAATGAGGAACATTTGCTTCCATCATCATAGTTCTAGCAGTGTCTAGAAGGGTTTTGTTCTTTGTTTCAACAACTCCATTTTATTGAGGGGTCTAGGGAGAAAATAACTGTCTTTGGATTCCATGCGCTTCACAGAAGGAATTGAATTCCAGTGAAATGAATTCACCACCTCTATCTGACCTTAGACATTTGATATTTTGACCTAGATCTCATTTTCTGCCATAGCTTTGAAAATTTTGAACTTTTCTAATGCTTCATGTTTTTCTCTTAAGAAAGCAACCCATATCATTCTAGAATAATCATCAATGAGCAACATAAAATACCTTTCACCTTGAAGGCTTGTGATTCTGGAAGGACCATATAAATTAGTGTGTATCAAATACAGTACTCCATTAGAGCTATACTATTTTCTTTGAAAATAATTTCTTATTTTCTTTCCCATCTGACATTCCTTGCAAATAGTGTTAGCAAGCTTCACTAACTTAGGCAGATTTCTAACTACTTGAGTAGAGCTTATCTTGAAAATTTTATCAAATTTCACATGACACAACCTCCTATGCCATAACTAGCTTACATCAATTTGAGCAATCAAACGAATTTCACTAGCAACACTCAAATGAAAGATATTACCTTTTGTCTTTGTACTTGAAGCAATCATATTTCCAGAACTTCCCCTTATTCTGCACTTACCATCCTCAAACTGCAGATTGTAACCCTTGTCTACCATCTGTCCAACACTCAACAAGTTATGCTTTAAGCCTTCTACATAAATAACATCATCAATATTGTGCTTACCACCAAAAGAAATAGTGCCTCTACCACAAATCACACTAGAAGTGTTGTCTCTGAATCTTACAAGACCACCATCATAGTTTTCCAAGCTTACAAAATTGATTTTGTCACCAGTCATATGATGTGAGCATCTGCTGTCAATTACCCACTCATATTTTTCTTCATTTTTTGCTGCAAGATCTTTCTCAACGTTCACATTACTAGCAAATTCAATGGACACCTGACCATTTTCTTTGATAGCAATAAATACCCATTCATCTTCATTTTTGGTTTCTTTATAAGATTCTTCATCAATTACACCTTCTTCAGGAAAGTTTGAAACTCTTTTAGGGCATCTAGATGCAAAATGACCTATCTTACTGTAAGAAAAATATTTAATAGGTAAATTTCCTTTGTACTTACCATGATCTCTTAATTCTCTTTTCACAATCAATGCTTCTAGTTCTTCCAATTCCCTTTCTTCATCTTCAATATGTTTCATCTCATCTTCATACCTAAATGTCCTCTTGGAAGTTCTCCTGAATCATATCTCTGCTTTCTTTTCCCAAATACAGTAGCCTTGAAGGCAGATTTAGTCTTAGGAGTAGACTCACCAAATTCACTCAATTCAAATGCAGCAAGTTTTCCAATCAACATGTCTCTTGTAATATTTATCACTGTCTTGAGTTCATCAATAGCATGAGATCTTGTTTTGTAAGAAGGGGGCACATATCTAAGTATCTTAGCTACAATCTCTTCTTCATCTAAGACTCCATCGACACATCTAATCCTCAACACCAATTCATTTATCTTTTGAGAGAAATGGAGGATGTTCTCATCTTTACTCATCTTCAAGTCTTCCCACTTTCCTTTCAAACTTTGTAGCTTATCACTTTTCATTAGTGCATCTCCTTCATACAATGCTTCCAATTGTTTCCTAATCTGGTATGTAGTCTTCAATCCTATCACATTTGTCATCTCTGAATTTTTCAAAGCACTCTACAATGCTTCTACTACCCTGGTATTAATTTCTTCTTGGTTGATCTAATCTTCAGAGGAAGGACCGTTATGAGGAATAGTATATGCACTTTATGTACTCTTCCAAAAGGGTTCGCCAATTCACTACAAATGACACTCCATCTTGACTTTCCATAGAGAGTAATTTATACCATCTAATCTAGGACTATCCTCCTTATATGATGCCATCTCATATCACCTCAGGTCATTAGGCTTCTATAGAGAAACTAGCTTTGATACTAATTGTTGGAAAAACAAAGATAGACAACTGAGAAGGGGGGTGAATCAGTTGTTACCAAAATCCGACTTATACAACATTAGTCAACCTTAAATTTTAGATTTGATAATTAATAGTGCAAGCATGAATCAATAACATGTATCAGAGACACATTAAAACCAAGATTTTATACGTGGAAACCCTATTAGGGTAAAAACCATAGTGAATTTTAGTCCACAAGATTATAACTTGTTAGAAGTATAATGAAGAATAATTTAAAGGAATGCACTTGCATTCAGGCGCACTACCTAGAGCACACTACTCAGAAGGAAGGCTCACTGCCTTACATATAGTAATTAGATTATATCCATCTAATGGAGTTGAACTACAAAATTAGCTTCTACAAAACCCTGATTACAGTTCCGATTAGGTGCACAAAAACTTCTACACGCCCTTCCACACTCTGCTCTATCTCTTCCACACTTTGTTCTGCTGTTGAATTATTTGACCTTTATCTACACATGTACATCACTTGTACATACTGATCACACCCCAACCACACACTCAAAATTATGAAAACAATCTCATATATATATCCGCTACACGGATCTACATCCACTATATAGTCGGCCAGAAATAAAGAATAAATTACAACTATAAGCCTCAATACATGAATAAATTTTTATGCGCACCAACACAAGTTGGTCACAACATAGTGAGGACCCAAACAAATGCCTTCAAACACTCCAAACAATGAAATATTAATCCTTAAGGATCCATAACACGCTAACACCATCATGTTGGTCAAGAACCTGAAAACTCGAGCACACATCAGAAAAATCTTCGATCACAAGCACTCTGATCAATGCAAACATACAACAAGGATAGAGCATGATCTAGACTCATCCATGAACATCACAAGTACATGCGCAACACATGAAATTACCATAATTTCATCTGTTTCATCCAAGAACACCATCTACATAAACTGAATCACTATGGGGACACAGATCTTCATATCTTCAACAAATCTTGATGCGAACCTCTGAAACGTTTGGACAACATACTAGAAAGGTTCAACAGAAAACCATTTGAAGTGCACCTTCAAATTAGCAACTAAATCTCTTTCCACCATTTTGACCTTCTCAGCTCCATTAGTTGTCTGCACTATATTTTTTTACAATTTTCTCAATCTCCTCGACATATACAGCATTCATAAACACTAGTGCTAATAGTGTTGACATCAATGACAACGACATATCAAAAATATAACCACAACATCCAATAGGTAAAACCACTTTACCTTGATATAAATTAAACCAAAATATATTGTGGCTAAGATAAAACCCTTGTTTTTACCTTCATATTTTATAGTTTTAGGCACACTATTAATTTTTTGGAAGCCTTCTCAATCTTGGAGTAGTGTGCACCAATTGATTGTTCCACACAATCTTCATCTAATAGTGCACAATGATCTAAGGTCTAATCATAGGAATTCCATAAGGTAAATCCCTAATATCCTTACACAACATGTAGAGATTGCTCACTCTTGCTTTTAGTGTTAATAGGCCTTTATTGGTGATGGACCCCACTTTAGTTCCTTTTTGTTTTCACCCATAGTGCTCCTCAAAATATACAAAAGGGTGTTCTCACAGGTTTTATGCACAAAAATAGAACTTTTATCTTTGAAAGTAGTGGGAAACATTAGATATGATAGGTGGGCTAAGACCTAATGACCTATGATGAATTGTGCTCATTCCTTAATAAATTTTGATAGTGATAGAGCCTAGAAACTAATTTTTGAAGCCCAAGTAATCTTGGGGAATTTTCCATTAGTATTTCAATTTAAGAAATTTATATCAAGTGAAAATTAAGCTATTATAATTAAATCTCCACAATTATGCACATGGGTACTAAGGAGCTCAATCAAATTTCAACTTCTTTTAAGTCTCATCAATGAAAATATATGCAACCACTCCCAATTATTTTGTATGCAGATTAGAGAGAAAGGGATTCAAATCAAAGTTACTTTCATAATCCATGAGGTATTCTATGAATAGATAGGGAAATTTACATATACTATTTTTGTTTGTCTTGATTTATTTTGCCACCTTACTGTCAATGGGATTGTTTCTTCACTATGTTCAAATCTTAAAATCTTGGTGTTTTATGGGGAATTGTATTATGAATTGGGGTTATACTACAAGGAAGTGGTTTTGTGCAAACATTAATAAAAAAATTATTTATATACATGAGGTCTATGAGCCCTACATATAATTTGATTTCTCTTTTTCTTTGTAATTAAGCTTTAGGAAAACCTCTCTATATATTTTTAAAAGTGTTAGATTTCATATTGTATATAGTTGAACAATCTATTTTGAAGTGTTCAATACAAGAAATTATAATACCTAGATTTCATATAATTTGATTTCTCATTTTCTTGTTTTAGAGTTGTTTACTAATAAATTATCTAATGCATGTTATGATTATGCTTTTATTATTTCTATAGACTATTATTTAATGTTTTATAAATACCTTAGAAGGCTTTAAAATAAAATATATTTGGTGTGATCCTTTTGATCTTAGTTATTTTCTTTCTACATTTCTCCCCTTTTCCCATTTTTTAATTTAGATTAGAGCAAAAATAAATAAGGATCTATCCTTTTAATCCCAATTATTGGCTTGAATATTAGTGATATATTAGTAATACGTTCCATACTTTTGTGCCTTGCATGACTTAGGTTTAGTAAAAATTAAATGTAGGCATAAACATTTTTTCTAGCATGTTCAATGCAACCTTTTGTTTCACTTTGACTAGGATTTTGGTGAATTATTAGTTTATCTATTTTTTGAAGTAAGATTCACATACTCAACCCTTGGCTACCTCTTCACCTCCAAATAAAAGATAAAAATCTAATCAAACCTAGTCATTCCAAATATTAGGATAATTCAAATTGAAACCATCCAATTTTAATTTCTCCATATCAACCATATATTATATCCATGACAAAAAAGTAGCTTTTTTCATGGAATAATTATAGTCCCCTTGTTACACCAATACCCCTAGCTACTTCATATCACACTCTTGTATTTATTTAAAAGGATCTCCTATGAAATATCAAGGAAAATAATGAAATACATATAAACACTTGCAAGACATAGCAATCTATAGATATTTCATGATGCAATTCAACAAGATGTGGCTTTAAGGTTGTTAGTTACATCCTTTGAAGGAAAAACCCTAGTTTGGAATAAAAAATCCCTTTATAGTCTATAACAACTTGGGACCATCCATAAAAAATTATAATAGGTTTAGGTAGAAAGTATAAAACTTATCTATAGAAATATTAGAATAATTCAACACTAGGTTTCATAAATTTTTAATAGGATTCCATGAGGAATGAGACCCCATTTGAAATGGTACTTAAAACTACTTAAAAGTATTCAACCCTAATATTTTTTTCATACTTCAACTTGTGGGAGACATTGGTATGAATGTATAATTTGAAATAGTTGTGAGGGTAGAAAATAGATTAATACAAGTGTGAAATATTGCACCTAGATCTATTATTTTCTTGTACCCCAAATTTTGTATCCATGTGTATACAAATGTAGGCCCCATTGTAGCCCAAATTCTTGAATACCCTAAGATGTCTCTCAAATAGTTCCAAAGATATAGAGTATATGATAGATCCCCTAATGAATATAATGCATACACTAAATATCTTGATAAAATAATAGCTTATCCCTCTCCAAGGCCCTTCTATTAAAATAATAAAGGCTATCTAGGCCACCAACTTGAAATATCAAAACTAGTAAAGTTGAAACCGAATCAATGAGGATTCTCATACTCAAATGGTTTTAGCATAGATTCCTTTACAATTGATCCTACCAGCCAACCAAGAAAGATATATTTTCCCAATGTACAACAATTGAGTTGAAGACCAAAACTATGGCAATACCCTTGCAAAAATTTCCATGCTTCAACTAATGTATCTAGAGGAAATCTTCAACAAGCCCTATGAGGAGAAAGAGTGTAGGAAAATATAAGTACAAAATTTTAATGGATCTATCTTGAACCTTCTACTTGAAAATAACAAGAAACACCAAACTAATATCTTGTTATCTTAGGCAAGGAGGAGATATATACTAATAATGAGGTGGAGGCTATGATAAGATAGCTAGTAGTATAGTCAAAGTACCTAGCCAAAGAAAAAAAGAGATCACTATTAGGAAAAGGGTGTTGTACACCTTGCATAATAAATATTTATTTTTGGTACATATTTAGTTTTACATGTTTAGCCACATTAAAATTTTATTTGGGTCCACTTGTAAAATTGTAAGTAACATTGGTTAGATATTTTATGCATGGATTGCACATGGGAGTTTTTTAAAAAATTAGGAAAATTATTACTAAAATGCAAACTTTTAGGTTAATGGTTTTGTGCGCTATTGCCTTTATCAGTTTTCAAAGCATTGGGTATCACTCTCCTTCCTTCTGTATAAAAGGTCACCCAACTAGATAAAACAAAGTTTAATGTTGTAGGGGAGTTGAATCGCATACATATGCAACTTTCCTCTAATCCTTGAATCCATTATTGGATTGATATTCAAGTGGTGGATATACTTGATAAATATTGTATGTTGTTTAGCCAATATTGGACTAAGAAATTAAATAGGTATATGGCTATTGACTTCTCCCATTTGTGGTTTCTATGGAAAGGAAACACTAATCAAATTAAAATTCTAAGAGAATCCTAGATGAAGCATAAGATTACAGAGTACAATCGGAATAATGAGGTTTTATTTTTTAGAAGAGGACTTTGGTGTATATTCCCTGACAACTTTATGGGATGATGAAGTAATGGTGTTACATACTAAATACCTCAACCAAGTTCCCAATAATACTGAAGTGTGTGCTGAGATCGATGAGGACTCCTTATCAGATAGTGAAGGTATATTTGAGGGATTTCAAGAATTCTTTTCCAAATGTGTTAGTGATTAGGTCAATTTGTGGAATAGAGTAAATGTTGATTACTTATTGTTGCCAAGCTGGTGTAGAGTCCATGACGCATGACACTCAAAATTTGAATGTTGTCAATGCCAAACTACGGTACATAAGATAAAAGAGAAATTAAATTTTCTTGATTCAAACCTATGTAGAGTAAAAACTAGTACAACAAAGATCTACTATATCTCCATAACATCTAGGCACACCACTAAACTATCATCATGCCAACAATCTCATTTGCATGATTTTTTGTTTTGACATCAATGATAACTATATGCTTTTGTGGACATGAAATCTGCAAATGGTTAGCATGATTCTAACATCCTCATAGAATAATACAACATTCTTCAAAATAAATGACAAAAATAATCCAAGCATGCAAAGAAGATATGAAGTATATCTATTCTATGGTGGATTGGTGCTATCCTTTGTCTAAAAGGCAACCCTTTCCCAATCCTTGATAAGCCAAATGAGATGATAGACAATGAGATGCTAAGTGAACTCAAGTTGCTTATAATGATAGTGCTCAAATTGTAGATGATAAAATGAGAGAAAATGTATTGAACTTATAGGAGAAGTTGAGAGAAGAGAAGCCAAGATTGAGCAATGTGGGACTAAATCCCATCAAATGAGAGAGAGCCACTTGTCACAATGGGATTGGCCCATGCTTATGCAAGTTTTGGCTAATGTGCCCATTTCAAATTTGAAAATGGCAATAAATGAATATGGTTGAGGGTTTTGGGGGGAATTGTGTTTGGCCAAAAAATTCAAACATGAGGGTTAATGAGGGCATATTCTTTGGGAATATGCCCTTGTGAGGGAAAAAAGGTGTTTTAATAAATCAATTTAAATGATTTATTGTGCAAGTGGATGAATCATGGGTTAGTCTTAGCATTAATTAGGGATTTAATAATTAAGCTGGTGCTTAATTGATTTTGACACTTTGATTTAAATTTGTGGGTTAAGATAAATCAAAGTGAGAGGATATTAGATATTTAATTAGATATATCTGATTTAATTAAATCAAGACTTTAGGAGGTTTAATTAATTAATTTGATTTAATTAATTAAGAGGAAAGAATGATCAAATGTGATGTTTAATCAATAATGTTAATTTTCTATGTCTACATTTTTCCCCTCTTTGAGGCAATGTACTTGTTGCATTGGTTCAAAGAATGATGCTGCTAACATCGAAATTATTTTTATTTTTATTTTTTTAGATGCCCCAATGAAAAGAAGTACGTTAGTACATTGCCCCCTCGAGAGATTGAGCGAAAAGATTGAGGTCGATCTCGCGACAAAGAGGTTCAAAATGAATGTATGGATGGTTAGGCTATATGATCTATATGATAATGATGATGTAATGAGATGTTTGGAAGATGCTTAGAATAACAAATTTATATTATCCTAAACAACTTAAATGATTACGAAAATGAGATGTTTCGAAGATGCTTAAAATAAAAAATCTATATTATATTAAACACCTTAAATGATTATGCAATGCATGTGAGATGAATGCGATGGATGATGTTGTCCTATGATGATATGACGTGATTATGCAGGATGCAGGATAGATGCAGGATGGATGCATTGTTAGAGCGAAAGAAGATAGAAGAATGAGAGGGATCAACCGTTGAATTCGAGAAGATGCAAAAATACAATAAGACAACTTTATTAGAAATGATGATGAATGATCATGATGTATTGCTTATCCAAGGATGGGAGAGATAAAGAGCATAACTTTCCTTATGTTTGATAACACACATAGGTGTGATGCATCAAGGTATAAAGAACCAGGATGGCGTTGTGCCTAGTGTGATGGACTTTGACTCGACAATCAGATAGGAGTACTCTTGTTCACACTTGAAAAATGAAACCTTATTCAGAATGCAGTTCAGATATTCTAAACATCTCGGGCCAAAACATAAAAAGGCAAGCCTTCTTATGTCATCAACAAGACATCTACAACATCCTCCCTACAAACAAAACAAAGCACTCATGACGAAGTTATTTTACAAGAATATCCAACAAGTACAACAGATAGAAAGATAATGATCATTGCCCCATTCCTTTCTCTCTAAACCTGTTTTGTTTAGGCATCATTGAGAGGTCCTTGGAATGAGCGCAAACTAAGATAAGTCAACAAAGACCAAAATAAAGTAAACAAACAAGTTAATGTTGTTCATACCACTAGCCAAGGCTAAACTACTGCGAGGTACCTGATGCTTATGTCCATCGTGGGAAAGCTTCATCCTAGGACATGTTGTGTTCAGTGTTTTGGTGAGATTGATTAGGTGATAAGCTATTGATACTCTGAGTTGACCAACTTGTTGATTCACTGATCTAGACTTGAGACTTTGACGATTGAGTGTTTTCTTTTAAAACCTGCTAGAGTTGCTTCCGACTGACTTACCAAAGGATGAAAGCGACGATGCTTTATTTGGAATGGTGATTATTGTGGGTGAAACCGAGATGAGATAGATGCACCATTTTGGGTTTTTTAGATATTTTGAGGCTATTTTTGGTATTTTGAGATGTTTTACAAAAAAAATTGGTATTTTCAAGATTTATGACGAAGAGACTAACTTAAAGACCTATCCTAGGGATCTCGGGAGCTGATCCATAGACTAGCCTTGCCTACGTTATACACACAAAGACCACGTAGTTCAACTGACGACGTACTCGACTCAATGATGAGATAGACGAGCAAACGGATTGCCATTGTGACGGACGCCTAAGGACTAACCTTAACTGTCAAATAGATGGGCAAACAGATTGCCAATGCGGCAGATGCCTAAAATCCTAAAATGTGAAAAAGATGGACAAACAAATGCCCCTACGACGAACACCTAACTAGATGGGCAGACGGATGTCATTGTGATAGATGCCTAAAATCCTAAAATACGAAAAATATGGACAAACGAATGCCCCTGCGACAAACGCCTAACTAGATGGGCAAATGGATGTCATTGCGATGGACGCCTAAAATCCTAAAATATAAACTAGATGGACAAATAGATGCCCCTGCGACAGACACCTAACTAGATGGGCAAATGGATGTCATTGCGACGGATGCCTAAACTCCTAAAATGTGGAAAAGATGGACAAATGAATGCCCCTGTGACGGACGTCGAACTAGATGAGCAAACAAATGTCATTGCGATGAACGTCTAAAATCCTAAAATGTGAAAAAGATGGACAAATGAATGCCCCTGCGACGGACACTGAACAAGATGGGCAAACGGATGTCATTGCGACGAATGCCTAAAATCCTAAAATGTAAACTAGATGAACAAACGAATGCCCCTGTGACAGACACCTAACTAGATGGGTAGATATATGTCATTGCGACGAAAGCCTAAAATGATTGTCCTAGATGTCTCGGGGGATGATCAAAGATCAACCTTGCCTACATTCAAGCTTAGAGATGACATAGTTCGGCAAGATGACTCTATTTTCTTGATTTTTCAAATTTTCAACATGTTTTGATTTTCTGAATGATTTGGATTTTATTTTATTTTTTGGATTTTTTATTTTTCTCATGTTTTTGAATTTTGATATGTTTTGGATGTTTTTGAATTTTCGCATAATTTTGACAATTTGGATATGATATGTGATGACGATATCAGTGCTCTGTTTTGGGATTTTGTTGAAAACCAAGCTTAATGTTGATCGATTGGATTGATGGATTGATAGTTTGACTAAGTATGTTAAGTCAAACAAAAGTGATAGTGCACTTGTAAACTCTAGGAAGTTGTGTTATCCTAGAGTAAACTCATACAAGAGGGTAGTTTGACTAAGTGTGTCAAGTCAAACGAGGTGTTTTTGGATTTGATAATTTGTCTAAGTGTGTTAAGCCAAACAAAGATGATAATGAACTTGTAAACCCAAGGAAGTTGTGTTATCCTAGAGTAAACTCGTTCACAAGATGATAATTTGACTAAGTGTGTTAAGTCAAACAAGGTGATAATTGATTGGATTCAATTGATCAAGATTGATGAAGCTTGATTTGGAACAAAATTGTTTCGATGATTTAATGTGACGCTAACGTGCAAGTTAGATGCAACTGATATGGATTGCTTGGATTGATGTTTGATGAAATATAAAGCTTGATAAGGAACGTCATGTCTTCAAAACATGCCATGGGCTAGGGATTTCAATTTTGGTGCTCATAAATTTGTTTTAACCAATTTGATTTCACATTTTGCAATGTTTAGATCACCATATAAGTTAAATGATATAGATCAAGATTTATTCTCGAAGCAAGATGCAAATATCTGCCCCGAGTGTCTAGCAATGTTTGAACGGCCGTGGGTGGATTCTTGGATGAATGGATATGAAATATTTTGCGATAAGATAAGGTGCTTGCATAAAGGATTCTCATTTGGATAATGCTTCAAATCCCAAATAATGTTGGGTAAGATAGGATCAATGAAAATAACCCATGTCAAGATGTTTACCATAAACAAGTGTAAAGCATTTACCAAACCTTTATCAAGGTCTAGATAAGGTAGATAGATAACCATGGGTTGGATGAATGGATGATATGGCTGGATTGTTGGCTTTATTATGGATGTAATAAAATACTTTCTCTTGAAATGATGCACGTAGATGCTCAATTCTACACATGCCATCTGTTTGTCAGGTTTTCATCATGGTACCTGTCCAAAGCGCCACCGAAGTGGTTTTCGCTAGAGGACGATTTTTCTCTTTATTGTTTTTCAATCCTTTTTCCTGATTTTTTTTTTTGGATTTTTCTTTTTTGTATTTTCTGAGAGATTTTAAGTTGATGCTGAACCACCTAGTGGTGCTGATGTAGATTCTTTTTTCATAATGTTCCATCGATATCCTGCTTGAAGAAGCTGCTTTGCTAGGATATGTGCACTTGAAAGCAACTTTAGAGATTCTTGATCTACTTTGCTAATACCAGAGTTAACTTTGTCTTTGTGCGCACATCACAATAGAGTGCCTTCTAAATCCTTATGATGAAGGGTTGTTGCCAACACATGGTCAATGTGAGAATTGGATATCATGCGTGGAGGCGTGGATGGTGGAGTTTTTTTAGGAATAAAAGATGGATTGGTTGACAGTTTGGAACCTTTGACTCTCCAAGCTTGGGAAGATGAGCAATGATGGGTGGATACGAAAGTGTGTGTGGAATTAGGACCAACAGCTCGATATACTTTGTACGTTGCCTGAGAAGCCTGCTTTTGTCTTTCTAGACATCTTTGATGGATACTTTTCCCTTTTCTATTTTTCCCCATACTTTCTTTGACTAATGGAGTTTGATAGGGATAATTTTTGTTTGTATTCTTTGGTATCCACTTGTATTTGATTTTTCCTTCGTGCTTTGATTCAAATATTTCTTTTGTTGTTGGTCCCAATTTGTGTATGGGGTGATGGGTGGATGGAGTTCATGACATGGCGGGTTGTAGTATTGGCATTGGTTTCATCATAAGGATTCTTCGTGCTCCCTATGTTGACATTTTCTCGAGATGAAGTTGCCCCCAGTTTTGTGGAAATATTAATGATATGTTGAGATCCCTTGATTGTCGAATAACCAAGGCCTTGATGCTTAGGATTGCCAATAATCTGCACTGGTTCTAGGATACCCTGTTCTTGTAGGCCTAATCCTCTTCCTTGATAATTCATCTCCTCAAAAAAATTGTTTGCAATGGGATATGATTCTACCTTGGAAACAAGGCGCTACTCCTTCTTTGCTTTGTGGTGGATTTTTAAAAGTGACAACTTCTTTATTGATGAGGTAGCTTGCCCTGAGAAAGGTGAGTGAGCCAACTTTATAAGTGATAGGATCTTCCATATGTGGGATGAATGCCTGATTGATATCTTTAGCTTGATCTTGTGAGATATCAGATTGTAATGCTTCTTCAAGAAGTGTTGATGATTCATTGTCCACATAAAATTCTTCCTCATGATTTACTTCACAGGATGTTATTTCTGATTTACGATTTTTGTAAAAGCCTTCTTCATGATTTGTTTCTGATATGTCTCTGGATTTATCCATATCTTGATCATGTGTACAAATGTTAGGAGTAGGAGACTCTTGTTCCTCAGTAAGAATATGAGACTCTTGTTTTGAATGACGATCATCTACTTGTCCATCCAAAGAAATCATCTCATGGGTAGGCGGAGGAATATGTGATATATGAATCTGATCATCATTTGCGACATCTTGTATAGATAGAAGAGTGCCCATTAGATCATTGTAGTATCTGGGAGATACAAATTCTTGATCTTGACTAATTTCATAATTGATTTTGACATGCTTTGGATCAGGTTCTTGACATGGGTCCATTTCAAAGGATGGATTGCTTACAAAGGGTTCTTGGGTATCGTCCTTAGGCATGGTAAGTTGCTTAGTATTCGCTTGTTCTTTGAATGGATTTGGATCAAGTGTAGTGTCAAAGATTCTTTCACTATTCATAGCCGTGAGGTCAAGGGATGTTAATATGCCTTAGAAAGGACCATTGCTAGACCTTGATGGAAGATGTTTATCATGCTTTGAAATATGTTCTTGAGACATGTCCTCTAACTCATTAGGTGTTGTAGAGACATTTTCAATACGATCATTGGTTAATGGATCATGGATTATGTCAATAGGATCAAATATCATGGCAACGGCTATGTTGCATAGCATGCCATAAATCAAGTACTGACATTTCTGTAATTTCAAGTACTAACTTTCCTAATTTTGATTTTCAAGCGATTTTACAGCTGACCAATAAGTATACATGTATAGTTATTTTTAAATATTACTATCAGTGTGTCCAAATATTTTGTAAGGGTTTTTGGACTTAGGAATATAATATGTTTTGGAGACTCATCAATATTATTTAGAAGTCATTTAAATTTGATTTTTAATAATATGTTTTTTCATAATAACATTTATATATAAAATAAAATATATATTTTAATGTTTAATAATTTTTAAAATGATTTAAATTATTTGAGTTTAAATTTAAATCATTTTCAAAATTATATTTGAATTGCATTTAGATTTAATTTTTAAATTATTTTTATATTTAATATTATTTTTATAATTTTGATTTAAATGTGTATTTGCATTTAAAGTTAATAATATTATTTTAAAAATGGTAATATTATCTTTAAATTTGTATGTCTATTACAAATTTATATTTTTTAAAAATATTTTTTATATTTAGCAATCTTTTAAAAGAGACTTATTATTTGAATTATGCTTGTATTTAATTTTAAAATTATTTTTATATTTATTTTTTTTTTTTAATTTTTAATTTTGATTTGAATTGTGTTTGTATTTACAGTTAATAATATTATTTTAAAAAATATTAATATTGTCAATAAATTATTTGTATTTGTATGTTTACTACAAATTTATATTCTTCTTTAAATAATTTTTATGTTTGACAAATCTTTTAAAAGAGCCTTAAAAATATTTTTTATAATTTTCAATTTAAATTGTATTTAATGTCTATCTTTTTATATAATTTATTTATATGTTGACTAAAATATTACATTTCTAACTGATATTTTAATGTTAAATAATTTTGGAAAAATAATTTAAATTTAGTCACATATTACATTCATAACTAAATTATTTATATGCTTACTATAAAATGATTTCTGCTCTTAATAATTTTTAAAAGTGACAAAAATTGGTTCTATAAACTATTTTAATTTACTTTTGAATGCTTATACTACTCTTTAAATTTTTATTTTATTTTCTTTTTTTTAGGAGCTTGTGTCTTTATTTAAATTATTTATATGTTTAATAATTTTTTAATTGATCTAAACTTAATCTTTACAACCCTTGTTTAAATTGTGAAAATATTTTCCAATCTCTATTACTCTAGCTTAAAGTAGCAATCCTTGAGAGTGATAACCTTAACCTCATACTATCTCAATAGAACATTTTATACAAATAAAAATAAAAAATCATCTTTTAGTGATTTAACAACTTCCTTTAGTTTTTTGAAGAAGAAATGTGGGCATGTAGTTTTGATACTTAAAAATTGTTTCTTTTTTGTTGGAAGTGTGCACAATATAAACAAAGGTAAAAGAAACTATTTCAATTTCTCTAGAATTTTGTTGAAAACATTTTTAGTATAATAAAAATTAAAGGCAAAGAAATACCCACAATATAAAGAAAATTAGAGGAAATCATGCCCATTTGTGTAAAATTTTTTTGAAAATATTTGTGATATGAAAAAAATCAAACTCAAAAAAATACCCATAATATAAAGAAAGGTAGAAGAAATTATGCCCATTCCTCTAGATTTTTGTTAAAAATATTTGTAATATAAGAAAAACTAATGAAAAGTACCTATGTTGTTATGTTATATTTTTTAAAATTTTGTTGACTTGTATTCTTGAAGCGCCGCCTCCAATTTGCATAAATGCCCCGGCTGCCTAACAGACCAAGGCATCATCGACCTCTGGCGTTGAAGGTCTCGAAGGTTCAAAACTTTTGCACTAACACTGGTTCTTGTTTAACAGATAAGATTTGTGCCTTCTCTTCATTTTAAATTTCACGCCTTCTCTGATTCGTGGCCTCCCTTCATTTGACGTGCTTTGTCTATGCCGCTAGGGTTTTTTAGTATACAACCTCTTTGGAAAAATTTATAAAGAGTAAATCATTGAATGACATAAAACCTTAAGGTTCATGGAAATAATTTAATAAAGACTAAATTTAAATTATTTTTGCAAATTTATTAAACATATAAATAATTTAAATAAAGACACAAGCTCTTAAATAAAAATAATAATTTAAGAGTAGTGTAAGCACTCAAAAGTAAATTAAAATAGTTTATAGAATCAATTTTATGTCACTTTAAAAAATTATTAAGAGCACAAATCATTTTATAGTAAGCATATAAATAATTTAGTTAGGAATGTAATATGTGACTAAATTTAAATTAGTTTTTCGAAATTATTTAACATTTAAATAATCAATTAGAAATGCAATATTTTAGTCAACAAATAAATAAATTATATAAAAAAGATAGACATTAAATACAATTTAAATTGAAAATTATAAAAATTATTTTTAAGACTCTTTTAAAAGATTTGTCAAACATAAAAATTATTTAAAGAAGAATATAAATTTGTGGTAAACATACAAATACAAATAATTTATTGACAATATTAATATTTTTTTAAATAATATTATTAACTGTAAATACAAACACAATTCAAATCAAAATTATAGAAAAATAAAAATAAATACAAAAATAATTAAAAAATTAAATAAAAGCACAATTCAAATAATACATGGCTTTTAAAAGATTGTTAAATATAAAATATATTTTAAAAAAATATAAATTTGTAATAGACATACAAATAATTTAAAGATAATATTAACATTTTTAAAATAATATTATTAACTTTAAATACAAACACACATTCAAATCAAAATTATAAAAATAATATTAAATATAAAATTAATTCTAAATGCAATTCAAATAATTTAAATCATTTAAAAAAATATTAAACATAAAAATATTTTGTTGAGTAAATGAATCCTAACGGTCATTCGTAAATCCCTTCTTATGTCTCTTCACATTCGAGAGATATGGAAGGGCATTCTTTCTCTTATGTACTGCTGTTGTATTACGTGATGTAACTTGATTAACTGAGATTAATAATAATAGACCTCTACTCAGTGTGGACGTAAGCCAGATTGGCTAAACCACGATAAATGTTTGTGTTGTCTGTATGCTCTGTTTTTCTGCTCTGTATTTTCTGTGTTAATTTCCATTTCTAATTCTGCAATTCAACAATTGGTATCAGAGCCTGGTGAGAGGCTGGTTGGAAATTTTGTGTCAAAATTTCTGAAAATGGAGGATACGAGAATACAAAATTTTTCTTGGAGGAATTTCAACATATGGAAGATTCAGATAAAATCTCTGTTGATCAAGCAAGAACTGTCTATTGCAATCGAAGGGAAAGCGAAGAAGCCAACCGCAGTGACAGATGAAGCTTGGGATAAACTTGATCAGAGAGCTATGGCAACAATCTTTCTTGCCTTAAGTGACAATGTTTTGCACAATGTTTCAAACGAGTCAATAGCGAAGGAGGTGTGGGATAAGCTCTTTGCCACGTATGCAATGGCGTCGGCAGCAAATAAAATATTTATAATGAAAAAGTTGTATAAGCTAAAAATGAGGGAAGGAGAATCTATGACAAATCACCTCAATGAGTTCAACACTCTGATCAGCCAAGCAACCTCCGTAGGCATGACGCACGATGAAGAGAGCAAGGTTGTTTTGCTCTTAAGTTCTCTCCCAAATAGCTGGGATGGTGTTGTCACAGTAGTAAGCACCACAGTTTCAAATTCAAAGAAATTATCCTTTGATGAAGTTGCAGCCACACTTCTATCTGAAGATTTGAGGAGGAAGAATAATGAGTCCTCAAGCGGTGATGCTCTCACTATGGTAAGCACCGAAAATAGAGGGAGAAGCCAATATAGAGGTAGATATAATCACAATCAGCGGTCCAAATCAGCTAGAAGATTGCAGTTTAAAGGAAAAGAAAGCGGTTGTTGGTTTTGTGGGAAGGCTGGTCATAACAAGAAAGATTGCAGAAAGTATAAAAGGGCACAAGAAAGGGTTTTGGACAGCGAAGCAAACATATCACATGATAAGGATGATGGTATTCTCATACTATCAACAAGTGATACAAAATCAAATTCGTGGGTAATAGATTTCGGTGCCTCTTTTCATGCCTCTTCTTGTACGGAGGTCTTCACAAATTACCAAAAAGGTAATCTTGGAAATGTATATTTGGATGACAACAAAGCTTGTGAAATTGTTGGCAAAGGTGATGTTGTTTTGTAGCTAGCTGGTGGAGTCAAGTGGCTGCTGAAAGACGTTCGTCATGTTCCCAAATTAAAGAGAAATCTTATTTTCGTAAGTCAGTTATATACCCAAGGCTTTCTCACCACTCTCACGGATACTTGGAAAGTAACTAAAGGTTCTTTGGTCATTGCAAAAGGAGACAAAGTTGGCAGCCTCTATGTTGCAGAAACTTTTGGTGAGGTGGGAGCTACTATGACACTTATGGGCAGCGATGTTGCACTTTGGCATCAAAGGCTAGGCCATATAAGCAAGAAAGGTCTTGAGGTAATGTTGAATCGTGATCAACTACCGGGTCTCCAATCTGCAAATTTGGAGTTTTGTGAGCATTGTCTTCATGGGAAACAAAAGAGGGTCAGTTTCTTGAAGAATGGACACAACAAGAAGACAACACCTTTGGAGTTAGTACACTCGGATGTCTTCGGACCTACAGAGGTAACCTCTTATGGAGGGGCAAGATTTTTTGTTACTTTCCTTGATGACTGTACTAGGAAAGTTTGGATTTATATGCTTTCTCATAAATCTAAAGTTTTTACAAAATTTAAGCATTTCAAAGCACTTGTTGAGAATCAAAGTGGACACAAACTTAAGTGTTTAAAAACAGATAATGGAGGTGAATTTTGTTCCTTGGAGATTGATAATTTTTGTGCAGATCACGGAATAAGAAGGATTAAGATTGTTCCCTATTCGCCTCAAGAAAATGGGGCTGCAGAAAGGTTAAATAGAACCATCCTTGAGAAAGCACGGAGTATGTTTTCCAATGCCGGTTTGGGAAAAGAATTTTGGGCGGAAGCTTGCAACACAGCAGTCTATTTAATCAATCGAACTCCTTCATCTTGATTAGAATTTGGTATTCCAAAAGAGGAATGGCAAGGAAAGAGGATTTCTTACTCTCACATCCGAGTTTTTGGATATGAGGCTTATGTCCATATTCCAAAAGAAAAGAGGACAAAGCTGGATTTTAAATCATAGAGGTGTATTTTTGTGGGCTATGGTACAGACCAGTTTGGTTTTCGATTGTGGGATCCGGTTGGAAAGAAAATCGTGAGGAGTAGAGATGTGGTTTTTAATTAAACTGTGTTTCCAGCAGAGAAATCACAACCAATAGGCATTGACGAATATGTGCCTTTCTCCATGTATGATAATAATATCACACAAAGTTCCCCTATTTATGTTCCCACTATAATCTCTGCCTCACCCACCTCTGTTTTGGCGCCTCCTACTTCATCTGGTAATAGTGATGACTCACTAATTTGGAGCCAAGAAAGTTCTATTGCAGGAGAGAGTGCTGCAGGAGACACACACAGAAGAGAGTCTGTTGTAGGAGAGAGTGTTGCAGGAGACACACACAGAAGAGAGTATGTTGTAGGAGAGAGTGTTGCAGGAGACACACACAAAAGAGAGAGTGTTGCAGGAGACACACACAGAAGAGAGAGTGTTGCAGGAGACACACACAGAAGAGAGTTTGTTGCAGGAGAGAGTGCTACAGGAGATACACACAGAAGAGAGAGTGTTGCAGGAGTCACACACAAAAGAGAGAGTGTTGCAGGAGAGACTGCTGTAGGAGCCACACACAAAAGAGAGAGTGTTGCAGGAGAGACTGTTGCAGAAGCCACACAAGAAGGAGAGACTGCTGCAGCAGTCACATAAGGAGAAACCAATTGTTCTCAGGATTCCATTTGTGAGCAGAATGAAAGGAGTCATGATAATTTAAGGAGGTCTTCTAGGCATAGGAGGATTCCTTCAAAAATTTATGATTATGAGTTACTATTTGCTGAAGAGGCAAAACCAGAACTTCTTATTTCTGAGCAAGCTGAACTGATTAGTTTTAAAGATGCTTGTAACAGTAGTGATAAGGATAAATGGCTAAAAGCCATGGAAGAAGAGATGAAATCTCTTGAAACCAATCAAACATGGGATTTGGTTTCTTTACCACCAAATCGAAATTCACTTAAGAACAAGTGGGTCTACAAACTAAAAGATGAAGGTGGAGGTTCTAAACGGTTCAAAGCCCGATTAGTGGTGAAAGGGTATGCTCAGAAACAAGGGATTGATTTCAATGAAATTTTCTCACCGGTTGTCAAAATGACAACTATCCGCACTGTTTTGGGACTTGCAGCAGTATGGGATCTTGAATTGGAACAGCTCGATGTCAAAACAGTGTTTCTACATGGCGATGTTGATGAGGAGTTATACATGGAGCAGCCTCAAGGTTTTGTCAAGAAGGGAAAAGAGCATCTTTATTGCAGGTTGAAGAGGAGTTTGTATGGGCTCAAACAAGCCCCATGTCAGTGGTATTTGAAGTTTGCTAAATTCATGCTTGCACACAATTTCACAAGGTGTGAATCTGATCCATGCATTTATTATAAGCAGCTTCCTAATGGGGAGTTTGTTATCCTTCTTCTTTATGTTGATGATATGTTGATAGCCAGCACTAGTCCGAAGATTGTTAGTGAGTTGAAAGCTCACTTGGCCAGCAAGTTTGCAATGAAAGACTTAGGTGCAGCCAAAAGGATTCTTGGCATGACGATAACTTGGGATAGGAAGAAGAAGGAGATTACATTGTCATAGAAGGATTACATTGATAAAGTGGTGGACAGGTTTGGTATGTCTGATGCGAAGGTTGTTTCTACTCCTCTTGCTTCTCATTTTCATTTATCATCGGATTTGTGTCCCCAATCACAAGTGGACAAAGACTTTATGGCTCGTATCCCTTACAAATTAGCAGTGGGTAGCATTATGTATGCTATGGTTTCTACTCATCCCAACATTGCTCATGCGGTGGGAGTAGTAAGTAGGTTCATGAGCAATCCCGGGAAGCAACATTGGGAAGCGGTAAAATGCATTTTGAAGTATCTTAAAGGTACTTCTGGTTATAGTTTGTGTTTTAATGGCAACAATGTTCAGTTGCAAGGATTTACCAATTCTGATCTTGCCAGAGATTTGGATAAAAGGAGGTCTACTACTGGTTATGCTTTCATGTTTGTTGGAGCTGCTATTAGTTGGGCTTCTAGGTTGCAACATTCTATTGCCTTATTTTCAGCTGAAGCCGAATATTTGGCTCTTTCTAAAGGTGCTCGTGAGATGATTTGGTTACAGCGATTGCTTAGTGATTTGAAGTATAATCAAAGCTCTTATATTCTGTTTTGTGACAGTCGTAGTGCCATTTTTATGGCTCATAATCACTCATCTCAATGGCGATCAAAGCACATTGACACTCATGCTCATTTTGTGCGTCATATGGTTGAAGAGGGCAGATTGCAAGTGATTAAGATTGACACAAAGATCAATCTCGCAGATGTGTTGACGAAGGTTGTACCCAAGGAGAAGTTCAAATGTGCAAGAACTTCTCTTGGGCTTGTAAAGAAAAGATAAATCTGAAAAAGAACAGAGGTATGGCAGTATTTGTTGGTCATCAGGTGGGAGTTTGTTGAGTAAATGAATCCCAACGGTCATTCGTAACTCCCTTCTTATGTCTCTTCACATTCGAGAGATATGGAAGGGCATTCTTTCTCTTATGTGCAGCTGTTGTATTACGTGATGTAATTTGATTAACTGAGATTAATAATAATAGACCTCTGCTCAGTGTGGACGTAAGCCAGATTGGCTGAACCACGATAAATGTTTGTGTTGTCTGTATGCTCTGTTTTTCTGCTCTATATTTTCTGTGTTAATTTCCATTTCGAATTCTATAATTCAACATATTTATTTTATTTTATATAAAAATGTTATAATGAAAAAACATATTACTAAAAATCAAATTTAAATGACTTCTAAATAATATTGATCTCTAAAACATACTATATTCCTAAATCCAAAAATTCTTACAATATTTGGACACACTAATAATAATATTTAAAAATAACTATACATATATACTTATTGGTCAGCTATAAAATCGCTCGAAAATCAAAATTACGAAAGTGTCAGTACTTGATTTATGGCATGCTATGCAGCATGGAGTGGCACATCCATGCCCCGGTGCATTCCTGGGGTTGGATAGTCGTTGCCAAGTTTGTTAGTAGTTGTCTTCATGAGTTCTTCAATTTTTATTTTTTATTTTTTAATTACTTAGTAATAAGTTGGTTTTTAATCAATTAAAAAATAATTTTATGTTTTTCAAATATAATTTAATTTTTTCAATAAAATAATAAAATTAAATAAATTAATGTACAATTAAAAATTATTATGAATTAGATGAAATTTTGTGGATTCAATTGTGTTTTAACAAGGAAAGCAAGGTAAACTATTTTTAGTTCCTGTCAAGGGAACTATAGGCAACCCCTGTTATTTAACTAGTTATTAATAACTATGCTCTTAGCAAATGAGCGTTCAATTTTTTTTCTATTTAACAAATATTTATCTAATATTAAAGCATACATGCACATTTTATAACAAAACATATTTGAAAAATGATTTTTCTTAAATATTATTGGCAGGAAAGTTTGGACCGATATGGGCGATTTATACGGATCCATACGGTAATAGTGGTGGATGGAAAGGGGAGCTTCTCACAAAACTGGTTCGGTTATTTCCAATTCGGAAATAGTGGCAGATGGAAAGGGGAGCCTCCGGAAAAACTAGTTCAGTTATGCCCAAATCTGAACACGTCAAGCTTGATATCTCCTTATTCCGGCGCATTCCTTGAATCTTGTTGAAACAGTGGAGGCTTGGTTTGCTCGTGAAAACATTTCCATCTACTTTCATCTAGGGCTATCACTTTATTTATATAAAAAACTCTTCCATTTAAAAGTGCTAAATACTCTGCCATTATCTCAGATTCTACTGAACGCCTTACGTTTTTCGAGTTAGGCGAATCTAGTCTCCTTTTCACTTCACTGAATAATCCAATTTTTTCAATCCCACTACCTTTCAGGTCAATTTGGATAAAATCTCTGGATGCTCTCTCTTAGGTAGATCTAGAAAGAATATTATGTGGGTTTAGGGGAACCCATATCAATATGAAGATTGGTTCCTCAAACAATCTGTTGTGCAAAAAAATCAGGCATGTATTTGGAGGAATCAGTCCTTTGGGCTCTCTTCCCGGTAAGTCCCTTCACTTATTTTTCAACCAATGAATAATTCCCCTCATTATCTATGATCCAGTGTGAAATAGATTTTTTTATCTATAATGCGGTGGGCTGTCAATATTGTATATACTGGTAAAAACAATTTCCCCAAGTTCCAATTCTCCTGGACATTGCCCTCCTCAATACTGTAATGATGGTAATTTTCATTATTTTAATACACCATTAATAATGTCACTCTTTAAGCTTAGGTGCCTTTAAATTCCTCCATTAGTGCACTTCTCAGTGATCATAAAATATATAAATGGTATTATATGTACTGGCAAAGATCCATTCCAAGTCACTGTAATAAATCAGGCGTGTAAAAATCTGCAATCCTCTACATTCTAAAGGTTCAGAGAACTGCTCTTAACTAGTGAAACTGAGATAATAAAATGCTTGCAATTTCTGCATTGATACATTTGTCTATGCATGTTCGTTTTGCAGCAATTGGGCAGTTATTCTCTTTCTGCAACTCTGCACAGACATCGATCCCGGAGTCTTTAATTGAAGTTCATTCCCCAGAAGAGGAAGTGGTGATAGCTCTGGGCAGCAATGTTGGTAACAGAATTGAAAATTTTAACAGAGCTTTGCACATGATGAAGAAAGTTGGAATTGAGGTTAGGGCCCATGCTCAATTGTATGAGATAGCACCTGCATATGTAACTGATCAACCTTTCTTCCTCAATTCTGCAGTAAAGGCAATCACAAAACTTGGTCCCCATGCTTTGTTGAATGCTCTGAAGGAAATTGAGAAGGATTTGGGTCGGACTAAGGGCATTAGGTATGGACCTCGTCCTATTGATTTGGATATTTTGTTTTATGGAAGGATCAAAGTTGCATCCGATACCCTCAGAATACCCCATAAAAACATTTGGGAGAGACCTTTTGTCCTTGCTCCTCTTGTTGACCTTATTGGATTGGAAGCCAAAGATGATACTGTTGCTTGTTGGCACAGTTTGTCAGAGAAAGCAGGTAGCATATTTGGGGCATGAGAAAAGCTTGGAGGAGAAAATCTTATTGGAACAGAGGGATTGAAAAGAGTTTTTCCCATTGGGAATAATTTATTGGATTGGTCCAAAAGAATTCATGTCATGGGTGTGTTAAACTTGACAGCAGATAGTTTCAGTGATGGAGGACAATACATTTCAGTCGATGATGCAGTGGCTCAGGTTAGGTTGATGATTTCTGAAGGTGCTAATATGATTGACATTGGAGCACAATCAACAAGACCTGGGGCAAAGAGAGTCTCAACAGAAGAGGAACTTTCTCGGATTTTACCAGTTTTGGAAGCGGTGAGACATATTCCTGAAGCTCAAGATAAAATCCTCTCTGTGGATACTTTTGATGCAAAAGTTGCACATGAGGCACTAAAGAATGGAGTTCATATCATGAATGATGTATCTGGGGGTCGTTTAGATTCAAATATATTTTGTACAGCTGCAGATCTTGGAGTTCCATACATCTTAATGCACATGCAAGGTGACCCATCAACAATGCAGAATGATGAGAATACAACTTATGGGGATGTTTGTAAAGAAGTCGTTGATGAGTTATGCTTACAAATAAAGAATGCGGAGTCCTATGTTATTCCTGCATGGAGAATCATAACAGACCCTGGTCTTGGTTTCTCGAAAACTCTTGACCAGAATATGGAACTTCTTGGGGGTTTACCAGCTGTTAGGCAGGGACTTGCAGCAACCTGTGTGGCTACTTCTCATTGGCCTATCTTAATTGGACCTTCTCGTAAAAGCTTTTTGGGGAAAATATGTGGTCGTGTAAAAGCCAATGAACGGGACCCTACGACAATTGCTGCCATGACAGTTGGAGTTTTAGGTGGAGCTAACATTGTAAGAGTACACAATGTCAAGGATAATTTAGATGTTGTAAAAATATGTAATGCCTTGTCCAAAAAGGTTGCAAAATTGAACTAACTCACAGGAATGCTGTATTTTCTTTCTACTGCATAAGGGTACATTGTCAGGTCCATTGTCATTAATCTTTAACTTGAGAGCATCCACATGCAAATTTGAATGATTACAAATAATATGAAAGGGTTGATACATACTTATTGCAATGCACAAGAGATCCAAAAATTATTGGTAAGGCACTTTTGTTTTACCTTTAAGTACAAGAATGAGAGAGAAATTGTTAAATGAATATACTTTGCAAATCTATCTATTTTCTGCTATGGATGATGTACTTTTGGGATTTATTTTGACAAATACAGAGTAGGTTAGATGTATGATGGATTTGGATGCCAGGCATGCAAATTGTACCACATCAATTGTGAAAATCCATTCCTAGAAGTATGGAGAAAACCTGCAGAATTGATATGGTGTAGTTTTTTGAATGAACTGCATAGAAGTTAATCAAGTTTTTTCCCATAGTGATATGGAAGTCATTGTTTGAATTCATACTAATGTTCAATCTATTTGAGCAATTGTTTGCAAAGTGCAACCTTTGTCATTTGAGACAGAAGGACTTAAGATACTTGTAGTGATCATCATGTGTCCATGCTCTCAAGAACATTAGCATTCCAAAAATGTTAATGAACCCTTTGATCATGTGGTAAAAGTCAAGAAACAAAAACTGCAACATTGTACAGTCAAGAAAACCAAACTTTAATGAATGCTAAATCAGCAAATGAGATAGATAAAAATGTATCTTCTATGCTCATTCTAAATTTTTGTTTATATTTATTCATTTTTTGTCATGTAATGCTAAAGAAGAAGGGGGCTTGTAGAGGTAATAGTCATTTTGAATCTTTTCATTTGAAGATCATGGATTTGTTATATATAATATTGTTTCATTCATTCATTTTCTTTTTAAATTTGTATATGCTTGGTTTATTCCTCTTACAATGAATCCTTTGGCTTAGATGCCATAACCAAGGGGTACTGCTTTCATCAAATTCACCCAAGATTTGTTCCTGATCTTGTTTGTTGGGGTACATCACATCAAAATTAGATTTGGTAGTTCACCTGATTTAATTACCAATCATTTGTACATATTAGCATGTAACATGTCTCATGGGGATTTTGAACTCAATGATTTAACACATGAGCTCATCTCATTTGACTCATTCATTCATTGGTATTAAAATAAAAATTTCTGTAAATAATCATTTTAGTTGAACTATATATTCTCTGGTATAGATATCTGCAATGATTTTTTGTGACAAGCATTTATACGAATCTTACTATGGACAAATCTAATCACATATTTCATGTCTACAATAACCACAATCTACAAGAAGAAAAGATCAAACTACCCAAATATATGATATCAGAAAAGTTTGAAAATACAAAATAAGACAACCTCAGACATCTCTGCTTGTTCTAAATATGTTTGGGAAAGCCCATCCTACATCTTTATCTCCTTTTCCTAGATTGAGTCTTTGCAGACAAATAATAATTCTCTTCTTAGTTCATAGTTCAATACCTAAGCCAAACACTTTTACCTACGCGTTCAAATATTGAGAACAGGTTGATGCTAGAGCAAAGTTCTAATTTGTTTCATAATTGCTTCAAGAGTTACAAATTGGCTTCTGACATCCTGCAAGACTTTGTTGGAACTCTTTGAATCTTTCTCAATATGGATGAACTGACAAACAAGTTCTACTATTATCTTTCCTTATTTGCATTCAAATGACCACTATACATTTCATCTTTGCCAAAGGTCCTCAATTGTCTTCAAAGAGAGGTCAAAGTGCCTCTAGCCCTTTGTTCAACTTTGGTAGTTCAAAATTCAGAGTTTGCTGCACCTTGTTGGAAGGAAACAGGCTTACACAATTTTGATACCTGCTCAAATCATAAAGTTCACCCAGTATATAAATGTGATCATAAATGGAAAACAATATGTTGACCAAATTGATACTGGAGCTCTCTTATGATGACCAGATTGATACCTGCTCAAATCATAAAGTTAAAATTTCAATTCTTAATGTGTTCTAGTTTTACCCGAAACTAAATATGATTGTCGTAGTCCTATATTGATGCTTAAAGTGCAAGGTTATTAAGTAATGTTCCCCTATTAGAAGATAAAATGTATATCTAAGAAACTGCACATTGGTTTATCTACTTGTCTACATAACATTTTAAAATCCATGTGGACTAGCAAAAAAAAGAATACATATCCAATTCTAATCACAGCCATCACTACTCCAATTATATTCACTGTTAAAGGAGCAATTTCCCAGCTTCACAACCCTCACTATAACAAATTAAATAAAAGACACAAGTGCATCTATCCATAAGAATTGCCTTCACTTTTATGCCATTTCCCTGTTATGTCAACTAACCTACCTAAGGAAGATTTCCATTCTTCTGTACCATTCTCTATGAAATAGTTAAATAACAATAAATAAATTAGTTATCCTTTGGATTGGACACTATGGAAATCAAAACTACCCAGTTGAGACATATGTATGGGTTGTTGTGGAAATGACACTAGTATATTTGGATAGGTAGGTCACTCTTGATGACAGGTTTAACCCTTCATGGATGGCAATTTTTAGAACTGCAGTTTGTTTATTTACTCTTTTGATTACTCTTTTAACCAGAGAAGCCCATAATGAGTGTAACACTTTGTGGACAGATCTATATAATGGTTGATTCTCTTGAGTCTAACATTTCTTCCTCTTCCATGTCCTCTTCTTGCAATTAAAATCCCACATCTTTAGTCTTTTCTTCTTCCATAGTTGTATTTCCTAAAAGATTCTTCTCCCCAAACCACTAAGATTTGTTTCTTCTTCTTCATATGCAACAATCTAAGAAATATTTTCTAAAATCATACTATGTTTAGATAACTAAAAGATAAGTAGTTACAACATCATCCCTTACTATCTTTTGTTTATTTTTCCAAAATAAAAAGCCTAGGCACATATGGTCAGGTGAAACAGACAACTGTGCTTGTGAAGAGCATTTTTGAAAGACCTTCACGATGCCCAATTGTTGATGTCTCTTCCCTTAACACCGATGGACAAGATATGCACCAAATATGTACATCCAAGGTTTACAATATATAGTCAATTTACTGACTATGATCTTAGTTGTCACCTTTGCTTCTTTGGTCTCTAAATTCATGTTCAAAAATTTGTCACATTCCAGCGTCTTTACATTAGTCATTAGTCTTGTGGAGATTCTTCTTGTATCTCAATTCTGAAACAACCACTTTTAGGTTTATTAAAGATGCTCTATGTTGAGGTCTATCATATCCTTGTATCTCTACTTGCAGATGCACATTGATATATGTTCAATTGCTTTATACCTTATTGTGTATCTTGAATATCGTAGCCATGAATAACCACAGGCTTCATAAAATTATCATCCACACTAGACATGAAACTTTAAGCTTCAGGGTATGGCAAGATATCTCGCTAGTATGCAAAATATTTTCTGGTTGTACATTAAAATTATTATTGACCGATTCAAAGGAATTAGAAGATGAAGGTCCATAAATCACAGAAATATAATTCAAGCAACAGCTGAATTATCACTATCTATAAAAAGTGCATGAAGATTAATTATTTATTCAAGGCAATAAAGAATAAACACCCTGTTTTCCTTGAATTTTTATTCATTTATAATGTGTATATTTTGCCTACTTGTATTAAAGGTTTTCTCTAGCCCTACTTGATATAATTGAATTTTTATGGATTTATAACTATAATTTTAGTTTTTGTAGAATGTAGTCATTGTTTCGAGTGTTATATCATGTTTCATGTTATGTTATGCATCTTCTCCTATTGGGTTCCTTCTGGGCCTTTTTGTTCTCCACTTTGTGAGCTCAAGCCTCTCCTTAGGTGTGGAATTTTTCATGCATTGGTTGATCACTTCTTTCAGATGCAGTTTCATTGATTAAATGATTATTTATTTGTTCTATCAACATTGTTGATAAAACTTATCAAACACAACATATTAAAACATAACTATTCTATAACTTTTTGGTAGGAACTTCGCTGCCCTGCAGCTCTTGTTTTAATATTTTTTTAGAATGATTTTTCATTTTTTTCTTTATTAAATCTTTCTAAAAAAAAGGATATTTTTTTCTAATGTATATAATTGCTATTTTTTTATTTATTTTTTTCCAAAAAATCAATTAGAAGATTTAGATTCATACTATTAAATAATAAAATATAACTTAAATTAAAACACATCCATAAATTAGCATATAAAGATAATTAGGGATTTGATTTTACATGTAATTAAAATAAAAAATTAAATTAAATTTTAAACTATTTTGCATTGTCACTTTTTTTATTTTCCAAATTTTATTAACTTCAAAACATAGATAAATACAAATAATAATTAAAATTATTGTAATTATTAATTAAATTATACTTATAATTCTATTATTTAATTATTATAATCTTAAAAGCATTATAATTAAGATGATGATTAAAATAAAGAATAATGTAAAAATTATGGTTAGAACTATTAATTTAAATTAAAATAAATTAAAAATAAAATGTTACTAACAAAAATCAATAAAATATGATTAATATATATATAATGTTTCAAAATTTTATTTATGTAATATCTTTATTTCAAATCTTATTTCCAATATTAATTCATAGATTTTTTTTTTTGTAATGTCACTCTACAATTCTTTATTATTAGGGTTAGGGTTGCAACCATAATTTAGCTATGGATAGTGTTATGACCATAGTTAGGGTTATAGATAGATTTAGGATTGAGTTAGTGGTTTACAATTTATTGTTAGGATTAATGGTAGGGTTAGATGTAAAGTTAAGATGTGAGTTAGGGTTAGGGTTAGGTCATGCAAATAAATTAACAATACTAAAAAATTATAATTAACAAAACTTGCATTTATTTTTATTCACATTAATAAAAATTACATTTATTTTTCTAAAATCTAGAAAACAATAATTACAATACTATAAAGGCAAGTACTAGCCACTACGTGACACTTGTTTAGATATGCAGAGTTGAATGGTGAGTTTGCATTTAATTTATATTTATGACCTTTTGGATCTAATCATCAATTTAGTTTTTAAGTCTTTAAGTTATGTTGAGATTATTTGAGCATCATCCACTTCAGATATCATGATGTTAAGTTTTTAAATTAAAATTCTATTATGGATTTTAGTCAATTTAATTTTAGTTAATTATTAATCTTGAATTTATAAATGTGGACAATCAAAATTTATTCTCAATTAGTAATATTAATTTCTTCTTAATATTGTTTAATTAATTGTTTACACTATTTATCATTAATGATTTCTTTGTGAAAAAAATAAAGATTTTATAATATTTTCCTTACAAAATATGTCATGTTTTAATTGTATACATCATTGCTTATGTCTTTATTGATGGACTGTGTGGACCTACCTTTAAGAAAATATAGGTGTTATATCCATGGCTTAAATATAAAGCAATGGGAACTATTGTGTACAATAGTTGTGGGCCTCTTACACCAACTCACATAATTACAACCAATCAAAACTCTTTTCAATGTTTTCTATCAAATATTTGATCTAATAGTATTTATCTATTATTAGCTTCATATTTACACTAAAGAGAGTTTAGAAGGTGGAATCCTAGCACCAATATTGTATATGGTTGTTTCATATTATAAGCTTCTGGTTAGGGATTCAAAATTTTATGATAAATTTTATAATATGCATATTAGATATATTTTATTCTCATATTTGTTTTACTTTTTTTTCTTTTACCTTATTTTATGTTTTGATTATTTATCATTATTTTTAATATTTTTTTCATCTTTTACATAATTTTCTTTTTTTGATCTCAACTCATTTAAAATGAGCTTTTGTTAGGATTAAATACTTCATATTTTAAATATCCATGTCATGGGTCTACTCTTGCATATATCTAGAATTCCTTAATTAAATGACAATATAATGAACTATTTTATTGAGTAGTGGTACTTTTCTCTCTAAATGTAATTTTTCTTCTCTTTTGACAAAAAAATGACACAAGATAGTAAAAGAAAGGAAAAATCCCTTCTTGAGGGAAAATTAAACATTCTCAAAAAAACTTATCCTTGATCCTAGTAATAGTATGATGTAAGCCTCTATTGTCTGGATAGAAATGTAGTTGTGTAAATTTGATATTTATATAAGGTAAGGTGGTAAAATAAGATCCATAATTCAATTGATTAAGGAAGGTAAGAGAGTATCAAAATATATATTTAACTATTTGAATTACAAACATATGAGACAAAAAGTATGTTCATATATGGATGATTTGGGATTATTACACATAGATCATACTAAGATAACTTTACTCTTTTAGAAGTTCTATAAAAATAAGAGAGAGATAGAGAGGAAAAGGGAGAAAAATAGATAGAGGAAGAGAGAAGTGAAGACATATATCTCTCCTTGTCTCCCTCTTCTTCTCCCTCTCTATATATTGATTTATCTCTCCCTATCTCCACCATATTTTTCTCTTTGTGTAACTACATATCTCTCTCTCTTTGTCCCCTCTTCTTTCTCTCCCTCCTCTATGTGTTGTGCATAGAACTTAGAAAATAGTATTAAAGATTCCTTGACAGTCAATAGTCATTTGTTAGAAGTAGACAATGGCCCAACTTTCCCCTTCCAATTAGCACATGCTAAACCCATACTACTTGGTTTTTTCCCCTTTGTATCCAAGTCTTGGACACTTTGTACCATCTAATTTACAGATCTAACAAACCATATCTCATCATACTCTATATAATACATTGGACCTTTGTCATCAAAATGATGCAATTGCTAAGTTTTAGGTCCACAGTATGTGCCTATATTCAAATTCTCAAGAAAGATGATAATGCTCATGTAGTAGTCAAAAAGTATTTTTATAATTCCTTTCCTTTCCAATGTGTGATAATAATATGCCACTTTGAAGGGGTAACCTCCTAATCCAGTTCGAGGGGGAAACCTCCAAATATCTCTGATGAGAAAATAATTCACCATATGATGATGAAATAAGACTCAAAACCTTCGATATATACCTATTTATGTGTAAGATGTCACCCAAGTTGACTTAGATAACCCTAAATAAGCCCTAGGTTGACCCAACTAACTAAATAATAATATAATAATGACAACATGACAATTAGAATTTAAGATAACCATAAGATGACTATTCATAACCCAATATGCATTAATATTAAGGGCGTAACATGCCCTCTCGCTTCAAAGAAGCATTTTCCTTAATGCTAATAAGTTGTGGATTCTTCTAAATGAACTCCTCATCCTCCCATGTGGCATCCTCAAATGGTAAATTATTCCATTGGATGAGATACATAGTTTTCTAGTCCTTAGCTTCTTTGGGCATGTTTGACAACTGAACTCTAGTTCCAATATGATTCTTCCTTCTTCATCAAGATTTGGTAATATTTCTTGTGTAGGGACATTATGCCCAATTACCTTCTTCAAATGAGAGACATGAAAAGCTGGATGTATCTTTGTTGTTGGTGGCCAACTCCCTAGAACTAGTTGTATGCTATGATCATAATCCCTCCTAGGAGGAGGTCCTTTAGGAATATCACCAAAAACTACTGAGTGATGATCAATGGTTTCTTGTGAATCTAGATGGATGGGAGGATTATATTGGTAGACTTTTAATGAACATAATTGGGCCACAAATCCATCAACTCCTTTCTCAAGTAAATTCTACATTTGATGAAATCTTACCATTTGTGGGGACCTTTCCTTCAACCCTCTTAGCTCTACTTTATTTCCTTTGGTTGAAATCTCATGAATAGTTTCTGGAAGTTCATCTCAACTGTTTCCAAAGTAGTGAGTCATTGTAATCCCAAAATAATATTTTTTGCACCCATGGAGATAGAATACATTGGGTTATCAAGGTGATAATATCCCATGGATAATTTAATACTATGGCATTTTCAAGAACAACTAATAGTACCACCATTTGCAATCAAGACCTCAAAATTTGGAGTCAGAAAAATGAAGCAATTTAGACGAGTAGCCAATTTTTGTTGATGAAATTATGAGTACTACCTAAGTCAATCAACACTATTACTTTTTGCCTCTTTGAAAAACCTACTATCTTGAGGGTTTGAGGGATGCTAAAACCTGAGAGTGCATGAAAAGAAATTATTGGTTTCGAATCATGTGATTCCTCATATATAACTCCCTAACACCCTATAACATTGGTTCCTATTCTTCCTCACTCACACCTTCAATATAGAATAACATTTTTTATTGCATTTATGTCCTAGACTATATTTTGTCTCACAATTGAAACACAACCCTTTTCCTCTCTTCTCTTCAGTTTGTTATGGAGTTAAACCTAGTAGGTTGAGGAAGAGAAAGTGTTGAGTATCCTTTCTCTTCTATCTCATTAGCCCCTTACTTACTAGGAATAAAATACTTCTCCTCAACTTGTCTTTCCATTACTATTGCTTGTGATAAGGAGTGCAATTGGAACAATTGTAATTCATATTTTATGTGATCCTTCAAGTTTCCTATAAATAGTGTGTCACCAAAAAGTGTAGCATTGACACTTTTCACTCATTTGGGCTCTTTCTTGTGGTTTTTAGCCTAGTTTTGCTTAGATTCTAAGGTGTCTTGCAAAGGTGTTGTGAAGTGTTGTAACACATTTCCTCACTTTTCTAAGACCCTTTCATCATTATTCACCTGAATAACCCCCTTCCAAGCCTTAGTCAAAAGTGTTGTAAGGTTTTGTAGCTAACCCTCACTTTTATAGGCTTGTCATCATCAAATCAACCCTTTCTAATGGCATAATGACCCCTTAATGCACTTATAAGACTCACTTTAGTGTATTTTGAAAGACAGTCCCAACAAACATCAATAATCACACCTTCATCCCCCAAAACCACTTAAAATTTCCCAGGTGGACTAAGTCACCACCTTAGGTGACTTAATCCCATATGGCATAAAATTTAAATTTTAATTAAAATTCTTGTAGGATTTTGTCTCCTAAACCCTAAGGTCAGCCTGTAAGGTGTTTTTTTGGGAAATTAGGGAACAACATGTATATATAATTGTTTTTCCCCTCATTTCAACCTAACCATTCAATCCAATTCTCATTCATCATTCACTTCTCTCTCATCCACTACTCTTCTCAAGCAAGCTAGGGTTTGAGTATTCTAAGTCACAAAGACATCTCTCAAGAAGCATTCAAGGGTTGAATCCTCCATTACTGCAACAACTCAAGATCAATCATCATGGCAAGGTAAAATCCATTGTTTCATGATTCATTACATCATTTCTCTATTTTGGTTTGATTACTCAAAAGGGGTTTGACCAAGGTAAACCCCCATGCCCTAACAATCAACAAGTTTTCCCTCTTGGTGTGATTTGCAGGTCTTGTGTGTAGATTTCAAAAAGAAAAAAGGTGGAAAAGTATTCAACAACTTGTCAAAGTTTTTCAAAGTGGTCAAAGGCCTAATTAAAGCTTGGAGAACACTTATAGACTAGATTTTGTAGTTTTGGATCTGAAAAACTTATCAGGAACAAAAGAGTAGACCAGGGGCTATAAAGTACACCTTAAGATCTCTTGAAATCTGAAAGTGGACTAAGTCACCATTAGTGGTGACTTAGTCCCACCACATATGAATAGGGTTTTTTGTGGATTTGAGTACCCTTTTGGTAGAAACGGGCTCCAAACCAATTTTCCCAGATCTAGGACTAAGTCGCCTAGATTGGCATAAGTTTCCCAATCATCTTCTACAACATTTTTATCAAGATTCCAAACCTTCATTCCATCCCTTTTCAGCCTCCAGGTGCACATATTCTATTTTACAGTTTTTTGTTTAGTTTAGTTTACATTTTCAAGTCAATTAGCACATGCTTGCATACAACATTGTGTTTTCCAGCACTTTGCATCTCTGAGGATTAGCATTAATAAATCATTTCTCTTTCAGTTTGTTGCATTCAGATCATCACATTCCACACACTTCACACCACATCATTAACCCAAATATTTGAATGCAACCTTAGCAGTTTGGTATCCCTCTCTATCCTTTTAGGTGAAAAACCCTAGAAGTGTTAGAGACCCTAAGTGGTTACCAAAATCTATGTTACATTTTGGTGAATCCGACCTTCAAATACCCTTTCTTTTTGGTTTAGATTCCTTCATTGTCCTAGAATTATCTTGCCTTGCATTTTGCATTAGTGAAGTTCCATTAGGTTGCATTTTTGCCTTTTAAATCATTACAAAATTTCAGAAATTTTGTATTTTCATCTTAGGTCTACATGATCATACATCAAAAAAACCATCAAAATCCATCAAAAAATCCTCTAAATTCTCAAAAAAATCACCTAGTGGACTAAGTCGCACTGTGGGCAACTTAGTCCCTTTTTGCCTCTGAAACTACCCTTTACAGAGCCGGAAACCCTATTTTTATGCTTTTGTTTTGTGCCATTAACTATTTGTATCAATTGGTTGTATTTTGTTACATGAATTTTATTAGATGTAGCCTAAATTAGCTCACTTTATGCATTACTTAAATTTCAATTTTGCATTTACAACATTTCATTTTTAGATCATTGTATAGTGTAATCAGTAAATTACCTTCTTTGAAATTTGAAAATTGGATTTCATCCTATGTCTTTGCATTGCATTTTAATTTTGCATAGCTTCTATTACATTTTAAATAGCATTCATGGTACTTGTGGATAGCATTAGGATTTTGCAAATTTCATTTTTTGCATTAGTTCCTAGATTTTTTAAATTGGATTGTTTAGAAAATGAAAACAAAAAATTAACATCACATGTACCCACTCACAAAATTCTTACACTCAGAGATAGAAATCCCTTTATTAGTGATGATTTAGACATGTTAGATGAATCCCTTGATGCCTTCATCTCTTCTAGTTCATCCACTAAAGCTTTGACCCAAGAGGATGCTAGCATCAATAATCATGATAATCATAATTGTTCTCCTCCCGATATCTCTCCCATTGGTGGAAAAGGTATCTTACGACAAGGAGAAACAATCATTGACAATCATGAAAGTCTTGCTTGTCTTCCTTCTTCTCCCCCTTGCAAAAACATTATGATACATGAAACTAAAATCATGACCACTACCTTAGAAGATATACCTATTACAAGTCATTAGACTCTTGACCCTCCCTTCCTTAAAACTCCTACCCTTTGGGACAAGCTATTTGAGAATCATGATGGTCCTTCTCTTGATACCTCCCCTCCTTGTGATGAAGCTTGTGGTGAGCCTCTTCCAAGCTCTCCTACTAGGATAGATAGTATGGACCAAAATAATGTGACCTAAAAAATATATATAATCAAATAGAACCCTCTCCTCATCATCCCACCATTGATAATCCCGTCATTGATCATTCCCCTACTAGTGATGAAGTCATTTTCAAAGAACCAAACCTCAAATGTCAAGAACATGTGGTTTGTAGTCCTCCTAAAATATCTCCTCCTAGGGAGGATATCATGATATAAGACAAGGATAACATGTTATGCCCTTAGAAGAAGATGTAGAGCCTATGTTAGACTCTCCTTCCTTAGGGGACATTAACATTATTCCACCTCAACTCATTTTCTTACCCCCTTCAACTAAACCCACACCTGAACTTATCCTTTACCCACCTTAGAATAATGTGTCACAATAGTCACGTTATAATATTGTTGCTCACAAACATTACACAAGAAACAACACACAATCACAACAGCCAACTTCCACAGCCTTGCCTTCATCCACTCCCATATTACCTGCTGCCCCTCGATTAAATTCACTCATTATCGAGTATGATCTTGTTGACCAACTAAGAAATACTCCAACTAAAATATCATTATGGGATCTCATTCAAGCCTCCCCTCACTATCACAACATGATGTAGAAATCCTTACAAGAAATTCCTATCCCTTCTAATGTGCAAACAAATGACATAGAAGCTATAATTCAAGGCTTGAATACTGACATTGTTTTCCACCAAAGTGAGATCCCTCTAAATTGGTAGTGCAAAAACAAGTTGAATCTCTTGTAATCATATCTCAATGCAAATGCATAGGGATAAAGCGAGCCCTTGTTGACAAAGGCTCTTCTATTAATGTGTGTAGTGTAAATCTCTAGGATAGGTTGCATATCAATAAATCAACTATTCAAGCTATGTCTTTATCTATCAGTGGATTTGATAGTGTAGGAAAAAATAAGCTCGGTGTGATCACTTTGCCTCTTACAATTGGAATTGCCACATTAGACACACTGATCTATGTTATGCCTCATGATATTTCATATAATCTCAATTTGGGCAGGCCATGGATTCATGCAATGAATGGGGTGCCTTCCACCCTTCATTGTAAGATGAAGAACATCTAAAATAACAAAGTGTACAGACTCGATGCTAATACTGAGCCATTTAGTGTCTTACAACTAGAGAAAAACCAATCCAAACCCTTCCCCACTTCAAAACCAACCAAAAAAGTGGAACCTGTACAAAAAAATCCCTTAGATGATGATTGGGGTTCCTTAGGCTTCACACCTCCTTTACTAGTTGAATCCAAGATCATAAACTAGGACTCTAAAAAGGGAAACATAGTCTTGTCAACACAAGACTTGTTCGATCATTCAAAAACATACACCTCAACTACTTTATCCACCAATACAAACAACGAACCCTCGCCTAATCCAAAAGCACTAAAAAATCTCTATGCAAAAGGTTATGAGCTCATGAAACAACTTGGCTATAGTGGAAAAGGATGTGGTGCTAATGAACAAGGTATTTGCAACCCTATCGAGCCTAACACACAGACAACCAATCATGGTCTTGGATTTTTTTCCTTTCATCGAAATCATCAAACCTTCATCCAACATCAACAACATCCCAAATCACCCTTCTACACCCACCTTAGAAAGTAATCCTTTGCAACAAGTGAAACCTAAAAAGGACTCTTTGCTTAATGCTAATTTCATCTCGTAACCCACCACCGATTTAGATTTTACACACTCCTCCAAAGGAGCATACAAAATCTCACAATCTATAGCGCCTTACGTAGGTATGACATCCTATACTAAGAAAGACACTTCTTTGTTACTCACCAAAGGATCACCTTCCCCCCTTGATCAAAAGTTATCTTGTTGAGACTCCTCCAATCTCGTTTGATCCCCCTTCCTCCCAGAACTCGAAAGAAATCTTTCCACAAATATTCATTTTGTGCCTACCACCGAGTTCATGATCATTCCACTAATGAGTGCAAGGCCTTGAGTAGTAAAATACAATATCTTAAGGATTTTTGTATTCTTCTTTCTATGGGGGCACCACATTACTCTAATTAATATTGATTTTCACTCTACCTTACATCTCATCAATCCTTTCGGATGACATTTGTCCTGCACTAAGTGGGGGCAAGCGATTAAGAATCCTTGTCCTTGTATGTCACTTGTCATTGTCTCTTTTGGCTAGTCATTAACCTTTCATGAATATATAAGAGAAAGAGCTTGGGATGTGGATGACATGTCTTAAGTTGATTCGCATGTGACATACTACCTTTTTCATGACGTAGCTTATCGAAAACATATAACTCAGCATAGGGCTTTCTAAACAACCTCTCATGTCCTCTCCCTCCTCTTCTACTTTACTTTAAAGAAATTTCTCACACTAATGGTGTTAGCATATACTTTAAAGTGGGGGCATACATCGACACTTAGATTTCATTTTGCATTTTTTCTTTTCTTTCTATTCCCTCTCTTGGAAACATTAGGTACAATGTTGCCCACGATGAGACATTGCACTTGTCCCCTCTTATAAAAAGATGAGACCATTTGCACTTTTCCTCTCTTGGACACATTACGCATAATGTTCCTTAAGATGAGACCTCACACAAACTAAGCTAAATCCCTTTGAACATTCCTTACACCATCATTTTCAAAAATCATTTTCTTTTATGGCACCTTATCAAAGTTATTAGGAGGTATAACTTTGATATGGTTTGAGCGGGAAGCCCAACAAGCGACACAAATTTCCCCATAGCCACTTGTGTGTGTGTGAGTGCATACTGGCCATGTGTATGTTTCTCACCTTTTGGGCCTTCTCACCCGACAGACAACCAAAAGTCTCATCAACCCAGAATGAGTACACATATTATTTTCTAGAAAAACAACCTAGATCTGATCTACAACTAGTTGTCCACAAATGATCAAAGCTTGCTCCAAATTTTTACTTTCCTTGTTCTCTTCCTTTTAGTTCTTGTCATTGCATGATCATGTATCTAATTTTGTTGCAAATCATTCACCCTTGAATGTGTCCTCTTGCTGATGTTGATTTGACTTAGAATCTTGAATCCTGGAGGCTTGACCATCTCCATCATTTTTCTCATTCTTCACCATCCACACAACTTGGATACTTTAGTGTGAGTTTGAATCAAGTTCATCCTCTCAATAAAGTAGGGGCTAAATTTGTTGCCAAAAAGTGTAACCTTGACACTTTTCTCACTCATCTGGGCCCTTTCTTGTGGTTTTTAGCCTAGTTTTGCTTAGATTCTAAGGTGTCTTGTAAAGGTGTTGTGAAGTATTGTAACAAATTTTCTCACTTTTCTAAGACCCTTTCATCATAATTCACCTGAATAACCCCCTTCCAAGCCTTAGTCAAAAAAATTGTAAGGTGTTTTAACTAACCCTCACACTTTTCTAGGCTTGTCATCACCAAATCAACCCTTTCTTATGGAATAATGACCCCTTAATGCACTTATAAGTATTACTTTAGTGTATTTTGGAAGATAATCTCAAAAAACATCAATAATCACATCTTAATCCTCGACAACCACTTAAAATTGCCCAGGTGGACTAAGTTTCCACCTTTGGCGACTTAGTCCCATGTGGCATAAAATTTAAATTTAACTTGAACTTCTTGCGAGATTTTGTCTCCTAAACCCTAAGGTCGGTCTATAAGGTGTTTTTTTTGGGAAATTAGGGCACATGTATAAATAAGGGTTTTTTCCCTTATTTTCACCTTAGCCATTCAATTTAATTCTCATTGATCATTCACTTCTCTCTCATACACTACTCTTCTCAAGCAAGCTAGGGTTTGAGTATTCTAAGCCACAACGACACCTCTTAAGAAGCATTCAAGGGATGAATCCTTCATTGCTGCAACAACTCAAGATCAATCATCATGGAAAGGTAAAACTCTATTCTTTCATGCTTCATTACATTGTTTCTCTATTTTTATTTGATTACTCAAAAGGGGTTTGACCAAGGAAAACACCCATGCCCTATTAATCAACAAGTTTTCCCTCTTAGTGTGATTTGCAAGTCTTTTATGCAGATTTGACAAAGAAAAAAGGTGGAAAAGTCCTCAAAAACTTGTCAAAGTTCTTCAAATTGGTCAAAGTTGTAATTGAAGCTTGGAGAACACTTACAAACCAGAGCTTGTAGTTTCAGATCCAAAAACTTATCAGGAACATAAGAGAAGACCAGAGGCTACAAAGTGCACCTTCAGATCTCCTAAAATTTGAAAGTGGACTAAGTAATCGTTAATGGTGACTTAGTCCCACTATATATGAATTTTAGGGTTTTATGTGGATCTGAGTACCCTTTTGGCAAAAACAGGCTCCATACTAGTTTTCCTAGATCTGGGACTAAGTCGCCCAGATTGGCACAAGTGTCGCAATCAGCTTCTACAACATTTTCATCAGGATTCTAGACCTTCATGCCATCTCTTTTCAGCCTCCAAGTGCACACATTTTTTTTATAGTTTTCTTTTTAGTTTAGTTTACATTTTTAGGTCGTTTAGCATATGTTTGCATACAACATTGTGTTTTCCAATGCTTTGCATCTCTTAGGATTAGGATTAATAAATAGTTTCTCTTTCAGTTTGTTACATTCAGATCATTACATTCCACACACTTCACACCACATCATTAATCGTAATCTATGAATGTAACCATAGCATTTTGGTATCCCTCTCTATCCTTTTAGGTGAAAAACACTAGAAGTGTTAGAGACCCTAGGTGGGTACCGATATCTATGTTACAAATAGTTCCTTCAAATTTTGTTTTAACTAGAACCAATGAAAAATGGAGTGTGAGTAGTTAGAAATTATTTTGATCAAGTGGTATCACACCCACTTTCAAGGATTCCACTCAAGGATAACCCTAGAGATCTTAATGCAAAAGAGAAAGAGATCTTGTGATAGGGATATCCTAGGAGCTGAATATGATCTAATGAGGGGTTCACCACCAAGTTTATACCTGGAAAAGATAATGAAATGTAGATGAAATGCAAAACCCTAATTCAATACAAACTAAGACTAAATGACCTAGAAAAGTGAATGAAACGATACAAAAAACTACAAAATAGAATATGTGTACCTGGAAATACGGAGAAGGATTAATGTAGGTTTGAATCACTAGAAAATTTTCTTTTACTACTTATTGGGACTCATTCGCAAAGCAGGGAAAATCAGTGTAGTTTCTAGGAAATTTTAATGAAATAACTTGCACAATAGAAGAATATTATGTAATATATGCTACAAATATTGAATAATATTTGAGAATAACAAGCCACTTCGATGGGGAAAACCTCCAAATATCTCCAATGAGAACACAATTCACAATATGATGATGAAATAAGACTCACAACCTCCTATATATACATATTTATTCCTAGGATACGGCCTAGGCCGACTTAGATAACCCTATATAAGCCCTAGACCAACCTAATAAACTAAATAACAAGACAATAATGATAATATTACTTAATTAGGAGTTAAGATAGCCATAAGCTAACTATTCATAACTTGATGTACTCTAATATTAAGGGTGTAGCATGCCCCCCTCTTTAGATAAGCATTATCCTCAATGCTAGGAAATTTTGGATGCTTTTGAATGAACTCCTCATCCTCTCATGTGGCATCTTCATTTGGTAGATTCTTCCATTGGATGAGATACTGAGTGAGTGTTTTGGTCCTTAGCTATTTTGTGCATTTCTGAAGAATACATTATGGCACCAATATGATTCTTCCTTCTTCATCAAGCTTTGGTAATATTGTCTGAGAAGGGGTATTATTCCTAATTACCTTATTCAAACAAGAAACATGAAAAACTATATGTATCTTTTTTTTTTATGGTAATTCAAGATTGTAGGTGACACTACCTATCTTTTGCAAGATTTTGATATTGGCCATAATATTTTGGAGGCAACTTGTTATTATTTGACTATTTTTTTAGTGACATTTGTTTGTCAGGCTACAATCTCAAGAAAACCCAATCCCCAACCTCAGAACTTATTTCACTATGGTGCTAGTTTGCCTATTGCTTCATTCAGTTTTGTGTCATGGATAAATTCTCTTTATGTCCTGAAAGTACTTTTTGTTGATTAAGCATGTGGTACTCCACCACTTAAACTCTTGGTGACACCTTCAATGATGTGATGGAAGGAGGATGATATCCATACAATGCCATAAATAGAGACATTTTTGATCACCTATGGAAGGAAGTGTTATACCACCATTCTGCTCATGGTAGCCACTCAACCCATTGAGAATGTTTATATGAAGTAAAACAACGTAGATATCCTTCCAAACACTTATTAAATACCTCAATTTTCCCATCAGGTTGTGGATGGTATGAATAAATGTGAGCCAATTGAGCACCCAAACACTTGAATAAACCTATCCAAAAGTTACTAGTAAAGATAGGATCATAGTCACTAACAATAACCTTAGGTATACCATGTAGCTTTTGAATATTCTCCAAAAATGCTTTTACCACTATACTTGTTGTAAAAGGATATAATAATGCAATAAATGTGTATTTTTAGTGAGGCGATCCAAAAATGCCATGATGACATGTTCTTACCATTAGATCTTGGAAGCCTTGTGATGAAATCCATGGAGACCTCTTCCCAATGTTGGCTAGGAATAACTAAGGGTTGCAAGAGACCAGGTGTCTTAATTGTCTCCCCTTTATTTCCTTGACAAACCAAACATTCTGCAATTTTTTTTTGAACATTCCCTTTTAGTCCTTCCCAAAAGAAGTCTTTCTTGACCCAATGATATGTCTTCAAAAATCCTGAATGACCCCCCACTAGAGACTCATGTAGCTATGTAAGAATCTTTTGTTTGAGATAGGAATTCTTGCAATGATACAATTGCTCTTTATACCACAAAGTATCTCCCTTCCAAGAAAATTTATCTAGACTACAAGGGTCACTTTGTAGTTGTTGAATGAGATTACTAGTAGCCACATCAATTTTCCACTCTTCTTTGGCTTCTTCTACCCAATCTTCTTGTAATATTGAAAGGGTACAAAATAAAGCTTCATCTTTCTCATCCTTCCATGTTTGTATATCTGCCGCATCTGCCACATCATTTTCCTTCTCTTTCTTATAAACAATCTCAAAATCATATCCCAAAATTTTAGTAACCAATTTTTGTTGTTCTTCTGAAGACAATATTTTTTCCTAAAAATATTTTAGGCTATCATAATCTTTCTTATCCTTGAAGTTTGTACCCATTCGATAAGGCCTCCATTGTTTTACTACATGAATAACAGCTAACATTTCCTTCTCATAAATAGGTTTAAGTTGATTCTTCCCCTTTAATTGATGGCTCTCAAAAGCAATTGGAAGACCCTCCTGCATGAGAACTGCACCTATACCATTACCAAAAGCATCACATTCCATAGTAAAATCCTTTGAGAAATCAGGAGTGGCAGGTATTGGAGTTGTGCACATAGCCTCCTCTAACATTTCAAATGCTAAATTAGTCATTTAATTCCAATGAAAAGAATCCTTCTTCAATAAAGTTGTGAGGGGTACTATGATACGATCATAATTCTTCATAAATCTATGATAGTATCCATTCAATCCCAAGAAACCCCTCAATTTCTTAATGGTTTTATCAATAGGCCATTCCATGATAGCCTTAATTTTGTTAGGATCCACCTTTAATCCTTCATATGAAACTATGTGTCCCAAGTAATCCACTTCATTAAGACCAAAATCACACTTGGATGGCTTAGCATAGATTTTTTTCTCTTCGAGGACTTGTAATACTTGATCTACATGTTGCAAGTGTTCTTCCCATGTCTTGCTATAAACCAATATATCATAAAAAAAACCCAATACAAACTTCCTCAAGAACTTTTTAAAGATGGAATTCATCAAAATTTGAAATGTAGATGGAACATTATTAAGACCAAATGGCATCACCAAAAACTCATAATGACCCTCATGAGTCCTAAATGTTGTCTTGCAAATATCTTCTTCCTTAATTCGAATTTGGTGATAACCAAATCTAAGATCTAGATTTGTGAAATACATAGCTCCATTCAATTCATCTACTAAATCATCAATGAATGGTATAGGAAACTTATCTTTGATGGTGTACATGTTGAGCACTCTATAGTTTGGACACATGTGACAAGTATCATCCTTCTTAAGCACCATCACCACCAGTGAGGAGTAAGCACTTTGGCTATGCCTGATAATTGTTGTCTCTAACATCTCATCAACAACCTTTTCTATCTCACTTTTCTATATATGTGGGTATTGATAAGGCCTGATGTTGGGGGGTTGACTCCTTGCAACTAGTTCTATGGCATGATCATGATCCATCTTAGGAGGAAGACCTTTAGGCATATCTCCAAAAACCACTGAGTGATGCTCAATTATAGCTTGCAAATTTGGATGGGTAGGAGCATTAGATTGAGAGACTTCTAATGAACATAATAGGGCAACAAATCCATCAACTCCTTTCTTGAGCAACTATTTCATTTGATGAGAGCTAACTATTTGTGGGGATTTTTCCTTCAACCCTCATAGCTCTATTGTCTTTCCTTCAGATTGAAACCTCATAAACAATTCTTGTAAGTTCATCTCAATTTTTCCCAAGGTAGTAAGCCATTGTACTAAGGTGATAATCTCCAATGGATAATTTAATACTATGACACTTTCCTGAACAACTGATGGTACCACCATCTACAATCAAGACTTGAAATTTTGGAGTTGGATATATAAAACAATTTAGACGAGTTTCTAATTTTTTGTTGATGAAATTATGAGTACTACCCGAGTCGATCAACATGGTTACCTTTTGCTTCTTTAAGAATCCAGCTACCTTGACAGTTTGAGGGGAACTAAACCCAGAGAGTGCATGGCAAGAAATGATTGGCTGGGAATCATGTGGTTCATCATCTAGATCCTTATCACCTTCTAATATTGGTTCCTCCTCCTCTTCCCCACTCATTCCTTCAATATAAAACAATTTATTTTCACTACATCTATACCCTTGACTCTATTTATTGTCACAATTGAAGCATAACCCTTTTGCTCTTTTCTCTTCAAATTGTTGTGGAGTCAACCTAGTAGGTTGTGGTAGTGAATGTGTAGGAGATATCCTTTTTCTAAAATTTATATTCCCTTGTCTCTTACTCGCCAAAAAATTCTCCTCCACTTGTCTTTCCATTACTACTTTTTGTGATAGGGATTGTGGTTGGAATAATCACACTTCATATTTTGTGTGATCCTTTAAACTACCTAGAAATAGTTTCTTCATGTTTTCTTCTGTTAAATTTTCTATTCGTAGAGAAAGGTTTTGAAATTGTTGAATATAATCCTTGACCATCCCTGTTTTCTTTAATTAGGTGAGTTGGAAGAAGTAGATATCCATAAAGTTATCACCATAATGAGTAGCAAGTTCCTCATGAAAAGATGACCATATGACCACACAACCCTTTTTTTTCTTCTCATTACATAACCAACAATACCAAATAAATTGATCTAGTTCTAGGTGTAATGATGCCATACCCACCCTTTGTTGACTAGGAATGTCATGAATATCAAAGAACTGCTCCATTTGACATAGTCAGTTGGTTGGATCCTTGCCATCAAACTTCATCATATCCAACTTTGGTATGAATCTCCTTAGCATATGATTATTAAATTAATGATCCTTCTTGAAACCCCAATCAAGACCAAGGAATTTATTTCCAACAAAAGCATTATCTTCCACATTATGAGATGAATCTTCATCCTTAGACCACTTACCTTGAATAAATGCTTTCAATTCACCCATTACTTCGATAATCTTCCTCTCTAATGATGAAATATCACCCTTGACTTTGTTTATTTCATCCTTAGGGTTAAAATCCTTATTTTCTACTCCCTCAGTCTCTGAAAATTTCCCTAGCGTGGTACCATTCTTTTTGCCTCTTGTTGCAGGCCCCGTCATGATGATTTTTTTTTAAACAATAAATCACACAAATGAAACTCAAATTATCTAAATTTTTTAATGTAAGCTCCTCTATAATATCTTCAAAAACCCAATAAAAATCAAGCTCCAATTTCGTAGTATGTGAGAAATATTTGGCTTCCAATGAAATTATGTAGAAACATTAATTTTATAATAATTCACTCAAATCTGCTCCAATTCCTCTCAAATCTAGATTGTAGCTTATTTAATATAGTCTTCAAAAACCGTTTAAAAATAAAATAAAAAATTACCAAAATTTTGAAGATATGCTCTCCCCAAAATCATCTCCAATATTGAGAAGAAACCTTACCTCTATAGTGCCAAGATTATGGCTTAATACCACTTCTAATGAAATAACTTGCACAATAGAAGAATATTATAGAAAATATGCTACAAATATTGAATAATATTTGAGAATAACAAGCCACTTCGAGGTGGCAAACCTCCAAATATCTCCAATGAGAACACAATTCACAATATGATGATGAAATAAGACTCACAACCTCCTCTATATACCTATTTATGCCTAGGATACCACCTAGGCCGACTTAGATAACCCTATATAATCCCTAGACTGACCTAATAAACTAAATAAAAACACAATAATGATAATATGACTTAATTAGGAGTTAATATAGCCACAAGTCGACTATTCATAACCTGGTGTACTCTAATATTAAGGGCATAGAAAAAACTGTGTGGGAACAGGTTTTAGACAAAAGGGTATCTGAATATGTAAAATCCTCAAAACTAACTTGATTTAGGACTCATTTGCTAGAAGTGGCGAATCAATCTAGTTGGGCTTTTCTACAACTTCAAAGGTTGATCTTGATCTTGTTTGTCTACTCTATCCTTCCTGATTGGTTTTCGGATCTGAATCTTTGTTTTGCAACCTATAGGTCTTCTCCAAGATTCTCCAAGGCTTGATGACAACTTTGACAACTTTGAGCTCTTGAAAAAGTTTCTCCAATCTTGCTCCTTAGGAAATCCGCAACCTAGACCTTCAAATTACATAGAAAGGAGAGGGAAATTTTTTGTCGAGTTAGTGGATAGGGGTTTGCCTTGGTCAAACCCTGTTTTGGAAATCAATCCTTGAAATGAAAGCAAAAAGGAAGGGATAATGATGAATGAATGAAAGACAATGATGCAACTCACCAAACCCTAGCAATAAATTGCTACAAATATGCTTGAAATGGCTATAATGGATGTGGTTCTTGACTCTTACTTGAATGGTGTTGATCTTGATTGAAACACTTGCTTGAATCATAAACCCTACATCACACTTGTTAGCACAATAACAAACATGACATATGCAATTCTTGACCTTATGATTGATGCTTGAATGGTGCTCTAAAATGCTTGATAATTTGCCCTTGAATGCTCTTGTGAATGATTGTGAACTCAATTTTTTATTAAGAATTTTCTCACAAAAGTCTTAGGTGATCTCATGAATTCTTAGGTGAAAATGAGTGAAAGAACCTTGTATTTATACTCAATTATGCAAGAATTCCCAAAATTATAACACTACAAGTCAACATCATATCTAGGAGAATAAACTACCACTAAAAATTTGAATTAAATTTTATTTTGGGCTACACAAGACTCATTCAACCAAGGTGGCTAATGAGTCCCATCAAACATAATGTATGGTACCAAAAACCAAAAGTGCTTAGAAATGTGTGAAAACTTGTTCGAGGCCAAAAGATCTAGGTGGGACCCATTTCCCCAAGGTGGCAGATGAGTCCTAGATCCCTAAATTTGGGCCACACAAGCTAGAAAAACCTAAATTATGATTTTTAAATGATTGGTGTTAGGATTATCCTTGAAAAGATGTAATAAATGAAGCTTGTAGATGCAAAATGGGGCCAATTAAAGCATAATAAATCCCAATAATTAATGACAAGCCTAGAGGAGTGTGAAAGTGTGTTACAACACTTTACAACATTTCAAATAAGGCAAGATAAAGATTTATTTTTATTAAAAAGAGGCTATTAGGTTGATAGTACCTTAGAAAACTATGAAAGTGTGTTACAAAACTTCACAACACTTTAGCAAGATGTCATTAGAATCCATTAGTTCAAAAGGGCCAAAGACCTAATGTGAATGTGTCAACCAAATTACAACACCAAATCAAGACAACATTAAGCATAACTCAAAAGGAGGGCCCAAACAAGCCAAAAAAAGTAGAAGGGTTACTTTTTCAGTGACTCCATTTAGCCCCCACTTTAGTGAGAGGATGAACTTGCTTAAAACTCACACTAAAATAGACCAATGTGGATCAAGAGGGGTCCAAGTGTACTAATTTCAGTAAGATAGGACGACAATGATCAAGAGGGATGATGAAGCCCCCAAGATCAAGATCCCATTGAAAACCAACATAGACACAAAATAACATGCATGAAAATGATATAAGAGAAACAACAGAGCACAAGCATTCACTATCAAAGATGAAAGAGAGAAAAGGTAAAAGATAAAAGAGAGTCGGATCAAGCTTCGACCATTTGTTCATCCTGATGTCGATCAGATCTAGGTTGTTTTGTCTAAAAAATGCATACTCACTTTGTGGCAATAGAACTCCTAGCTGTCTACCAAGTGAGAAGTCCAAAAAGGTGAGAAACATACACTCATGGCTGGTATGCACTCACACACACATGAGTGGCTATGGGGAAGTTCATGCCTCGTTCGGGCTTCCCACTCAAACCATACCAAAGTTATACCTTCTGATAAGTTTAATAAGGATCCACAAAATTTGACCTTTGAGCTTCATGAGACAAGCAAAAAATCGTATTCTTGGAGCTCACGAATAAACAAGATGGATCTATAGGCATGCAACTTGTGTTATGCAAGGTGTCCATATAACTAAAAATGCAAAAAAAGAATGTTCAAAGGAGTTTTTCTTAGTTCATGCGAGGTCTTTTAACTTAGTGGACATTGTACCTAATGTCTCCAAGAGAGGACCAATCAAAGAATAGCAAATTCACAACTTAGGGGATGTAGTGTGTTGCATCAAGCCACTAAGAGGAATGTAATATGCAAAGAGAGTTCATTTTCTTGAAGGAAATCACACCCAATGTCATCCACAAAGTGAAAAATACATTGTTTGAAATAAAAATATTGCACCATGAACCATGAAAGAGGAAAAATGCAAAAAAATAATTCCAATGTATGCCCCCAGTTTAAAGGACTTTCTAAGAACCATACTATGAGCAATTACTTTAAAGTAGCAAATGATAAATGCTAACAATAAAGAAGACATGAGAGCTAACTTGGAAAGCCTTATTCCAAGTTATATGTTTCCAAGTAAAGTTGCATCTTGAAAAGGACAAGAGGTTGCCCCCATGTTGGAATATAGTTGTCATTGATGTCAAGAGGGAAAATCATGCTAGGAAGAATGCTAGCATGATGAAAGAGGATCAAAGATGAAATAGAGTTGCTCATGCAAGTGAGGATGCCAACATTAATGTAAAGTGCAATTGATGTTAAAAGGGGATCAGAGGAGAAGTACATGTTGATCCTATGTAGAAGTTGTAGACATACGAAATTAACATTATTGATTAAACATCACATTTGATCATTCTTTCCTCTTAATTAATTAAACCTCCTAAAGTCTTGATTTAATTAAATCAGATATATCTAATTAAATATCTAATATCTTCTCACTTTGATTTATCTTAACCCACAAATTTAAATCAAAGTGTCAAAATCAACTAAGCACTAGCTTAATTAGTTAAATCCCTAATTAATGTTAAGACTAACCCATGATTCATCCACTTGCACAATAAATCATTTAAATTGATTTATTAAAACACCTATTTTCCCTCACAAGGGCATATTCCCAAAGAATATGCCCTCATTAACTCTCATGTTTGACTTTTTTGGCCAAACACAATTCCCCCCAAAACCCTCAACCATATTCATTTATTGCCATTTTCAAATTTGAAATGGGAACATTAGCCAAAACTTGCACAAGCATGGGCCAATCCCATTGTGACAAGTGGCTCTCTCTCATTTGATGGGATTTAGTCCCACGTTGCTTAATCTTGGCTTCTCTTCTCTCAACTTCTCCTATAAGTTCAATACATTTTCCCTCATTTTATCATCTACAATTTGAGCACTATCATTATAGGCAACTTGAGTTCACTTAGCATCTCATTGTCTATCATCTCATTTGGCGTATCAAGGATTGGGAAAGGGTTGCCTTCTACACAAAGGATAGCACCAATCCACCATAGAATAGATATACTTCATGTCTTCTTTGCATGCTTGGATTAGTTTTGTCATTTATTTTGAAGAATGTTGTATTATTCTATGAAGATGTTAGAATCATGATAACCATTTGCAGATTTCATGTCCACAAAATGGCGCTAGATGGAGGGCCTAAACCTCTGTTTTCAACAAATTACGCAACATAGTTTTCTAGTTTTATTGACAAGTTTTAGCCAAAGACTTTTATGCTTTATTTTATTTCTGGAAGTACTGATCTAATACAGATTATTTTTTGTCTTTGGTCTGATTTCATGTCTCAATATTAGAGAAATGACAAATGGCACACAATTGTCATAGGCTGTTAATAACAAATTTGTCTGGATGGACGTATCTAGAAGGATGAATGGTTGTTTAGCTATGTCTGATATTTCATTTGTAAATAAAATAGAGATGCCTCCAATTTATCATTGATAAATATTGATCTTTTATGCTTACCCCATAGCAATTATCCCTTCCAATTATCTATCGTTCTTTGTGCTTTTTTTGATGGAAATGGATAGATAGGTGATATTTGAAGATGCTAATATATTGACATCTATTTTTTTTTTCTCATATATATTACATACTATAATGACTCTTATCAAATGCTTCTTTTTTATTGCTTAAATAATATTAGCAATGTTGCATGTCACACCTACCAATAAGCTTGAATTCGATTTGTTCACTTTCCAGATACATTTGCTTACTGATAGGTTTGAGAATTTGACTTATTGCAGCTTTATGCTTGTCAATTACATTTGCTTGAAATTTTCTAAAGCCTTTCAACAAATCCATTTTGTGCATAACCTGTAATAGCTACACCACTTTGTTCTTGAATATATTTTGTCTAACAGTCCATGTGCCTTGTCCTTTTTGCTTACATGTCTGCCAAAGAATCTCCAACTATAACATCTGAAAAAAATTCTCCATGTTCTACGCTTTTCATGGATGTTCATACCCCATTTCAAACCTTCCATGCTGGGTGCAGGCGATAGGGATGCTGATAAAAGTTGCAGAATTCGGCTTTAGAGGTCTGCTAATAGCTTTTGCTTAAAAGTGTTCAATGCTTTTTTCAAAGAAATACATTCTATACCTATCTCGCAATCATTGCAGGCCATGAGACCACATTTCTTAGAAGACTTCTGTCAAATAGTTTGCGTGCCTCTTTTTTTTTTTTTTGAAGAATTGTAACAAACAGTTTGGATTCCTTTTCTGTGTCATTTTGAGGGATTTTGCCAAAAAAAATTCACATGCCTTTTCTGTGTCATTTTGAGGGATTTTGCCAAAAAAAGTTCACATGCCTTTTTTGTGCTTCAGCCCTTGCAAGAAAAGATGCCTCTCATCCTCTCTGCTATCTCTACATGGTCTTTGTTCATGGTTGTTTTGTCCTTCATGTCTCCTTGATGGAATTATCCTATCCATTTCTTGTTAAACATTTCCTTAAACTACAACATCTGCTCTTCCTTTTTGTTGGTCTACTGTATTCATCTTCATTATCATAGCGAAGAGGATTCCTTGTTGTTCATTACGTGAGAAACTGACTGTGTTGATTGGATGACAGAAGTGTATACATGAGTTTTCAAACTAACACGAATTACTGCAGTCACTCTTCAAGTCGCTTAGAGGTCACTAATGATTGGAAGCCTTGTGAATCGGCAACTTTGAAGATCCTTCAAGTTCTCATCTCCTGCGCAACATTTGGCAACTTGATGGGAAATGAATGTAGGAGCAATAAGTGTTAAATGTTTGGAGACTGATCATCTCCCCCTCCCGTGTGCTTCTCTAAACAACTTGTCTCTGGTAGATACACACACAAAATGAAGAATCATAGACAAGGGGGAGTTAATGAGGTAGACAAGGCACGTGAACTGCTTGACGTTGAACCCATCACTTATGATAATTTTTATTAGTACAATGTTATTTTTAGTGTTCAAATGACTCGGGACACTTTTTCATCATTTTTCTCTATCAATGTGGTTCCGCAACTTTTTGTCACGTCCTTCTTGCAGAATGATTCATTAAGAGTGTTTGTGCAAGGATAAGTGTTCACGAGAACATGTGCATAGTTGGTACTGATTTAATGTTAAGAAGATGACAGTTTCTAGAGGCATTTCATCAAATGGTTCATGAGCCTTGTCTAAGCTACCTCATTTTTTCATACATGTATCTAGGATTTGTTGAATGCTTATTTCTCTATTCCAGCAACTTCATAAATGTTGGAAACCTGAGACATCTAAAGTCTGGACGCGACTTTCTAATCTGAGTTTAGGGCCTCCCATAATGACCATGTTGAGTGTAGCTAGTAATCGTTGCATTACAAGTGAAGGTATCAAGCTTTAATTTCTCATCTTCCACGTCACAGCTCCCATTGCGAACATAACAAGCAACCATTGTAGAAATAAGACCGCATCTTTGAGGCATTCTGTTAAACAGTTGACTTACCTATTCTATGCTTTCACATCTTGAACACATTTCTATGAAAGCTTGTGTCGTACATGAAAATGAAAGATAGATCTGCTAGCTTGAAATTATGAAAGGGCGCTGAGGCATTTGCTTGTTGCAAATGTGAAAAGCCAATAATCCTCCTCGTGTAGGGTGAACACTGAAAGGGTACTAAATGTTAGCAGAATGGAGAGATCCAGCATAAAAGAGTAGCTACAGAGTTTGAGACAATCCACGTACCCGTACTCTCACTGTGTAAAGGAAATTTGTAAGAAAATCAAAGGCAGCTAGTAGGTAAGATTACATTTACTATCGATTGCAAGCATTGAATTCGAATACCAATCTTATTGCTCCTGACAAAACAGTAAAGTTGGGCAATAAGAAATGAATGCTTGTAAATGGAACCAAGAGAAAAATCTTGAGGGGATCATTCTAGATTATGCTGTCATTTCATGTTGCCATACGATTTATACATCTCATTCTTGACTTGATTATTTAAAGCTTTTTAATACTGTGTATCAAGTCCCATTTGGGCTATTAGAAAGGCAACTTAAAGACAGTCTGCAAATGGAGAGTTCCTTGCTACTTCCTAGAAAGTAAAACAAATGAGTCTATCACATCAATAAATACTATTGCACATGACTGTATGAATGCTATCGGAAGTACCGAAGTCAATGTAATAGAACAAGGTACAAAGGCGCAACATCATGTTTGCGATGAGACTGTTTATTAAATTCTTGTATATGGATTAATATCTATTGCAGGTTCCTTCACTACGATGCATACACAACCATGATGAAACTCATTAAACACAGTCACCAAACCATTCTCCAGTTTGTTAAAAGCGAGGGAAACAAGGAAACCCCTTTATTTTCTATTTTGAGTTGAAAAAAAAGTTTGAGAATTGGTATTTCCATAGGATAATTATCAGGTTGTATTTAATTTATTATTAACAGCAAATGTTATACATGTTTATTCAAGTGTGCGGGCATACTTTATTCTAGCAGACCGTTAAAAGAAAAATAATTGCGATAGCACTTGATTTAGCATTTGTTTTGCAAAGTATCAAATTAACGTCTTTTTTTAGATGTGTCTAAAATGTAGTGGTATTTGATTTGCAGATTTGAATATGTCAATACCTGATTTATGGATTTCTTGAAGATGATGGTGTAGCAAGCAAAAGGGATTTTTTTTTGGCACAAGGAATTTGAAAACAAAAAATTAAAGTGAAGGAAACAATCTTCGGAGAAATTTTGAGTTTGAAAGGGGGATTGGTGCTCTCGTTTTTTTGAGTTTGAAAGGGCCTTGAATTTGAAACTTGAAAAAGCATTTTTAAATGCTTATTGTGATAATCTAGAGCATTTATTTCCTACTCTCATTTTCTGCTTCAGGTCAACTCACATCTCTTTGGGGCTTTAAAAAGAACATTTCAATCTTTTCTACAAAGGGTATAAAATGAACCTTAGAAACACGCACTAGAATTCAATTTGGTGTAAAACTGAACAATCAACTTCACACTTGGATTTTGGTGCTTAAAACGAACAAATCACTGCTTTTGAGCTCTAAAATGAACAAGTGTTTTTCATGTTTTGCAATCTTTTTCACAAATTAATATCATTTAAAAGGCGTATGCGCTTCTTTCATGCCTCACGGTGATCTTGAGAATCAAAAGTCTTTTGTGATATTAAGTTGTCAAAAAAATTTCCTTCACATTTCGATTTGGGAACTTAAAACTGAACAAAACTTGTCTAGTGTGAGAAAAAGGCATTGCGAGTGTTCTCTCTTTGTCCATGCAAACAAAGATGATCGAACTATGAATGCACTTACTCGCTATTGTGTACCTTTAGAGGGCCTGCCTTGGTGGGAAAAAGTACTCACCCCAAGGGAACGACTCAAGCGGTTATGGGCTAAAGCCAAGCTCTTCTAGACCACTATATAAATTTGTGTTCACGGTGAAAGCCATGGACAATGGGAAGCGGCGCATGATAACTCTCCCCCAGTATCTTTATGATGCGTAAAGCCCTTGTTCTAAGGGTTGGGAGATCTCTCCCAAGGATTTTATCATTGCTAAAATCAATAGCTAAAATCCAAGCCCTTACTTTAGTCACTTCCATAAAACCCTATTTAGCTATTTAATCCATGAAACATGTTGTTGAAGGTCATGTGTAAGTAAATGAAACATAGCCATCCAAGCCCCTACTTTAGTCACTTCCATAAAACCCTATTTTAGTGGTTGTTTCCAAAGAAGATCCCTCATGTGGATCAGTTCCTTAGTCTATTAATCTACACCTTATGTAGCCTCCTATTGAGGTTATTCACAAAATCTAGAATGATAAGGGCTCCTCTTTCTCCAAAGTGGTTATCTCTCTTCTCACTAAAAATTTGAGAGCTACTTGTAGTCGTAGGTTTCTACTTGCCAAGGGAAACTATGTTAAAAGCTCTAGGAGTAACCATGCTATATGATAAATACCCACTACTTCATCTAATTGATCATGTTTGATGATAGAAGATCCATCAATTTGATTTTTTGGAGAATCCATGTTAAGGGTTTTCTTTACCTCCTTCATAGGTACAATAAGACCTATGAGGCATCCTCCTACACAAACAAGTTGCACATGGATTAGAATTAGAATAACCATTAGCCCAATAATTCCCATATGAAAGGTAACATGTAATAAGAAAGAATGTGGATGATAAACACAACTAACAAGTGGGTGATCCCACAATACTGGTTTACAATTTTTGGGAAAATTGGACACTGAACTGATTTTTTTAACTAAATCTTCACTTTCGGGCTCCTATAGCGGCTAAACCATGAGGAATTTGAAGATGATGCAAACTAGTGATTTGTGGCGTTTTCTCTATAGATTCTAAATATATTTTTTTCAATTTTTTTGGAATCAGATTGCACTTCTTTTTCCATATCCTTCGAAAACTAGCTTTTTTAATAAAACAACATTTTTAAGGAGTGACAATCACCGTATACAACATAACATTTTTTGTATGAAGGATAAAATTCTATTTTTTTAGAATTTAGATTTATAACTACGGTATCTAGCACTTTCATTTGGTTTCATAGTGTTTTATTAAATGTTTTTTCCTTAATCAAGTTTCGAAGTCAAACGAATTACAATTCAAACATAGGTGGACTGTATACAACATAAAAAAAATTGTATATATCGAAATTCAATTTTTTTTTTTAATAGATCAAGGACATCAATACCCAACCTCAAAATATTTTGATAATATGCTATTTTTCCACATGTGCAGAACAAAGAGCTTGATTTTTGGTGAAAAACCTATGTTTAATAAAACTAAAAAAACACATACATAATAAAACAAAAACATATTAAAATTATATTTGTTGGATAGCTCGTTCTAAGGACTACCATCTTCTAGTTGGGTCTTTGAAGTCTCCTGCATTTTCATCCTCAACTCGAGCTTCGAAGGGAAAAAATCTAGAGTATTTTTGTGTCAGAGGGTGGGAAGGTGGGAAAAGCGGGGTTCGTTCGAACCCTAGTTCACTCAAACATGGGTTTGAGTGAACCCCCTTCCCACAATGGGAATTGCGGGTTCCCACATGCAAAGGGGTTCACTCGAACCCTAGTTTGAGCGAACCTCTTTGGGGTTCGTTCGAACCAAGAGTTTTCTCGAACCCCCCAAAACAATTTTTTTTGAATAGGTCATTTTTTTGGAAGTTTTCCTTCCTTGCTCAAATTGTAAACCACTTTTGTGCGTTCACCCAAGTACACAACTCAAAGCTCCCAATATTGTAACATGGGATCTAATACCAAATGTAATATCTATCACATACTGATTTTATCAATTATTTAATTGCAATTGTTAATCATAAGATTTGCATGTTTATGCTAGATGATTATTTAAATTGAAATTGAAAGTGAAATTAAAATTAAATGCAAATGAAATTATTTGAAATTCATTATTATGAAATTCTGGGATTGTCATTGCTAATGAGAATTTGAGTGCAAGTGAACACAGGAACAGGTGAACGAGAATGAAGGTGAGAACATTGATCAGGTAGAGTCATTTTAGCCATTAGATGTTAATAAGGATGATGGAATCTCACACACCACTTAGTTATTATTAATGTATTTTTGTTATGATTATTGTTTGGAAATTTTTAATACGTTTATCTGATTGCTCAAATTTATGTGAAAAGGAATATGTTTGTTTTGAACTGGAAAGATTGATTGTTTCTCAATTTGAGTATATTATGATACTGCGTGGAAAGAAAATAAAAATGTAAATCCTTTTGAAAACCAAAATATTGTTATTATATATAAGGGGATAAATTGATTTTATTTAAATAATTAATTCTTTATGTAAATCTTTTATTTTAAGTTGAAAATAATAATGCTTTTTATTCTAAATTATTGGAATAAGCTTTTAATTGTGAAAATATATATAGTGATCTTGTTATTATATATATATTAAAGAAAATCCATATATTGAAATATATGTTTGAAGAAATAGATATTAAATTTATTATTTAAAGAAAATAAGAAAACAACAATACGTTTTAAATTGAAATTGAAATGAGAACAGTAGTAAACAATTAGAAAACAATTACCTCTCAATTAATTTCGCATGAAATAGAGGAAGAAAATAGGAGTGAACTTCTAGTTATGTCCACCATTTTTTTTGGAGATCAAAGCTGATTTTGTGGATCGAATTTATTGATAACTTCACCCATTCGCATGAATTGGAGATACCAAGAGGAAATCCGTTTTTAGAAGAGGGAGAGTTAGGCAAAGAATAAATTTTTTATTTTGATTGATTTTTTTTATTCTCCTTATCTCCCATGCGCGGCCAGGAGAGGGAGCAGATTTCATAATAGAGAAGGAATATAAGAGAACTGAAATCTTCTATCAAGAAAAGTGCGTAGGCAAAAGGAAGGCATGACCAAAAGGGGAAAGGCAGAACAAAAACCTCTTCCCTCATGTACATGTGAAGAGAAGAACATAAGGCAGCTCTCCACCACACACAAGCAGCAAGGAAGAAAGGAAGAAGGTGTGGCTAGAAGGAAGGAGTAAACAAAAAAAGAAGGAAGGGGATAGGGTGTGGAGATAGGAAGAAAGAAAGGCGGCCAGAGAAGAGAAAAGAGAATACATAACAAAAAAATAAAAGAAGAGAACTTGGAAAGTAGACAAAGGGCAGAGAGAAAGAAGGAACAACATGTTTGGTGAAAATAATGTAATCAACTTTTCAATAGATTACGTTATCTAGATTTCAGCCACAGCTATGTGAGATATAATCTCTCCTCTCAGAAAGGGGAGGCGCCCTTCTTACTACTAACATAAGCTATAGTAAACTTAAAGAAATACTTACAAAATGTACATTGTACTCATGAAATGGGAGGGGGTGTGTTACATTCATACTTCCCTCTTTTTTCAGAGAAGATGTTTATAATGCTTCACGATGGAAAGCTCTAGATCTGATAACTTAAACTTAACAAACAACAGTAATGCCGATATTTTTATCTTGTCAAAGCACAATGTAGAAATACCAGGTATGATTTATAATAACAAAGGAAAAAGGAAAAGGGAAAGCTTACGAAGGCACAAAGTCATTCCGTAAATTTTTCAAGGTTGAATTCCATGGAAATGTCATTTGTTGTATTAGAAGCACAAAGTCTTCTTAGATACAACAATTCCTCAAACCACATGAATGATTACAAGCACAAAGTCTTGTAGATCCTTCAACTAAAATGTTCACACATAAACAAATCCAAACAATAAATGTAACACAAAGTTTACATGAATCACTTGAAGCCCTTTAGATCTCATACATAAGTCACCACCGATATAATCAAAGCATAAGACAATCGATTCCAAAACAAAGTCTGGTATGCAATCCTCTTCTTTATTGATTAGATCTAGATTCGCAATATTGAACACAAAGTTTCAATGCTTGTTTCAAAGGAGCAACACTTCGTTGCAAAATATCAAAAGGTAACTATTACAAAAGGAATCCCTCTTATTTATAGAAAAGAGGGAAGAGCAAAATTAGGAAATCAGATGAGTAAAAATAGGAAACCCTAATCTAACTGAGTGTAATTTATTTCAACGTAATCGCACCTCATATTTTTGGTGCAATTATGTTTTACAAAAAGACATTTAAGATGTCAAAAACTATTTACAATGTGCAAAGTAGGGGACACCAAAACTGGCAAACACTGGAGACAAAAAGAAGACTATTGTTCTTTGCACTGGGCGCAGAAGTCTTCATATTTCTTTGTCGTCTCTTGTAGGAAAGTTTCGTCTGGCCCGACTGTATAATCCACCAGCGTGTGTATTTTGGTTATCATCTTCTTAGCAGACGAGGAAACCTTTTTACACCTTTGAAGATGAGCCTTGAAACAATCAAGTGAAAGTCGTAGATCACACACAATGTGCATGGTGTTCTTGGAAAAACCTTTATCATCCACCAGCTTCATGAAGGCCTCTTTATACACTTGAATAATCTCGCTGAGAGGAAGAAAGGTGTGCTCATCATCAAGGAGATCACCTGGAAACTCTTCCATTCCATTTACCAGAAGAACCTGGTAACCTTCTACATCCTCCTGTACCTGGTGAATGTCATCAGTCAAAAACTTTAATACCTAGATTTTATGTTTGAGTGATTCTTTCACCTCCACATATTTCTCCTTGTCAGGTATTACTCCATTCTTTACCAATTTGCTGATCTTGGATTCTTTCATTTTCAGCCATGATGATAAAGCACTTTCCATGTCATGTAGCTCTTTCACAAGTGATCCTTCCTCTTTATTAAGCTCAGTTTGTAGCTGGGCTATTTGTATTTTCTTCTCACTTGCGGTGGTGATGACTTGTGTCCCATGATCTATGATTTCTTTAATGAACTCATTCAAGACTTTACCCTTGGCTACAAGCTTCTCTGCCTGTTGTACACTTGGTTCTTCGACATTCACCAAGGTCATAGATTGGGTATCACCCATTGAAGATCCCGCTATGTTTCTCAAGATGTTTGCATAGTGTTCAACCTTCCCCTTATATAGATTCTTAGCCTGCTCCATCTTGTCAAGCCTTCTTGCAAGGGCATCCAATACCACTTGGGCATCTGCTTTAGCACTTTCATTGGTTACCTTCCCAAGTTGTATTCTTTATACAATATAATCTTCCATACTTACATCACCCTCTGGTTGTGAAGGAAAACCTACCTCAACAAACTTCTGGCCAGCCTTATCAACATGGAGTCTTGATAGCACCTTATCCTTTTTATTTTCCTTGATCTTGGGGGGAGGTATTTCTTTCAGGTCTAGTTCAGCGGGGGAGATCATCTACTTCTTGCGCTTAGGAACCTACGACACCAACCAAGGAGGGAGGGAAGAAGTATATATATCTCTTGTTACCGCTAATTCTTGAGTTGCATGGGCTCCTTGAGGAATAGCTGAGATAGTGACTATGGGTGCCGTTGTAGTCATTATGGGCCTAGTTGTCTGCATGCCAAGCTGACTCTGCAAAGATTCATTCATGAATCTATTAAATTCAGCCTCCGAAGAAATGTCAAAAGATGGAGATGACAAATTGGGGATAAAAACTGGCGAACTAGATAGATCATTGATATTTTGTGTTCAGTCAACTACAGAAGAAACCAACACAGTTGATACTACCGGTGGGGAAGAAACATCTTCTACTCCTGTAACTATGATAGGAATAGGAGAAGAAGGAATTGGAGGAACAGGAGATTAGGGAATTGAAGGAGTGTGAGGAAGGAGGATAGAGGCTGGTGAAGATACTTGGATCTCTTCGGTTTCATTCTGAAGAGGGGACAAAATCTGCTCATCCTCTTGGTATTCCTCAACCTCTTCATGAGATTGCTCTTCTTCTTCATTTGATTCGGTTTCTCCAGGATCTTCATCATTTGATTCTTCGGATTCAAACTCTACATCTCCTCCTTCTTCATCTGATGATAATTCCTCAGAAACAAGCTCCTTCTCTTCTGCACGAGATGTGGTACCCCTTGTTTCGCGTATTTCGGTGGTATGTGGAGTATTCTTCCCTACAGTGAACTTGATCCTTGGCCCTTTTCGGGATGAAGAGGGAATCGCGGCCTATTTGACTTTGGCATGGGATTCTGGTCATGGACTTGGTTTTTCTTTGGGAGGCTCACCTTCAGAATCTTTCTTGGAAGCTTTCATCTGACGGCCATGCTTGTGAAGCCATTCTGCTGTGTTGTGTAGAATAGGGGCTAGCCTTTCTCTCATGTAGATACATTCTTTTTTGGACCATTGCATTGGAGGTAAAGGCTTCCTGGTGACATTATCCTCATCATAGGCAGAATTGAGGAGGTCTCCTGGATCTATGAAATCTTCAGGCAAATAAGCTATATTGAGAGCTCTGATTTGTTCCACTATTAACCTGCAGAAATCCATTTTACGGACATCCTCCTCATCTCTACATTCTGTCCATATGTCTTCAAAATGGTAAACATGGTTGTGACCTTTCTTGAGTTTCTTCTTTACATCTCTGAAGTCAAAGTCACGCCTATACCTGTAGGTCTTGATAGTCATTATATGCATCTCTGCTGAAACATTCTTAGCCTTTTGCACACTTCTGATCGTGTATTTGCCAATGGTTAATGGAAACTTAAAACGTGGCTTATGATTCCTTTGTCATTCTTTGTGCACTGAAATTGATTGTCTGCACAACTCCATAAGGATCCATTTGTCTGAAGGATACCTGGGAAGCATGTAAGGACATCCCGTGAAACAACCTACCCTTATGTAAGTAAAGGTTGGGAATTGTAGAAAAACACATCCAACCTTGCTGACCGCATTGTAAGCTTCATCTGATATTCTCTTCTTCTCCAGAGTCAGGTCAAAAGTGAACAACAAAGGAGCAAAAAAAGCATCTGTGACTCTTCTGGAGTGATGGAAGCTTTCCCTCAGGTTCAATTGGTAATATTAATCATAGATAGGGGTAGAATTTCTATTACCTTTGGTAGATAAACCTGGAAACTGCCTCATTATTGTTGTTGCATACACCAAGAAAGAAGTCATATAAAATTTCAAGGTGGTGGGCCCCCTGATCAAATGCTCATGGATTTCGTCACTGATTTGTGTTCCCCAATCAATGTGTACTTTCCTCCTTCTGATGATCCAGATGTATTCATACATCCAATCTTGAAAATGAGAGGATTCAGGCAAGCCCTTAACTCTGCTTAACAAGGTAATCATGTCTCTCACATCTTCTTTGAAGTCACTCCTGGGGAGTCCCTTAGGCCACCTAGAAACAACATGTCGGGGAGTCTTCAACCATTGTGAGTTGATCAATGTCTTGGCCTTGACTAAATCATTGTCAAATATCTCTTGAGCCTTCTGGATCGTGATGGGAGTGTATTGTTCCATTTGTGGAACTTTGAAAACTATATCAAAGAATTCACCGTCAAGCCTCATTATAACCTGACCTGCAAAATCTCTCACTATTCTGTCTTCTTGGATATAGTGAGCAGCAACCTGAAGTATGAACTCTATGTGATGAGCTGAAGTTGGGAAAGTAGATACCATATGAAGATTTCTATGTACAATGGCCTTCAGATTCTCATCCCATGGCCTTTGTTGGATCCTCTTCACGAAATTTGCCAGATCTTGATGACCAATCTCGGTCTCTTTGATCTCATCCACCTTGGACAACACCACAGTCGGAGGGAAAATGCCCTGGTACTTATACTTCATCTTACCCTTTGCTTTAGGAGATGGTGATGGCATTTCAGCTGACATTTAGGGGAGCAGAGACTGATGTATTTCTTATCTCTAAGGATCTTTTCATGGAACTTTGGAAATTAACTGCAAGAATGGTGGATTTCAATGTTTGTCAGGAAATACATGTCATATGGAGAAACATGAAATGAGCAAGCGATATGAAGTCACTGTGTTTTGGTCGTGTGGTGTAGAAAATGAGGTGTGAAAATGAGGTACGAAAGTGAGTGTGGAAGCGAAAATGAAGAGAACACATTTCAAAGTGTTTAGAGAAGAAAAGCAGATTTTGGTGTTCGGGCGGTGAAAATCATCGCTCAAGCACCGAAGTGATATTTTGGTTTTGGTGCTCAAGCGGTGACAATCATCGATCGAGCACCAAAGTCTAAGACTTGGAGTTCAAGGGTTGCCAATGTTAGTGTCGAGGCGGTGGAAATCACCGCTCGAGCACCGACATGCCAAGGTTGTTGGGTGTCATGGCGGTGATTTTCATCGCCAAGACACTAGTGCGTGACTTAGCACTTTTGTGCGACGTCGGTTAAGAACCTCGCCTGTACACCAATGCGTGAAAAACAAAGGGGTGACGTGTGTGAAGGCGAAGAGATCCTTTTCCATGATATTTGCAAAGGTTACGAGGAGAAAACGACAGGATCTTTTTTTAGTAGAAGAAACAGACAGACACGAGGGGAGAAACAAAGAGAACCAAAACGACGCAAGGATAGAAGTAAAAGAAAGGAAAAGACTAAGCGATAGAAACGATGAAAGGAAAACGCCTAAGACCGACGAGAAATGAAAAGCATTCAAATTTTAAATAAAGAAAACTGACAACCGAAAGGAAAGCAAAACACGAACATACCTCAATGGTGCGATAACTATGGTTATGATCACTGTGAAAACCGCGAGCTGGAGGAAGAAACCAAGGTTTGATTTCAAGGGAGACAACTTGTGATGGCACGGGAGAAAAGTGTGGAGAGGAGTCTTTTAGTGAAAATGCGAAAATAACTAATGTTTGAGTTAATAAAAACCTAAAACTCAACTTAAATCGCGCACATTGAATGCGGCAGGCGAACTCGACTCAACTAACAATTAGGTGCTCGGGCAATGAAAATCACCGCTCGAGCACCAACATGTCAACAAAATTTTAGGTGCAATGGCAGAGATTTTCACCGCCCGAGCACCAAGAGTTGAAACTTAGACAAGGTGCAACGGCGGTGAAAATCACCGTCCGAGCACCAAAAACAGTTAGAGTTAAAAGGTGCAACGATGGTGATTTTCACCACTGGAGCACCAAAAACTAGAAAAAATGACTTAACTCCTGGGTTTGAAAGGAGTCAAACTTTAAACTCGAAACTCGAGCCTATCGTCACCTACTCAGACTAGGTAAGATTAGAGACCTCATAAAACAAGTTTGTCTCGTTTTATGTGCTTGAAACACACGGTCCTAGGAAATAGACTAGTTTCGTAGGGGGGTTATCCGTGAATTGAGCGCTGCTAGATTCTGTGATAACACAACAAGAGAAAATTGACAGAGGAACAAGATTCATCACTTGATTCAAGAAAAACACAGCTACCGGAGATTGACAGGTAGATTCGATAGATAACTTGTTATTTCTCAAATTCACAGCAAATTAATATCTAAGTTTAACTATTTTTCTTCTATTCAAACAAAAATGTATTTACTGAATGCATACAATTTGTTGAAAAATATCAAACACCAGGCCATACTTGAACAAAAAATTATTGAACACATATTACATAAAACTATTAAGAGACAGTAGATTTCTTTATTTAGCAAATTCTGATTTAGTATATTGAAAAGATGCACACAAAAATCTTAAAGTTTTAGATTTAGGAAACTTTTAGAAGAAAAATCTAAACTGTGTAAAACTAACCCTGTTAGAGAGATAATATTTTCGAAGAAAAGAAACAGAAAAGATAGTGAAATTATTACAAAATTATACAGTTGAAAGTTCTTGGTTTAAATAAAAATAATTTTGTGTATTTAAATATGCTTGAAAAGTTAAGTGAAATTTGATAATTCCTTTGGATTGATATTAAATTGCTACGAAATAGAAGTGAATGTGAGGTGTTTACGTTTTCTAAAAAGATAATATTTTAGGGAAATATGAAAACCAGAAAAGAAAGAAAGTAAAATAAAACATATAATTACTTCGAAATGAAACGAATTAGAAAAAAGATTATATTGAAGTGTAATTAAATTTTATGAGTAAATGAACCGAAAGAATGTGTGCTCATTTATTCTTGTTTTATATGTACTTAGTTACATATGTGAGATACACCTTCTTTTATTTATTTTGAAGATGAACATAATGTTATTTACGATTTAAAACTGTGAGATTATTGTATTAAAAACCATGTTTGCTTGAAAATAAAAGTGCAGTTAAGATGTTTGTGAAAGATAATTTTTAATTTGAAAGGAACCATGCATGCTTGATAATTGAATGTGCATGACATGTGTTTGGAAAGTTACCTTCCGGGATGGGTGCCGAATATGGGTTTTTAGAGAGCATAGTTTTTCTTTTCCAAAACTACTATTATTTTTCGTGCATGACATTTTACTTGGCCAAGTAACTTAGGGACCATTGAAATAGATGGAATGAAAATAACTCTCTACCATATCCTAGTATCAAACTTGCTTGTTTCTTAAATGAATTAGAAAAATGAAAATGCTTGTGGATTTACTAGTTATACTAGGCACGCATCAGATTCCATCTTGCTTGTCGACTTCTTTTTGCTAAGCGATTCATGCAGGGTCAGGTATTCTTTGAATGATTAAGGAATTCCGGGGAAGCATAAGCTTTGAGGTTGGGCTGAAAAAGCGCCTGAACCTTGTTCTCGTCTTCATGTTTGGAGATAAGCAATTGGATTGAAGATCAAATGAAGATTTCTTCATATATCTATTCTATTTATTTCTTGTATGATTATTATAGAACTTAAGGTGACATAATGCCTAAGTCTTGAATTGTAAATTTCTTTTACAATGCTTATGTATTATAAATGTCGTATAAGATGACACGTTTCTGAAATTAATTGGAAGTATTATGAAACTTATTGTAGACTTTAAGTCGATGTTTGGGATCTTTTGGATTAAAGAAATTTAATTGAATGGTGTTACAATATTTTATGGAATGGAAATGAATTTATTAAAGGAATTGTAGAATGTTTGGAATTAAAGAGTTTCGCTCTTTACATTTGGTATCAGAGCCCTAGGTTTGAACACTAGGGTCATTTGTCCATTACGCTAAAGAAAAATTCCTTGATGCAGGAATTGTTGATACATAATGGGTTCAAGAGGAAAAGGAGCTGCTGCAAGTAATGAGAATGACAGGTTGGATCGGATTCTCAATCTTTTGAATCAACAAGGTACCAGAATGGATAATCTCGAACAAGAAGTTTGAGGAGTGAGAGAAGGAGAAAACCCTCAGAATGAAGTTTCCCAAAATCAAGAGCAACCCACCAATGAGAATCCAAGGGTTGAAGAACCACTAAATCCTCAAGCTAGGATTGAAGGGGAGTTGGCAAAAGACTTGAAAAGGGTAGCCCCACCCAAGTTTGATGGTAAGACCATCGGTGATGGAACTGAAGCCTGGGTAATTGAAATGGAAAAGTATTTTGAGCTTAGGAATATGTCTAATGAGACCAAGGCAGTTTGGGTTGCATATCAGTTTACTGGAGAAGCTTCTACTTGGTGGGATAATGAGAAGACTGAGAAGAAGCTACTACTAGGTGGGACTACATGGGAAGTATTTTTGCAAATTTTTAGGAAGAGATGGCTTCCACGACTGTTCTTTGATAGAAAAATGACAGAGTTTCAGAATCTAACACAGGGTGGTTTGACAGTTACTCAGTACTGGGAGAGATTCACTAATCTCCTGAAGTACGTACCATAGTACCAGATGGATGAGCGGTTCCGTATTCGGAAATTCATCCTAGGATTGAGGCCACAGATAGGAGCTGATGTGGATATTCATAATCTAATGACTATGGATGAGGTCTTCGAGAAGGCCATTAAGCAGGAACATAAGTTGCAACAGGTAGAAAACTACAGAAAGAATGTGAATTCTAAATTTGGATTTGGAAACAAGAAGTTCCAAAACAGTAATAACCAAAGGGGTAACAACAATCAGTAGATAAGGAACCTAAAGAGAGGAACAAACTCTCAGGAAAAAGGAGAAGGAAACTATGGTGGAAATAAGAAAGTGAATAATAATAACACCAACTTCTCTAATACCAGGAACAAGACAGGTGGTCACCTAGGGCCACGAGGTGGATGTTACAATTGTGGAGGAGATCATTATGCCTCTAATTGACCACATCGTACAGGAGGTCAACAAGGAGGAAATGATCAGTGAGCACCACAACACCAAATTTACGCAGCGATCGACAACCATCAAGCATATTTTCAGGCTTCACCTATTCAGATGACGGGTAAGCTTTTTCGTCAATCAGTTTCCATTTTGATAGATACAGGAGCTACTTAATGCTTTATTGATCCTAAAGTAGTTGCTAAGTTACCTATTAGACCTGGTTATATGTCACATGCATGGATGGTTCAATATGGAAACCGAGCAGAGAAGAGGGTAGATTCATGTCTATCTTGCAGCGATTTAGAGCTACCAGATTTCCAAACCCAAGTTAACCTATATGTAGCACCATTGGGTTCATATGATGTGAGCCTAGGGATCAATTGGTTAACTGAGCATAAATCTATAGTGAACTGTGAGGATAAGATTGTGAGTTGTCTTGATGATTTTGGACATCTAGTTGAGATTTTTGGATCTCAAGAGCCTCTTGAGTTGAGACATATCTCATCCATGTAGCTAAAGAAAGCACATAGGAAAGGATGTTCCATATTTGCTATATTGGTGAGTGACTTAGATAATGTCCAACAAAGTCCAGAGGACTATCTAGTTCTCAAGGATTTCTTGGATATCTTTCCTGAAGAACTTATTGAGTTACCATCGAAGAGAGAATTTGATTTCTCGATTGAACTTTTACCTGGAACTGAGTCTCAATCCAAGGCTCCATACATAATGACTACAACAGAGTTATATGAGTTGAAGGTTCAATTGCAGGAGTTACTGAAGTGGGGATTTATTAGACCAAGTGTATCTCTATGGGGTGCACCGGTAATCTTCATTAAGAAGAAGGATGGGACCTTGAGATTGTGTATTGATTACAAAATGTTGAACAAGGTTACCATTAAGAATAGGTATCCTTTACCTAGGATAGATGATTTGTTTGATCAGATGAAAGGGGCCACAATGTTTTCTAAGATTGATCTTAGACCAGGTTACGACCAGCTAAGGATTAAGGAGGAGGATATTCCAAAGATAGCCTTTCGAACTCGGTATGGACATTACGAGTTCACAGTGGTACCTTTTGGTCTAATGAATGCCCCAACGACATTCATGAATCTTATGAACAACATCTTTAGAGATTGTTTAGATGATTTTGTGCTTATATTCATAGATTATATTTTGATTTACTCTAAGACAAAAGAGGAGCATGAGAAGCACTTAAGGATAGTCTTGCAACGACTAAGAGATTGGAAGCTTTTTGGTAAGTTTTTGAAGTGTGCTTTCTTTTAGAAGAAGGTTCACTACTTGGTTCATGTCATATCTGTTGAGGGAATCTCAGTTGATCCTGCTAAGATAGAAGCAATTGTCGATTGGCCAACACCGTAGAGTGTTACTGAGGTTCGTAGTTTCATGGGGCTTACGGGGTATTATAGGAAATATGTGGAAGGATTTTCTAACAACACCTATTACTTCTCTTTAGAAGAAGGGAAGGAAATATGAGTGGACTGAGAAGTGCGAGGAGGCATTTCAATTTCTAAAATAGAAGTTGACATCGACAATAGTTTTGACTATATCAGATCCTAATGGGCACTTCATAGTGATTACATATGCTTCAGGTGAAGGTGTAGGAGTTGTGTTGATGCAGGAAGGGAAAGTGGTTGCATATGAGTCCAGAAAACTAAAAAAATATGAATTGAATTATGTGCCACATGATCTTGAGCTTGCAGCTATTGTTCATGCATTATAGACGTGGAGACATTATCTGCTATGGAAACCATTTGAAATAAAGACAGATCATTTAGGACTTAAGTACATCTTTACACAACCTAACCTCAATGCGAGACAAAGAAGGTGGCTTGAGTTCCTAAGTGAGTATGATTTTGGTATTGAGTATATGAAGTGAAAGGAAAATAGAGTTGTAGATGCTCTTAGCAGGAGAATGTAAGGAAACTCAGGTGCGGAAACAGCTTCCTACACTAATCTCTTAAGGAAAGTATGGTGCAAATTCGTTTTAAACCCTTACAATTTCAGATTCGTTAATCTACTTAACAAAGATATTGCAGCAATATACCATACATACAGAAAATGAAGAATGACACAATGATTTACCCTGGGGAAAACCTTTCGGTAAAAAACCCCAGCACTCCAAAACCTGCACAATGTATTATCTTCAACACAACGGTTACAACACACTTGCAATGCAAGTTCTTTTCAGGAGATTTCCAACACTTGAAGACAAAATGCGGCAGCATCAAAACGTTCCAACAATACACTCACATCACACATCTTCGCAACCCTAAAAAAATGCTTATATCATGCGCTTAGATTAGAGACCTCATAAAACAAGTTTGTCTCGTTTTATGTGCTTGAAACACACGGTCCTAGGAAATAGACTAGTTTCGTAGGGGGGTTATCCGTGAATTGAGCGCTGCTAGATTCTGTGATAACACAACAAGAGAAAATTGACAGAGGAACAAGATTCATCGCCAGATTCAAGAAAAACACAGCTACCAGAGATTGACAGGTAGATTCGATAGATAACTTGTTATTTCTCAAATTCACAGCAAATTAATATCTAAGTTTAACTATTTTTCTTCTATTCAAACAAAAATGTAATTAGTGAATGTATACAATTTGTTGAAAAAGATCAAACACCAGGCCATACTTGAACAAAAAATATTGAACACATATTACAAAAAACTATTAAGAGACAGTAGATTTCTTTATTTAGCAAATTCTGATTTAGTATATTGAAAAGATGCACACAAAAATATTAAAGTTTTAGATTTAGGAAACTTTCAGAAGAAAAATCTAAATTGTGTAAAACTAAGCCTGTTAGAGAGATAATATTTTCAAAGAAAAGAAACAGAAAAGATAGTGAAATTATTACAGAATTATACAGCTGAAAGTTCTTGGCTTAAATAAAAATAATTTTGTGTATTTAAATATGCTTGAAAAGTTAAGTGAAATTTGATAATTCCTTTGGATTGATATTAAATTGCTACGAAACAGAAGTGAATGTGAGGTGTTTACATTCTCTAAAAAGATAATATTTTAGGGAAATATGAAAACCAAAAAAGAAAGAAAGTAAAATAAAACATTTAATTACTTCAAAATGAAACGAATTAGAAAAAGATTATATTGAAGTGTAATTAAATTTTATGAGTAAATGAACCGAAAGAATGTGTGATCATTTATTCTTGTTTTATATGTACTTAGTTACATATGTGAGATACACCTTCTTTTATTTATTTTGAAGATGAACATAATGTTATTTACGATTTAAAACTGTGAGATTATTGTATTAAAAACCATGTTTGCTTGAAAATAAAAGTGCAGTTAAGATGTTTGTGAAAGATAATTTTTAATTTGAAAGGAACCATGCATGCTTGATAATTGAATGTGCATGACATGTGTTTGGAAAGTTACCTTCCGGGACGGGTGCCGAATATGGGTTTTTAGAGAGCATAGTTTTTCTTTTCCAAAACTACTATTATTTTTCGTGCATGACATTTTACTTGGCCAAGTAACTTAGGGACCATTGAAATAGATGGAATGAAAATAACTCTCTACCATATCCTAGTATCAAACTTGCTTGTTTCTTAAATGAGTTAGAAAAATGAAAATGCTTGTGGATTTACTAGTTATACTAGGCACGCATCAAATTCCATCTTGCTTGTCGACTTCTTTTTGCTAAGCGATTCATGCAGGGTCGGGTATTCTTTGAATGATTAAGGAATTTCGGGGAAGTGTAAGCTTCGAGGTTGGGCTGAAAAAGCGCCTGAACCTTGTTCTCGTCTTCATGTTTGGAGATAAGCAATTGGATTGAAGATCAAATGAAGATTTCTTCATATATCTATTCTATTTATTTCTTGTATGATTATTTTAGAACTTAAGGCGACATAATGCCTAAGTCTTGAATTGTAAATTTCTTTTACAATGCTTATGTATTATAAATGTCGTGTAAGATGACACGTTTATGAAATTAATTGGAAGTATTATGAAACTTATTGTAGACTTTAAGTCGATGTTTGGGATCTTTTAGATTAAAGAAATTTAATCGAATGGTGTTACAATATTTTATGGAATGGAAATGAATTTATTAAAGGAATTCTAGAATGTTTGGAATTAAAGAGTTCCGCTCTTTACAATATCCCAATTTTCTATGCAAGACATTAACAAATGATATATTTTTTTGTATTACAAATGTGACCTCAACATGTGCACATTGCACGCTTAGGTGCACTCGAGATATTGCAACATAATAACACAATGGCACTCAAGACATGCACACCAATTCACCAATCATGGTGAAATAATTAGAATAATTTTAAACAAGTACAAAATAAGGTTTGGTGGAGGTGTGGAGTTATTATGCAACTTTAAAACTTTTAAAAATTGCTTCTCAACCTCTACTTTCTACCCCCTTCATTGCATTGTAGAACTTTAGAACCTACATGCAACTTTGTAACCTCACAAGTTATTTATCTTTGATCTTTGCATCCTTTGTTTCTTGCAAATATTCTTAGTTCTAATACAACTTTGCAACACTTATAAACTACATCCAACCTCCAGTTCTTGTAACCTTTCACTCATACAAAACTTCAAAGTTTGAATGTAACTTTGTAACTCTTGTAAACTATGTGCCAACCTCTGGTTCATGACAATAAAAGCTCTGTGAACTTTTATAACTTTGATGTAAATTTTAAACACTCTCAAGTTATATCCTAGGTTCTAATCTATAACAACTAAAGCTTTACAAGGTTTTAAAAATCTAAAACACATTTGTAACACTTACAAATTATATACCAAGTTTCAATCTTTGAAAAATAATGATTTGTAGAGTTTCAAAACTATAATACAACTTTGCAACACTTGCAAATTGCATCCCAACTTTTGACTTCAAAAAACTTAAGCTTTGTAGACTTTTAGAACTCTGAAGAAACTTTGCAACACTTAAAAATTGCATCCCAACTTCCAAATTTTGACAAATTTTAAGCTTTGTGAACTTTTAGAACTCTAGTGCAACTTTGCAACACTTGCAAATTGCATCTTGAATTCTAATTTTTGATATTATTCATTTTCATGGAACTTTAGAGTTTCTATGCAACTTTTCCACATTTGGATTTATAAAATTCCAACTTTTGATTTTTGGTTGCAAGGCTAGTTGTTTCCAAAAATGAAAGTGTGGTTTTCTCATATTGCATCCTATTAAAAAATGATTTGGGCCAAGTATTTGAGCATGAAAAAAATTTGCATTATCCAAACAAGAATTCCCAAAGACCTCATTAACTATATAAACCAAGTGCCCATTTTAACATGCTAATATAGGTCTACACAAGTGAAAGAAACAATAGAACATACGAAAAGGGAAACAACTAGACTCAAAATTTAATATTTCAACCTTTATTACAACAACATAAATAAATCACATATATCTTAAAGTTACACATGTTCATTTCCACAAGAAATATAAAAATGTTGTCAAATCATGTTTCTTGGATTTAATTGCATAATTCCATGCACATTTGACTCCAAGGTCATGCAATACCAAAATAAATGAAACTGACACCACATATATGAGTAGATTGTAATCCATTATATGAATATTATTAATGAGAATTACAAATTTGTAATTACAAGGATTAAAATGTCCCAAATTATACATTCTCAACAATAGATACAAAGTGTCATTTTGACACATCTACAAGGTCCAAAATTTGTTGCATGTTGTCCAAGCTACTCTAAAGGATTTATGGCCCCCAATAGTGATTCAATACAACTTAATCATGGGGAACCCTTAGGCCCAACCCTTTGTATTAGGAGGCAATTGACTAAGTAGTCATTCAATATGCACATCAAACACAACATGTATGAAACTTGACCATCTCAATCAAAGTAACAAAACAATAATATACATCAATAAGGATTTCAACACAATATCAATAAAGAACACACCAATCAATTTATACATAATTGAAATCACACACTCACTGTATTCATATTCCAACACACAAAAAGGAGTATTATAGGTACTTGAAGGAGTGCCATCACACGGTTCTTAAAATCATCATGAGGGAGTTGGTGAGTATATCTTCATCCCATGGAGCTCCTCAATGAAATTGACATCAATCTTAATGATTGGTCCAATTTCCTTCACGATCATGCAATATATCCACATGGGCACACAAAAATGAACTTTTTGGTTAATCATAATAATTTTTTCAATGTGTAACCCTGTTCATGTTAATAATGATTTTCTCTTTACCTCGCGCTTTCTTGATCATATTTTTCTTTACAAATGGATCGGTGTGATAGTCCACTAAACCCAAGTCTAGAGTCCTCACATCTTAAGGCCACATGGACAAATATAATATGGACATGATACAAAAGTGATTTGATCGATTCGTTATCCCATTTTCATGAGATAATATTATTCCCACAATATACAACATAAAAATAAGTTTAAAAATTCAAAATTTCTTTTTGGAAAACACACACAAACTTACAATTTTTAGATTTTAATGGTGGACGATTCATAACCTAGCAAACTTTCAAACTTAAAATTTTGCATTTCCAAGAATATTCTTTTGAATGTAAAGGCATGGAAAACATACTTTTCCAGTCACAAAAAAATTAAAAAAATTTACCACAATTTTAACGTAAAGTAAAAATTTCAAAAAATATAAAACATGGTATTGTTAAATAGATTAGCACAATATTTAACAATCCCCATCCTAACACAATTCTAAAGAAATAATGCCATATACACTGGTATACATGGGACATGGCCAAAGCACAAATGTTTAACCTCTAAATGCATAAAATTAAAAGAGGAATACCTCCAATCCAAGCTCATACAAATTAAATTGAATTTTTCTTATTGTTGTCCTACACACGAATCAACAAACTAGCAATCCTTCCTTCAAATCTTCAAAAACAAACCACAAAAGAAAATCCCAAATCCTTTCAATATGTATTATACTTCAAACAAGAGGATAAAAAAGCCCAACAAAATAATAACCAACATTCAAAAAATGATTTTTTTTCTTTTCTTTTATACAAAAATTTATAATTCAAAAATCCCTTTTTCCATTTCACACTAAAACTACTTTTATTTTACAAATAATTTTGAAACTAACATATTTTTTATAATATTTAAAAGAATGATTAATGTGATTCCATTTAACATTCCTTTCACATATATATCCAAAAACGTAGCTCATAAATCTCAATCTACATGTCAATTCATCTTACATTATGAACACTTTCCAATTTATATCAGATAATTTTAAGTCTACAATATATGTAACATCAAAATGAACTCATTCTTCCATCAAAATCACTTTTCTTTATTTAAAATTACATTTTAATAATTATACTTTCCAAATGTTATTTCACCGACATTCATTTATCCCACTCCCACCTCCTTTAAAATACAATCCTCTTCCTCCACCTCTTCAATTCTCTTTCTTGGTTTTCTAGATTCTATCTGTCACAACTCAATTAAAAATATAAAAGAAAAACTGCCACCAGGTAAGGACTTATTCTAAAGAACAATAAAAAACACTTTTATTTTTACTACCCTTAAAATTGCAATAGCTGTAATGATTTCCCCCGTCTTATTCATGAAGGTGGCAGATTTTAAATTGCTTTTATCGCAATCCCGTCAAGTACGTCCTTGTTCTCTGGACCACCGCCGAATTCGACCCACCACCCTTTACTTCCTTTTCTGCGCTGCTTCCTTTTCCTCTCAGTCGCAACAAATCTTTGTTTAACCAACTTCCTCCACACAGCCAACAGTTTTAATATGGATAGGTAGTGTTATATTGGAAAGTGCAGCGTATTGAGAGCTTAATGGCGGACGTTTGTCTTCATGTTTACTATTCTACGATGGCTTCTTGAGCACCCTTTTTAAATTTTCTACTCTCCGTACTGGCAGATATCATCTATGCTTTGCGACAATTGCAGGTAAGCTAATGCCTACTGCGATGTATTTTCTTTAACAGGTTCATTCTGATATATATATATATATATAGGGGAAAACAATTTAAGGATATATTGTTTTGTAAAATGGTTCTATAACCATATATGGATTCTGATTGAATAAACAAACTTAGATGACAGGGTTTGTTTTAAGATAACTCTCTCATGATACCTGGTGTTGGAATAAATTGTTTTCTATCTGCTAGGATGTAGAAAGGTCTGTCGGCACAGACCAGTAGGAACTCTCATGCCATCCCCAGCCGCCAAACGGCGTCTTCAAGCGCCCCACGTTGTTCTTGCCATGCTCTCTCACCTGTCAACTATAAATGTTGTAGCTTACACTCTGCTACCGTAAATCCAACATTTATTATGTATTCTCCTATAAATTAAATGTGTTTAAACAAATTTTTGCAGCGCTCCAATTCACTGGTTTTCTCCTTTGTTTGTCTGCTCTGCCATTACCTGGCTGAAGGTATTACAGCTAGTTTGCTCTGATAAGTCGTAAAGGAGTTAATGTTTTAGCCTCCTAACTCCACAAAGGGGCCTCTTTCCAATGCCAGGTGAAGTAAGATAAATTAAAGGGTTTTACTAAACATTATTATAGGGTTATCAAATTTTACGAACGGAAATCAAGAACTCCTGACCGGGGTGGGCTTTACGAGCGGAAATCAAGAGCTCATGGTCGGGGCAGGCACATATTGCTAATTTGTGGGAAATACTGGTTGTTGTGGTGTTTCGGATTAGTCTTCGGGTTTCTTAGCAGCGGAAGGCGAGGATTCAGAGGCTTCTGCGGCAAGATCGGAGGTCTAGTTGTAGCAGTTTGTGAATTTCAGGGGAGGTTGGGCTTCGGTACTTCTGGCCGATTCCCCTATCAATTTCAAATTTTTCGGTTTTACTGGACTACTAAATAAATCTCTGTATCGTAAAGTGCAAATGTCTGCACTGTTTTAGCCTTCAGTTCTGTATTTTTTTGTTTTATTGTTGAAAACATCAAACATTATTTTGGAGATTGAAGTCATGATTTAATGTTTTCCTTGTTGATATTGCTTCATTTGATTGACTGTTAGTTAAGTTTAGTGTGAAGCACTTGAAATGGACACTGAGAATTAATTTGTTTGCAAGGGGAAGGCTTAGGGTTGTGAATGATAGGATTATGGAGGGCTTTCGGTCCAATCCCGAGCCACCCAGTTTTATGTGTCTAAAAGATATAGAAGAAAAAACGTTTTGTGAGATGTCTGTTGTCTGCACTCAATCACAACCTTTGCCAGCAAGCTCACCAAGTTATAGTGGCTAGGATGTCTATTCTGGTGGGATTGAACCTGTGGCTTGTTGACCATTGACATTGTAATGGCAGTTGCACTGATGAACAGATTGATATTGGCTTTCTGATTGAAGCTATTTGGAAATCTGGATGCTTTTAGAGAGAATCCTTCATTGTTGAGTTGGTGAGAGCAGTCCTTTATTGAATAAATAGGGAATAAAGATTTTATATTTTAAAGCTATAAAGACAGTTTAGTAAACAAATAGAGAAGCATACAATACATTTACAAATAGAGACATATGCAAAAAAAATAAAGCAGTCCAATCTGCTGTAAAAACTGGTGAAGATGAGAATAAGATTGTGCTTGATTTTCTGTTGATTTAACAGTTAGCCACATTGCAGGCACGCTTGAGACATACTTTTATTTTTTGTTGAGAGTCTAAATTTGTTCCAAGAAGCGCCAATTTCAAGGATCCCCACACTTCTTGGGTGTCAATTACTTGAGACAATGGAGTTTAAAGTACTTTTCAAGGCCCTGAAGGGCCTAGTGAAGTATTTTCTTAACTAAGATGGCCATTTAATATTTTTAAGAATTGGTCATTGATTGAGAGACAAGCATATGCAAGATGTCACATGTAAGTGCACAATTCTATAGAATCCTTTTCAGGCCATTGTTCATTTTTTAACGCTGAAATTTGCCAACAGATGGCAATTTATGCCAACTTCCTTGATATCATTTTTACATGACCCAGGTACATCCCTTATTTAAGGCACATCTGACTTCTGGAATGTATTCTTGCTCGTAATGGATTTCAAATTTGACTGAAGCATTTTCTTAATTAACATGACCATTTGATAATTTTAAAAATTAGTCGTTGATTAAGTGAGAGGCAAGCATATGCAAGATGGTATAAAAGTACATAATTTCATAGAATCCTTTTCAGGCCGTTGCTCAATTTTTAAAGCCAAATTTACCTATAGATGGGAATTTAAGCCAACTACCTTCATATAATTGTTATGTGACCCAAGTACATCCCTTTTTTAAGGCACATTTTACTACAGGAATGTATTCTTGCTTATAAGGGATTTCAAAATTCACTGAATGTAGACACTGTGTTACAAATTGTATCTGCATTAATTAAGTTTGGCCTGATTGGTCACATTTAGACATGGTGGAAAAACCAATTGAACTTAGCTGGTTCTATACGCTGCACAATATATCAAATCGGCCAGGGTAGCAGTTTCAAACACTTCATCTTTGGGCTTGAATTAGCAAGTGTTTTGCAATACATTTATAGATGTGGCAAAATGAATAAACTCAAACATTCTCCTTGTATATTGTGTAAATGTCTAAGAAATTCACTGTCTGATTCTTGAGAATAAACAGTTTTCTGATTTTGATGTTGGTAAAGTCATGTATAGAAAACATTTCTCCGAATCCAATCTCTGTTTTGTTGTCCATTGCTCACTCCTTGAAGCACTCTATTAATTAGAGGAATGGTATTGTAAAGCCATGAGAGGGTCATTATTGTTTTCAGGTGCTCTCAGTTTATTGTTATGAAACTTATCTTGTGATGTGATCCTCCGCACTCAATAATAATGTTGACCAGCAGAAAACAGATTTAAATGAGACCTTTTTTATGGTCATTGTTTTCTAATTACTGGCCATACATAAGCTTTTAAGCTTCATTATCTTTCTGCTGCTTTAAGACAAGCATTGCATTTAATTTTACAGGGGAATACATGAAAGCAAATAAGGATTTGGATTCCAGATCTGAATATTAAGTAGCAGGCTCAGTTTTCCTGCTTAGTTAAATGTGACCCAATTCAGACCAGGTTACCTGGTAGCCACACCTGCTTGTTCCTGCTGCTTACCACCTGCTGCTGTGGAATCTCTTTTACTTGATGGAAAGTTTTGTGATAATAATTTTTTATCTGGTTCCCTTGACGTCATTTATTAGTAATTGTCAGCAGCTGACTGCAATTTGAGCAAGGTCTTCCATTGACAGGGATTTGTGCATTTATTTGCACTTGAAAAAGATTGAATTTTGTTGATCAATACAATTTTTTACTAAGTCTTTTTTTTTTGATGAATATATCCTATTTAACTTTGCATTAATTTAAAGAAAAGTACAATATTCACAAAAAATGGGGAGGGTGGTAGAGAGGCACACCCACAAGTCCAACAAAAGGGAGTAGCCCTAAAACAACATTACAGAAAAAAAACTAGCAGCCATGGCTATGCTAGGAGAAGGAGGATCTTTATAATCAGGATTCCCCCAAACATCACCGGGGTGGAGTCATCAATTGGCTCCCAACTAGTGAGAGCATTGTCTTCGGCATTCTCCTTTGGAGGTGGCTGAGTGTGAATTGGGGAGATGGCAAGCAGCACACGGGGAAATTTGTTGGTGTCCAACCAGCCAGCTAGGCAATGTCCCACTGAGGGGAAGGAAGACATGAAGGTTAAGTCCATCCTCCATGGGCAACATTGTCCCTAGGATTTTGTGGCACATGACCATGCGAGTGAGACTCACGATCGCCTCGACTATTTCGTCTGGACGAGTGGCTATGCCCACACCAACGCCCATGAGGAGAAGTAGAGTTGGGAGGAATCTAGGCAACAATGCAAGGGGCATTACCCCATTGGTCCAACAGCTCCTAGAGATGTGATACTTCAAGTGCAACTTTACTAGCTTGCATTTGAATTTGCATAAGAACACTAGAGCAAATCATAGTTTAAGTATACAAAGAAAAGCATTTATCAGCAATACTGCAACTAAATAATGTAGCATTTCTATCTTTCCAAATACTAAATAAAATTTCCACCCTGAAAGTGTGCCATATTTGGGTAAATTTGTGAGGGAAATTAGGCCAATCCCCAAGAAGAACCATATGCCACGAGAAGGGAGTAGGCCTAAAGGGTCTAAAGAAGTCATGGATTCAATTCCAAACTTCTTGAGCCTAAGGAAAAAACCAAAAGAGGTGCTTGAGGGACTCAATTTGGCCACAAAAAGGGCATTTTAGAGTGGGAATGCCCATGTGAGTGAGATGGGTCCCCATAGGAAGAGCTTGGTACAACAGACACCAAGCAAAGTGAGCTAGTTTAAGTTCTAGCATAGCTGCCCAAACACCCTAGAATTGTTTTTGCTAGATCTCGCAAGAGGATTGCAATTGCGAGCAAAAGTTAAGTTGATCGACCATATGCAAGTGAGGAGAGCCAAGAGTAACCCTTAGATGGCCTATAACTCCAAAAAGGAGTATTCGGAAACCATTTCTAGTCCTTCCACCGAGCTTTGAAGCACTGCACACCTAGCTTATGAAGCGACTGCGAGGGAATAGAAGCCAATATTGTTTGGTAAGTCTCTTGATCATGATTTGAGAGTTTGTACTTCAATTTGAAATCTGACCAAGGAAGAAAGTTCTTGGTGGCCAGGTGAATAAAATATGGCAAGATTTTGGCTCCTCATTTAAAAAATTTCAGAGCCTGGGTCCAAGGTAAGAGAGCCAACAACCTCCCTTGAGAATTGAAGAGTTGGGACCACCAAGTGGAGTATGGATTAATGGATAAACCATTGTGAAAATCATTTCCAGCCCAACGAAGCTAAGGTTTGAGGACTTCCCAAGCTTTCCAAATGCTTTTGATAACAAAAGTGCCCTAAATGTGGATTGACTCCTTCATGGTTAGAAGAGTGCCAAGATCTAGGCCCTTCCAAGCCGGACAGACATGAGGGAAGCTAGAGCCAATGCAATGGCAAACAAGAATTTTCCAACCCTCATTATCCACTTGGCACACAAAGAAGTGTCTTGTAAGCCTCCTGTGGCAAACAAAAAAATTCCCATGCCACCCGATGAAAGCCATGATGTCCATCGCTAGAAGCCCAAAGAAAATCTTTGAGGATCTTTTCAACCTTCAAGTATGAAGCCTTGGAGGGAACCCATCAAGAGGAATAATAAACATGCATGGCCACCAATATCTTGGAACAAATTTGAAACTTACTAGCCAACGAAAGAGGCTTGGTGATCCAATAGTAAAGCTTCTTTTCAATTCTTGCTAGCACTTCTTGCTAAAGCTCAAAATGGCTGGCATGGAAAGTAAAAGGTATGTTGAGAAATCAAAAGATTTCCCCATGATCAACCATTTATAATAGAAAGAGCTTAGTCAGGTAGGCTTGGGTAGAAAGGATTGTCTGTAACACAAGGTCTTATGCCATTAAAGGCTAGAGCGAGAGGCTTGACAAAAAATGTCAAGGCACTTGAGGGCTTGAGTGGTATTCTCTTATTCCTCGTGAAGAGTGAGGAAATAATCATCGACAAAATGACCATTAACTAGTTGTTGCTTAGAATTGGGAAAAACAATCCCCTTGACACGAGAATGGGAAACATCATGAGCAAGGAGGTAGCCAAAACCTTTTGCGGCTAGAACATAGAGAGTTGGGGCAAGGGGCACCCTTGTCTAATGGACCAAAGAAGCCCAAAAGAGGGAGACTGCTGATCGGACATGGTAATGTTGGTAGAAGCATCTGCAAAAAACGTTTGAACTGATTGGAGAAACCGTAGGCCAAAACCAAGTGCCTAGAGCATGGCCAAAATGAAAGGCCATTCAATGTAGTTGTAATCCTTATAAAAATCAATTTTAATGAAAACTGACGGCTAGTAAGATTGTCAGGCCCATTCTATTCCTTCCCAAATGGCTATTATGTTATCTAGGATAAATTTGGACTTTATAAATCCTGTTTGCTCAGGTCTAACAATAAGCGGGAACAATAATTGCAGTTTGAGAGCCGACGCTTTAGCAATGATCTTGTAGGAGATGTTCAACAAAGTGATAGGGTGCTGATTATTGATATCCTCTGGGTTGCTAGTTTTAGGTCTGAATTGGATATTACCTCTATTGATTAAATTGTCCAATGATCCAATTTGCATGGCTTCAAGGTACACATTATTGAGGTCACTCCCAATATTGTCCGAAAAGGTTTTGTAAAATTCACAAGGGAAGCCGTCAAGGCTAGGAGCCTTGTTATTAGCCATAGAGAAAATTGCCTCCTTAAGATTGCCTTGGGTGAGGAGCTAGTCACAAAAGATCGCCTACAAGGCATTGTTGTAAGGCAAGACATCTTGCAGGCATGTATTCCTAGGCAGCAAAAAATTTCTCATAGTGTCGGACAAAGGCCTAAAGAACATCAGGTAACTCTTGGAAGAGCTGATGGCCTTCACAAATTTTCTTGATGGTATGGAAAGTGCGGTGAGCCCAAAATGCTTGAAAAAATTCCTTAGACTTTGTCACCAATTTTGAGCTAATGCAATTTGGCTTTGATCTGAGCATTGTGGGTAGTATAGGCATCCACAATTTGCTTCTATTGTTGTAGTTGGGCTAGCCAAAATTGGGTAGTGGATCAAATGATTGAGCTTCCAGAGCAGAGGTGGCTAGCGAAGCTCCTGGGTAGTGACCTCATATAAGCAATGGCGAAAGTAGGCTAGTTGGTGCCCGTATATGTGAAGAAATTGGGCTATACAAGTTATGGCATCATTTCGCCACTTGATCCATCTGTGGTTGTGAAGGTGACATGGTTCAAGAGTCCATACATGCTAGATATAAGCAAATGTGGCACTTGAGGGCTTGAGTGGTATTCTCTTCTTCCTCATGAAGAGTGAAGAAATAATCGTTGACAAAATGACCATTAACTAGTTGTTGCTTAGAATTCGGAAAAACAATCCCTTTTTCAAGGGAATGGGAAACATCATGAGCAAGGAGGTAGCCAAAACCTTCTATGGCTAGAACATAGAGAGTTGGGGCAAGGGGGCACCCTTGTTTAATGGATCGAAGAAGCCCAAAAGAGGGAGACTGCTTATCAGAGATGGTAATGTAGGTAGAAGCATCTGCAAAAAATGTTTGAACTGATTGGAGAAACCGCAGGCCAAAACCAAGCGCCTAGAGCATGGCCAAAATGAAAGGCCATTCAATGCGGTTGTAATCCTTAGAAAAATCAATTTTAATGAAAACTGACGGCTGGTAAGATTGTTGGGCCCATTCTATTCCTTCCCAAATTGCTATTATGTCATCTAGGATAAATTTGGACTTTATAAATCCTATTTGCTCAGGTCTAACAATAAGCAGCAACAACAACCGTAGTTTGAGAACCAACGCTTTAGCAATGATCTTGTAGGAGACATTCAACAAAGTGATAGGGTGCCAATTATTGATATCCTCCGGGTTGCCAGTTTTAGGTATGAATTTGATATTACCTCTATTGATTAAATTGCCCAATTACCCAATTTGCATGGCTTCAAGGTACACATTATGAAGGTCACTCCCAATATTTCCCAAAAGGTTTTGTAAAATTCACAAGGGAAGTTGTCAAGGCTAGGAGCCTTGTTAATTGCCTCCTTAAGATTGCCTTGGGTGAGGAGCTAGTCACAAAAGATCACCTACAAGGCATTGTTGTAAGGCAAGACATCTTGCAGGCGTGTATTCCTAGGCAACAAAAACTTTCTCATAGTGTTAAACAAAGGCCTAAAGAAATCAGGTAACTCTTGGAAGAGTTGATGGCCTTCACAAATTTTCTTGATGGTATGGAAAGTGTGGCGAGCCCAAAATGCTAGAAAAAATTCCTTAGACTTTATCATTGATTTTGAGCTAATGCAATTTGGCTTTGATCTAAGCATTGTGGACAGTATAGGCATCCGCAATTTGCTTCTATTGTCGTAGTTGGGCTAGCTGAAATTGGGTAGTGGAATCAAATGATTGAGCTTCCAGAGCGAAGGTGGCTAGGTGAAGCTCCTGAGTAGTGGCCTCATACAAGCAATGGTGAAAGGAGGCCAGTTGGCGCCCGTATATGTGAAGAAATTAGGCTATACAAGTTATGGAATCATTCCACCACTTGATCCATCCATTGTCGTGAAGGGGACGTGGTTCAAGAGTCCATACATGCTAGATATAAGTGTTGTACCCAAAACAATTTTTTTGCTTCATTGAGGCATTTTGATTAAAATGGTCTAAATCTTGTAAAATTGTCATCAAAAGTCAGTTTTAGGTCAAACAAAGCATGGGTATTTTGTGGGTTTACTGTCTAGAAGATACTGGCAAAATTCAATTTTTTTGAAAATTAGGGTTTTCGGGCCCCTATTTTTAGGAAAAACCCTAAAAAATAGGATCTTTCTAGAATGGACTAAAAATAATTTTGATTGGCTTATTTCACTTCACAATCGCATTGGTCAAGTCAGAATCAAGAAAAAGTCAGTTTAGCTCTGGTGGGTCTACTTCACTTTTTCAGGAGAAAAGTTAGAACCTCTGAGGTCCTCAATGGCAAATGGCTAGATACTAGGTGTCGAAATCTAAGCCTCAAACTCATCACAAAAGATTCTATGGTGAAAGATGCTCAAACAAATGCTTCGTGGTGGAGGGGATTTTCAAAAGGTGAAAAATGTAAAATATTCAAGTCTAGAAACGCTATGCCTTGCTAAGAGGGAGATGCCTTCGTAGTCAACACCCAAGTCAACTTTGTAGTGTTCGTATATGTAAAATGGTAAATGCAGTCACGTACTCGCGTCAACAGCAGCAATGCTCCAACGCAGTCAACTTAGCCTAGCCACATGGTGATTACAAAGTGTAAAGAGGCAAAAATCATCAGAAAATCATCAAGTTTAAAGACAATTGCACCCTTGCAGGCCATGGGCACCCTTGAATTTGAGAGATCAAATGCAATTGTCAACATTTGTAAAGCCATTCATCTTCTCTGGAATTCTGCTAGCTTTCTAGCAAATCATCAAGCAAATCCATTTGATTTGTCAAACATTGGCAAACGACGTTAGAGGCAGAAGATGCTGAAGGTTAACAAACATCCAAAATCGCAGTCTTTTACAGAAACTACGCCTGTGTAGCCCAAGGGTGCCCAAGAGTAAAGCCTATCAGATGTCAATTTTTGATCTTGTTATCTCTAGGTGATTTCTTCATATTCGACCCAACTTTGCAACAAATCCATTCGCCAGTCCACGCAACATTTCAAATGGCAGCAATAGTTGATCCAACGAGCACGTAAAACAGAGCATGAAATGAAAGTTAAAAGGTCAAATGTACCTCTGCAGGCCAGGGGCGCCTAGTCTTTTGGTCAACAAGATGAGGTTTTCAATAGCTATCTTCTTCAAGAGATCTGCTTAGAATCCTTCTAGCTACGCAATGAATCCAACAACCAGCTCTCGGGACTTGTCAAATGCCCGTGAATGAAGATCAAGCGTAAAACATCGGAGGCAAAGGCAATTTGAAAAACATGGAAATTTGGCTGTTGAGGAAAATGCTCCCTCCTTGGAAAAGGCAATCAACTTTTTGGGGCCTTAGATGCAGTCTTCTGCTTTGTAACTCCCAGGATCATCTCTTCAGAGTTGTTCCATTTGCGCGATGGGATCATTAGCACGAACATCGGAGCAATCCAGCTCCCAGCAACGAGAGCCAAAATGGAGTGTTTCGTCAAAGGTCACAAATTGCAAAATATATCTTAGAGATCCAATTGTGCCCTTGCAAGCTAGGGGCGCACTTGAATTTGAGCATCGTAAACCAACTTTCAGACGTTGCAATACCAATCATTCTTTCCGGAATTGAACCGGTTATCTATTCATATCTCAGCATGTTCATGGGAGTCGTCAGTCACCTGCAGTTGTAGATTGAAGCACAGAGGGTTAAATTGAAAAGATTGAAAAACATTCAAAAAATGGCTGTCTGGTGGAAAAAGCACCCTTTTAGCAAAAGGTGCCCAAAATTTCAAGCTACCAAAACTAATTTTTGAGGTTTGTAGCTCCCAACAACATCTCTTCAGATTTGATCCATCTTCACGGTGAATCTGTCAGCTAAGCTTCAGGATCAATCGGGCATCTAGAATTAAGGGTCAAACAGAGGTAGTTCGTCATAGTGGAAGTTGAAAATCTTTAAAAAAATTCTAACTCCCTCAAGCTTGGGTGCCGAAAGTCAAAGTTTGACCAGTTAACTTTCAGTTGTGATTTTTGCATGCTTCCTCTTGCATATGGTGTCCTAAAATTGGAGAAGAACTTTAGTTCATGAGGCATGCATAAAACTAAACTCCTCAATTAGGGTTGGCGCACCTACCTAACTGGCACTACCACCTACAAAATGTTTATTTATTCAAGCTTGGGCATTGTTGTACCCAAACCAAATTTTTTGCTTCATTAAGGCATTTTGCTTAAAATGGTCTAAACCTTGTAAAAATGGAGTCAAAACTTAGTTTTTGGGCAAATCAAATATGGGCTTTCGGTCACTGTGATGCCGGGAAGATATTGGCAAAATTTGAAAATTAGGGTTTTTGTACTCTATTTTTATGTCAAAACCCTAAAAAATAGGAACTTGTCAGAATTGGCTGAAATTAATTTTGATTGACTTATTTCACATCATGATCACAGTGGTGAAGTCGGTTTCAGTTAAAAGTCAGTTTAAGCCTGGTGGGTAGTTTTCACTTTTTCAGGAGAAAAGTTAGGACCTCTGAGGTCGTCAATGACAGTTGGCCAGTACTAGGTGTCAAAATCTAAGCCTGAAACTCAAAGCAGAACATTCTATGGTGAAAGATGCTTGTTGTACCCCAAATTAAAATTTTTGCTACACTTATGCATTTTGAAGAAATGAGTCAAAATACTGTTACATTTGTAAAAAGGTCAAAATTGGGGTTTGCATGTCTTGCATGGGAGTCAAAAACTTGAAAATTTCAAAATCTGACAATTTGGGTCGGTTTAGAACGATCAAATCTACAATACCTAGATTTTAGTTTTTTCGTCCCTAAATTTTAGGAAATTTTTCTATTTTTAGCAGTTTTCTAAAAATAGAAACTTTTTTTGGGTTTCTTATGAAACAGATACTTGCAAAATTTTCTAAAAATAGAAAGTTTGGCCGTTAGGGTTAAGACTGATTTTGATTGGCTTAAAATCTAAGTTACCGTTTCGGGTTCGGGGACGGGTTCGGGTACGAGAACCCGGTACATGGGTACGTGTATATATATATATATATATATATATATATATATATATATATATATATATATATATATGTATTATATATACAAAAAAATAAGAGAAATATACAGAATTGTAAAACTAAATCATTTCATAGTATGATACTTGATCATTGATCAATGCCAAATGCCAAAGATAAATATTAAATGTCAATTGATAGTTGAAAAATATTCAAATACGCCATATCAATGATATCAATTATGGAAATCATCACAATTACTGAATTACAAAATGTAGTTCATGAAATTTAAAACATGATTCAATTTCAATGTTAATCAATCATCAAAAGGATTATCAAAAAAGTCATCGTGATTTGGATTTTTAGTGGCTTCAACTTCAAGATCGTCATCATTTGAACCCAAAGTGGTTCCACTTCCACTTCCAGCACCATGCATGTCATGATCATCATTATCATCCACATCATCCATAGTGGCTCTAACAAGATCTTGAATGGTTGCATCCAAGTTAGCAGACTCGGGTGCTACATCCCAAAGCTTTGCTGCCCCCTGCTTGTTTTGAGGTTCCTTACATGACAGAAGACGCAAATTGGAATGAATATACACCAAGTCTTCAGCTCTTTTTGCAGCCAACCGGTTACGCTTCACTGAGTGGATAAAGGAGTATGCACTCCAATTCCGTTCAGCGGCAGAAGAGCTTGCAACCTAGAGAGAAAACCAACAAAATAAAAAATGCAAGATAAATTCAAGAATGTTAAGTGTTAAATTCTACAATACAAGTGGCAAAAAAAAAAAAACTTACTTGTGAGAGGATCTTGATTGCAAGAGGTTGGAGGTACATATAAACTTGACCATGGAGGTACCACCATGTAATAGAATCCATTTTGTATTGGGCATTGACAACAGAAGGGCTAAGATTTTTTCCTATGATAAACATTCCAAATTCTTTCATAACACTTGTCTCCACTTCTGGATCAGTGAAGAGTCTATTAAATGCACTCTTATACCCTCTAGCAACTTCAAGATCTCTATATGGCGGTATTCTCCCTGGGATAGAAAGTACTTCTCTAGTATAGTACCTTGGAGATAGGGCATATGCAAGGAGGTGCAATGGTGTTGTCATCTTGTTCCAACGATGAAGAACGATTGCTTCCACCCTTTTGTAAAGGGTGTCTTCAGGATCATTCTCTCTCTTTTGTATTTCAATTTTTATTTCTCCAACATTGTGTCCATGCTATCATAGACATCCCCCAAGCATGGTTCATCTGTATTAGCAAACCGAAGCATAGACATGATAGGTTCGGTGATCTCCAATACATAATTCACACGATCCCACCAATTGTCATCCAAGATCAATGCCTTGACCTTTTGGGCCCTCTCTGAATTTGATTGCTTCCATATACCCCATTGGTTGCTAATAACCATTTGACTCAATGCCTCTTTCACCTTCACAAGGCGTCTCAGAACAATTGTGTGAGATGCAAATCGGGTCTCAGCAACCTAAGAACATGTAAATAACTAAATAAGTAAAAAAAAATATTTTATTCAATTATGTAAAACATGACAAATGAAACTAAATAAATTAAAATTTACCTTCAACAATTCCAATCTTGAAAAAATTCTGAAAATTGCTTGTGACATATGGTGGTTTGTCACAAACATCTGGATCTCCTCGGCCTCCTGGTATATTTCTTTCACCCACTCTATTTGGTTTCCAATTGCTTGCATCACCAAATTGAGGGAGTGTACGGTGCAAGGTGTCCAAAAGATGTGCTCATATCTAGCCTCTACCCAAGCACCTGCAGCCCTGCAAACTTTTGCATTGTCCGTAATTACTTGGACAACATTTTCATCACCCACCATCTCTATGGAGTCAATGAGAATCCTGGAAATGAACTCTGCATCTTTCACTTCCCCTTCACAGTCAATTGCCCTCAAAAACATTGCCCCCTTGGGGGACACTACAATAACATTGATCAATGGACAGTTTTTGCAATCTTTCCATCCATCGGAAACAATAGATACACCTGTTTCAATCCAAGAATCTCTAATTTGTTTTAGTTGGGCCTCTAAAGATTTTTTCTCTCTTTGCAATAAGGTGTTACGCACCTTTTCAAACCTAGGACTTGTGAAACCAGGAGGTGCACTATTTATTGCTGACACCATGTCCCGCCAATATGGTGATCTCACCAAGTTGAATGGAAGACCATTGGCATAGAGGCAATGTGCAATTTTTTCTTCAGCAATATCTCTTGCCTCCATTTTAAATGCACTCTCCAATGGACCTCTCTTGCGGGTGGTGATTTGTTGTTCATCTTCATCTTCCTCTTCCGTAGAGGGCATAGACAAGAAGGGATGTCTGAAGGCCCTAACTGTCTGAGAGGGTAATGTTGGTGTTTTTTTCTTTCCGGAAGAATAACTACTTTCTTTTCCTTTCGCAATTGATTTGTCAGCATCTTCTTGTTCTTTTATAAATTCTGCTATTTGTACAGAAGACAACCCCTTCTTATTTGGGCCCACACACATATTAATCCCTTTGCCACTAGGGCCCATAAAATGAAGTTTGACTCGGTAATAGGAGCTATTATATTGTGCATTGCATAAATTACACTTCCAAACAAAACCCCCACCTCCAGGAATTTGTGAAATTCTTGTGGTATGTGCCCATAAAGGAGATCCTTTCTCAATTTTGAACTTTTGACTTCCCTCCCCACCCACTGAACTTTGACTACTGGCCATTGTTGCAATCTATAAAAAAAATGGGAAAAAAAAACAAATTTGAAAAAATTCTTCACAAACTTGAAAAAATCCATCAAAAACTTGAAAAAATAGTTCAAAAGATCAAAGAATAGGGTTTAAATGCATACCTGAAACACTTAAATCTCCTTTGTAGAAGCTATTTGACACTCCACAATCGATCTCCTTCGAATACAATCACCTCCCTTCAAAATGCCAAGATGTAGAGAAAATATGGTGAGAGCAAAATGAGAAGTAAAAATGAAATGTTTTATTGTTGAGTTGCCTCATATTGGGCCGGATTAGGGTTAGGAGACAAAATAATATTAAAAAAAATGCTTTTTATTTATGTTTGGGCGCACTTTATAAATTCTAGGCCGTGGGTTCTTTGAGGTACGCCTGGGTATGTGTCTAGTACCTTTGGGTCCACGCACCAATCAATTGGGTGCACCCTGGGCACGCACCCTGTGCGTACCCATGGCGCACCCACAGGTGAACCCGGACCGAGTTCGAACTCGGACCGAGTTCGAGGCCTCCGGGTGCGAACCCGGTAACATAGCTTAAAATACTTCCTCATTAGGCTGGTGCAGTTAGAATCATAAAAGATCAGTTTTACCCTACTGGGTCTATTCTGCTTTTTCAGAGATCCAAGGCCATCAATGGAGGTTAGTCAACTGTCAGACGTCAGAATCAGGCATTCAGGCATCAAACAAAGGTTGTCAACGAACAATGTGCACGAAGAACGAGGAACAGGCAAAGGAAGTTTGAAAAAATGAAAAATGCAAAATTTTGTTTAAGTTTGGACACTTCAGGCGCCCCAATCAAGAAGAGGCGCCCATACTTCAATGCCTTAGAATATTTTTCATCTCGGCAGTCAAAGACAAGGGAAGGCACATTAAACAAGGTAAAAAGTTGAAAAGTTGATAAATTTTTCTAACACTGCCAGCCATGGGTGCCCTTGAAGGAGAAAGGCGCCCAGCTTTTCAAGAGGTTAAAATGTCAGAATTAGGGTTTCTGCCTCCAGGCCAATGTTGCTCAGAATCTTCCTAGCTCCGCAACAAATCAATCAACACGATCATTCGATCATGCAATCATTCGGAATATCAGATCAAACAAAGGCATTTCACGTGGATACATAATACAAATCAGGAAATGATGAAAATTTTCTAAGTCTTGCGACTTTGGGCGCCCTAGGTGGCCAGGGGCGCTCAACTTTTTAGGTGATCTAATCTGGCAATTTGGGTTTGCAAGTATGTTCAATCTCTTTAGTTTCCTGCCAGCTTCATAGTGAATGTCTTCGTCAGCTCGTCAGATCATCCAGTCATCGGCAAATCCAAGACAAACAAAGGTCATAGAGAGAGGTGTTTTGAACTCTGAAAATTAAAAATAAGAAAAATGACTGTCTGGATGAGATGGGCGCCCCTGAAGGAGAAGGGCGCCCAAGCTTTTGAGGTGCTAAATGATAAAATTTGCAGAAGGCCCCTCCAACGTAACTTGGTCAGACTGGACCCAGCTTTCCAACACAACCATCAACTCGTCCGTCAGAGTTAGCAGTCGTCAGATGTCACAAGCTGAACAGAGGAGAAAAAGTGTGTGAAATGACAGAAGTTGGAAGCAACAGTGAAAATTCAAAATAAAAAACTAACTTTGGAAGCCATGGGCGCCCTTGAAGGAGAAGGGTGCCTAGGGTTTAGAGCCACTAGAAGTCAATTTCCAGAGATGAGATATCTAGAAGACCCCTCCAGAATCATCTCAGCTATCTAGTGAATCCGTCAGCTAGTCAGTTTGATCAACACAGCACCCGGAATCATGAATTCATCTGAAGGTCAGAAGACAAGCATAAATTTGAAAATCATAAAAATGGCTAACACTGGAGAAAATGGGCGCCCCTTCAAGGATAGGCACTTGACATTTCGAAGGGTCAAATGAACTTTTTGGCAGATGACGTCTCTAGAACAATGTTGTCAGATTCGATCAGGCTCCGTAATGGAATACTCAGTTCGTTTGTCGGATCAATCAAAAAGCCGGGAGATAGAACTGAAACAGGGTTGAAAAATGAACAAAAGTTGAAAACGGTGGAAAATTGGCGAAGTTTGGGGAGATTGGGCGCCATACCTCAAGAAGGGTGCCCAACTTCTCATGCCTTAGAGAATTTTTGGAAAATTTCAAAATTTTCAAAGAGAGAAAAAATGCCTTTGCTCATGCATGAGCTAAGTTTAGGGTTTCATCAAATTAGGGTTTGAGAAGTTGTTTTCAAAGCAAAAACTTATATAAGGACATCTCTATGCATTATTTTTCATATTTTTTTGCAGGTGCCTTCAAGGAGAAACAGAGCAGCAACTTCAAATCTATATTTTTCAAGATTCAAGAACCTTAACTTGCTGGTTTCTCATAAAATTTCAGATCAGCAATCAAAGAAGGCTTGCTTTTTCATATTTCTTCATCAAAAACATCAAATTTGTGAAGAAAAAAGTTAATACTATCAATTTTCAGCAAGCTGATCCATATTTGTTCCATCTTCTGGACAAATTGTTGAAGAATTTTCTCAAAGTTGCAGCAATTGCTTTTATTTTGCATGTCAGGGAAAACTTCAAATTCATCCATTTCTAATCTTTTGGGTCTATGCTAAACCTTCTTCTGGACAAAACCCATATCACAGCTTTTTCAGAGAAACTTAAAGTTGTTGCTTTTTCAGTCAGAAGACAGGGTTTTCAAAATCTGATCAACTGGGTTCATCCAAAATATGCTCAAGAACAATACCCAGATGCTAGCTTTTTCTGTTTTTTTCGGAGAAAATTAGGGTTTGCTGCTTTTTCAATCTCCACTTCAAATTTTCAAAAACGGACGATTTGGGTTGGCTTGTAACGAAATTCTGATCAAAACCCATATCTTAGAATTTTTTTCAAAATTTTATCCATTTAGACAAAGAAAAATCAGCAATCTAAAATTAGAAAGTTTGCTAAAACTTGTCAGAACCTAGGCGTGTTTACTATCAATCTTCAAGTTTTTCAGAATGGAGTACACTCGTACAGAGTTCAAGACCAAATCAGCGTTGTACCATGATTTCATTGAAACGACCGAGATTGACTTACACCATATCAAGTCAGTATTCAATTTACGTCCTTTGGAAGATGCAGGCAACACCACCATCAGGCATCTTGGCCATTCAGGTCTCCTCGCAGTAGCATCCATACCTTTCTCGGTACAGAGCTTAAAATTCATAATTGCTTGTATCAAGCATTATAATCCAGCCACAAGGGAAATACAGTCAGTTGATGGAAGAATCATATGCAGCCTAAAGCCAGACACGATCGAGAAATGCTTCTCCATTCCACCATGGCCTGGAAGCGTTACCATCAATATAGAAGAATGTGAAAGGATATGGGAAGAGCATCAAGAAAAGTATAGCAAGAAGATTGCACACAGGTGGCTGAAAGAGAAACACACTTCATTGCCAAAGGACGTCGAAAGAGGACAGTTTAAGGATGAATTCGCCATAATAATCACCCTACTCAACTGAGTTACTGGTCAGGTGGATGCAACAAAGTTTCAGCCTTGGATGTTCTACGTGATACCTCACATAATGAAGAAAACAAAGTTCTATGACTGGCCTACATTGATCAGTGATTGCCTACATCATCAAATAACCGAGTATTTCAATAGACATGCATTCCACATGGTCTCCTACCTAGTCTACTTGGTTGCCTATCAGGGTAAATTCAGAGGGTTAAACATGGAGGGTTCTTTAAGTGTTCAACATGTCTACAACTACTACACTCAGTTGGAGTTCACTACGGCATCACATCATTACAAACGGGTGAATGAAGCATTCTTAATCTACACAGTGCGTGACTTGGACAATGAGTTACATGTTCACATCTCATCTGTTGCCAGGGTTGCAATATCAGAATGGGCTGATTGGTTTATACAGTTTGCCACTTTCACTTACCTAAGGGTGTACGGTTATTCAAGAGCTCCTCTTATGTTACCAAGGTATCCATCAAATGAAGTAGTGTGTATGGAATTCTTCAGACAGGTATCAAATGTTCACACTCGTCTTCGCAACAAAAAGAAACCAACCTTCAACTTTCCTTTTGCTTTAGGTATTTACAATTGCAGATCATCCGTAGAAGCGAAAATAATGGGTAATGAGTTAGATAAACTTGGTCTCAAGCCTTTCAGCGAGAGACGATCATATGATCCCCATGGTGTCTATGCAGCTCGACTTGGTCAGAACTATGCTCATGTGCCCGCACTTGAAGACTTTTGGGCTAACTGCAAAGACGAGTACGAGGTGCGAAGGCGAAGTAACAGTAGGCTCACCCTTCACCAAATGAAAGATTGTTTATCAGAAGACATTGAAGGGTTATCGGATGATGATGGGGATGTAATTCTCCCAGCCTATACTAGAAATCAGGTTGAACAACAATCTCTTCCACAGGTCAACTGGGCCAACAAAGAATGCATTTAAGTGGAAGAGAGGACACGACAAGTGGTAGAGTACAACAGGACTTTCTTGATTCTCAAAAGAAGAGAGTCCATTCTAGTAGCAGAGCCGCCAAGGAAACATTCATCTCTTCCCTCTTCTTCAAGAGCTCAAACGAAGATGAAAGGAAAAGTTTAGTCTCAAGAGGTTACAAAGGGCAGTAGATCAACAAAGAGTGTAAAGAGGAGGTTGGACTACACAGGTATTGTTATACAGGAGCAGCCTACAGCTGAAACAAAAGTTCCTCCACCAGAGCCCATACTTCAAGAAGAAGTACAAGATAAGCCTTTCATACAAGACCCTTTACTGTCTCCTAGGTCTGTGCCAATTCACATTGATTTGGAAGAAGAGGAGATAGAGGCCGATGTTACAATTATTCCTCCCTTGGATGTTAGTAGAAATACTACATCTTGGCTTGAGAGGTCCTTGGGAAGGACGAGAAGAAGGTCTTCGTATCAGGTGAATGTTGATGACCTTAGCATATACCAGGAAGCACCCAAGAAGAAGGCCAAGAAACAAATGCATTTTGAGAGGAATCTTGAGGGTGAAATGGTTATGGAGACTGCCACGCCTTTTGAAGATAAAATCAGGAATGAGGCGGATGAAGATGATTTCATAATGGTCAAGGCAAACCTTGGTAAAAGTACCCGTCATGCTGATTTGAGTTTGTTTAAGATGGTAACAAAAAATATCCAAGAAAGAGTGCAGAAGGATGGAGAAGACAAGGCAGCCCTCAAGGCTGAAAATCGTCTTCTCCGGTTATGTATTTCAAATCTTATTCAGGGCACCTCACAAACAACTCAGTTGCTGCCACAAGTCTTAGAAACACCAGCTGATTAGCAGCAGTTGAGGCAGTTAGTTATTTGTGGAAAGCAAACTCAGGAATGGATTGAAGAGATCATCATCAGAGGAAAAGAGATTCTAGCACAGGTCTTCCAGTTGAGATACAAAGCTCATGACTTACATCAAGGTATCCAGGACTTTGAGCAGTTGATAGTCGAGTTCAAGCCTATGCACAAAATCACAATTGCAGATTTAGAGATGGCTTATGGCTCTATAATGACAAGAAAACACAAAAGACAGATCCTGGAGTGGAAAGAAGGTCACCTCTTCAAAGTAAATACATATGTCAGAATATCTGAGGAGTTTGCAGCGTGTAAACAAAGAGTTGTTGATACTCTTGGGTTCGTCAGAGAATTTGTTGCAGCAATTCCTTGTCAGTATTGTCTTGAGGATGGCTCATACATTGGGCTTGACGTAGTCTAAGCAGAGTTTCAGAGTATCTTGCATGGCAGCGATGGTAGTGTTGGGAGATTGAAGATGATTTCCATGATGTCAGCGAAGATCGAGAAAGTGGCCAATGAGAGCGAAGATTTCTTGAAATCTATTGAGGATGGTGAAGAAATCCTGGAAAAGTGGCATTTTGCTATTAATAGTATCAAAACTCCCACCAAAGATGAAATTGGCCGCTTTTTAGTGGATGTGATCGAGATTTAAATCTGCTTTCTTCCAGAAGCTTCTTCTATTCTTTCTTTCTATTCTTGTATCATGATTCTTATCCATTCTTTGAGGATAGAAATAAAACAATTGTAACAAGTTGTAATGAATTGGCACTTTCCGTTTTTAGATACTTTCTAGGTTTAGATGTTTTATCTTTTCTAGATTTAGAAATAAAGCTTGCATGTTGGCAAGCAGTAGTTGTAAAAGCAAGGAGATTTTAGGGTTCCCTACTCCTCTGCTTAGTTATAAATAAGAGTAGTGTTTGCTCATTTTTCTTTAACCGTGCTTGTGATAACAGAATCGTTGAGCTTATGCCTTCATGTTTGTTATCAATTTAGTGTCAGTTCACTTTGTGTAAAGAGCAAGTTTGCATGCCTCCTTAGCTGCAAATACTTGTTTAGTGCATGTGTTATGTGTCAATTATAATCTAGTTTTGATCGCATGTTGCAAGTGTTTTGCTACAACTTGCTGTCTCGAAATTGTAATCTTTGTGCTAGAAGTTTGAGTAAATAAAATTTTGAGCGTGCTTTTCCTGCCTTGATATAAATATCTCAGATTTCCGTTTATTGTTTTGTGTTAGAAGTGAGGAAATAAAATCTTGAAGCTTGCTTTGCTGCTCTTGAAATAAAGTCTCGTATTTCCGTAATTCTTTTATGATCTCTTTTTCAACTTGCATTAAATGTATGTTGAAGAAAATTTTGTTTAAGTATCTTTGTCAGAAAATCAACCTCGTCCATTTCTAAACTCTCTTGCTTTGCGTTTACTTGAGAGGGTAGAAACGTTTTAGCATAAGTTAAGTTGTAGTTGTCAAGTTTCATTAAAGGGAAAACCTCAGTTACAACATCTAGTGTTTTATAACCTTGTGTTCTCGCAGCTGAACCAAAAAGATAGGCAAAATTAAGTTTAGTTTATTTTCTTTATGCAACTCAGCAAAAGAGGGAGCTTCCCCTCCTAATTCGAAGAGCAGTTTATTGCACATAGCTGTCCGTTTCCAAAACGCATTCCAGAGGTGAGATTTGAAACGCCAACAATGTTGAAAAAGATGCTTCTTGACGGAGGGGATTTTCAGATTGGCGAAAAGTGCTAAAATATTCTAAGTCTGGAAACTTTTTTACTATGTAACATAGTAGACACTTGCGCAATCAACGTGCAAATCAACTTTACAGTGTCCGTACATGTGGAAATGATGAAGTATAGTCATACACACACTTCAGCAGTCGTAGTACTTCGACATGGTCAACCTCAGTAGCTGATACAATGTTTGCAGAGCACAAAAGGGTGGAAATTATGTAGTTCAAAGCAAATCTGCGCCCCTGTTGCCTAGGGGTGCCCTTCCATTTGAAGGTCAAGATTCAATTGCTTTGGATTGAGAATACATTCATTGTTTTCTGTTTTCAGTCAACTTTCCGACTATCTATGGAGCAAGATCATCTGAGTTGCAGAACTCCGGCAAGCGAAGGTGAAAGCAAAGGTTACAAAGGGTGTAGACATCATGGAGACAGTCTAGAAATGCAGATCTGCGCCCTTGTAGCCCAAGGGCGCCCTTCTTTTTGAAGGCCCAGATCTGAATGCATGTGTTTGCTAATGGATTCAGTCTTTGCATAATTAGTCGGGCTTTCCAATGAGCTATCAAGCGGAGGCGTACATAGTGCAGAACTCCGGTTATCAGTTTCAGAAGATGAGACTGCAGGCAGAATACATGTCACCAGAGATTGCCAGTTCATGGTTTGAGCACCCCTGTAGCTCAGGGGCGCCCTTGAATATGACTCACCAGATGGATGAAATTGCAATTGAGGTCTTCCTGAGATCTTTTCCAATTCAGTCCAACTTCGCAACGCACCAGTTCGCAAGACAATCCGACATTCTGAGCAACCGTGATAGAGGTTCTATTGAGCACGTAAAACAGAGGATGGAAAAACGTAGCTACACACAGTTGCACATCTGTAGGCTAGGGGCGCCCAACCTTTAGGCCAGCCAGATGGGGTTATTTGCATTCGCAGTCTTCACGAGACTTGTGCGCAATTACTCCAGCTATTCAACGAGTCCAACCGACAACCTTTGGGATTTGGTGAATGCTCGTACGTGCGAGGTCAAGGTAGTAATGCTGAAAAGTTGAAGTGATTGGAGACAGCTAAAAAATGACTAAGTATGGCAAGTACACATCTCCTTGAAAAAGGCGCCCCTCTCTTTGAGGCCTTAGAAGCAGTTTTCTGGCTTCGTCCTCTCCAAAGACATCTCTTGTAAGTTGATTCAACTATGTAGAGAGACAGACGACGCGCAAATCAGAGCACTCCAACTCCCGGTGTCAGGGGTCAAAGTATGGTGTTCAGATGAAAGTCACACTTTTGTCAAAATGGTATTTGCATCTTCATAGGCCAGGGGCGCCCATCTTTTTGGGGTTCCTAATTCAGTTTTCAGATACCTTATATACAGTCGTTGGATGCGGAGTACTTCCAGTCACGCAATGAATCTACCATTCAGTCAGCAGGGTTCATCATTCACCGTCAGCGGTAGTTTGAAGCGTCAAATGACAATACAGAGAAATGGCTTAAGTCTGGAATCAGTGCATCAATTTAATCAAAGGTGCCTAATTTTCTAAGGTGTTAGAGGTTGGTTTTAGCAGTTGCAGCTCCCAGTAGACATTTCATCCTTGTCATGTAGGCTTCGCAGTGGATATCTTAGCATAGTCGCAGGCTCATTCAGTCACCCGGAAATCAGAGCTGAACATGGCCAGATGTAACTTTGTAGTCAGCTATAAAGTAGGAGATATTCAAAAATCTTGTAACTCTTGCAAATGGACGCCTAAAAGGTCAAAATTGGACTTTTTAGAATCAGTGAAGTTTGCCGAGCACATCCAGACGCTATTTTTGGTAAAATGATTAAAATAATATTTTTGCATGCAAAACACTAAAAATGGCGATTTTCTTCAAGAGCTAAATATTGACGCCTCTTTTTAGTTTGCATGTTTTAAATTAAAATATTATTTTTATCTGAGACTTAGGGTCAGTGGCAGTTCATCTAGTGAGAGGCCAATCAAATTCTTTCTTCCTGAATTAGGGTTTCAGCATGCATGCATGATGGTACAAATTTGTCTATTTAACCAAGTATGGCGCCTTTTCTCATTCACACAGCTTAGAAAGTTCAAATTTCTTCAAGAGATTGCGAATTTTCATCAGATAATCAAGTTTGAAGGCGACAAAATATTTTTTTGCAGGTACAGATTCAGATTCAACATCAGATTCGAGACAGTGTGGCGATTTTGAAAGAAGAAAAAAAATAATAAAAATGTCTTTTTCTCTTCTAGATTTCTTCCATTTTCTCGTCTTAAATCTCTCGCATGTTCGAAGAATTGGCAAATTTTGGCGAAACAAATCATCTGGGTTGATTTAGAAAAGCTTCCTCAGCAAAACCCATGTGCCAGAATTTTTCAGGAAAATTTGTTCCAGAACATTTGTTCTCGAAGCTTGAATTTTCTCAACCAAAATTCCTTTTCATGGTTGAGTAAAAGTCAAATTTTTACATTTTTGACGTTTTGGGTTGTTTTAGAATCATTTTCTGGACAAAACCCATATCTCAGAATTTTTCGTAAAAATTCTCATCCGACGAGCTATTTTTAGCCTTAGCAGGTTATTTTTAGCTTTCCAGAAAAGTTGTCAGAATATAGCTGTGTTCACAGTCAACAGGCGAGTTTTTCAGAATGCAGTTCACTCAGCTCGAATTCAAGACCAAGTCGGTCTTAACTCATAACTTCATCAGAACAGTTGATACGAATCTGCACAAGGTGCTTCCAGAAGCAGTTTTGGATCCACTCAAGATCAGAGATTCAATAATCAAGAACATTCAGCAGTCAGGGTTACTTGAGGCCGCTTCCGTACCTTTCTTAGTTCATTGTGTAGAGTTTGTAATATCTTGCATTAAGCATTACAATTTTGCTACATGGGAGATACAGTCAGTAGATGGGCGTATCATATGCAGTCTCAAACCCCTTGACATCGAGCGAAGTCTGGGTATTCCTTAACATCTAGATGGGTTGGTCATTTCCATGAATCAGAGTGAGCAGGCATTCAATGCTGAATTGGATAAGTGTCAAAGTAAGATGATGGAGAGGCGGCTAAAACAAAAGAAGACCAAGTTGCCAAACAATGTAGGTCGTGGCGAGTTCAAGGATGAATATGGTATTCTGACCACATTGCTTAATCGTGTCTCAGGTCATGCAGATGCTAACAAATTTCACCCGTGGATGTATTATATCATTGGTTGAATCATCTCTAGGCAAGAGCATTATGACTGGGCATCCTTCATCAGCGATGCTATTCACGAGCAAATCACCGATTTCCTAGCTGAACACCAGTTTCATGTGTTCTTACTTTGTGTACTTGATCGCCTATCAGGGTCAGTTTAACGGGTTGAACACAGTGGGCATACTCAGTGCACATAAAGTCTATCGATACTATGACCAGCTTGAGTTCACAAAGGCTGAAAGTCATTTTAAACTCTAAGTTACCGATTCGTTTTTGGATTCGGGTACGGGTACGCGAATTCGGTACGGGATTTGGTCAAAAAAAATTTTGGGGTTGGACACGGCTTGGATTCGGCAATACAAAAAACATATAAAAATCAGAAATATATACATATTTGCAGCAGTAATTGAGTTTAGAATACACCACCATATTAATAGTCTAATAACATAGCAAAAATACATCACCACTTTCATAGTCACTAAGTCAAATATTAAAATATTAATGATTACTCGAATGTCATGATACGGATATATATTATATATTATAAATTTATAAATTAAAGTTCAAACATAAAATGTCAAGTGTTTACAATCAGCTATTATTGATCAATGATCAATTTGAATCATATGGGTCATCAAAAAAAGCAGCATCATCAGCATCATTAGATGATACATTTTGTGTAGAACCACAAACAACATTAGTGGCACTCGCACAAGCACTGCCACTAGCACTAACACTACCACTCTCATGCTTAGTAGCTGCTTCAGGCTCATATTCATCATCAATATCAAGTGCAGCTAAGTGACTTGTGGAAGCATCCAAGTCAAGTTGCTCTGGCTCAATATCCCACCTCCTTGTGTCTCCTTCTTTGTAGGAACTTTGCTTATGTGTAAGGAGGCGCAAGTTTGAATGCACATACACCAAGTCCTCTGCCTTTTTTGAATGTAGCCTATTGCGTTTTATTGAGTGGATGAAGGAGTATGTGCTCCAATTCCTCTCAGAAGCCGATGAACTAGCAACCTATTAAGACCAAATTAAATAGTTAAGAGTTACAAAATTAATAAAAATAAAAATAAAAAATAAAAATTAAAATTATTCTTGCATGTATTCTTGCCCGTGGAAGTACCACCAACTATGAGCATCAACCCTGACCTTGTCTCGAAGAGCATCCATATTCTGATCAATAGTATCGGAGCATGCAAAAGCCATGAACTCAGCCCTCACTCGATCACGTTGGTCACGATCACTGAAGATTCTACGAAGTGCTGCCTTGTACCCTTGAGCCACTTCAACATCCCTATATGGAGCAACTCTTGATGAAGTAGAAAGTATCTCAGGACTATAATATTTGGGACTCAATGCAAAAGCGAGAAGATGCAATGGAGTGGTCATTTTGTTCCATCTATCAACCATGATTTCCTGTAGCGCTTTGAAGAATTTTTCTTCAGGATCTTCCTCTTTTGCATTGATAATGGTTTTCATATTCTCAATCATTGAGTCAATACCATCATATACTTCTCCCAAACAAGGTCTATCCATGTCTGTGTAACGGATCATGCTCAATATAGGCTCAGTGAAACTAACCAGGTACTCAACACGATCCCACCAACTATCATCTAGGAACCTTTGCCTGACCCTATTTGCCCTTTCACTGCTAGATTGCCTCCATATGGACCAATTAGGGCTGATTACCATGGTACAAAGTGCCTCACGAACCTTTATAAGTCGCCTCAACACAATTGTGTTGGAGGCAAAACGGGTCTCAGCAACCTGTTTGGAAATCAAAATTAAAATTAAAATATAATTTAAATTTATAAATACTTTACAAAATCAAAATTTAAAATCAAATGAAAATTTAAAATTTAAAAATATTGAGAGTTAACTTACCTTCAACAATTCCAATTTTGAGAATTGTCTGAATATTCCTTGTGTCATATGATGGTTGGTGACAAACATTTGGATGTCTTCGCCCTCAGCATACAACTGTTTGATCCACTCAATTTTGGATCCAATTTTTTGTAGCATTAGATTGAGGGAGTGGACAGCACAAGGTGTCCAAAAAATGTGGGGATACTTTTCCTCAATCATTAACCCTGCAGCCCTACAATTTTTGGCATTGTCGGTTACAACTTGCACAACATTTTGATGGCCCACTTCTTCAATAGCTTGGCAAAGGATGTTAGCAATAAATGGACCATCTTTCACCTATCCTTCACAATCCACTGCTCTCAAAAACATTGCCCCTTTAGGGGACACGGCAATAACATTGATCAATGGGCTATTTTTCGCATCTTTCCATCCATCAGAAACGATGGTCACCCCTGTTTCGATCCATGAATCCCTTATGGGCTTCAAAGAGTCTGCTACATGTTTCACCTCTTTCTCCAATAAGGTGCAACGCATCTTCTCAAAACCTGGGCCCTTATACCCCTTTGGAGCCTCATTAATAGATTTCACCATTTTTTGCCAATATGGTGAACGAACAACGTTTAATGCCAATCCATTGGCATAGACACATCTTGCTATGTCTTGATCAGCACTATCTCTTGCCTCATTCTGAAATGAAGCTTCCAACGGTCCCTTAGATCTTTTATTTGATGAGGGCACGGTTTGCTGTTGAGGGATGTTCATAAATGGATGGCTTTGTGTAGGTGGAATATAAGTAGGTGGTGGTGTAGGGGGTTTCATGGATCGAGATCCTTTGGCTTTCCTCAAAGGATGGCTTGTTTTAAGATTACTAGTTGTTTGCTCTGATTTTTCTTGCTCAGCAATATATTTCAACACTACATCATCTGGAAGGCCTTTGCCATCACCAGAAGGAGGTCCTGGACAAGGTTTGATGCCATTATCAGGGATCTTACACAAGTGGGCTCTCACTCGACTGTATGAGCTCGTATATTGAACTTTGCAATGACCACAAATCCAAATAAATACTCCACCACCTGGACATTGTTGAACCATTTCTACATATTTCCAAAGGGGGGAGTTTGCATTTATTTTGAAACGAGATTGGCCTGAGGAAGAAGTGGATACCATTGTAATACCTAAGGCACAACAAATTGAAATAATTTTGGTATTGAGATTTGAAACTAAAAACCTTAAAAGAATGAGAACAATCAACAAAACAATAAAAACAAAACAAAATAGTTCATTTGTTAAAAAAAATGTAAGAAAAAAATAAAAAACTTCAAAGAAACCTACCTCTTTTGAACAAATCTTGCTCTACAATCTTCTTGGCAACAAACGGACACTTGCAAGTGCTTAGGAATAGCACAACAATCAACTTTGAACAACCAACGATCAGCCTTCAAGTCTATTCAAGCTTGTGCAAGCAAGAGAGAAAGTTCAGCAATGGAGGCAAAAAAACTTGTTTTTCATTCACAAATTGTTAAATGAGATTGTTTTTACCTATTTAGTGTGTTTGAAGGGACGAATTAGGGTTGCAATGATTATTAAAATATTTAGAAGTCAACATTCGGTCAAAAAAATGAATAAAAAATGAAAAAAAATCGCTTTTTTCCGTGGATTGGGCGTTTTCACGACTGGATTCGTCACGGATTCGCCTTGGATTCGTTTTGCCGTATCCTGGATGAATCCGCAGGCACCCGGCGAATCCAGGTCGAATCCGCAAGTAGAAATACGTTTTCTGGGCGAATTTGAGGCGTACCGTACCCGAATTTCGTACTCGGTACGTATCGAATCGTATCCAGGGCCATTTTTAGGCTAATCGGTAACTTAGTAATTTAAACGTGTGCAGGAGGCTTTCTTGACATATACAATGAGAAACTTGGACCGGGAGTTGCACATTCTCATCTTGACAGTTGCCAGAGCAGCAATGGAGAATTGGGCAGATTGGTACATTCAGTTCCCTATAGACACCTATATCTGTGTCTATGGATACACAGGAAAGCCAGCTATGTTACCATGTTATCCTTCGGATAAGACAGTGTTCATGGAGTTCCTGAGGCAGTTGTATGAGGTTCACAAACGTTTGTGCCACAAGCGTAAACAAGCTGCCAACTTTCCTTTGCAGTTCGGGATATATTGGTGCAAGACAGCAGTTGATGCTAAGGTTGCAGGACAAGAGTTGGAGAATTGCAAACTCAAGTACCTGGTGGATACACGCACATATGATCCTTGGGGTCATTACGCAGCTCACCTTGGTAGTTGCTCTTATCACAAACCTACGATGGAGGACTACTGGGTGAATTGCAAGGATGACTTCGAGGTACGTAGACGTAGCTACGACAGGTTCTCTCTTCCGTAGATATCTGTCTTCTTGGCAGAAGAGGTGGAAGGTTTGTCAGAGGATGAGGGAGATGCACTTCCTCAGTTTTATAGAGAGCAGGTTGATGGACAACCATTGCCGTTAGTGAATTGGTATGTTAAGGAGTTCTCATCAGTGAAGGCGAGGTCGAGCAGAGTTATCCAAAATAGTATGCTTTATCTAGAAAGCAGAAGGACCAGAAGAGCATCCATGCCTAGAGCAGAGCCGCCACCAGCAGGACTTGTACTACCCTCTTCGTCAAAACCCAAGCAAAAGAAGAGAAGTAACCCTCCTAGGAATAATCTGACGCCTAGTAACTCAAGGGGAAAGGCGCCCATTGCCATTTCACATGTAGAGCCTGTCAGAGAAGTTGTTTAGACTTCACCACAGCCAGAGGTTCAGCCACATATGCCGTCACCAACACCAGTGCAGCCTCTAGTTCCAATTCACATTGATTTGGACGTGGACTCACCACCTCACAGTGACCCTTCTACACGTTCACTTTCATCAGATCCTCCTATGACTAGCACAGATCATTCCAGTGGGATTAGTCGGGATTCGTCTTGGCTTGAGAGTCAATTGGGAAGAAAAAGGAGACAACCATTTTATGTACTTGATCATTCAGATTTCAATCATGACCATCAAGATGTGCCTGACAAGAGGATCAAGAAACAGGTCCACATTGAGAGGAATGCAGGGAAGGAGATCATTGTTGAGACTGCTGCACCTCCAGAGGATAAGAGTTTGGACGAGATGGAAGTTCAAGATTTCGAAGTGATCATAGTCAACTTCGGTAGAAGTACTCGCCAAACAGATATTGACCTCCTATAGGTTGCCATAGATAACACAAGAGATAGAATGGTGAAGGATGGAGAAGATAAATCGGCCCTCAAGGCTGAAATACAACTTCGCTAGTATATATCTAGCCTTGTACACAGGATAGGGGATGCTGTCACCGCGCTTCCACATATGTTAGAACCATCGGCAGAACAGGGTCAGCTTGATCACTTGGTTGCATATGGGAAGTGGTTGGATGAATGGGAGGATGAGTTTGTTGCTAGAGGCCGCCTTGTACTTTCAGAGCTATATCAGTTGCGATACAATGCACGTGAGCTTCGTCTACAACTTTAAGATGAGGAGTGTGACTTGGCTACCAGTAGACCCAGGGACGAGATCCTGATTGCTTACCCGGGGTTGTCATTGACTCAATCACAGATGTAGAAGATAAGGAAGATGTCTACATTTGGAGAACACAGTTGATCTTGAAGGCTAAGATAGAGGAAACGATAGCATCTGAGTTGGCTAAGAGCAGAGAGCATGTTACTAGTGCACCCCGCTATGTGAGAAACTTTGTGTCTCAACTACCATACCAGTATCAGCGTGTGGGTGGTGACTATGTTGAGCTTGTTGACGTTCAGTCAGAGCTCCAAGCACTTATTCACGGTATTTTCAGTGGTGAGACCATTGGTTGTAAGATGAATCAACTTACAGCCATGTCAGCATTGTTTGATGAGGCAACCAGGAGTAAAGGCGAGTTTCAGTGTGAGATGACTAGTGGAGAAGACATGCTGCATAGACATGGGATTCTTCGTCAGAGCTTCAGTTCCCTAGAGGGTGATGCAATCAATAACTTCGTGGATGGGTTGATTGCTCGAGATCAGGGCCAGTAGACTTCAGTTTCAGCCTTCCAGGATAGACTTCATGCACGATAGTTAACTTGACGCTTCTTTCCAAGTTAACTTGTTGTTTCACATCTCGCACATGTCTATCTTGGAAACATCTACATTACACTTGGAGTTTCTATTCTAGGATTTTACGTTAATTGATGGTAGTATTCCAGTTAACTTGCTTTCAATAAGGACGTGCTTGCTTGCACATTGTCCACTTAGATTAGATGTTTCAGTTAACTGATGGTAGCTTGCCAGTTAACTGTATAGTTTCCATTATTAGGGTTTAGAAATAAGATCTTGCATGTACTGCAGGACTGTACTTGACTCGAGGTGATTTTAGGGTTGCCTACACCTTTGATGTCTATAAATAAGAGCTTTCAGCTCATTTGTAAAGAACTTTTGCTTGATAACATACATGCTGCGCCTACCTTGCCTGTAGTATTGTTATTATTGTATCTGTTCAAAGAAATTTTGCACGAGAGATTAATATATGCTGTGCCTACCTTGCCTGTACTATTGTCTTTTTGTATCTGTTCATGAGCATTTGTTTTGATAATGAATTGTTATGCCACTCGGGTTTCATGCAATTATTATGGTGAATGCTTGCCTTAGTTAGATATAGTGGCTAGTTCGATTGTAGATTGTACGCGTGTCTCGCCTATGCAATTTGCTGTCCTAGTTGGCTATCTTTTGTGTTCTGTTATCAATAAGCCTATTCAAATTGAGCAAATAGTTGTGCCCACCTTGCCTTCATGTTGAGAGTTCGTACTTAAAGCTTATCGTGTGTTGTGTGTGATAATAAGCTTATTTAGCCAAGCAAATAGTTGTGCCCACCTTGCCTTCATGTTGTGAATTTGTACCCGGCTTATTGTGTAAAACCATTCCTGCTCCGTTTCCTCATGCTCTGTTTACTTGAGGAAACTGGATAGATTTAAAGTAGTTAGCTTAGTTGTAGTTAAATGATTTGCGGAACCAGAAAATCCTTAGCTGCAACGTTCTAGGTTTTCTTAACCTTGTGTCTCTTCCAGCTGAGATAAAAAGATAGGATTTAGAATACTTTACTTTTCCAAGCATATCAACAAAAGAGGGAGCTTCCCCTCCTAATTTGTAGAGCACTCATTACGCAGTGTGCATAGCTGTCCATTCTAACTTACACACCAGAGGTGTTAGTTATTATGCCAATAGGCATCATTTCTCCATTATTTCTTGCAGGTTGAGGCTAAAATCAGCTATTTTCTCTCCAACGCCTTTTGAAGGAGCAAACGGAGGCCATTTTCAATGTTATTCGAGGTTCTTCGTTCAGGTTGCATAGAGGAATAATTTTTCATGCTTCATTTTTCCAGCCGGTTCTTGATAGGGATTCATCAGATTGGGATTAGAAGAGGCGTTTTCCTTGAGGATTGACAGATGCAGAATATAATTTCTATCTTCTCCCCCTCACATTTTTTCTATCCTTGTCTTAGGTTTTCTCTCGCATGTCCAAGTAAACGACAATTTTTCACAATTCTGGTCATCTAGGTTTGTTCAGAATAGTGTTGGCAACAAAACCCACGTGCCAAATTTTTTCAGGAAAATTGCCCCCGTTGCCCCCTATTTTTAGGGTTTCCGAAAAAAGTCATCATTTCTAAAAACGGAGAATCTGGGTTTGATCAGCTCGCATGTGCCAATAAAACCCATATGTCTGAATTTTTCGGGAAAAATAGCCCTTGGTGCCTACATCCCTTGCAACTTCTGTTATTGAAAAGCTCTTGCATGCCTAAGGAAAAGTTAGTTTTTTGAGTTTATGATAATCTAGGCCGACTTAGAAATACATTCTCTACAAAACCCATATCTCAAAAAATTTAGTGAAAATTGCCCCTCGACAGGTTATTTTTAGCCTCACCGGAAAAGTTGTCAGAACATATCCGTGTTTGCAGTCAACAGTCTAGTTTTTCAGTATGGAGTTCACTCAGATTGAATTCAAGACCAAATCGGTGTTGATTCATGATTTCATTAAAACAACTGATACTCATTTACATCAAGTGGATCTAGAGGTTAACTTGAACGCTTCAGAAATAGACCAAACCACACTTCAGGACATCAAGGAATTTGGATTGCTTGAAGCAGCCTCATTTCCCATCTCAGCACAGTGTATAGAGTTTGTAATTGCTTGTGTAAGGCATTACAATCCTACTACATGAGAAATTCAATCAGTGGATGGGCGAATGATATGTAGTTTCAAGCCCAAAGACATCGAGAAGTGCTTCGGTATTCCTCCAAATACAAGTAATTTGGCCATATCCATGGAGGAGTGTGAGAAGGCGTTCAATTCTAAAAGGGAAAAATGTCAGAGAAGAATGGCAGAGAGATGGCTCAAACAAAAAAGAACTAATTTGCCAAAGAATGTGGGTCACGGAGAGTTTAGAGATGAATATGCGATAATGATCACCCTACTCAACCGGGTCACCGGTCAAGTAGATGCCAACAAGTTTCAGCCTTGGATGTATTACATTATGGCTCAACTTGTCAATAATAAGGAACATTATGACTGGGCTTCTTTGATCAGTGATGTTCTCCACAAACAGATGACCGATTTCTTGATAGCTCACGAATTCCACATGTGTTCATATCTTGTGTATATGATAGCCTTTCAAAGCCAATTTAGAGGGTTGAGTACTGTGGGAATTCTAAGTGTACAGAAAGTTCATCAGTATTATTCGCAACTTGAATTCACACAAGTAGAGCAACACTTCAAGCGGGTGCATGAATCATTCCTAATGCACACAATGAGGAATCTTGATCATGAATTATATGTGTGTATTTCAACAGAAGCCAAATCAGTGATGGTAGATTGGGCGGATTGTTTCATCTAGCTCCCTACTTTTGCCTACATCTGCTTGTATGGATAATCTGGTCATCTAGCCATGTTACCCCGTTATTCGTCGGATAAGGTGGTATTCATGGAGTTTCTACGGAAGTTGCACGAAGTCCACTCCTATTTGCGCAAAAAACGCAAGACGGCTGCCACTTTTCCATTTTAGATGGGGATTTATAGGTGTAGGTTAGTAGCTAACGCCAAGGCTATGAGCCATGAGATGATGAGACTTAACCTTAAGTATCTCATTGAAAGACACTCATACGACCCTTGGGGTCACTTTTCAGCAAGCCTTGGCGGTCGTTCTTCACACAAACCTTCTATGGAAGACTATTGGTCCAATTGTGAGGACGAGTTCGAGGTGCGAAACTATTGGTCCACCTGTGAGGACGAGTTCGAGGTGTGAAGGCGCAACTACAACAGGTTCACCCTTTCACAAATTGCTGATTTTATGTTAGAAGATGTGGAAGGATTATCAAATGATGATGGGGATGTCACATTTCCTCAATTCTTCAAAGATCAAGTTGACACACAACCGCTTCTAGCCGTTGATTGGTACGCCAAAGAAAACACATCTATTAAGGAAAGAATAGGCTCATTTGTTAGAAATAGCATACTTTACTTGGATAGCAAGAGAACGAGAAAGGTAGTCATACCAAACACAGAGCCGCCACTGGTTGCTACTTCACTACCTTCCATGTCAAGATCAAAACCCAAACAAAAGACATGGAGTAACCCTCCTAAAGGAAGCAGAGTGTCAGGGAATACAAAGGGAAAGATGCCAATTGCTGATATAAACCAGCAAGAACTACCTGTGGAGATAGCCACAAATACAACTGAGAATGTGCCAGAAACATAAACAGAGCCTCCCATTTCGTCACCACCACAATAGTCTCTAGTTCGCATTGACTTGGATCCAGAACCACCACTACGTAGCAATGCTTCAACGCATTCTCACTCATCAGGAGTTCCTAGGACTATCACCAATCCTTCCAATGAGATTAGTTGAGATTCGTCTTGGCTTGAGAATCTCTTGGGAAGAAAGAGGAGGCAGCCATCCTATCAACTGGACTTTGCAGAATTTGATCATGTCTACCAAGACACGCCAGATAAAAAGTGCAAAAAGAAAGTTCATGTGGAAAAGAACGCTGACAAGGAGATTATCATTGAAACTGCCAAACCACCAAAGGATAAAAACTTGGATGAAGTAGAAGTTGATGACTTCACTTTAATAAAGGTCAACCTTGGCAAAAGCACACGCTAAGCAGATATGGATCTCCTCGAAGTTGCGACAAAAAGCATAAAGGAGAGAGTGATAAAGGATGGTGAAGGTAAAGCAACCCTCAAGGCTGAAAACCAGCAACTTCGCCAATATATCTCTAACCTTATGCACAACATTGAAAATGTCATTGCCTTGCTCTCGCAGATGTTAGAGTTACCAACATAACAAAATCAGCTAAGTCAGCTGATTGTATATGGGAAGCGCCTAAAAGACTGGGAAGAATAATTTGTCACAAGGGGCCGCTTCATACTTTCAGAGTTGTACCAGTTGAGGTACAATGCCCACAAACTTCGCCTACAGATTCAGAAGTCGGAGCAAGACATAGCAGTCGACAAAGCATAGAATGAGATCATGATCTCTCACTTGAGGATGGCATATGACTCGGTTACAACAGAAGAGGATAAGGAAGCGGTTTTTACTTGGAGAGCAACAAATCTTCAAGGTAAAAACACATGAAACAATTTCTATAGAATTGACCAAGAGCAAAGAAAAGGTGGCAAGTGCACTCAAGTTCATAAGAACTTTCAAATTGCAAGTCCCTTGCCATTATTAGCATGAGGGTGGTGAATTCATCGAGCTCGCCGATGTACAGTTGGAGTTTCAAAAACTCATCTATAGCATTTTCAGCGGTGATTTAGTTGGCTGTAAGTTGAGTCAACTTGTAACCATGTTAGCACAATTTCATGAGGCGGCCAAGAGTGGAAGAGAACTGCAAAGTCAAATCACAGATGGTGAAGAGATGCTACGAAGACATTGAGTACTTCAAAGGAGTATTAGTGCTCCAAATCGTGATGCAGTTAACAATTTGTTGGAGGAGTTGATTGCTCGTGATCAAGTCCAGTGAACTACTAAGTCAGGGCATCCCACCTTTTCAAGATAGACATTAACCACAACAGTTAACTTGACGCCTCTTTCCAAGTTAACTCGTTGTCCCACCTATTGAGCATGTCTATTTTGGAGTCACCTATGTACATATGGAGTTCTAGTTTAGTTTAGAATCAGTTAATTGAAGTAGTTTTTCCATTAACTGTTAAGTTACCTGCATTTAGACATAAGAATAAATCTTGCATGTGGCAAGAGCTGAATCTAAACTCAAGGAGATTTTAGGGTTCCCTACTCCTTTGAGCTTCTATAAATAAGAGCATCTTGCTCATTATTTCTTTAACTTTTGCTTGTGATAACAAATTGTTGTGCCTACCTTGCCTGCAATATTGCTATTTTGTATTGGTTCACTTTGTTTAATATAAAGTTGGTTTGATCATCTATTGTGTGTTTGTTTCAATCATGCAATTTGCTGTCCCAAATTTACTATTGTTGTTTCAATAATCTTTCTTTCAATCTAGACCTCAAATAGAGTGTTTCACCTCCTTGGGAATTTAGAGATGAAGATTATCGTTTAATGTTGTTTTTAATAATCTTCTTTTCAGCCTACACCTCAGATAGAGTGTTCCACCTCCTTAGGAATCCTAAAAACTAGCTTGCCGTTCCATGTTTGTTTCCAATAACCTTTATTTCAGCCTACACCTTGGATAGAGTGTTTCACCTCCTTGGGAATCCTAAGATAGAGTTTATCGTCAACCATTCCCAATTGCTCCTAGGTCCTCTTGTTCTGTTTTTCTTGAGGAAATAGGATAGATTAAAAGTTAGCTTAGTTGTAGTTAAGATCTACAAAACCAGAGAAAACCTTAGCTGCAATGTATTTGGTTTTATAACGTTGTGCCTCTACTAGCTGAGTCAAAAAGATAGGAATTTAGATCACTTTGCTTTTTACGCATATCAGCAAAAGGAGCTTCCCCTCCTAATTTGAAGAGCAATTAATACTGTGCATAGTTGTCCATTTTCAATACACACTCCAGAGGTGCAAATTGAAACACCAACAATTTTCTAATGTGGCCTTGTGATTGAGCAGAGATGTGTTAAGAAAGAACTGACTCCTCATAGCTTTTGGAATTGCAACTTGCCATTCAATGCAAAATCGTATGGGGAAGTGGTTAGACAAGATAACTTCAACCAACAACTCAACAAGAATGAGTAGTAGTCAACAAAAGTGAAGAAAGATTGCGCTAAAATCATGGCACGATCAAGTTGCTTTAAAACTCTGTCAAGCTCGGACCGCAAGTTGGTCCATGTGTACTAAGGTGATTGACCAGGACAACTAGAATTGGGATAAAAAAAGCCCCAATTTATTAGACATGTAAAACCAAGCCTTTCTTTTGCTAGTTGTCTAGTGCATGGGCAAAGTTCCACATTTATCGTGGGGCTGCTCAATCATATTGAAATCCCCACACAAAACACAAGTAGCAACCAACATTGAATTGACTATCCAACACCAGAGGGCAGATTTTTCAACATCATTGGAAGCATAAACATTAATCACCCCAAAGGAATGATTATTCATATGGAAAAGAGCCCAAACCACTTAGTGGGGTCACATCCATGATTGACTAAAAGTTGATGCCACGTAGGTGAGAGAAAGGCAACAACTCCACCATGACCAGCCTCACGGTTGGAACAAAGAGAAAAGATGGAGGGCCAAGTGACATGGCATGTAGCAGAAAGCAAGAAATCAGACACTTTGACCTCCTAAAGGCAAATGATGTCTAATTCTACGAATTGAGTACGAACATCACAAATCGAGTTTTTTTGAGGGAGGTTTTTGAGACCTTGCACATTCAAGGAAATACAATTTATCTAACAATCAAGAGGCATTTCCTCATTATCCAACCTGTCAAGGGCAAAATAATCTGAATCAAAGTGTTGAGGGCATTAAAGCGACCATTTTGAACATTGAGTTGGCCCAACTGCCTATGTTGCGGCACAAACTCACCTTCTTCCAAACGCTCCAATGGGCTATGAGATCTCATTTGGCCCACCAATGGTGGGGAAGTATGTCGAACATGACCAGCCTGGGGTTGCGAAGCAACCAAACTAGGTTAGGAAGTAGAAGTTGTAATTGTGTTTGACACAAATGTGTCGACTAGCTTTGAAATTGGTGGAGCTGAATCTCCTTGCCCCGAGGATTTGATGGCGTTTGGAATTGCTAGCATTCTTGGCTTTGCGGCTAACTACAATAGACCAACCTACCTCCTCTTTTGGAGGAGGTGGCAAACTCGTGGATGGCTAAGAAATGGGTTTGGGGCATTGAGAGACTAGCAGACAATCCCTAATCTTATGATCAGAGGCTTGACATCGATAACAAGTGTTTAGAAGGTTAATGTATTGGATTCTCTAGGAGTAATGAGTCCCGCCGATTTGAATATCCACATTTTTTTGAGGTCCTTTGAAAGGTCAACCTCAACACAGACTTGATGATTAGGCTATGCTGAATAAAATTTGTTGGGTTTTGCACAAATGACAGAACCCACTGAGGAAGCAATCTAGTTAAGAAAATTCTAGAAAGGCAGAGGTAAGCATGGGAATTCAACCCAAATCAGGTCACAAAGAGACTTTTTGTCTATGATTGAAAAGTTACGGGTCCAAGGTTTAAACATGAGGAAAGGAGAACAAACAAGCCATGGGACTCGGGTAAGAACAACCTGTGCATGATTGGCTTCAACAAAACGAGAAAGGGAAAATCCTTTTGAAAGGTTTTGTACAACGACGGGGCAAATCCTATGTGGGACCCAAGATTTGGTAACCCAGTCCTGGAGCACACATTCAGAGAGCACCCTTCCCACAAAATATCTAATGAGAGTGAAATTTTTAAGCCATTTGTAGGATTCGTCAAACTCTGGAATTGGAAGAACAATATTAGGAGGTGGGTCAACAGACTTACCTTGTGGAACACCTTCGGGACGAATTTCTGGGGTCGTTTGGGCATGGGAGCCATGAGATAATCAAGCTTTCAACTCCAACTATAGCCAATGCAGAGGAATGAAAAGTTGAGGCCATTTAAAGGGGCAGAGAAAAAGGCCCTTAGGTTGAGCACATGCAATAGGACCTCAATAAATGCAAATGAGTGCTACAAGGATCCCGCAAAAACTTTTGGTATGACATGCACACAACAAAGCCAAGAAACCCTAGCAGAGCCAGTTCGCCGCTAACTCGTCTTTCAAATGAAAGTTTTTTTTTTTACTAAGTCTTTTGACTTTCAAATACAAATGGGAAAAAAGACAAGGTTCATAATTTTTCATAAGTGAAATCTAATGATTTTATTGGATTATAATGAATTAAAATTTAAATCAACAGTTTATAAATTTGTGTATTCACTTTTTTTAATATTTTGTTGTGAAATATTTTATTTCATTTGTTAAAGATTGTTTTCATAGTTTTATTTAATGATAAATAAGTTGTGTTTGAAATTAGGATTTTAATTTCTGTTTGAGATCAATATTAGTGGTAGTCACTTGTTCTGTTATAATATTTTTAACCATAATCAAAATAATTAGAAAAATCTCAAATCAAACAATCCAACATAATTTAAAAATTTTAGAACTCCCTAATTTTAATATATAATTTCAGCTGTATTTTGCTGCTCTAAAAGTGAAGAAAATTGATTTTTTAAGTCGCATAGTAAATGCAATGCACAATCAGTTCTCTGATATGGGGCATTAAGAACCACAGATTCCACTCTTGTTTTATTTCATTTTACCAATATATTTAAATAACAAATTTTATTTTTCTGTAAGAAAATAATTTCCTTCGTTGCAAGAGCAACAAAGTGCTGTTGGAAGAAGAATTATGTTTTCTTCTTTCTTATAATAGAAATAAGCTTAAAAATATAAGATTAGAAATCTGGGCACTTGACTAGTAATTTAGTAAGTTCCTACTGATATTTGTCCCTCAAATTTCATTTGCAATGCCAGCCGCTAGACTTTGTCTTAGTGAAAGTACCAACTTTTTAGCTTTAGTATTGGTGGGAAGGCACTTCAAAGTTCAATGTACTCCCAACTCAGATGTAGGGATAAGATTTCAGCTGTTTGACTGTAAGGTTCACCTGAAAAATAGGATTTTAAAGGTGGTTGAGACATCTTTTTAAGTATTGTAATTTTGTAAATTATTGCAATAGCATTGAGTATTGAAGGTTCATCTTCTTTTAATGAATGAGAATGAGAGCATTTATTTTATTAAGAACTAATTTTTAAATAATATGTTCAAACTATTTTAGAAACTTCGATATAGGCATTTAAATTCATCTCTCATTATATATTTCAATCTTAACTCTTAAAATTTATAATTGAATTCTTTATCATCATATCCTTTTTTCTAGAAAATTAGTTTTATTGAAGGTGAGTTTGTTCTTTGCTATAATATTAATGTGGCTCTGACCAGCAAATAATTTTTTATATATTTTCTTACATTTCTCACTGTTGTAATTCTTTAAATAATATTGTGTGAGTTTTACAAAGTTCATAAATTCAATAAATGTAACTAATTTCCAAACACATTGCAATGATAAAGACTAACTAGTAACAACACTAATTATTAACTCTACTTTCAAACATGTTGTGATAGCAGAAACTTGTTGCTATGCAACACTTGTTGATCAGAAGAAAAGAGAGAGAGGGTTATTATGCAGGCAGATCAGTCCATCAATCTATGGTCAGGAGAAGGGGTTAAAGGGAGTTCCGCTGGAACTCCTTTTGACTCTAACACTGCTCTTTCTTCTGCTGCCAGTGTCAATGCTGCTTCTGGGGATTCAAACTATGGATCTCAAGGATTACCTCAGGATTTTGAAGTATGTTCTATTCTCCTTTTTCCCTTTTATCTAGATCTAGGTATTTAAAAAAAAATCTGGATTGCCCATCTACCCACTTACTCTAAAGTAGGAATAAAAGCCGTATGTTTGGAGCATTAAGGGTTTTAGTGATTTGGGTTTATATCATTTAATTTTTTTTAGTGGAATTGGGTTTTTTTCACCGTTTAGTCCGATTAAATACTTGTTGGGTTTTGGTTTTTAAATCTGTTTTATCCTGTTAGAGGACTGCGGTCTATTAAATTTTATTGCCCATGAACAACTCCAACATTTTATTTTTGTTTTTGGGGTTTTTGAATATTTTTGTATCATACACATGGAATTTTGAAATTTTTATCGTCTGAGCTGAACGAAGAGATTTTACTGAAATTGTGATCCTTTTTTGGGGCAATTTGTTTATTGAAGTTTTGGCTCCTTAGTATGTGTTGTTGCTTCTTTGTTTTCTTTCCTTCCCTTGATATGATGGATGGATAGATAATATTTTTAGCATTAGATCTGATTGCACCTATAAGCAGGCCCTACTCTCTATGGGGTGGTATGTTTAAAGGTCTTTGCATCACTCTTCAATTGATTGAACTGCTTTGGGGTCACTCTTCACTCTTGAAGCATTTTTTTTAAAGATAACTATATGTGGCGTAGACTGCAATGCTCCTCTTGCTATGTGTATCTAATTTTTTGCAGCAAGTCAAAGGCCTGATAACTATCTTTAAAGGGTTGATAACTTTCTTACACTCTTAATAAGCTTTGCATACCATCTTGTCAATGATTCACTGAAAGGCAACTATACTGCCACAACGATACCTGTATTCCTTCAACAGGTTCCATTGATTCATTGAAGTGCTCAATTTTGAATCTCATTCCTTCAACAAATGCCACATCATATTACTATAATGCAGCACAATGTGCTTTGTTGAGATTTGTCCGGAGTCTGTATATAGTGTACAACATAGGATGGTGTATTATTTTTAGTCTGTTTACATTGTAGTTGAATGAAGTGGCTTTGTTGTATTTGTGATCCTTTTTTGTGCCAACTTACTCATCAAGTCTTTTGCTACTTTTTATAAGATGTTACTCATATGTTTTTTCTTCTTCAATAAAATATTGTTAGTATGAATGAATAGATAAGATTTTTGCACTAGATACGATTGCACCTTGGCATGGCCTGCTCTTTAATAGGTTGGTCAGGAAAAAATGTCTTTTAGTCACTTTTTAATTGACTGAACTGCTTGAGTCAAATTTCACTCTTGAAGCTGTTTGTTTTGAGAAGCCTATATGAGATATAGGCTAAAATAATCTTCTTCTGTAATGTCCCACCCCAATCTGAGTTTTGACTTTGTGATTTAGCTCGATTATTTTTCAGTTTGACAGATGGAACATTTTGTCAAACAATTGCCAGGATACTCACAAGGATTTTTTCAAAGTATTTCCAGAATATGTCAACTCAATGCTCATAAGATATGAAGATTTACATATAAAATATCCACCATTTCAAACACAAAGACTCATGGAATAAATAACTGATGTAAATCAGATTTGTGTACATTGACTTAGATTTTTCACAATATTGTTACTGAGCAAAACCAACAGCAATGCATACACATTTATAAATGCAGATCACAGTCCATAATGTAAAATACCAGTTGAATGACTTCTAGTCAATGGCAGCTACTGTAGGTGTACTGTGACTGAAATATGAGCCTCGTACTGCAAGGGGGAGGTGACAATAAATGCTGCAGTCAACCCTCCACTGAAAAATACACGCTCAGACCTGATCACAGCTCAAAGGATAAACCTGTCCCTTTTCAAATATGCAACCAACTCACAGGAAACCCCCACGTTTCAGTTTGCAGACTGATATAATGGGCACTTGAAGTCTCACGCTCTCCTGTAGGATCACTGCCTGCTGTATTGATTCAAACACCCTTCCAAAACAATGAATAACAGCAGCAGCAAATGGCATCCAGATGATGCAAGTTCACGCCCCTGTGGCAAACTCCCAGCCTTTGATGAATTCCCACGCCTTCGTCAAATGGTGATGCACCCCTTTCAAAAAGGCATAGAAGATATTATAAAATGTAAACAGCACTTAACACCTTCATTCTACACGCCCAAACTGGAATAAGAAATGCTCACACCTGAGTATGGAGTGGCCATGACCTGCCTTGAAATCTTTGAATATGGATGTTTACCTCACTGAGTGTTTTATATCAACGTACTACGTACACAGGAAGTAAACGGAACTATATGCAATACATAGAACAGAACAATACAATATGCTAGAATCATGAGATGCTTGTATTCATTTTCAGTAAATACCACCATGTACAATCACAAAGTATTCCCGTACTATCAATCATGGATTCATAATCAGGATAATGACAATAGTAGTCCCTTTCCCAACTACAAAACTGAGTACATATAACATTCGGTGGTGGTTGAGCAACCAACTGTCGTGACGTTCCATAACAACCCGCTACAACTAATCGAGACTTAATTACCTGAATGTACATGCCAATAATTATTCTTGCTAAGACTATAGTTTATTGAAATATTAATAACTTGGCCGACTACGGCCGACTACACTAAGGATATTTGACCACTTACAATGGAATCCGTCACTCTCTAACAAAGTCTTCAGACTTGGATAGTTTCCTTACTCTGTGAAATGATCAATATATTTCACTCTTGATTGATCCTTCAAACCCCAATATGAATCTTTTCTTGTAATCGTGAAGCACAAGCACAACCCTTGAAATAGAGTTGTTTGGAAGTAGGCTTGGGATATCTTTCACTCCTGTACCGTGCTGTTCCTCATGAGGGTTTTTGTCCTTGATGAAGCTTGAGATTTACCGACTCTCCAATCTACCTGCAAAACCTTTATCAATTTCTTCTCCTAGATCAATGTGAAAAATGAGCTCCAAATTCCTTTTTATATTCCCCAAACTCCCACGCCCTAATTTGCATTTGAAATATATTTTATTTAATTTCATTTCCCGCCTTTCATCCCTTTTAATTTGGGCGCTATACTTTATATTATAAAGTATTCTTTTAAAATAACTTATATCCCCCTTTTAATATAAAATCCCTTTTAATATATTATTAATAATGCATACAATTAATTAATTAAAATTAACTTTGTTATTGGCATTATTAAAATTAAATGTATAGGACCATAAATAAACTAGGATAACTCTAGGATATAAATCCGTCATCAGGCCCAAAATAGTAACATTGCCAACTGACCATAACAGAGATCCCAGTGACTTACTATAAATAGTAAGTATGGTCCAAGTGACTAAATAAGCTTCGGAAAGCACATTGTAAGAACCCCAGCAAACACTAAACTGGGAAAACACCGATTGAGTTCATAAGGTTGACTGAATAAGTTTGCAAACACCCTCAAAGGGCCCCCTAACCACCTTGTTAGTCTAGGGGACCAAGTGTTGGACTAACCCTTGCAACTAACCACTGCCTAAGAAAAGGGGGCATTATAGTCTACCCTCCCCAAGATTGCTTATCCCCAAGAAATCCACACCCGAATGCCCTGGCTTGTCACCTGAACATCGAGATCCCAGATAAACTTGTAAAACGCTCTATCAAGACCCCTTTGCATCAACTGAATAATGATAAAGTTATACTTGACAACTCTTGTTGGTTTTTCAAATCACACTTCTGGAATGCGTTCTGGAAACGAACAGCTATGTGGAGTAAACTGCTCTTCGAATTAGGAGGGGAAGCTCCCTTTTTTGCTGAGTTGCATAAAGAAAGTAAAATAAACTTAAATTTGCCTATCTTTTTGGTTCAGCTGCGAGAACACAAGGTTATAGAACACTAGATGTTGCAACTGAGGTTTTCCCTTTAATGAAACTTGACAACTACAACTTAATCTACGCTTAAAACGTTTCTACCCTCTCAAGTAAACGCAAAGCAAGAGAGTTTAGAAATGGACGAGTTTGATTTTCTGACAAAGATACTTAAACAAACTTTTCTTCAACATACATTCTAGGCAAGCTGAAAAAGAGATCATAAAAGTATTACGGAAATATGAGACTTTTATTTCAAGAGCAGCAAAGCAAGCTTCAAGATTTTATTTCTTCACACTTCTAACACAAAACAGTAAACGAAAATCTGAGATATTTATATCGAGGCAAACAAAGCATGCTCAGGATTTTATTCACTCAAACTACTGGCACAAAGATTACAATTCCGGGACAACAAGTTGTAGCAAATAACTTGTAACATGCGATCAAAACCAGATTATAATTGACACAACACATGCACTAAACAAGGATTTGTAGCTAAGGAGGCATGCAAACTTGCTCTTTACACAAAGTGAACTGACACTAAATTGATAACAATCATGAAGGCATAAGCTCAGCGATTCTGTTATCACAAGCACGGTTAAGAAAAATGAACAAACACTACTCTTATTTATAACTATGCAGAGGAGTAGGGAACCCTAAAATGAAATGTGCTAGCCAATTTTTTTCAATTTTTTTTTTAAACACATTAATTTCAGCCGTTAACGTTAGTGAAAACACAATCCAACTGAAGGGAACCCTTTCCTCTGATCAACCCAGATCCCAATGCGGGCAAGGTGAGAGCATACTCGAAAGGGGATCGTTAGCGCAACCGAAACTGCTGAAAGAGTAATGAAAGGAGATAACAATCAACTCAACCACTTATTCAACGGGAGGATTGAAAATGAAAGTACATTACTGAAATTAAATATGCAACTCGACCACTTGTTCAGCAGGAGCATGTTGACGGCTCAGCCGATCAACAATATGATGAAGTGATGCATTACAATATATAAATAGGCGGCAAGCAGCCTCTTCCACTTATTTAGCGGGTGATGCAAGAAATGAAACCTGAAACTATAGACTGAAATGATGCCAGTCTCTTCCACAAAAGTGGAGATACAAAATATAAAGTGCAAAAAGTAAAGAGCTGATCAGTACTACTGATTCAGCATTACAATGCGATGAACAATCTGCAAATACAATGAGTTATAGATAACCAATGAACTCCAGAATGTTAGGAAATGAACTCCAAACAAGTACAAGCTATCCAGCATATGAAATATAGTAAAAAGGACTGAAATATAAGGTCTGATATAAAAATTGCAGCAATCAGAAATTCATACCGGCAAGCCCTAGAATCACCAAAATGCTCATAATTTCGTCAAAACACCTCCGATTGATATGAAATCAAGTGCAAAGGAAGCATAAGAGAAGGGCGATCAAGTACAAACCAAGAAGTAGCAGCAAACAACCTCTGATATTTTATGCACGCTTCCCAATGCAATGGCAGGCAAAGTACAACTTCCAAAAAAGGGTGACCAGCAAGATAAAATCCAAATCACCTCAGAAAAATCTGAAAACTTGCAAGAAGGGGTGCCCCAGGTAGACTTGAACGATAAGCCAATACCCAGAACCAACAAAAAATTGTGCAAGGAGCTATGATCGAAAATGTGCTTCAGCCAAGCACCACACCAGCATCACCAAAAACTGATAAAAATGCAAGAAACTCAACTACAATGTGCTCAATCTGTTCTCAAGGATTAAGAACAGCTAAATCTCAACTAGTTGCTATTTTTCAAGCAAGAAGTCAAGCCAAAGCTAGGAGGTATGCATTCCTCGAAGCAACTCACTAACCATTTCGGTAGCATAACATTACTGTAGATATAAGATAATGAACTAAGAGCCCAATGCTCTTATTTATAACATTTCCTGCTCCAAATTCAAATTCAATCTCCCTCCAAATGGACTCCAAAACCAAACTCAAATTCACAATGCCCATTTGTGTCATTTGCATTTCATTTCTCCAAGTTGTCCTCCTGCAAGAAGTATTATATTTTATTAAAATGTCAATAAAGTATATTATGGCGTCCAAAATAATAATAAAGTGAAACACTTTATTAAAGTGAAATATAAATATAATTGACCACTTATTTATCCAAGGCGTCCAAACATGCCTTTTAAATATTTCACTTGAAATAATATTCTCATCAAATATCAAACTTGCCGAAATAATCAGCTCAACTGCTGGAGACCAACTAACCATACTGCCTTGCCTGAAATAGCCATAATACCAAGTTGTTGAAACATTGCCAAAAATAGCACCAAGGGTGTTGGAGACCAAACTGCTCAAATTGACCTGCCAGATATAACCACTGAATTGAATTCCAGAAACCCTGCTAAACATAGCACCGCTAAAAATAGAACTTACTAAAAATAGCATATTGCTAAAAATAGTAAGTTGTTACAAACACATTTTAACCACAATCCGAGCAGCCGTCGTACTTATTAGAAATAGTAAGTCCAAAAAAGTTCTCTGATTCAGTTGCATGTCACACCGTCGCGAAGCTCTGTGAAAACCCAGAAGGAATCCAGAATCCGAATTATAAAAATCCAACATGCAATCGTTGTAACTTACTAAAAATAGTAAGTTTTGAGAAGTTCTCTGATTCAGTTGCATGTCACACCATCGCGAAGTTCTCTGAAAACCTAGAAGGACTCTAGAATCTGAACTGTAAAAATCCAACATGCAACCGTGGTAACTTACTAAAAATAGTAAGTTCGGAAAAGTTCTCTGATTCAGTTGCATGTCATACCACTACGAAGCTCTTAGAAAACCCAAAAAGAATCCCGCGACCAATCTGCAAAACTTCAACATGCGAACCCCTGAATCCTCAAAAGAAACCTCCAAGCAGCTGGAAACCCTAATTCTGCCTCTGACTAGCCTACGATCATCCGGGAATAGGCTAATAGTTACCGGAAAGTGTAGTGCTAAAAATGGGGACATTACAGTCTGCCCTTCCCAAAATTGCTTGTCCTCAAGCAATACCACCACAACCCTAGAAAATTTGAAGCTTATCCATACCAACCCGAGTACGCTCCCTGGGTCCCATGTTTGTCTCAAGAAGGAACCAACATGCTGATGTTGCATCACTTTGATCACATCAGTGAAAACATCATGCCAAAACTGCACTAACCTCCCTTGTGACTCCCAAATGTTCCTATCCATGAATAGCCTGGAAGGACTGAAGTCAACACCTTGCAACATCTCATGCCCAAAAGACTCTGAGTCATCAATATCAACCATACCACTTTTTGTCACAATCCTGGGCAACGGGAAAGATAGTCTACTCAACTCGATACTGTAATCCTCAGCATATCTCCGTAAGGTAACTAACAAAGCCACAACTGCAAATGTGACCTCTTTGAATTCTCTTGCAAAGAGGAAAGCAATCCTTTGCAAGAGCTCATCAAAGTCAAACTCATGACTCCACATGAATCTATGATGCCTCAACTGAATTATCATGATACAACCTTGAAGACTGTAGAAATTTCTCACAATTCTAACTCCAAGAACCTCAGAATGATGAACCAAGGCAATCGAATGTTCTCTGCCCCAAGCATAAGTACAAGGGAAAGCATAGGAGTAGTCATTGGGAACAATTTGAACACCTCCCGAAGATAGATTCAGATTACTTTGAATCATCACCTCTTGCATTTGAGGCCAAAAATAAGTCCTCATAGGAGACTATGAATTCAGAAGATAAGTATCGCAATTGTCCACCATGACTGAAATGATTGAATTATTGATCTAATTTAGAGATAATCAGCATCCTAGAAGATGAGCTACTGCTGCTATACTGAAAATCATCATCCCAATTAATGCATCTACTCGGGGTTTCTCTCCAATCCATTTGTCGATGAGCAAACGAAACCATCAAGTGGTTGGTAATGAAAGTAACAGCACCAAGGAAGTTGATAATTTGATTCATATCTCTCCATGAATTCATCTTTCCACAAGTTTTTAGCCCCATCAACCCCTGTTGAGGATCCCGAGCATGGATACCCAACTGAAAATGACTTTCAATACACTGAAAAGAAAACTCAACACAACCCCAAGTACTAGTCAAAACCAAGTGCATCCTCATGAAACCGGTATCTCCTCTAGTGAACCTTTGAAGCCTATCCATGAAAGCTTCAACAACAATGGAGCATGGAACAATAGACGTATTCAAACCCAACTCCCAAGATAGACTTGAATGAGCTGAAGCATCTCTCAAACCAAGGGATGGGCTGTCAAGTATGGAATCAATATGTTTTCGTCCTTCTTTCTCCCATTCTTCATGAGTAACTAGTTTAAGACCTTCACATGTTTTATCTTCAATCACAAAGAGAGGGTTATCATAAGTTTCCTCTGCATCCACTTCAAAGAGAGGGTTGTCAAAAACTTGGAAGTCTTTCCTTTCATCTTGCTACTCCAAATCTGCACATACAACTTCTGATTTTCTTGAGATGCTTTCAAGATCAAACTCCTCCTGAAGACTATCAAGCTCTCCAATCACTTGCTCGATCTCTTCAGCTCGTTGTGCAACCTCTTGCTCCTTGAAAAGTTTGAAGTCAGCAAACTGGTTTTCAACCTCTATTAAAGCCGATTGAGTTTCTTTCAACATGCCTCTTGTGGATTCGAGTTCCATAGTGAGCTCATCAACCTTTCTCTCACTTCCTTGGAAAGCACCAATGGTCTCCTTTGCAACTTCAATGGAACGATCTCGATCTTCAATCACGTGCATGTACTCGGATTTCAAGGTCTCCAAAGAGTTTCTGATAAGTTGCAAGTTGGGAAGAGCAACTCCATTTTTTACTCCTCTTCGTCTCTCTTCAAGTTGAGCCTTCCAGTAGAGTTCTTCAATCCCACTGTGTGTGCGATCAAATTGTGATAGAACCCGCACTTCTCTTTCAAAGGATCCTTTGACTTGATCTACCTTCTCAAGAATATGCAAGGATGATGAATTGCTGGTTGGCTGATCTTCAAAATTAGAACCTTGTTTTGCATCTTCATGATCAACGGTTATGGCAGCCCCTTCATAGCTTGCAAAACCATCAGAATTTGGATCAAAGGGAAAATCATCCCACACGGTTTCTTTGTTAATCACTAAATTCCTTCACTCCTGGATCCCAAATGCTAGGGGATTGACTGTTTTGATCAGTAGAGAAGTGTTCTTCGTGCCCTTCTTGGAGTGTTGACTCTTTGAACAAGTCACCTCCCCACTTACTTAAACGGATATCTTCAAAAACAACTCTCTCCAAGGGCGTAGTTTGATACTCAAACCCAATGCCACCCATGTCATTATCAAGGTATAGAGAATCATCAAAGCTGGTTGCTTTGAAAGTTTTATCATTCTTTCTTTCAATGGACCTATCATGAGTAGGTGTGTTATTGATTTCATCATTAGTAACCCCATCCACACCAAATAAGTCTTCTTGATTACTTGTTATGAACTCTTCATGTGAAAACTGTTGAGGAGTTTGGACAGCAACCAAAGGAGAATCATTCATCACCAAATCTTCGACATGATCTTGCATGAACTCATTAGAATCCTCACCAACATCATAACTATGGTAATGATCATAAGTTGGTTCAATGACACCACTAGTGTTTCCTTCAACTTGCTCTTCTTTTGCGAACTTATCCCACACCACAGCTTTACCAACATCTTCAAAACTCTTCGTCACCCGCTCTATCTTCTTCAAAAGTGGCTTCAATTTCTCCTCACATTGATCAAACAATTCCTTGATCAGCATAGCAGCAATAGGAGAATCCTTTTCTTCACGTTCATATGCGTCCAAGAGGAGAGATTGGACACTTGGTGGAACTTCATCAGACTCCTTAATAGTGAGGACAAGAATTTTCTTCACAGCTGCAACGACATTCTCTTCTTGTTTGCTCCAAGTGGACATAAAGAGGTAGTGGAACAATTGATAAATCTGATCATGCATCTCCAAGTCTAATAGCAAGTTACTTGTCCTGAGATCTGAAAATGTCTTTAAGATAGTAACCTTTCTAGGAAATTGATTGGTACCAGTTTCATCAAGGTCTTGGAAACTTTCCACAATCCTATGTAGAATCTTCTTCATAGTTTCATCATCATAAGGCATCAGAGGTGCAACAATCCTCATGAGTTCACTAAGGCATGAAGTAACCAGCAAGCTGATTTCTTCATCAGGATGCCCAATCCAATAAGGATGGATCAAATATGTCACTGCAGGAGATAATGCCTTATTGAACAACTCAGCAGATGATTGTTGGACTTGGCTCAAACAACTTTCCAACTCTGATAATAAACTAACTTCTTCACCCCTTGATTGACATTCAACTTTGAGTCCTGTTCCTGCAACAAAAAGGGACCTTGCCAAACTTCTTTCTTCTTCAAAAGCCATAACTAAATCTAGACTCTCACGGTGCCTAGTCCTCAGAAAACGCAACATATTTGAAGCTTCCGAGAGCTAAACTGAACTCAGGTGAAGAATCTGATTTCTCTGTCACTCATCTGTCCACTGTACTCTATCTTTTCCATAGGATGGCAGAATCTTGGCTCTGATGCCACTGAAATGTGCTGGCCAATTTTTTTCAATTTTTTTTTTAAACATATTAATTTCACTTGTTAACGTTAGTGAAAACACAATCCAACTGAAGAGAACCCTTTCCTCTGATCAACCCAGATCCCAATGCGGGCAAGGTGAGAGCATACTCGAAAGGGGATCGTTAGCGCAACCGAAACTGCTGAAAGAGTAATGAAAGGAGATAACAATCAACTCAACCATTTGTTCAGCGAGAGGACTGAAAATGAAAGTACATTACTGAAATTAAATATGCAACTCGACCACTTGTTCAGCGGGAGCATATTGACGGCTCAGTCGATCAACAATATGATGAAGTGATGCATTACAATATATAAATAGGCGGCAAGCCAACCTCTTCCACTTATTCAGCGGGTGATGCAAGAAATGAAACCTGAAACAATAGACTGAAATGATGCCAGTCTCTTCCACAAAAGTGGGGATACAAAATATAAAGTGCAGAAAGTAAAGAGCTGATCAATACTACTGATTCAACATTACAATGCGATGAACAATCTGCAAATACAATGAGATATACATAAGCAATGAACTTCAGAATGTTAGGAAATGAACTCCAAACAAGTACAAGCTATCCAGCATATGAAATATAGTAAAAAGGACTAAAATATAAGGTCTGATATAAAAATTGCAGAAATCAGAAATTCATACTAGCAAGCCCTAGAATCACCAAAACGCTCATAATTTCGTCAAAACACCTCCGATTGATGTGAAATCAAGTGCAAAGGAAGCATAAGAGAAGGGCGACCAAGTACAAACCAAGAAATAGCAGCAAGCAACCTCTGATATTTTATGCACGTTTCCCAAGGCAATGGCAGGCAAAGTACAACTTCCAAGAAAGGGCGACCAGCAAGATAAAATCCAAATCACCTCAGAAAAATCTGAAAACTCGCAAGAAGGGGCACCCCAAGTAGACTTGAACGATAAGCCAATACCCAGAACCAACAAAAAATTGTGCAAGGAGCTATGATCGAAAATGTGCTTCAGCCAAGCACCACACCAGCATCACCAAAAACTGATAAAAATGCAAGAAACTCAACTACAATGTGCTCAATCTGTTCTCAAGGATTAAGAACAACCAAATCTCAACTAGTTGCTATTTTTCAAGCAAGAAGTCAAGCCAAAGCTAGGAGGTATGCATTCCTCGAAACAACTCACTAACCATTCCGGCAGCATAACATTATTGTAGATATAAGATAATGAACTAAGAGCCCAATGCTCTTATTTATAATATTTCCTGCTCCAAATTCAAATTCAATCTCCCTCCAAATGGACTCCAAAACCAAACTCAAATTCACAATGCCCATTTGTGTCATTTGCATTTCATTTCTCACAGTCATCCTCCTCCAAGAAGTATTATACTTTATTAAAATATCAATAAAATATATTATGGCGTCCAAAATAATAATAAAGTGAAACACTTTATTAAAGTGAAATATAAATATAATTGACCACTTATTTCTCCAAGGCATCCAAACATGCTTTTTAAATATTTCACTTAAAATAATATTCTCATCAAATATCAAACTTGCCGAAATAATCAGCTCAAATGCTGGAGACCAACTAACTATACTGCCTTGTCCGAAATAGCCATAATACCAAGTTGTTGAAACATTGCCAAAAATAGCACCAAGGGTGTTGGAGACCAAACTGCTCAAATTGACCTGCCAGATATAACCACTGAATTGAACTACAGAAACCCTGCTAAACATAGCACCGCTAAAAATAGAACTTACTAAAAATAGCATACTGCTAAATATAGTAAGTTGTTACAAACTCATTTTAACCACAATCCGAGCAGCCGTCGTACTTAATAAAAATAGTAAGTCCGAAAAAGTTCTCTGATTCAGTTGCATGTCACACTGTTGCGAAGCTCTATGAAAACCCAGAAGGAATCCAGAATCCGAACTATAAAAATCCAACATGCAACCGTCGTAACTTACTAAAAATAATAAGTTTTGAGAAGTTCTCTGATTCAATTGCATTTTACACTGTCGTGAAGCTCTCTGAAAACCCAGAAGGAATCTAGAATCTGAACTGTAAAAATCCAACATGCAACCGTCGTAACTTACTAAAAATAGTAAGTTCAAAAAAGTTCTCTAATTCAGTTGCGTGTCATACCACTGCGAAACTCTCTGAAAACCCAGAAAGAATCCCGCGACCAATTTGCAAAACTTCAACATGCGAACCTCTGAATCCTCAAAAGAAACCTCCGAGCAGCTGGAAACTCTAATTCTGCCTTTGACTAGCCTATGAGCATCCGGGAATAGGCTAACAATCACTGGAAAGTGTAGTGCTAAAAATGGGGACATTACATAAAATCTCCTTCCTTTTACAACTATTGCTTGCCAACATGCAAGCTTTATTTCTAATCCTAGAACAAGATAAGCATCTAACACCTATGAAAACCTAAAAACAAGGAAAGCGCCAACTCATTACAACTCGATTTCCTTCTATCCTCAAAGAATGGATAAGAATCATGATACAAGAATAGAAAGAAAGAATAGAAGAAGCTTCTAGAAGAAAGGTGATTTAAATCTCGATCACATCTGCTAAAAAGCGGGAAACTGCCTCTCTATCAGAAGCGTTGATACTATCTATAGCCACATTTTGCTTTTCTAAGATCTCTCCTCTTTTGCAATCAAACTTAGAGAATCTTTGACATCTTTAGCTTTTTTATGAGTTCTATTCTTGAAAAACATTGCTGCCCCAAAAGGTGACTCATTGATTGATAACTCGGTGGCTCTGCAACTTTGTACTTTCGACACTTCTCTTAATTCTCCCATAGAAGAGTATTCAATAACTTTTCCCAATACTTGTCCTTTTTCTTAAAGACTTCTCACTCTGCACATTCTTCAACTGAGATGACGATGTTTTATGTCCATGATGATACTGAAAAGCACTTCCCAACATCATCCATTCAGATAATCATGACACAACACTTGTTTGGCTCTGAATTCGACGGGAGAGTACTTCATGCTGAAAAACTTGAAGATTGACTGTAAACTTGACTATGCTCGGACAAGCTCAGCACAAACTCTAAAAATAATTTACTGATTTTCTTCGTCAAATGGATGAATTTTTTGGAATTTTTTTGAGATATGGGTTTTGTTTAGAATTTCGTTTCAAGCAAACCCAGATCGTTCGTTTTTGAAAATTTTGAATGTAGACTGAATAAACAGCAAACCCTAATTTTCTCCGAAAAAGCAGAAAAAAATTGGCATCTAGGTATTGTCCATAGGCACATTCTGGATGAACCCATTTGATTAGATTTTGAAAACCTCGAAGTTTGATTAAAAAAGCAGCCACTTGAAGTTTCATCGAAAAAACTATGATATGGGTTTAGTCCAAAAGAAGATTTGAGATAGACCCAGAAGATTGGAAGTTGAAAGTTTTGAAGGTTTCATTGACATGCAAAATAAAATTGCTGCAACTTTGAGAAAATCCTTCAACAATTTGTCCAGAAGATAGAACTTCCATAAACCAGCTTGCTGAAAATTGAGAACAATGGCCTCCTTCAAAGATTTGATGTTCTGGATAAAAAAAAGCATGTAAAAGCAAGCCTTCTTTGAGTGTTGATCTGAAAATTGATGAAAAACCAGCAAGTTGATGTTCTTGAATTTTGAAAATAAGGTTTGAAGTTGCTGCTCTATTTCTCCTTGAGGCCACCTGCAAGAAAATATGAAAAATAAAACACAAAAGTGCCTTAAATAAGCTCTGTCTTGAGTGAATCAACCTTCTTTAACTCTAATTCTTCAAACCCTAATTTGAGTTTATGCAATGAATGTGAATGTTTCCTCATGATTCAAAATTTCAAAAATTTCAAAAATTTGACTAAGGCATTGGAAGTTGGGCGCCCTTCTTGGTTGGAGGCGACTATTTCACTTAGACTTAACCATTTTTTCATTGTTTTCAACTTCACCTCAATTTTCCCCCCTAGTTTGATTCTGTCTCCCGGCTTCCAGATTGATCCGACGGACGAACTGAATGTTTCATCACGGAGCCTGATCGAATCTGACAAAGTTTGTTTGGAGGAGACTTCTAATGAAAACTTTGTTTGACCCTTCAAAAAGTCAGGTGCCTCTCTCCTCCAGGGGCGCCCACTTTCTCCAATGTTAGCCATTTTTGTGATCTTCAAATTTATGCTTGTCTTTTGTCCTTCAGATGAATTCATGATATCTGGCGTTATATTGGTCAGATTGACTGGCTGACGGATTCACTGGATAGCTAAGAAGATTCTGGAAGGGGTCTCCTAGATACCTCATCTCTGAAAATTGATATCTAATGCTTCAAAAGCTTAGGCGCCCTTCTTCTTCAGGGGCGCCCATCTCCTCCAGAGATAGTTTTTATTTTGAGTTTTGCATTGTTGCTTTTGACGTTTGTTGTTTCATTCACTTTTCTTCCTCTGTTTAGCCTTCGGTATCTGACGACTGCGAGCTCCGACGAGCGTGCTGATGATTGCGTTGGACAGCCTGATCCAGTCTGACAAAGCTACGTTAGATGCATCTTCTACAAATTTCATCATTAAACCTCTTAAAATCTTGAGCGCCCTTCTTCTCCAGGGGCGCCCATGTTCACCAGACTTAGAATATTTTTCATCGTTTTTTGTCTTTAGAGTTTTAACACCTCTCATCATGGCTCCCGTTTGATCTGGTTTTGCCGGTGGTTGAGTGATCAGATGAGCTAACGAAGACATCCACCGCGAAGCTGGCGAGAAACTGAACCACGTTTCTTGGGGAAGCTAACCCTGACTTCATCATCTAATCTTTCAAAAAGATGGGTGCCCTTCTTCTCCAGGGGCGCCCAAACTGGACAGTGTTAGAAACTTTTTTGCAAATTTCAAAAATCTTCCTCGTTTAACGTATTTACCTTGGCCTTGACTGTCAGATACAAAAATTTTCTAAGGCATGGGAGTATCGACGCCCTTCTTGACTGGAGGCGCCTGAATCCACTAGAGTTAGCCAAATTTTTTAGCTTCTACTCTCCTTTCTTTGTTTTTCCTCGTTTTTTGTGCACGTTCCTCGTTGATAGCTTTTGTTTGACGCTTGAATGTTTGATTCTGACACTTGGCCATTGATTGACCTCCATTGATGACCTTGGATCTCAGAAAAAGATTATGGAAAAGCAGAATAGACCCACTAGGGCAAAACTGATATTTTCATGATTCTGACTGCACCAGCCTGATGAGGAAGTATTTTGAGCCAATCAAAATCAGTCTTAACCCTAGAATCCAAACTTTCTATTTTCTATTTTTAGAAAATCTTGCAAGTATCCATTTCTTGAGAAACCCAGAAAAAGTTTCTATTTTTAGAAAACTGCTAAAAATAGAAATTTTCCTAAAATTTAGGGATGAAAAATTGAAATCTGGGTATTGTAGGTTTGATCATTTTGAGCCGACCCAGATTGTCAGATTTTGTAAATTTCAAGTTTTTGACCCCCATGCAAGACATGCAAATCCCAATTTTGACCTTTCTAACATTAATTTGACTCATTTCTTCAAAATGCCTAAGTGTAGCAAAAAATTTAATTTGGGGTACAACAGCTCTGAGAGTCACCCTCCAAATATGTAGCAACTTGCTAAGCATAGAAATCCTTGGATCCCTCATCTAGATTGGAAGTCCACCATACTCAACAACCATTGACTTCCACTGTGCCACTCTGGTAAAACCATCACCATTGCATTTAGAGTGGTGAAGCAACTCATTGGGATCCCATGAAACTGACACGCCAAGCCTGTCACCACCTGGATCCCAACACACCACAATCTCACATCCATCAAACATAAGAAGATGGAGGTATCCTGAAGTACCAGCATTACAACACCTCACTTCAAACTCTGCAAATATCCCATGGATGTGATGAATACTCCTCATAGGTGCTGGAAAGAGTGTAGCAGCTCTTCTTAGGTTGTTGATATGGGACAAATCAGCACCCTCAAGATTGTAAGACCGACCTACAAGGATCAAATGATTGTGTCAAGGCCATAGGGCGAGAGAGTATCAACCCTATGTCGCTCTCCTATGATGAGGAGATGATGCAACTCTCCTCCAAACTTATGAAGAGTTGTTGTCCTCCAAGGGTCATGAAAGAGTTCCTTGTCCCATGAAGTAGGACAGTCGTCCCTATCAAATTATGGAGTAAAACTCCATCATTGTGGGTTGGAGCTGTTGTTTTAATCGGAAATGCAAATTAACAGAAAATTCTCCCTAAGCTACAAACACTAATAGGAGCACTGTTGCCATCATGCTCACTAAAATCACATCTCCTCTGTATCCTTGTTTCCCCAAGTGTATGCCACACATGGGTAAGTGTCTCCATCGGAAATCCTTGAAGCAAGGAAGCTGCAAATTCTGCCAAGGAGACATCTGCATGATGAGACTCTGACCCCTGATCTTGTATACAACCATCTGAAAGAAACAAAGTCGGAGACCTGTAGGTTCTAGCTCCATCTTCCAAAGATGGAAACACTCCATCCCAAAATGGATGGTATAAATCCTGAGCCAACCCAAACTTAGGCATCATCAAGTCATTCGTGTGTGGACTAAAAGAGAAGTGATGAGCACTTCTTACTATGTAGTCAAGGTGGAATGCACCGGCATGTGCCAATGGAAGACCTGCATAGTCACTGGGAACGCCTCGTCACTCTCATGACATGAATCAGGGGGTGGCTCACATCTCTGATCTTGAAGGGCAGATTTGGTAGTTGCTTGGCAAGTCTTTTTTGCAAACCTGATAACAAAGTTCCTATTTGATAGCAACTGGAGGCATTCAAACTTTATTCCCTCTAGGGCATGCTTGATAGTTTGTAGACTAGATATGGAAGTCCCAACTACTACCCTTGTCCGCCTTTTCTCCAATTGTGCTGACCACAAGAGGTACTCAACAAACTTGTGTGTGCCGTCGAAGTGAGTTAAGGTTTGGACAACCTTATCCTCAGTAACCTTCAGTTGTCCCTTGAGTCCCTATGACTCATTAGGCTCATGCCTACCATCAACCTCAATCAATGAATTACCCGATCTGTTGACAAATGTAGGATACATGCTCCCACTAGAAGATGCTTTGCATTCCTCATGCAAATAAGATGGAACAATGTGATGACTCAACACACTAGTCACACAAGACTCCGCCTCCTTAGTATAAGACTCATCGAAAGCAATCTCTACTTCACCAATGTAGAGATTGGTGCCCCTGTCATGTGTGGATACATGCACCTCATTGCTGGCTGGTCCACAAGGTGTATGCATCGCTACCTTTGTCGTATCAATGTCTTGAGCCTTCAATTGGCTCTCCTACAAAGGTGACTCATGATCTCCATGGTGCAAGCTATGTGAAAACTCAGAAATCTCATAATCATTTATGTCCTCAGACCCATGCAAATCTGAAACCTCATTGCTGGCTGGTCCACAAGGTGTATGCATCGCTACCTTTGTCGTATCAATGTCTTGAGCCTTCAATTGGCTCTCCTACAAAGGTGACTCATGATCTCCATGGTGCAAGCTATGTGAAAACTCAGAAATCTCATAATCATTTATGTCCTCAGACCCATGCAAATCTGAAACCTCCTTGTGCTTGACCACTGTAAGGGGTTCTCCCCTCAAACCATGAGTACCACTACCATCCGTAGGTGTCATGACAGTCGTAGAAGATTGGATATCTGCTATGGATGATGAAGATTGAGCCAAGCTCAATTCTTCACAAAGCTCATCAATCCGAATCTCTGATTCTTGAAGGGCCTTTTGAGTGCTCTTCAAAGAATCCTCGATAACCATAAGCTCGTCAGTTAGCTTATCCACTTCCCTTTCTTTCCCCTTAAGCGCATCATAGTAGATCTCACCAAGCATGAGTAGGTGATCTCTATTGGAGAGTAGTTGCATGTAATTAGTCTTCATCTCCACTAATGCTTCACTAAGCGCATGTGAATCTGAAAAAGAAAACTCTCCATCAGGGTCCATATGTTCTCTCGAAGACCTCCAACAACATTTGACCATCAACTTAAAGGTGTCATCAAAATGTCTAATGGCTGCACTAATCTGGTCTTCACTCACCTTCAACTGTCCTGCCAACTGATTGGACCCCTGAGACTTGTCAACCTCATATAAACTTTTTGATTTGTGATCAGTGTCATGCAGCACCAAATCAGATTTGTTTTCCAGGTTAATATCGGTACCATTAGTGCCAAAAATGCCATTCCTCATGCATGAATGTGGAGATAAAGTTAGGGCAGCACTATGGTCAAAGACTCAAAAGTGTAGTCATCCTAGACAGGATCTTGCAATGCCGAGTGGGTCTTATCCAAACCCATTTGTAGTTGATCCCACATTGCTGATCTGTCAACCTCCATGATGGCATCTCTTGCACCATGAAGTGTACTACACTGAAAACTGATCTCGTTGCCTACTACAACATCTATCCCATGACTGAAAATCACCCCTGCAAGTGAAGATTGCTCTTTCAATGTGGTTGCGATAGATGTTTGATTCTCTAATTTACTTTCCTCATTGTTTGCCTCTTCTTCTTGATCAAAGCAATACTGCTGATCAAGCTTTTCAGGAACACCTGTAAGCTGCAACTAACATTGAAGCAATTCATCTTCCTTTTCTAATCCCTCTTCAAGGGTAACTTTTGAGTTATCTTCCCACGTTCTCTTAATGTATTTGACCAAGTTCAATTTTCTAGATCTCAGGGTCACAACTAAATTTAGAAATTCATTTAAGGACACCTATGTTTCAAAACCTTCTGGCATACCTTGATATTTGTTGGTGTTTCAATTCGCACCTCTGGTATGTGAATTAGAAATGGACAGCTATGCACAGATAAACTGCTCTTCGAATTAGGAGGGGAAGCTAACTCTTTGCTGATGTTGCTTAAGAAAGTAAATTAAAACTAATTTTCCTATCTTTTTGTTCAGCTAAGAGCACAAGATTATAAAACTCAAGCGTCGTAGCTGAGAATTTCTCTTTAGGAAGTTCAACTACGACTAGGCCTATGCTAGTGACATTTCTAACTTCTCAAGTAAATGCAAAGCATGACAGAAATAAATGGGAAGTGATTTTTTGACACAAATACTTCAAAGTTTATCTCAACACACATCTACTGAAATTTCAATGCAAGCTGAAATAGAGATCATATAAGCGTAACACATAAAATAGAAATCTGAGACATTATATCGGGATAGCAAAGCAAGCACAAGAATTTATTTTCTCAAATCTCAAGAACAAAAGATTACACTCTTGGGACAGCAAGATTGTACCAAAATAGGCATACAGTTTTGCGATCAACCAAGATACATTGGCACAAGTAACATGAACTGAACAACAACTTGCAGCTAGAAGAGACTTGCAAGATTGCTCTAACACTAAGTGAACTGAAACTAAACGACAACTTGCAGGAAAAATAGGCTCAGCAATTTGTTATCACAAGCACGGTTAAGAAAATAATGGGCAAGGCTGCCCTTATTTATAAATAAGCAGAGGAGTAGGGAACCCTAAAATCTCCTTGTTCTTACAACTAAGACTTGCCAACATGCAAGCTTTATTTCTAAATCTAAAACAAGATAAGCATCTAATGACTATGAAAACCTAAAAACAAGGAAAGTGCCAACTATTTACAACTTGATATTTTTCTTTCTTCAAAGAATGGATAAGAATAGAGATGAAAAATGGAAAGAAGCTGAAAGAAAGCTTCTAGAAGATTGCTGCTTTAAATCTTGATCACATCCGCCAAAAAGAGGGAAACTGTATCTCTATTAGGTGGATTGATACTATTTATAGAAAACTTCCGCTTTTCCAGGATCTCTTCACGCTCTGCAATTGAACTTAGAGAAACTTGACATCTTCAGCTACTTTATGAGTTGTATTCTTGCAAAACATTGCTGCCCCAAAAGATGACTCACTAATTGATAACTTGGAGGCTCTGCAACTTTATGCATCTGACACTTCTCTTGATTCTCCCATGGGAGAGTATTGTACAACTTTTTCCAATACTTATTCTTTTACCTAAAGCACTTCTCAACGTCATTTGTTCAGATAATCATGTTACAACACTTTTTTGGCTCTGAATTCTTTACGAGAGTACTCCATGCTGAAAAACTTGAAGATTGACTGTAAACTTGACTATGCTCAGACAAGCTCAACACAAATACTAAAAATAACTTGTTGATTTTTTCTTTAAAATGACAATTTTTTCAAAAATAATCGGAGATATGGGTTTTGTGTAGAATCTCGTTGTGAAGAGACCTAGATTGTCTGTTTTGAAAAATGTTGATGGCTGGTTGAAAAAAGCAACAAACTCTAAATTTTTAGGATTTTCCCGAAAAAGCTAAGAGCTGGGTTTTGTGCAGAATCACATTTTAGATGAACCCAAATGATCAAATTTTGAAAATATTGAAGATTTATTGGGCATGCAAGGAAAAAGCAGTTTCTTGAAAACTTGAAAATTTTCCAAAGTTGTAGAGAATTGAAAACTGAGCTGACCTAGATCGTTGGAAATTGAAAATATTGACCCTCTTCTTCTGAAAATCGATGCCCTGGAGAAATAAAGTATGAAAAAGCGAGCCCCTTTGTGTGCTGATCCAAAAAATGTGAACTGTGAAAAAGCACCACTTTTTGGCTCTTGAATCCTAAAAAGAATAAAATTTTATGTCTCCTCCTCTCTTGCTCTTGGATGCCAACCTACAAAAAGTGAATAATGAAATCCAAAGTCTTCTTAAATAAGTTTTGAGGATAAATAAAATGCTTTATTCTTTGCTTTAATTCTTTGAAGTCAATCCTGAGCCAGGTTCGTCAAATGTAGACGCTTTTAGATGTTGAATGATGAAAACTGAAATTTTTTCCAAGGCATTAAGCCTTGGGCACCTTTCTTAGCTTAGGGCGCTTTTCCCTAGCAGACTTAGTCAAATTTCTTGAAATTTCAGCATTTTCTTGATGTTTAACCTTTGTTCAGTTTTGATTTCTAGGTGCTAGATGAATCCTATGAATTGGCGAATGATCTCATCGCGGAGCTGGAGTGAATTTGACGAAGTTGTCTTGGAGGTTGCTTTTGATAAAAACTTCATCTAAGCCCTCAAAAGTTTGGGCGCCCTTGGCTACCTGGGCACCTAGAATTCTAGACATAGTTTCTTTTTGATGATTTTCAACTTCTACACTTACTTTCTGATCTTCTAATGGATTCTTGTTTTTGGATGATCCAAAGCTCTGATTGACTAATGGTTGGACTGTTTGGATAGCTCAGAGGATTCTAAGAGGGGTCTCTTGGGAGTTATAGCCTTTGAAAGCAGAGTTTAGGGGATGAAAAGCTTGGGCGCCTATCTCCTCCAGGGGCGCCCATGTTTCCAGACTTATAATTTTCTTGAAATCTTCATTTTTCCTTTGACTTAATCACTCAGCGTCATCTTCGATAACAATTGACTGTCAACTTTGATGTGCTTGCTGACGATTGCGTTGAAGAGCTGCTTCAAGTTTGAAGAAGTCATGTTGGACGCTGTGACTGCAAATTCATCCATTTAATGCCTGAAAAGTTTGGGTGCCTATCTCCTTCCGAGGTGCCCAAGTTTTCATACTTGGCCATTTTTTACTTCGTTTCTACCTTGAAGCTTGAGAACCTCATGTTATGACCTTTGTTTGATCTGAGTTTTTCGACAACTAACAAATTTGACGACCGTGCCAAGATATTCACTGCGAAGCCGACAAGATTTTGAAGAGATTGAATATATCTGCAAACCCTAACTTTTGGATTTGGTGCTTCAAAACCCTAGGCTCCTATATCTCTCTGGGGCACCCAAAATTTTCATAGTTAGAATATTTCTGATGATTTTCATGATTTTCCTTTAGCTTGTCGGTTGAGACTCCTTCGTTCAATCTTCGATTTTGGATGAATGTTTGATCAGATGGTTGTGTCGGTGGATCTGCTGTGGAGTTGAGAAGATTTTGAACAACATTGTCCGAGAGCTGAAACCCTAATTTCATCATTATTCCCTTGAAAAGCTGGGCGCCTATCTCCTTCTGGGGCGCCCATGGCTAGTAGACTTATTTTTTATTTTTTATTTTTGACTTTCTCCTTCGTTTGATGTGCTAGCCTTTGTTCTGACTGTTAGAGATGAAAATTTTCTAAGGCACAAAACTCTGGGCGCCTTTGCTTGACAAGGGCGCTTGATTTCCCAAACTTAGCCAAAATTTTGTATTTTCCAACTTTATAGCTCCCTTTCTCCATTCTTCGATCTTTGTGCACCTTCATCGTTTCTCATCTTCTGTTCAGTGCTTGAATGTTTGACCCTGACACCTGACAATTGAATGTCCTCCATTGATGGCCTTGGAGCTCCTGAAGAAGCTTTTGAAAAAGCAGAATAGACCACTAGGGCAAAATTGATTTTTTTGTGATTCTGGCTGGACCAACTTGTTGAGGAAGTATTTTTGAGGCAATCAAAATCAATTTGAACCCTAGAAGCCAAACTTTCTATTTCTAGAAAAATTTTCTAGCATCCGTTTCAAAAGAAACCTAGAAAAACCCCAAAAAAATTATATTTTTAGAAAGTTTCTAAAAACATAAATTTTCCTAAAATTTAGGGCTGAAAAATTGAAATTTGGGTTTTGTAGAATTGGCCGCTTTGAGCAAACCCAGATCGTTAGATTTTGAAAATTTTGAGTTTTTGACCCTCATGCAAGACATGCAAATCCCCAATTTTGACCTTTCTTGATAATTTTAACAAGACTGACTCATTTTTTCAAAATCCCTAAGTGTAGCAAAATTTTTAATTTGGGGTATGTTGGCATTTCAAATCGGACCTCTGGAATGCGGTTTGAAAACAGACAACTATGTGCAGTAAATTGCTCTTCAAATTTAGAGGGGAAGCTCCCTTGTATGGTGATTATGCTAAAGAAAGTAAATTAAAACTAATTGGCCTATCTTTTTGTCTCAGCTGCGAGAACACAAGGTTATAGAACTCTTGATGTTGTAGCTAAGGTTTTCCCTTTTATAAAATCTTTCAACTACAACTAACTTATGCTAAAGAAGCTTCTAAAGATTTAAATAAATGCAGAGTTTAAATCCTAGAAGTGAATGAGGAATGATTTCAACACATAAATGAACATTGAAAATTGAGACATTAAATCAAAGCAAGACAGGCATAAGATCTTTCTTCTCAATTATCAAGATTTACACCTCTGGGACAACAAGTTCTAACAAAACAGGCGTGCAACATGCGATCAAAACCAAATTAACACTTAGCACAAGATCGAACAAAAACTGAATAGCAATCTTGAAGGCCGAAATAAGCTCATCAATTTCACTATCACAATCTAAATTCTGAACAACATTGAATAACAATGAGAAGGCACTAAGAAGCACAACGTCTTGTTATCACTAGAATGGTTCCGAAAAATGGGCAAGACTGCCCTTATTTATAACTAAGCAGAGGAGTAGGGAACCCTAAAATCTCCTTGCTTTTACAACTATGACTTGCCAACATGCAAGCTTTATTTCTAAAACTAAAAGAAGATAAACATCTACAACTAAGAAAGCATGAAAAATAGGAAATGCCAACTATTACATTTGATATCCTTCTTCAAAAAATCGATAACAATTGAGATAAGAATAGAAAGAAAGCTGAAAGAAAGCTTCTAGAAGATTGTCGCTTTAAATCTCGATCACATCATCCTGAAACTCTCTGAAAACCTAGAAGGAATCCAAAAACCAATCTCCAAAACTCCAACATGCAAACCTTTGAATCCTCAAAAGAAATCTCCATCCAGTTGGAAACCCTAATTTTGCCTCTGACTAGCCTACAAGCATCCGAGAATAGGCTAGCAATCACTGGAAAGTGTAGTGCTAAGGATGGGGACATAATAGTCTGCCCTTCCCAAAATTGCTTGTCCTCAAGCAATGCCAGCACAACTCCAAAAAATATAACTGCCAAAAAGTTGATTTGTTTCTTGTTTTTTTTGAGTGGAGAGAGCCGCTGAAAATAGAATGCTGATCTATCTTGAAAAAGCAATCTCTCCAAAAAATCCGGGACCTGGGTTTTGTAGAAAATCACGTTCCGAAGAAACCCAGATGCTTAGAAATTGAAAAAGCTAAATCCATCTTGAAAAAGCAGCCAAATAGCAGAGTTTCTAGAAAAGGGAAAAAATTCTCAATGTTCAAGAGGATGAAAAAGCGAAGAGACCCATTTGATCAGAAACAGAAAAAGCTGAGTGGCTGTTTTGAAAAAGCAACGTCCTAGAAGTTTAGAGCACGAAAAAACATTCCTCCTAGATCATTGATCTTGAAACCACGAAGAACACCGAAAAAGCATGTCATTTGAGTCTTCAAATCTTCGTTGAGAGAAAAGGGAAAATCTTCTTGCTCTTGATGCCAACCTGCAAAAATGAACAATAAAAAATAAAAGCTCTCTTAAATAAGTTGAGGTTGAGAAAAATCCGCTTTCTTTTTGTTTTAAAACTTTCAGAGTCTATCCCAGGCAGGTTCATCGAATGTAGACGACGTTCGAATGCTGAATGATGAAAACTTTGAAAATTTTCCTAAGGCATTGAGCCTCGAACGCCAATCTCCTCCTGGGCGCTTTTCCTCTCCATACTTAGCCATTTTTTTTCAACATTTTCAAATTTTGCTTGATTTTGACCTCCGTTTGACTCTGATTTTCGGCTTGCAGATTGATCTCGTGAGTTGGCCGATAATCTCGTTGCGGAGCCTAAGCGAATCTGATGAAGTTTGTTTGGAGGCAACTTTTGACAAAAACTTCATTTGATCTTTCAAAATGTTGGGTGCCTATCTCCTCTAGGGGCGCCCATCTTTACCAGTGTTAGCCATTTTTATGGTTTTCAAGTTCTTGCTTGTTTTTTGATCTTCAGATGAATTCTTGATTCTGGGTGTTATACTGATCAGATCAACTGGTTGTTTGTTCCGCTGGTAGCTTGACTGAGTCTGATAGGATGATCTTGGAGACTGCAACTGCCAAAACTACCATTTAAGGTTTCAAAATCTTGGGTGCCTTTGGCTACTTGGGGTGCCTCTATTCACCAGACTTAACCATTTTTCCATGTTCTTCAAATTTTAACACTATTTCCTCACTCAGATGATTTCACAATTCTGGATGATCCGGATGTTCGACGAACTTCTGGCTGGACTTGCTGGATAGCTAAGAGGATTCTAAAAGGGGTTTGTTGGATACTGCATCTTTGGAAAAGTTGATTTGAGGCTTCAAAAGCTTGGGCGCCCCTGGCTAGCTGGGGTGCCCAACTCCTCTAGAGTTAGATTTTATTTGGTGTTTTTTTACCTTTGCTTTTGACTTCTGTCATTTTGCTCATGTTTTCTCTCTATTCTGCCTTTGGTATCTAATGACTGCCAACTCCGAGTGACTTGTTGATGGTTTCATTGGAAAGCATGATCAAATCTGAGGAAGTTGTGCTGGAGGTGTCGACTGTGAATTCACTTATTTAGGCCCTCAAATGCTTGGGCGCCTCTCTCCTTTTGGGGCGCCCAACATTACCAGACTTAAAACCATTTTTGCTTGATTTTCAACCTTCAGAATTGAACCTTCATGTTATAGCATCCATTTGATTTGGATTTGCTAGTGATTAACAAGTTTGATGATCTGACAGAGACATCCACTACGAAGCTGGTAGGATCTTGAAGACAATGAGCATATCTGCAAACCCTAATTGTTGGATTAGGTCCTCCAAAACGCTGGGCAACCTTGGCCACCTAGGGTGTCCAAAGTTTCCAGACTTTAGAATCTTAGATTATTTTCTGTTATTTTCATGGTTTGCATTTCGCTACTTGGTTAAGACTTTGTTCAATCTTCGATTTCGGATGACAAGTTGATCAAATGGCTATTTCGATGGATCTGTTACGGAGCTGAGAGGATTCTGAAGAACATTGTCTAGGAGCACAAACCCTAATTCCATCATTTGACCTCTTGAAAAGCTGGGCACCTATCTCCTTTTGGGGCACCCATGGCAGGCAAAGTTTCTGAAATTTTCAATTTTCTCCTTCGTTTTCCTTTGCCCTGGCTGTCGGAGATGAAATTTCTAAGGCATGAGCGTTTCGGCACTTAAACTAAGTTGGGGCGCTTGGAGTCTCCACTGTTAGCCAAAATTTTACATTTTCAACTTTTCACAGCTTCCTTTCTCCATTCTTCGATCTTTGGTAGCGGCTTCTTCTATTTGATGCTTGAATGTTTGACTCTGACAACTGACAGCTGACTGACCTCCATTAGTGACCTTGGAGCTCTTAGAAAAAGCTTTTGAAAAAAAGCAGAATAGACCCAGTAGGGAAAAACTAATTTGTTTTTGATTCCGACTGCACCAACTTGATGAGGAAGTATTTTAAGCCAATCAAAATTAGTTTCAACCCTAGAAGCCAAACTTTCTATTTTTAGAAAATTTTGCCAACATCCATTTCAAAAGAAACCCGGAAAAACCTAGAAAAAGTTATATTTTTAGAAAGTTACTAAAAATAGAAATTTTCCTAAAATTTAGGGTTGAAAAATTGAGATTTGGGTTTTGTCGTTTTGGTCACTCGTAGCCAACCCAGATTGTCAGATTTTGAAAATTTCAAGTTTTTGACCCTCATGCATGAAATGCAAACCCCAATTTTGACCTTTTTGATAGATTTTAACAAGACTTTGACTCATTTTTTCAAAATGCCTAAGTGTAGCAAATTTTTTAATTTGGGGTACAACATTTGGCTCTGTCTGGGGACCATGTCGGATACTTTCGGCATAGGAGAACCATAAAATCTCTAGATTTTAAACTTAGACCAGTGCCTTGTCCATTGGGTATCGTAGTCAACAACACTTTCGTAATCACCTATTGCAAGACTTTCCCTAAGTCACCTATGACAGGACTTCCTAGAATCACCTAATAGTTGGACTTTCCTAGAAATCGCCTAAAACAAGACTCTTAATCACCTAAAACATGACAGAACTATTACGGAGAGGGGAAACACATAATAACGAACACATCACGAAAAGGGAAAATACATTATGAAAACAAAAGAAAATTATTCAATCCCTGCAGGATGTCATTTCTGCCTGAAAGGCTTTACTTCTTTTCTCATGGGTATCATAGGGGACAAATCTTCCGGGATGAAGATTCTCATATCTTCATACATCCAGGCAGAGGCACCTTGACACAAATCAGGATATGGCGCAAGGAAGGAAGCAGGTACCACTGAGTCACCAACTTTGTTGTCGTTCATCTTCGGGATGTCTTTGTTGTGAATCTTCAAGATGTCTCTGATGTTGAACTCTTCAAACCAATCGATTGCGTTCCAAACCTGATTTCTATAATGCTATAGATGATCCTTTCTGACCAAGAAATATCCTTTGATTGGCTCATCAATCAACTCCACATCCCCTTTAACACATAGGAGTTCAATTCCCATGTCTTTGGTACTTTTGAGGTCTAACAAAAGTGCCTCCTTTTCAGTTTCAGTGAATTCCAATTGCAGCAATTCTTTAGGGGAGATGATCATTGTCCCTTCTTTTGAACCTATAGCTGAACAACCCCCATTTGAATTCATTTTCCATAACTTTGTATCTTCTGCCAATCTCCTTTCAGAACAAGCAATGTTTTGGTCTTCGATTCCTATTTCTGGCAGCGTCACACAATTACCAAGACTTGTTTCTTGATATAGTTGGGCTAGGGGGGGTTGGAATTTTCACCACTATGAACTGGGATTTGGACTCAGGTTCTATCTTGATTTTTCCTTCCTTCACAGCAATGGTTGCAGACGACCAATCTAACTGCATTGCACCACCAAGATCTCTGCAAAAGCTCCGACTCAACAACATCCTGTAGCTTGCTTGGACATCAACTACTAGGATATTTATCTTTATCTTTTTCTCTGGGCAAACTACCAACCTCACTTGAGTGTCCTCCAATTGTCCGACCAACGACACCGACTTAGACTCAAGTGAATAACACTTGTCTTGTGTCTCAATGCACGAAAGTCCCAATGCTTTCATCACTTGTAGAGGCATGGCGTTGTCTAAGGCTCCTGAATCAATAATACAATTGCTCAGTTTGAATCCTCCTATATATAAAGATATATAGAAAGGTTTAGGCTTTTCTTTTATTGGAACAGATGACTTGAGCAATGTAGGATGAATTGAAGCTTCCTTCTTCACATGTTGTATTATTCTGTCTAGTTGCTCAAGATGATCACGAAGATACTCCAACTGTGAAATCTTAACCTTGGTCTTCAACATGGAGTTTACAATGTCAAAATTTGCTAAGGATGGGTCCTAAGCAACCACTTCCTTAACTTGTTCTTCAGCTCTCGGTCTCTCTTCTTCTTCCTTTTGTACTCTCAAGTGCAGGGCATGTGTGAACAGAGGCGTTGAAGGTCTTTTGTGATTTACCTCAAGAGAGTAGTGGCAAAGGTCTTCTTTTTCTTCAATAACGGGTTCAAAATATCTCGCTGTGGAGTCGCCATCGAAGTTGTCTGTTTGTGGTGAGATGACATTCAAACTTGATGTAGGGACAAAACTGGAACTGGGTACAGCGTTAGCATATCCCATGATCTGATTCATTCTTATATTTTCAGGACATGTAGAGCCAATATGTGCATCGGTGTCATGGAAAGAGAAAAATACCGCATTTTGTGCAACATCAATCATTGGTCTTGGTGGAGTTGTTGGCAACCGTGGCTGAAAATTAGTTCTCTTTGGCCGGTACGGTAACTGAGCTAGATATCCGATAGAATTTGTTTTCATCGGGCCGAAAGTAATCATATTATCCTCCAACTCGATGGCGTGTTCTTGCGCATCCGTCAATTCTGTATGTCTTGCCATCTTGAGGAAGAAGGCTATCTCTGATGGGAGAGTGTTTATGAAGCAGCTCATCAGAATCTTCGGTGATGGATTAATTGTAGAGGAAAGTCGTGTAACAAGACGATTAAATCTTGCTACAAATTCCCTCATGTGCACATTGTGCTCCATCTTTGAATTTGCAAGTTGGGCGAACAACCAATGACTATCTTCAGCGGGCTTGAATCTCGCTAAAAACTTCTCACTCATGGTTGCCCAACTTGTAATAATGCCTAGCTCCAGTGATTGAACCAGTCAGCAGCATTCCCAACAAGAGTCTCTACAAAGAGACGTACAACAATGTCTTCATGTGCCACGTGCATGACGGCATAGGCCGTTGAGAAGGCGGAAAGATGATCATCAGGATGTTGAGTTCCATCGCTGTGAAATCGTGGAAAGTGCTTCCTTGACCCTTTAGGCAATTTGTGATCCTCCCGCAAAGCCAAAGGTCAAATGATGTTACCCCAAGGTAATGGGGGTGGACACCTCAGATTCCTACTAGAATTATTGTTTTTATCACCCATTTCTTTTGGCTGGATCACGCAATAGGGTGCTAGATGGTCATTCTCATGTCATAAACTGTAAGCTTTCTTGAAGTTTCATGCCTCGTGCCCCATGGTGGGCACCAGAAAACTGTTGGCGTTTAAATTCGCACCACTGGTATGTGAATTAGAAACGAACAACTATGCACAGATAAACTGTTCTTCGAATTAGGAGGGGAAGCTCCCTCTTTGTTGATGTTGCTTAAGAAAGTAAATTAAAACTAATTTGCCTATCTTTTTGTTCAGCTAAGAGCACAAGGTTATAAAACTCAAGTGTCGTAGCTGAGATTTTCTCTTTTGGAAGTTCAACTATGACTAAGCCTACGCTAATGACGTTTCTAACTACTCAAGTAAATGTAGAGCATGAGAGTTAGAAATAAACGGGAAGTGATTCTTCAACACAAATACTTAAACAAACTTTATCCCAGCACACATCTACTAAAATTTCAATGCAAGCTGAAATAGAGATCATATAAGTGTAACACATAAAATGGAAATCTGAGACATTATATCGGGGCAACAAAGCAGGCACAAGACTTTATTTTCTCAAATCTCAAGAACAAAAGATTACACTCTTGGGACAGCAGGATTGTAGCAAAATAGGCATATAGTTTTGCAATCAAGCAAGATACATTGGCACAAGTAACATGAACCAAACAACTTGCAGCTAGAAGAGACTTGCAAGATTGTTCTAACACTAAGTGAACTGAAACTAAACGACAACAACTTTCGAGCAAAATAGGCTCAGCAATTTGTTATTACAAGCATGGTTAAGAAAATAGTGGGCAAGACTGCCCTTATTTATAACTAAGCAGAGGAGTAGAGAACCCTAAAATCTCCTTGCTTTTACAACTAAAACTTGCCAACATGCAAGCTTTATTTCTAAATCTAAAACAAGATAAGCATCTAACGACTATGAAAACCTAAAAACAAGGAAAGTGCCAACTATTTACAACTTGATATTTGTCCTTCTTCAAAGAATGGATAAGAATAGAGATGAAAAATGGAAAGAAAGCTTCTAGAAGATTGCTGCTTTAAATCTCGATCACATCTGCCAAAAAGCGGGAAACTGTATCTCTATCAGGTGGATTGATACTATTTATAGAAAACTTCTGCTTTTCCAGGATCTCTTCATGCTCTGCAATTGAACTTAGAGAAACTTGACATCTTCAACTGCTTTATGAGTTCTATTCTTGAAAAACATTGCTGCCCCAAAAGATGACTGACTAATTGATAACTTGGCGGCTTTGCAACTTTATGCTTCTGACATTTCTCTTGATTCTCCCACGGAAGAGTATTGTATAACTTTTTCCAATACGTTCTTTTACCTAAAACACTTCTCAACGTCATTCGTTCAGATAATCATGTTACAATACTTGTTTGGCTCTAAATTCTTTAGGAGAGTACTCCATGCTGAAAAACTTGAAGATTGATTGTAAACTTGATTATGCTCGGACAAGCTCAACACAAATACTAAAAATAACATGCTGATTTTCTTCTTCAAAATGAGAATTTTTTCAAAAATAATTAGAGATATGGATTTTGTGTAGAATCTCATTGCAAAGAAACCCAGATCGTTTCTTTTGAAAATTGTTGATGGCTGGTCGAAAAAAGTAGCAAACCCTAAATTTTTAGGATTTTCCTGAAAAAGCTGAGAGTTGGGTTTTGTGCAGAATCACGTTTTAGATGAACCCACATGATCAAATTTTGAAAATATTGAAGATTTATTGGACATGCAAGGAAAAAGCAGTTTCTTGAAAACTTGAAAATTTTCCAAAGATGTAGAGAATTGAAAACTGAGTTGACCCAGATCGTTGGATATTGTAAATATTGACCCCCTTCTTCTGAAAATCGATGCCCTGGAGAAATAAAGTATGAAAAAGCGAACCCCTTTTGTGTGGTGATCCAAAAAATGTGAAGAACTGTGAAAAAGCACCACGTTTTGGCTCTTTAATCTTGAAAAGAATAAAATTTTATGTCTCCTCTCTTGCTCTTGGATGCCAACTTGCAAAAAGTGAATAATGAAATCCAAAGTCTTCTTAAATAAGTTTTGAGGATAAATAAAATGCTTTATTCTCTACTTTAAATCTTTGAAGCCAATCCTGAGCCAGGTTCGTTGAATGTAGACACTTTTAGATGTTGAATGATGAAAACTGAAATTTTTTCTAAGGCATTGAGCCTTGGGTGCCTTTCTTAGCTTAGGGCGCTTTTCCCTAGCAGACTTAGTCAACTTTTTCTTGGTTTTTAACCTCTGTTCAATCTTGATTTCCGGGTGCTAGATGAATCCTATGAACTAGCGAATGATCTCATCGTGGAGTTGGAGTGAATCCGACGAAGTTGTGTTGGAGGCTGCTTTTGATAAAAACTTCATCTAAGCCCTCAAAAGTTTGGGCGACCATGGCTACCTAGGGCGCCTAGAATTCCAGACTTAGTTTTGTTTTGATTATTTTCAACTTTTGCACTTACTTTTTGATCTTCTGATGGATTCTTGTTTTTGGATGACCCAGAGCTCTGATTGACTGATGGCTGGACTTGTCAGATAGTTCAGAGGATTCTGAGAGGGGTCTCTTGGGAGTTAGATCCTTTGAAAGTTGAGTTTAGGGGATCAAAAGCTTGGGCGTCTATCTCCTCCAAGGGTGCCCATGTTTCCAAACTTAGAATTTTCTTGAAATCTTCATTTTGCCTGACTTTATCACTCGGTTTCGTCTTTAATAACAGCTGATTGTCAACTTTGATGAGCTTGCTGACGATTGCGTTGAAGAGCTGCTTCAAGTCTGAAGAAGTCATGTTGGAGGCTATCACTACAAATTTATCCATTTAATGCCTCAAAAGTTTGGGCACTTATCTCCTTCTGGGGTGCCCAAGTTTTCATACTTGGCTATTTTTTACTTCGTTTCCACCTTGAAGCTTGAGAACCTCATCTTATGACCTCTGTTTGATTTGAATTTTCCAACAGCTGACGAATCCAATGATCGTGCCAAGATATTCACTACAAAGCCAACATGATTCTGAAGATATCGAGTATATCTGCAAACCCTAACTGTTGGATTTGGTGCTTCCAAACCCTAGGCACCTATCTCTCTCTTGGGTGCCCAGAATTTTCATACTTAGAATATGTCTGATGATTTTCATGATTTGCCTTCAGCTTCTCAGTTGAGACTCCTTCGTTCAATCTTTGATTCCAGATGAATGGTTGATCAAATGGTTGTGCTGGTGGATTTGCTGTGGAGCTGAAAAGATTTTGAACAACATTGTCCGGGAGCTCAAAGCCTAATTTCATCATTTGATCCCTTGAAAAGTTGGGCGCCTATCTCCTTCTGGGGCGCCCATGGCTGGCAAACTTAGTTTTTATTTTTCAATTTTCCACTTTCTCCTTCGTTTGACATGCTAGCCTTTGTTCCGACTGTTAGGGATGAGAATTTTCTAAGGCACAAAACTCTGGGCGCCTTTACTTGATAGGGGTGTCTGATTTCCCAGACTTAGCCAAAATTTTGTATTTTCCAACTTTATAGCTCCCTTTCTCCATTCTTCGATCTTCGTGCACATTCATCGTTTCTCATCTTCTGTTCAGTGCTTGAATGTTTGACTCTGACACCTGGCAGTTGAATGTCCTCCATTGATGACCTTGGAGCTCTTGAAAAAGCTTCTGAAAAAGTAGAACAAACCCACTAGGGCAAAACTAATCTTTTTGTGATTCATACTGGACCAGCCTATTGAAGAAGTATTTTGAGCCAATCAAAATCAGTTTGAACCCTAGAAGCCAAACTTTCTATTTTTAGAAAATTTTGCCAACATCCATTTCAAAAGAAACCCAAAAAAAGTTCTACTTTTAGAAAGTTTCTAAAAACAGAAATTTTCCTCAATTTTAGGGCGGAAAAATTGAAATCTGGGTTTTGTAGAATTGGTCGCTCTGAGCAGACCCAGATCGTCAGATTTTGAAAATCTTGAGTTTTTGACCCTCATGCAAGACATGCAAATCCCCAATTTTGACCTTTTTTGACAATTTTAACAAGACTTTGACTCATTTCTTCAAAATGCCTAAGTGGCAAAAATTTTAATTTGTAGTACAACAATATTCTTCAAATAATTTAATAGCTTCTTGTTCATAGCTCCCCTTAATTTGATCTTCTAACCTGCTGAAACCCGTTGTCATACTGTGAAGTTTTTACTGATTCACCCAATAGGATGGCAAGAACAATGGCTCTGATACCACTGTATGTCCCACCCCAATCTGAGTTTTGACTTTGCGATTTAGCTGGATTATTTTTCAGTTTGACAAATGGAGCATTTTGTCAAACAATTGCCAGGAAACTCACAAGGATTTGTTTCAAAGTATTTCCATAATATGTCAACTCAATGCTCATAAGATACAAAGATTTACATATAAAATATCCACCATTTCAAACACAAAGACTCATGGAATAAATAACTGATGTAAATCAGATTTGCATACATTGACTTAGATTTCTCACAATGTTGTTACTGAGAAAAACCAACAGCAATGCATACACATTTATAAATGCAGATCACAATCCATAATGTAAAATACCAGCTGAATGAGTTCTAGTCAATGGCGGCTGTTGTAGGTGTAGTGTGACTGAAATGTGAGCCTCATACTGCAAGGGGGAGGTGACAATGAATGCTGTAGTCAACCCTCCACTGAAAAATACACGTTCAGACCTACTCACAGCTCAAAGGATAAACCTATCCCTTTTTAGAAATGCACCCAGCTCACAGGAAACCCCCATGTTTCAGTTTGCAGACTGATATAATGGGCACTTGAAGTCTCATGCCCTCCTATAGGATCACTACCTTGTCATGTCCCCGAATTGGAGTTATGGTGATTTAATTAAATTAATTAATTAAGTTGTCCAAAATTAATAATATATCAAAAGGCAGCTTAATTGATAATTTTAATTAAATAAAGTGGAGATATTAAATTAATTATTTATAAAATTATTCCAATAAATTAATATCAAAAGGATGAATTTATATTTAATTGATTTAATGAAGTGAATAAAATAATAAATCATAAAGTCGCTTGAAGGAATAAAATAATATTTTATTCTAGAAGCTTCTTGGAGGTGAAAGTAAATTCTTTATAAGGAGCTGAATGCAAGCTATTTTGATCATGTCTTGAGTTGATTCTATTTTCTATACCTGTGTGGTAAGAGCTAAGGCTTGCATCGCTTGAGGGTTTGAAGACTCTAGAGTGCCAAGTTTGGTTGTGAAAGATCAACCCTAGCTGGAGTTGAGAAATCCATCTGGGGTTTCTACATTGTGCTTCATTGACAGTTGTACAAGGGTTTTCAGTTCTTTGCAATAGCTATTGTATTATTGCAGGGATTTATTGGTGCAATAGTTGAGGTATTATTGCATTCTGAGTTTGATACAATAGCTGGTCTATTATTGTATCTTGTTGGCAAGATTGTAGAACTGCAACAACTGTTGTATTGTTGCAATATTTCATTGAGAGGGAAGATTTCCTACTTGTGCTTCATTTCCAAACTTAATGGCCCTTGGCCATATTTTGGTGAAATCAATTGGAAATTATTTGCAAACATTTTGGATAATATTCTAGTATTGGAGGTATTTGATTTGTGTGGTGATTTGCAGATTTGCAAGTCATTCTCAGGAAGTCACTTTGTCATTCCTCTACCTGTATACTCTTCTATTTTTGGAGGTTTATTTATCAAGTCTAGAGCATTGTCATTTAAGAAAGAAAATCGTATTTTTTGGGTGCAACTTTTTACAAAGGCACATCGAATTTTTGGAAGGAGATCACAAAGACAAAACGTTCTGCTGGGAAATAATAGATTAGAATATTCCGATGCAGACAAAAATAAGAAAAGACAAATAATCGAATAAGCCAAATTGGGCTTTATCAGTAAGGCAAAGAAAGTGAATATTTGAAGAAGTCATCATTTTTGATGATTATCGGGAGCAGAAGGCGCTAGGAATAAAGAAGCATTAAGTCAATTGCAAAAGACAAATCCTTCAATTTCTTATTGGAAATAATCGCTGCTTGTAGAAGATGTCACCATTGCTGATTAAATCATGCCTTCAGAGAAGTCAAGACCTACTTGGAAGCCTGCTTGTAATCGAAAATTAGAATTGAGTTTATAGAAGTGGCGAATGAGACAAGAACTATTATACTTGTGCTGGAAAAGACAAAAAGAGAAAGTTTTGAGTTACGAGAACTGCTAACTTGCTAGAAGACAAAGAAATAGTAAATCGTGGCTATTACCTGAAGGCTGTCACATTTATGAGTTGAATATATATCTTCCATGAGGACGTGCTTTTCAACCGGCACATTATTTCATTGAGAAGCGACTAACTTAAAAGGCTCTGTTGTTGTTTGTACGATTTGGGGCATAGCTGGGACGTGGTCATCTTCAAAGTTGATATCAATTTTTTTCCCATGTTTGTTGCATCCTTCTATATTATATTTTGGGTTTGGATGGGTTTGATAACATTTTCTATGTATGTTTGACTTAGTTGCTAAATTTTGTGAGCTGTGTATGTGTCATTGTCTAGTGAAGTTCAAAAACAATATTTGCAACATTGTAACAGCTGGGTGTAGCAACATTATCACAATTGCATTCATATTTTTACAGTATTGGCATTGTAAAACTACAAAATCATTAGAAAGCATTGTACTGGCTAAGAAATAATTGTATTTCAATAAATGTTGAAGTGGGCAGTTTGCATGTGTTAAGTGTTTTTGAAAATGCCTGATGACTGTAACTGCAAATTAGAGTTGTCTAGTAGCTGCATTTACTCTTAGTGATCATAGAATTTGGGTAAACAAACTTGCACTACATATGTCTTGCATTCTCAAGTCCTCTGCATACTTTAGCTATAGGCTTTTATGCACCAGATGAGAAAATACAAAAAGAAACATCAAACAACAGCTGGTCAAGTTTACATGAGAAGTGTTTGACGAAATTCCCAAACAACAAACTGAAAATTTTAGACCTGATCAGCAAGGGTCATTACAGTGGTATCAGAGCCAAGAATTTTGCTAGCCTATTGGGTAGTGGATCATTGTTTTAGCTAATCAATTGTAGATCAGAATTTCAGATGGCTACTTGTAGCAATTTAGAGGAAATTGTGCTAGAAGCATTTATTGAACAATAGGATAAAATGATGAAAAGAATGGAATTGTGGAATAAAGAAAGGGAAAAAGGATTGGGAAAGTTGAACGAAGAACAAGAGGCCATCAAGTTCATGGGTGAAAAGCCGAAATTCGTACCACAGGTTAAAGCAACTCTTCTTAACATTTTGGAAGAGGTTGAAAGTTGTTTGTGTAAGGTTGGACAGGCACCTTCTCAAGCAATGCGCGAAGATATGGTCCCTTTAGTACACTCCTTGGGTAAGCCAGAACTTTTGCAACATCAAAATGAGGAGGTTAGAGTTGCAGTTGTCACTTGTATTAGTGAAATCATGAGGATTCTAGCTCCACGAGAACCTTATGAAAGTGGCAAAATGAGACAGGTTATGCAGTTGATGGTTGAAAGCTGTCAGGGGATACAAAACATCAAAAACCCTACTTTCAATAAGAGGGTTAAGATTCTAGCAACAATGGCAAAGGTATGGCCATGTGTTATCATGTTTGATTATGATGGTCTTATCCTCCAGATATTTGATCACTTCATGAAGACAAGTATGTTCACTATCTTGTCCCTACTCCTTGATAAAGATGATGATGTTTGCAAGCAGCTACAATCAAATTTTTTAGCCGTTTGGAGAAGAGAACTACATGTTTCATCTGTAGCATATGCTCTTGCAAGAAGATTGGCCGAGTGGAAAGTTGAGGAGTTCAGAGAACAATTGAATGCACAAGAATTAATCTCATTTGGCCTACTAGTTCCATCTTCTCTACTTGAAGAAAACAACCCATCATCCAGTGGAACAGTTGAGTTGGATGATGAGTACATTGAACAACTCGAGCGCTCTTGTGTTGAGACACCTAATTAGGGCATTGAGGATATTTTTACTAATGGAATTAATTCTGTCCTAATTCCAAATCAGATTGAGTGTTTGTAGGACTTGGTAACAGATGGGCGTATGATTCTTGATCTTGAGAGGTCTATGATTGAGTTGCCGATTGGTTCCAGTCTATGGGTTGGAGATAGACATGTTGGCAATAATATTCGTGCACCATCCTCTTGGGTTTTATCTCCCACTTCATTGATTGATGGCTGTCCTCCTTTGCTGGTTGGAGTTTTGTCCGGTGACACTTTGAGGTAAGCAGCTATTGGTATGGAGAGGAGAGATTGGGGTGGTCACCTTGGAATTAAAGGATGGAGTGATGATGAGTTATTCTCATCTTTGGGCAGCAGAGATACTAATTGCTCCATCATGGACTTGATGCACAGGATACAGGGAGTTGTTCTAATTTATGCCAACAACTTGACAGATGTTGGTATATGTTTGTATGCACCTATGTTGGGCATCTTTCACATCTGCAGATACCGCTCAAGGTGGATTGGTTTTTTGGTGATACAGACACAATCTTGGCTGCAGGTTTAGGCTTCATGGCAGATTTGAACACTAGGTTCTGCATTGACAGTTTTGAGATTGACATTGGTCAATCTTTTCAAAAGAAGATGATTTCTTGCATGCTGGATTCGGATATTGTTCCAGTCTCTTTCCAGGTAGTAGATGGCATTCATGATGGTATTCTTCTCACTCATGAAAGTGAGTCAGGACACTTGTAGTTGTTTTTTGAGAAAGGTTTTGATGACGTTGCTGCAAGACCAACTCATCCTATTTTGAGTTGTGAGTCTTCTTCTGATGATGGCAGTACATGATGGAGTACACTTGACTATTCGGGTTTTCCATTGGCGTAGTCAGGGGAGTTTCACCTCAATTGCATCTTGAGGTGTGCTCACCAGTTTGTTTTCAGCCCGCATACACAGGACTTGACTATGTCATTGATGACATAGAGAGGTGGGTTGAATAAGAGGTGTACGAATTCATTCTGGTATTATATATTTAGAATTCAGGTGATAAGTTCAAGTTGTTCTCGTTAGAGGTTTGGCTCAATTGGACTCTCGGGGTTATCAGAGTGGCACAATGGAAGTCAGTTGGAGTTGAGGTTGATGGACTTCAAGTTATCCATGGGATCCAGGTATGATATTTGAGGTGTACCAACACAGTACTTGGAGTTGGCATGATGGGGTTGACTTACAAAGTTGGGGACCGGGATTTCCTTTGTTGGTAGGATGGCTTCATTGGTTGACAAAGTTTGATAGCCTCTTGGGTTCTAGTTGCATACAAAGGTTATGGGATTGCACATGTTGTAGGATCATTTGGGATCTGGGTGGTTGGTGGACAGGTGTAGTTGATTCTCCATTCGGGCTTCAGGTGATGTGGCAGTTGAGATGGTTTGACGGTTGCAGATTGCTTGAGGGAAAGCAATCTTTGGGAAGGGAGGACTATCATGTCCTCGAATTGGAGGTATGGTGATTTAATTAAATTAATTGATTAAGTTGTCCAAAATTAATAATGTAATGTCCCTTTTTGCAGATGGGCTTTATTTTCTCTGAAACCTTAATTTCCAAATGACAAATGAATTAGCAATTACTTTTCACCTAATTGAAACCTTGATTGAAGTCCTTCATTCCCAATCAATTTGGTCTTCACACTTAGAAGATATCGTTAGTGTAAATCAATCATATAAGAAATCTATTATCCATACTAATTTAAATTATCATAGTTACTTATAAGGCTTAATAATTTCTGCAAGCACCATTATTGTATATTTACATCTAATTCACACATCTACCCATACATACATATACATATACATATACACATACACATACACATACATATACATATGCATATACACATCTAGTACTAAAATTAAATATTCATGAATGGTAACACTAAAATGTTATCTATACAAACACTGTTAATAAGAAATTTGCTATCAACAATTATGCATCATAAATAACATTAAAGATATTGTAATAGCATTTTATATAACCCATTATTTAATTGCCTATGGATCCTATCATTACTTTTACTCATAACATAATTACTAATTAACAATAAAATATATTATAATCACACTATCTATGTCCTCACCTTACCTTTATTCACAATAAATAATAACATACCAGATATGGTAAGCAATCTGCAGACCCTGAGTTCCCCCACCGATCTGCAGCCCATGTTTTTCCCAATAGTCAGCAATCTGCAGAATATCTTTTTTTTATCTCTTTCTTTTTCTTGATATTTGCTTTTTAATCAGATATAAATCCTTATATTATGCTGCCGCCTTCCAACTCAGGATATATATCCCTTATTCAGGTTCTGAAATATTAATTGCCTTTGACATCCAAATATCTATTTCCCATCTAAATGTTTGATATATATACTTGGCTGGTTGACCTGCTCTTTTTCTCTCCTATTCGATGATCTTGTGAATATACATAACAAGATATCATTGCTGTAGAAATTAGAATAAAGTCCTTTTGGAATTGTTCGATGCCCCTCTAAACTGAATTTTAATTCCTTTTATACAGCTTTGATGTGAGAGATGGTTTCTTTTCACTTGTGTCTCTTTCCCTTAATTAATTGCACCCCCTCAACATGACCGCTGCCTTAAGATGATACTAATCTCTTTAATATTGATTCTTGTTTGAAGATCTTAACTAATCGCTGACAATATGATTATTTAATGTTATTTAATAATATGACCGATGCTGCTTTTGTTTGCTTGCATTAGTAATTGCTGATGTTAGTTTGTTTGGGGATTTGATGCCAAAAAGTAATTTTGTGAAATGTTTTATTTATCTATGATCAGATATATAATATAATAATATTCAGATTTGCAATTTATATTTATTTTATTTGTTTCTTTATTCTTGTATGGTTATTATATTAATTACCAATAATAATATTAGTTGTTTTAGGATATAGATATATGTATTGTTATTTTATGATGATTGTAATACTCGTTATTTCAGTCACTCATATTTTAATAATATTCATAATATTATTTATATTATTTATTTTAAATTGTAATTACTCTTATTTGGGGTTATAGATTGTAGCGTTCCTATTATAATCTTATTAAAATATTTTAACGATCATAATCATGATTTTATATTTGATAATTATAATATTATTTATATTGGTGTTTTATATTCTTGTATCTTTAATATTTGTTTTATTATCATTTAGATTTTTAATATTTATAATATAATAATTATAATTACTATCTTATGATAATTGTTATTAGAAATATTAAACGATAATATTTTCTTTTATAATTTTATTATGTATTGTGTTATTCGTTTTCACTTATTTGTATTTTAGGGTGTTTTTATTTCAAGGACATAACAAATGATATATCAAAAAATTGATTATTTTAATTAAATAAAGTGGAGATATTAAATTAATTATTTATAAAGTTATTCCAATAAATTAATATCAAAATTATGAATTTATATTTGATTGATTTAATAAAGTGACTAAATAAAATAATAAATTATAAAGTCGATTGAAGGAATAAAATAATATGTTATTCAAGAAGCTTCTTGGAGGTGAAAGTAAATTCTTTATAAGGAGTTGAATGCAAGCTATTTTGATCATGTCTTGAATTGATTCTATTTTCCATACCTGTGTGGTAAGAGCTGAGGCTTGCATCGCTCAAGGGTTTGAAGACTCTAGAGTGCCAAGTTTGGTTGTGAAAGATCAACCCTAGCTGGAGTTGAGAAATCCATCCAGAGTTTTTACATTGTGCTTCATTGACGGTTGCACAAGGGTTTTTAGATTCTTTGCAATAGTTGTTGTATTATTGTAGGGATTTATTGGTGCAATAGCTGAGGTATTATTGCATTTTGAGTTTGATACAATAGCTGGTCTATTATTGTATCTTGTTGGCAAGATTGTAGAATTGCAACAGCTCTTGTATTGTTGCAATATTTCATTCAGAGGAATTAGTTCAGATTTCCTACTTGTGCTTCATTTGCAAAATTTAATGGCCCTTGGCCAAATTTTGGTGAAATCAATTGGAGATTATTTGCAAACATTTTGAATAATATTCTGGTATTGGAGGTATCGATTTGTGTGGTGATTTGTAGATTTGCAGTTCATTCTCAATAAGTCACTTTGGCATCCCTTTGCTTGTATACTCTTCGATTTCTAGAGGTTTATTTATCAAGCCCGGAGCATTGTCATTTAAGAAAGAAAATCATATTTTTTGGGCGCAGCTTTTTACCAAGGCACATCGTATTTTTGGAAGGAGATCACAAAGACAAAACATTCTGCTAGGAAATAATATATTAGAATATTCAGATGTAGACAAAAATAAGAAAAGACAAATAATCGAATAAGCCAAATTGGGCTTTATCAGTAAGGCAAGAAAGTGAAAATTTGAAGAAGTCGTCATTTTTGATGATTATTGGGAGTTGAAGTCACCAAGAATAAAGAAGCATTAAGTTGATTGCAAAAGACAAATCCTTTGATTTCTTATTGGAAATAATCGTTGCTTGTAGAAGACGTCACCACTGCTAATTAAATCGTGCCTTCAGAGAAGTCGGGACCTGCCTGGAAGCCTGCTTGGAATAAAAAATTAGAATTGAGTTTATAGAAGTGGCGAATGAGACAAGAACTATTATACTTGTGCTGGAAAAGACAAAAAGAGAAAGTTCTGAGTTACGGGAGGTGCTAGCTTGCTAGAAGACAAAGAAATACTAAATCGTGGCTATTACCTGAAGGCTGTTGCATTTATGAGTTGAACATATATCTTCCATGAGGATGTGTTTTTCAACTAGCGCATTATTTCATTGAGAAGCGACTGACTTAAAAGGCTTTGTTGTTGTTTGTGCGATTTGGGGCATAGCTGGGACGTGGCCATCTTCTCAGTTGATATCAATTTGTTTTCCCAGGTCTGCTGCATGCTTCTATATTATATTTTGGGTCTAGATGGGTTTGATAACATCTGCTATGTATGTTTGACTTAGTTGCTAAATTCTATGAGCTGCGTATGTGTCGATGTCTAGTGAAGTTCAAAAACAATATTTGCGACATTGTAACAGCTAGATGTAGCAACATTATCACAATTGCGTTCAGATTTTTACAGTATTGGCATTGTAAAACTACAAAATCATTAGTAAGCATTGTAGTGGCTGAGAAATAATTGTATTTCAATAAATGTTGAAGTGGATAGTTTGCATGTTAAGTGTATGTGAAAATGCCTAATGACTGTAACTGCAAATAAGAGGTGTCTAGTAGCTGCATTTACTCTTAGTCATCATAGAATCTGGGTAAACAAACTTGCACTACATATATCTTGCATTCTCAAGTCCTCTGCATACTTTAGCTATAGGCTTTTATGCACCACATGAGAAAATACAAAAAGAAACATCAAACAGCAGCTGGTCAAGTTTACATGAGAAGTGTTTGACGAAATTCCCGAACGGCAAACTGAAAATTTTAGACCTGATCAACAAGGGTCATTATACCTGCTGTATTGATTGAAACACCCTTCCAAAACAATGAATAATAGCAGCATCAAATGGCGTCCAGATGATGCAAGCTCACGCCTCTATGGAAAACTCCCAGCCTTTGGTGATGTGCCCCTTTCAAAAAGGCATAGCAGATATTATAAAATGTAAATAGCACTTAACACCTTCGTTCTACATGCCCAGATTGGAATAAGAAATGCTCACGCTTGAGTATGGAATGGCCACAACCTTCCTTGAAATCTTTGAATAGGAATCTGTCACTCTCTAATAAAGTCTTCAAACTTGGATAGTTCCCTTACTCTGTGAAATGATCAATATATTTCAGACTCCTGATTGATCCTTCAAACCCCAATATGAATCTTTTCCTATAATCATGAAGCACAAGCACAACCCCTGAAATAGATTTGTTTGCGAGCAGGCTTGGGAGATCTTTCACTGTTGTACCATGTTGTTCCTCATGAGAGTTTTTGTCCTTGATGAAGCTTGAGATTTATGGACTCTCTAGTCTACCTAAACCCTTATCAATTTCTTCTCCTAGATCAATGTGCAAAATGAGCTCCAAATGCCTTTTTATGTTCCCCAAACTCCCACGCCCTAATTTGCATTTGAAATATATTTTATTTAATTTCATTTCCCGCCTTTCATCCCTTTTAATTTGGGCGCTATACTTTATATTATAAAGTATTCTTTTAAAATAACTTATAGCCCCCTTTTAATATAATGTTCCTTTTAATATATTATTAATAATACAAAAAGTTAATTAATTTAAATTAACTTTATTATTGGCATTATTAAAATTAAATGCATAGGACCATAGATAAACCAAGATAACTCCAGGATATAAATCCGCCATTAGGCCCAAAATAGTAACACTGCCAACTGACTATACCAGAGACCCCAGTGACTTGCTATAAATAGTAAGTATGGTCTAGGTGACTAAATAAGTTTTGGAAAGCACACTGCGAGAACTCAGACAAACAATGAACTGGGAAAACACCTACTGAGCTCAAAAGGTTGACTGAACAGTTTGCAAATGCCCTCAAAGGGTCTCCTAACCACCTCAAAGGGTCTCCTAACCACCCTGTTAGTCCATAGGGACCAAGTGTTGGACTAACCTCTACAACTGATCACTGCCTAGGAAAAGGGGTCATTACATCTTCCTAGGTATATATAGATTATTTTTGTAAAGAAAAACTACAGTATAAGATTTCATTTATCATGCAAGAGCGTGCAAAGTCCTAATCTTCAATAGCTTTTGTTTCTATATCAGTAGACTGCACTTGAGAAGCAGCAAATCCCTTGTTTTCTCTATTGATTTGTAATGCCCTTTTAAGGATTTTTGGAAATATGTACAAAAGAATTTTTTATTTTTTTAATGATTTTTGAAACAAGAATGAAACTTCAACAATAAATTGAAATGAAACAAAATGCTGATCTTAACTTCAAGTGGTTGGATCAAACCCTCATATGCTGATATAAACCCTAAAATGCATCACAATAGTAGATTTAGCATGTAGAGGATCAATTACAGCCAATGTGTTTGCCAATTTGTGCATTAAAAACAATTATGAAACCCTACAACAAGATTATGTATCAATTATTGCTGATTTGTGCATGAACAGCAGTATCAAACCCCAGAACAACAATAGATCTCAAGCATGCTCACTGATATTTGAATGAACAATAGTAGTAAACCTCATAACAACAATAGGTTTCAAATGAATTTGCTGTTTTATGAATGTACAACAATGTAAACCTTAGAACAGTAATAGATCATGAATATACTTGCTGATTTATGACAATACAACATCGTAAACCCTTAGAACAATAGAACATGGATATATTTGCTGATTTATGATAGTACAACAATGTAAATTCTTAGAAAAGCAATAGAACATGAATGTACTTGCTCATTTAAATGAGAATAACAATATCAAACAAACATCAGATCTGAAAACTCACAAATCCCTCCAATCAAGATGGTATGATGACAGATATGGGTAGTGACAATAATGTAAAACAGTGACGATGCTGGGAGGTATGGTGGCGGTGTATGGCAGCACCATATGACAGCAATACACCCTAAATAAATATTGATGTTTATAGTAATAGTAGCAAATAATGATTATCCTCAATTTGGAACTCCAATAGTAAATATTGATGATGAACAATTGCAATATATGTTGATAAATTCTGAAAATCAACAATAATGATGGTTTTCTTGTAAGTACAATTCAATCCAATTCTCTTCAAGTTGAAATCTTCAACAATTCATTGTAGTGACATTGTAGCATAGTAAAAGTAACTTCAACTCTTTGAGCATAAATGTGATCCCTGAGTGGAATCACTTTTTATGGACAAGAGGTTCTTCCTCCTCCAAGGTCTTCAAAATGCCAAGAATTTTCATCCTTCAATGAAAAGATGAACAAAAAGTTCAATATCTGAAAAGTATTCAAAAATACAAAATGACAAGTGATGATTTGATGTGAGCCTTGACTTCTCTTTTATAGGCACTTTACTTCAGGCCCTCCATTTTATTTTATTTTGCATTTTCCCTCCAAGCATTTAAAAATAATTTTAAATTGCATCAAAAGGCCCCCATTTGAATTAGATTTTGAATAAAGTGTAACACACTTATTAAATATTACATAGGACCAAAAATAATATTTAAGTTGCCTTTTTGAAAGATAAAGTGATCGGGCCCACTTGATTATTTTTTTCCCTTACTCTATCCTTTAGCCTACAAGAAATGGGGATAGATTAGAGGTCTTCTCCATGGACTTATCTTGAAAGGATGACATGGCATGATTCACTTGCATATTTCCTTGGTACTGATCAAAGACTTATTAATTATTCTTTAGGAACAATTCCTTTTGTTACACTCCTTACAATCATTTACATACCATCTTCTCTATAATTCATTGAAATACAAAACTATTCCACCGCAATCATGCCTACATTCCTTCAACAAGTGGGAAGGATGCATTGAAATGCTCTTTTTTGAACACCATTCCTTCAACATGTGCCACATCATGCTACTAAACAACAACTCAATGGACTTTGTTGGGTTGTGTATGAGATGCGTTACAATGTACAAACAAGGTGGTGAAGCTTATATTTTATTTAATGCAAACAATACAATGGTAATAAGATTCTACGATGTGTACCAACATATCAAGCTTGATACTATTATTTTTGACCTATGCAATCACATGGTTTAAGCATCAAATGCTATAAATATTAGTGGTAAACAAATGATTATATTTTCTTATTCATTTGATATGTTACTAGTTTCACGTAGGTTTTGAGTTTGTACTATCAATGCCATAGGAGAAATTACCTCATTGGAGCTTGAAGTTTTGTATGATAATATTTTTTATGAATTTAATCAGAAGGTATGATTAATTCGACATTCTGACAAGCTAGTATGTGGTTTTTTTAAAGGTGTACATGGTATAATTGCACTTGTCGTTTCACTAGGCCTTAGTAAGCCATTGGCTTCCTTTATGGTAAACTTCTTACCTTGAATTTTTTTATCCAAATTTTTTTTGGTTAACAAAACCATTCTCATTAAGCAATTCAACAACACTAATCATTTTTTTTGTATGATTTGAGCAACCTTGAAATTGTTGGGGAATTTAACCCTAGCTGTAGACAACCAATAGATTGGGATGAAAGAAACTAAAGATTATGTATTCAGAAAATAGTCTAACACTTTTAAAAATCTATTTAACAATATGTATGGAAGTAAATGGAACAATATGCATCCACAATATTACACACAAGACTCAAGATTTATGTGGGAAACCCTTTGGGAGAAAAGCCATCAACAAAAATATGTTACACTTATATTATTTAGAATCAACACAGATTCAATACAAAAAGGTCTTAATAGAGTCTCAATCTACAACATACTTCTTCTGCAACCATTGTAAAGCTCTAGAACATCAATGTACAATCCAATGCTCTCCTTTCAACTTGTTCAATTGTCTAACCTTTGTGCCTTCACATAAGATGGTACAAGTAGACATATGCATGGGAATACTAATTGTTTAATTTTCCAACCAGACCAAGCAATACCAAGTCATGCTACCATAATCTAACCATAACATGACATCATCATACCACATGTATCACAAAGTGTGATGTACCCATGTGGATAGTCACCTTGTATACTTTGGTGCTGCCACACACTATGAATCAATAGTTACAACCTTAACATTATTGATATAAATACATTTTTCTAATAGAGACACCACAACTAGCTTCTTGCTTTTGGTAACACATACAAATATAACTTCGCATCTAATTGTTTGCGGTACCTATTGCCATCTTCCAAGACATTATCTTGTTCTCTAATTGCACTACATGAACTCTAGATCTATTGCAAGTGTTCTTGCATCACTATACATGCTTCCAACAAACACTAATCACATATGCACTTGGGAGTTCTTCCAAATGAATTGTGGTTGCCTCACACCACCACCACATGTAAATAAATCATGTATAATGCACCACTATACCTAAAAACACATGGCATTTCACTATAATGTATTTTATAAACAAAGTCTTCCTACAAGGACTCTTTGTAGGTGAATACCACCCAAATCACAACATTCTCCCACTTGATAATTACTAGAAGAGAGAATGTAGTATTCAATTCAAGAAATTGATCTCATGCTCAAGAATGGGATAAGCCCATGTCATCCCTGCACCATATGAATTTGGCATTACGTAAAGGTTTTTTCAAAGACTTAGCAATATTAACCCAAGTATCAAATTTCTCCATCTGAATTTTCCCTCTCTCAACCATCTCCCTCACAAAATGATACTGAACATTAATATGATTGGTTCTAGTATGGTAAATAGGATTCTTATCTAGACAAATAGCACTTTGTGAATTGCATTTCACCACTGTATGATTTTTTAAATCAATACTATCACTTAATCTCTTCAACCACACTACTTCCTTACAAGCATGTGTTGTGGCTATACAGTTTGCTTCAATAGTGGATAAGGCAATTGGTTGGTGCTACTTGCTCATCCAACTCATTGCTCCACCAAACAAAACTAACACATAATCGCTTGTTGACCTTTGGTTATCAAGATCTCTTGCCCAATTCGAGTCTACAAATCCCTATACACTCAACACTTTTCCCATATCATTAGTACCACTATAAGTTACAAAATAATCTAGAGTTCCCTTCAAGTACTTGAACACTCTTTTTACATGTGTCTAATGCTTTTTACTTGGCTTCACTTAAGCAATGCCTAGTCTTGTGCAAACCATCACATACATGAGACTTTATATTGCTCCAGCATAAGGAAGATTCCTTATTTCCTCCAAATCCTTTGTAGATTTAGGAAATTGTTCCATACAAAGTTTTGTGTCAATTGGTAGGGCTGTATTTACCAATTTACTATTATGTATTCTAAACCTCCACAAAATAGTTTCAAGGTACTTCCTCTACTTTAGCCACGATTTTCCTATTTGTTCTATCACTATATATCTCCATACCAAGAATGTATCCAGCAACTCCTAAGTCTTTCATATCAAACTTATTAGACAATTGAGTTTTAAGTTCTTGAATTAATGCTTTATTATGTCCAATGATAATCATATCATCAACATATAAAAAAATAATCAAAATGTGTCCATTTACTTGTTTGAAGTTTACACAATGATCAACAACACTTCTTCCAAAACCTAATTCTAGCATATGTGTGTCAAATTTTAGTTCCACATATGTGGGGATTACCTCAATCCATATAGCGACCATTTTGGCTTGCAAACCAAGTTCTCTTTACCTTTCACCTTGAATCCGTTACGTTGTATATTTCCTCATCTTAGTCTCCATGCAAGAATATTATCTTGACATCCATCTACTCACTATTTAAATCAATTGCCACAACAGAAAATAACATCTTAATGGAACTCAATTTAGCAATAGGAGAAAAGATTTCATGAAAGTCAATTCCCTCAACTTGGGAATATCCCTTTGCCACCAATCATGCCTTGTATCACTCGAGTAATCTGTCTTATCTAAACTTCTTCTTGAACACCCTCTTGCAGCCAATGTGTTACCTATCATCAAGAAAATCAACTAAATTCCAAGTCTTAAATTGCTTGAATGCCATCAACTCCTTGTCCATGGCATTTTTCTAAGGATTTTTCTCTTTGGAAGTGAGAGCCTATTCCACATAACTTGGCTCACTATTAGTACAAGTAAGAGAAAAAAACAACAAAAATCAAGAGGACTATACCTATCAAATGATCTTTGTTGCCTTGTAGGCCTCACAACTATTGGTGAATATATTTTTGTTGCATCTGCACCCTATTCTTCAGAGTTTATGCAAGATGTGGTTCCCCTTCTTCTCCCAAACTATCTTGTCGACTTTGCTTCTTAACTTCAAATGCAATTTGTTGCTCTATTTTTGTTTCGAAGCACTCCTCCATGTCGTTCTCCTTTGACTGTTCTTCCTTGGTCAAGACTCTAAGTTTCCTAAATGTAACATCCTTTGAGTAGAGAACTTTTAGTGTTTTTTTTTATGAATATCCTATTTAATTTTGCATTAATAGAAGGAAAATAGTACAATATTCACAAAAAAAGGGGAGGGTGGTAAAAAAGCACACCCATGAGTCCAAAAGGGCCTAGCCCTGAAACATCATTACAAAAAATAATTAAGAAGCCATGGCTATGGTAGGCGGAGGAGGATCTTTATCATCAGGATTCCCCCAAACATCACCGGGGTCAATCATCGATTGGCTCCATCCAATGAGAGCATTGTCTTTTGCATTCTCCTTCGGAGGCAGTTGAGTGCAAACTTGAGAGATGGCAAGTGGCACACGGGGAAATTTGTTGGTGTCCGGCCAGCTAGTGTCTTGTCGAGGAGATGGTGGATGCAAAGGTTGCAGCCATCCTCCATGGGCAGCATTGTCTTTGGGATTGGTGGCACACAACCACATGAGCAAGACTCACGATCTCCATGGCTGTCCCATTTGGAAGAGTGGGTATGCTACGCCCTTAATATTAGAGTACATAGGGTTATTAATAGTCGGCTTGTGGTTATCTTAACTCTTAAGTCATATTATCATTATTATATTGTTATTTAGTTAGCTAGGTCAGCCTAAGACTTATATATGGTCATCTAAGCTGGCCTGGATGATATCCTAGGCATAAGTAGGGGATATATAGAGGTAGAAGTCTTATTTGTTCATCATATTGTGAATTGTGTTCTCATTGGAGATATTTGGAAGTTTTCCCCCTTAAAGTGGCTTGTTATTCTCAGTTATTATCAAGTATTTGCAGCATATTTCCTATCATATTCTTCCATTGTGCAAGTTATTTCATTACAAGTGGTATCAGAGCATGATCTTGGCACCGTAGGAGCAAGGCATTTTCTTAATATTGGATGTCATTTTGGAAAGCGCATATCTCTCAAATTTTGGTAATTTAAAAAAAAAATTAAAAGGGCTTTTGAAGAACATATTCGAGAAGCTACAGTCTAGATTTTAGAGGAATTGGAGCAAAATTGAGTGATTTATTGTAGAATTAGGGTTTCTGCCCAATTTATTTGGAAAGTGCATATCTCCCAAATCCTATAGAATTGGTTCTCAATTTTTAATGGGTTTTTAAATAAGTCATTGAGGAGTCTACAGTCCAAGTCGCAAAGTAATTGAAGCAGAATTAAGTGATTTATTGCAAAATTAGGGTTTCCAACAAATTTGTTCTCAAGGTTGTAAAACACCTAATTTTTGGGAGATTTTTTTGGGAAAGTGCGACCTAGGCCTTGCTAAGTTATAGTAAAAATTTCAAATTATTTTGATTTTATTTGTGTGATTTATTGCAAAATTATCTTCTACCATCATGACGGGGTGTGCAACAAGAGGCTAAAAGAATGCTATCACACCTAGGAAATCTTGAGATAAGGATGAGATAGAAATTGAGGATATTAACCCTAATGATGAAATCAAAAAAGTTAAGGGTGAAATTTCATCATTGGAGAAGAAAATGACTGAAGAAATTTCATCAATAAAAAGGGACATGCAAAAGGATATGCGTGAATTAAAATCCCTTATTCATGGTATGAAGTCTAAGGGAGAAAAAAGGATATGAGTGAATTAAAATCCCTTATTCATGGTATGAAGTCTAAGGGAGAAGATTCACCTAGTAAGGTGGAAGGTACTTCTTTTGTTGGACATGAATTCTTTGGGATTGATTCAAATTTAAAGAAGGATCATCTCTTTAATAATCCTATGCCTAGGCAATTCATACCCAAGTTGGATATGAGAAAGTTTGATGGCAAGGATCCAACTAATTGGCTTTTCCAAATGAAGCAGTTCTTTGAGATTCATCATGTTCCAAGTCAACATAAGGTGGATATGGCATCATTCTACTTGGAACTAGATCAATTCATTTGGTATCGTTGGTTATGTGATGAGAAGAGAAAAAAGGGTTGTGTAGTCACATGGTCAATTTTTCAAGAGGAACTTGCTACCTATTATGGATAGCTACTTCTGCCAACTCACTAAATTAAAGCAAACAAGTACAGTCAATGATTATACTCAACAATTTCAAACCCTTTGTTTAAGAGTGGAGAATGTGATAGAAGAAAATTTGAAGGAATTGTTTCTAGGAGGTTTAAAAGATCATATAAAATATGAGGTATGTTTGTTCCAACCACAATCCTTGTCACAAGCGATACTTATGGCAAGACAAGTTGAGAAGATTTTGGCCAATAGGCAACAAGGGATTGTAAACATAAGCGAAAAAAGATCTCTTACACATTCATTACTTCAACCTACTAGGTTGACTCCACAACAAATTGAGAAGAGAGCAAAAGGGTTGTATTTCAATTGTGATAGCAAATACAGTTGAGGACATAAATGTAGTGAAAATAAATTGTTCTATATTGAAGGTTCGAGTGAGGAACAAGAGGAGGAACCAATATTAGAGGGTGATAGGGAGTTAGATGAGGAATCACATGATTCCTAACCAATCATTTCTTGTCATGCACTCTCAGGTTTTAGCGCCCCACAAACTCTCAAGGTTGCGGGTTTCTTAAAGAGGCAAAAATTAACAGTGTTGATCGACTCAGGTAGTACTCATAATTTCATCAACAAAAAGTTGGCTACTTGTCGAAATTGTTTTATATATCTAGCTCCAGAGTTTCAAGTCTCGATTGCAGATGGTGGTATTGTTAGTTGTTCTGGAAAATGCCATAGCATTAAATTATCAATGGGAGATTATCACCTTGATAGCCCAATGTATGCTATCTCCATGAGTGCAAAAAATATTATTTTGGGAGTACAATGGCTTACTACATTGGGAACAATTGAGATGAAATTCCAAGAACTATTCATGAGATTTCAATCAAAAGGAAAGAAAGTAGAGCTAGGAGGATTGAAGGAAAGGTCCCCACAAATGGTAAGCTCTCATCAAATGCAAAATTTGCTTAAGCAAGGAGTTGATGGATTTGTGGCCCAATTATGTTCATTAGAATCCTATCAATCTAATGCTCCCACCCATTCGGATTTACAAGCAATTATTGATCGTCACTCAATGGTTTTTGGAGATATGTCTAAAGGACTTCCTCCTAAGAGGAATCATGATCATGCCATACAATTAGTTCCAGGGAGCTAGCCACCCAACATCAAGCCTTACAGGTACCCATATATACAAAAAAGTGAGATCGAAAAGATTGTTGAGGGGTTGCTAGAGGCAAGAAATATCAAACATAGCCAAAGTGCTTACTCCTTGCTCGTGGTGATGGTGCGTAAGAAGGATGAAGAAGGATGAAACTTGGCGCATGCTTCTAGGCTATAGAGTGCTCAACATGTACACCATCAAAGATAAGTTTCCTATTCCATTCATTGATATTTGCTAGATGAATTGAATGGAGTTATGTATTTTACAAAGTTAGATCTTAGATTAGGTTATCACCAAATTCGAATTAAGGAAGAAGATATTTGTAAGACAACATTTAGGACTCATGAGGGTCATTATGAGTTTTTGGTGTTGCCATTTGGTCTTACCAATGCACCATCTACATTTCAAATTTTGATGAACTCGTTCTTTAAGAAATTCTTGAGGAAGTTTGCATTAGTGTTCTTTGATGATATATTGATTTATAGCAAGACATGGGAAGAATACTTGCAACATGTAGATCAAGCATTACAAGTTCTTGAAGATCATGAACTATATGCTAAGCCATCCAAGTGTGCTTTTGGTCTCAATGAGGTGGAGTACTTAGGACACAGTTTTGCATGAAGGAGTAAAGGTAGATCCTAACTAAATTAAGGCTATCATGGAATGGCGTATTCCCAAAACCATTAAGAAATTGAGGGGTTTCTTGGGATTGAATGGATACTATAGAATATTTGTGAAGAATTATGGACGTATAGTAGCACCCCTCATAGCTTTATTGAAGAAAGATTATTTTAATTGGAACGTATCCGCTAATGCAGCATTTGAGAGATTGAAGGAGGCTATATGTACGACTCCAATGCCTGCCACTGTAAACTTCACCAATGATTTTATTGTGGAATGTGATGCTTTAGGAAATGGTATAGGAGCAGTTCTCATGTAGGAGGGTCGGCCCATTGCTTTTGAGAGTCGTCAATTAAAGGGTAAGAATCAAATCAAACCTATTTATGAGAAGGAAATGCTAGCTATTTTTCATGGAGTAAAACAATGGAGGCCTTATTTAATGGGTAGACACTTCAAGGTTAAGATAGATCATGATAGCTTAAAATATTTTTTGGAACAAAGATTATCTCCTGAAGAGCAACAAAAATGGGTCACTAAGATGTTGGGATATGACTTTGAGATTGTATATAAAAAAGGGAAGGAAAATGTTGTGGCAGATGCACTATCTAGGAAGGATGAGAAGGATGAAGCTTTATTGTGTGCCATTTCAATATTACAAGAATATTGGGTTGTAGAAGCCAAAGTAGAGTGATAGAATGATGTTGCTACAGGTAATCTCATTCAACAATTACAGAGTGATCCTAGTAGTTCATATAAGTTTTGTTGGAAGGGAGATGCTTTGTGGTATAAAGAGCAATTGTATTTTTGCAAGAATTCCTCTCTTAAACAAAAGATTCTCATAGAGCTTCATGAGTCTCCAATTGGTGGTCATTTAGGAGTTTTGAAGACATATCATCGTGTCAAGAAAGACTTCTTTTGGGAAGGGTTAAAAGGGGCTATTCAAAAATTTGTGGTAAAATGTTTGATTTGATAAAGAAATAAAGAGGAGACAATTGAGACACTTGGTCTCTTGCAACCATTAGTTATTAGTAACGAACGTTGGGAAGAGGTCTCCATGGACTTCATCATAGGGCTTCCAATATCTAATGGTAAAAATGTTATCATGGCAGTAGTGGATCACGTCACTAAATATGCACATTTTATTGCATTATCACATCCTTTTACAACAAGTATAATGGCCAAAGCATTTTTGGAGAATATTCAAAAGCTACATCGTATACCTAAGGTTATTCTCAATGACCGTGATCCTATCTTTACTAGTAACTTTTGGATAGATTCATTCTCATGTTTGGGTACTTAATTGGCTCATAGTTTTTCATACCATCCTCAATCTGATGGGAAAACTGAGGTTGTTAATAAGTATTTGGAAGGATATCTATGTTGTTTCACTTGAGATAAATAGTCCCAATGGGTAGATTGGCTACCATTAGAAAAATGGTGGTATAACACTTCCTTTCATAGTTCATCAAAAATGTCTCCATTTATGGCAGTATGGATATCATCCTCCTTCCATCACATCATCATTGAAGGTTTCACCAAGAGTTCATGCTGTGGAGGACCACATGCTTCATCAACAAGTACTTTTAGGATTCAAAGAGAATCTAGCCATTGCACAAAATTGAATGAAGTAGTAGGCGGACCAACACTGTAGTGAAAGAAGTTTTAAAGTTGGGGATTGGGTTTTCTTAAGATTGTAGCCTTACAAGCAAATGCCACTGAAGCAACAAACAAAGAATAACAAGTTGTCTCCAAAATATTATGTCCCATACCAAATTATGCAAAAGATGGTAGTGTTGCTTGCAAACTTGAATTGCCACCAACAACAAAGATACATCCATTTTTTCATGTTTCTCGTTTGAAGAATGTAATTGGGAATAATATCCCTACTTAGACAATACTACCCAAGCTTGATGAAGAAGGAAGAATCATATTGGAGCTAGAGTTTATTCTTTAGAAGCGCACAAGGAAGCTAGGGAGCAAAACACCCACTCAATATCTCATCCAATGGAAGAATTTACCAATTAATGTTGCCACATGGGAGGATGAGGAGTTCATTCAAAAGCATCCAAACTTGATTAGCATTGAGGACAATGATTCTTTGAAGAGGGGGGGCGTGCATTGTCCTTGGGATTTGGTGGCACACAACCACATGAGTGAGACTCACGATCTCCATGGCTATGTCCGTTAGCCTATTTCTAAGACCCGTAGGCTACCCGGATGTGGAAATTAGGGTTTCCTTCTCTGGCAGAGGTTGTTTAGTTTTTTTCAGAAGTTTGCCCTTGGAATTCCGAAGTTCTGTTTGTGGATTCTTTCCGGGTTTTTTGAGAGCTTCGCAACGGTATAGCTGGCATGCTGTTCTGAGCAACTTCTTGAATTTACTATTTTTAGTAAATTCTATTTCTGGCAGTGACCCTGTGGCCATCAGTATCCTTGGCTTTCTTCTTTAGGCAGTTCAATTGGCAGAGTTCGTTTTGGCTTTGGGATGCTTCTTGGGAGAGATAAGTCATTTTAATGATATTATATTTTAATATATTATGTTCCTTGGCCTAGTCTAATGACTTTTAAGTTGTGTTAGAAAGGGGTTTTCATGGGTGGACGCCTCATCAAGGGGTTAAGTGAATTATTTCTTGAAATGATAAAATTACTAAGGAGAAATAAGGACGCCAATTTGAGAAGAGGAATTAATTTAAATTAATGAAATATTTCATTGAGTGAAAAAGGACGCCAACTTTGTGGGAAGGTGAGTCAACATGGAAATTCGAAATTAGGTTGACTCCTTGGTTTTGGCGTACTTTCTAGAAGGTTCTAGGATGCTCTTCACAAGTTATATAAGGAGTTGCTACTCTTCATGTTTTTCATCTTATGTTTTCAGTATTGTTATGCTACCAGAATGGTGCCAGAGTTGCTTCGAGGGATGCACACCTCCTAGCTGGCTTGACTTCTTGCTTGAGAGATAGCAACTAGTTGAGAATAGGTTACTTTAGAGTTGTCTTGCAATCTACAGTTAATTTATTTATTTCAGTCGAATTTTACAGTTGCTGTATTGACTGTGGCTGAACTGAATTTTTGATCATATGTCTGAGAGTGATTTTATTCTGCTTGTGGGTAGTTGAGGGATGTTTTTGGATGGTTGAGGCGACCCTTTCCACCAATTCTTGGATTTTATTTCCAGGTCTTTGATTTTATAGAGCAAAATCGCCCCTTCTTGAGGGCCGTACCATTCTGGAAGTGCATTGTTTTGTGTGCCAAATAAATACAGAGCTTTTGGGTTGGTTTTGTGGTTCTATCTTGGGTGCCATCAGTTTTAGAACATGTTGCAATTTGTCTCATGAGATTTGAATGAGTTTTGAGGGAGTTATCAACAATCTAGTGAATTTTTGTGTTGCTGTTCATGTATTTTCAGTGCAGGTCTGTCATAATCAGATTATTAAAATTGGGTCTGTGAGCTGGGATTTGGGTTTGGGAAGTCAAGGAAAGGGTAGGAGAGTCTTTCCATTTTATTGCAGCTTCATTCACTTGATCTTGTTGATAGGCGATTCTATATTATTGTAAGCTGAACAGTAGTACTGTCAGCATCGTTGATTTTTTATCATTTTCCACGATTGTGGAAGAGACTGGCATCCTTTCAGTCTGTAGCTCAGGTTTTAATTCTTGCATCCCGGTTGAACAAGTGGAAGAGGTCGGCTTGCTGCCTATTTGCTTATTGTAATGCATTATCTCTTCATTTTGCTGATCGGCTGAGCCGTCAACATGCTCCCGCTGAATAAGTGGTCGAGTTGCATCTTACTTTCAGTAATGTACTTTCCATTTTAGTCCTCCCGCTGAATAAGTGGTTGAGTTGATTGTATCTCTTCAGTTACTCTTTCAGCAGTTTCAGTTGTACTAACGATCCCCTTTCGAGTATGCTCTCACCTTGCCTGCAATGGGATCTGGGTTGATTAGAGGAAAGGGTTCCCTTCAGTTGATTGAGTTTTCCATTAACGTTAATGGGTGAATTGAGTTGTGGAAAAATTGAAAAAAAAAGTGCCCAGCATATTTCAAAGAGTAGCAATGCTACGCCCTTAATATTAGAGTACATAGAGTTACAAATAGTCGGCTTGTGGCTATCTTAACTCTTAAATCATATTATCATTATTATATTGTTATTTAGTTAGTTAGGTCGACCTAAGGCTTATATATGGTTATCTAAGTCGGCCTTGTTATCATGGAATCTAGCAACGCTTGTTCCATGGATAACCCCCCTATGAAACTTGTCTGTCTCCTAGGTTCGTGATGTTCAAGCATGCAAAACGAGGTGATTTTCAATCCACCTCAAAGTGTGTTCCGAAGTCTCAAATAATCCATTTGAGCATCCCTCTGCATTCGTCTCGTGAAGACCTTCGAAACGAGTATCTTCGCGAACTCTCGTTGTTTATACTTAGTGAAATTGTGAAAAGTGCAAAAGTGCTTTGACATTTTGAAGAAAAACAGCTAAGTATAAAAAGTGCAATGGCGGACTTTTTCAGCACCATTACACTTAAGTGAAATGATGACTTGGTGCAAGGGCACTGATTTTTAGCGCCCTTACACCAAGTCTCCATACTTAGTCATTTTTAGGCCCTAGGCGGTGTTTTTTGACCCGACTGCACTTTTTCCAGTTTTCTCCACCTTTCGTGCTTTAATTGAATGTGCGACTACAGTTCTTTTATTTTACTTGTGAATCACTTAAAACTGATTTTAAGTCAATTACATTTCATTCTTGTCTCCTTTCTTTCACTCCCAACATGCTAGGTGTCCATCTCTCTTCAAGCAAATTCGCATTTTTGAAGATCTCTTCGAGCATTCGATTTAGGTTTTCTTTTTGTTTCAGGTATGACGTTTTTCCTTCCTCACCGTGTTTTTCGTTCTTTCCTTTTCAGTTGTTGAGAACAAAAACGTTGTTAATGCTTCATGATCTTCATTGCGTTTTTGTTTTAGGGAGTTTATGTCTTTTTAGGTTTGCAATCTTTGCATAGGGTCTAATCTTCTTGTCATGTGCTTCTTTATTTATTTGCGTGCTCATTCCTCACTCAATGCCTTGGGTATTTATAGCTAACATCTTGTCTTCTTCTTTCATCATTTCTCTTTACCCTAAGCGAGCTCCTCATTCTTCTAACGTGCCTTTTTCAAAATGGTGAAACGCTTCATCCACGCATTTTACAAAAATGACAACGTTTCATTTTGATTGAAACTCACTAAGGTTGGAGTGTCATTTTTTCAAGCCACTACACTTCTCTAAAAACTTCCAAGTATGAAGCCAAGTGCCAAGGTGCTGTTTTTCAACGCCTTGATACTTTTCATAGAACTCTACACATAAAGTGCAAGGGCGCTGATTTTCAGCGCCATTGCACATGAGAACTTTCTCCTAAGTGCAAGGGTGCTAATTTTCAGCACCCTTACACTTTTTGCAGTTTTTGCTTGAAACTCTCTGAAATTGTTCTATCTTCGCTCTGAAGCCTATTTCTCCTCTCCTGCATCATTTTTCGTGCCTCGTCACCCATGTCACACTTGCTCAACATCATTGCTCGCTTCACACATCCCAATGCTACTTTTTTGACTAACATTTGTTGATTCACCATCTTTGCAATTCCTTTTCAAGATCTCGTCAAGGGATCCTCGAAGATTGCATCTTTTGATCTAGTTGCTCTCAGATGACAGCCAAGAAGCCTCCATTATCTTCAAAAGCTAAAGGCAAAATGAAATACAAATACCAAGGTGTTTATCCGCCAACAGTAGTAATTTCAAAGGTGGATGAAATAAAGACACCGAGGTTGGTCACCAAGACCTCATTGATTTCGTAAAGAGAATTGAGCAAAAGCCTCTTGAAGACTCCATGAGATCCATTGTGCATAGTCTACACCTTGTGTCTACTTTCCCTACTTATGCACACCATACAAAGTTTGTCCTCGAAGTTGCATCCCATTACATCAGGGAAAGCAGAAGTGTGATTGACTCTTTTGGGTAGGAGATATTGAGACTAGACCTTGATTTCTTTGATATTGTTTTCAGAGTCCCTCAGATGGAAAAATACACTGAAATTTCAATACAACAAGCACTGGAAGTCTATGACTCAGATCCAAATAAGGCTAAGTACTTGATAAATAGCCAATGGTTGAAAGAACCCAGATATACTATTTCAAGATGGTCGAAGGGACTTCCGCGAAGTGACTTCAAAGAAGATGTCAGGGACATGATAACACTCTTGAGCAAAGTTAAGGGATTGCTTGAAACATCTCATTTTTAGGATTGGATGTATGAGTACATTCGGATCATAAGAAGACAAAAGACTCATATTGATTGGGGCAAACAAATCAGTGATGCAATCCATGATCAATTGATAAATGTGCCAACCACCTTGAAGTTCTATATTACTTCTTACCTGGTGTATGTTGCAGTCGTGATGAGGCAATTCTCGAGTTTATCTACAAAAGGGAACGGGATTTCTACACTTGTGTACAAATATTTCTATCAACTAGAACTGAAGGAAAGCCTTCACCATTTCAGGAGGGTCACCGATGCTTTCTTTGCGCCTTTGCTTTTCAGCTTTGACCCGACTCTTGAGAAGAAGAGAGTGTCTAATGAGGCCTACAAAGTGGTAAGTAAAGTCATGCATATTCGTACAATTCCCAACTTTTACTTACATAAGGGTAGGATGTTACACTGGGTGCCCTTACATGTTGCCCAGATATCCTTCAGACAAGTGGATACTCATGGAGTTATGCAGACAACTGATTTCAATTCACAAAGAATGGATGAGGATTCACAAGTCGGGATTTAAGTTTCCATTGACAATTGGTAGGTATACCATCAAAAGTGTACAAAAAGCCAAATCAGTCTATGCAGAGATGCAGGTCATGACAATCAGGACCTATAGATACAGACTTGATTTTGATTACCGGAATGTAAAGAAGAGGTTGAAAAAGGGTCACAAGCACGGGTACCACTTTGAGGACATCTGGGCTAGTTGCAGAGATGAAGAGGCTATCCGTAAGATGGATTTTTGCAGACTAACTATACAACAGATCAGAGACCTTGGTGTTGCTGACCTACTAGAGAATTTCACAGGTCCTAGTGAAATTCTGAACGCTGCTTATGATGAACAAGAAATCTCCAAGAAACCTTTGCCTACAATCCAATGGTCCAAGAAGGAAAATGTTTCCATTAAAGAGAGGTTGGCACCAATACTGGCTAACACTGCAGAGTGGTTACACAAGCATGGCTTTGAGATGAAAACTTTCAGGACTGAATCTGAAGGAGAAGAATCTGGAGTAGAAGCTAGTCAACAACAAGAACCCTGCATGAAAGATAAATCTGCGGTTATTCCCACTTCTTCCCGAAGAGGCCCCAAGATTAAGTTCACTGTTGGCAAAAAGGATGCTCGGACTATCCGAGAAGAAGAAACAATGGAATCTGAAACATCCCGCTCGATAGGAAAGGGGTTTGTTTCCCAAGAGATAGATTCTGATGAAGAAGAAAATTCAAGTGACCAATCTGTTGAAGAAGAAGATTCAGAAGAGACAGACTTTGATAAGGAAGAAGATTCTGAAGGCAATCAAGAAGGTGAACAAGAGTTAGAAGATCAAGAGGGTAATCAACAAGAACTCGGGCATGATGAAGAACGAATTATGTCTCCATTGGAGAATGTAGTTGAAAATCTTCCCCAAACATCATCGCCCGTAACTTCAAACGTTCCTCGCACACCTCCTATTCCAAACACTCCTCCACCACCTTTTCTTACATCGCCTATTCCTACATCTACCATACCCGCAATTGACATTGCACCACCCACTGCAGCATCAACCGTATTGGATACTCCTTTAGTGACAAGTATACAAACGGTTGACATTTTGTCAATCCCTCAACCCTCCATTCCCAGCTTGTCATCTCCATCCTATGATCTCACTTCGGAAGTTGAGTTTCACAAGTTCATGAATGAATCCATACATAATCAGCTCAATGTGCAAGTTACTGGAGTAGTAATGACAGACACTATGCCAATTATCACTATACCAGTCATTCCTTTAGAAGTGGCGGTGACAAGGGAGTTGACGGCCAACCAAGAAGCTCATATCTCCTCTCTTCCCCTCTGGTTGGTATCTCAGGTATCGAAGCGGAAAAAGTAAATGATCTCTCCTGAAGAGCTCGATCTTGAAGAGATAGCCCCTCCAAAAGCTAAGGGGAAGAAAAAGGCAAAAGTGTATTCATGGCTTCATGTTGACAAAGCCGGTCAAAAGTATGTAGAGATTGGCGTACCACCTCAAGAGGAAGGAGATGTCAATATGGAGGACTACACAGTGACAAGAGTCCAGCTTGGCAAGGTCACAAATGAAAGTGCCAAGGCAGATGCGCAAGTGACCTTGAATATACTGGCAGGAAGACTGGACAAAATGGAGCAAGCTGAAAACTTGTACAAACAGAGGGTAGAGCATTATGCCACTATTGTAAGGATACTTGCAGGATCTTCAAGTAATGCGCAACTGTTGGCAATGGTAAGCGCTAAGGACCCAGCTGTCAAGAAAGTTGAGAAGTTAGCCTCCAAAGGCAGAGTGTTATATGATTTTATTAATAAGATTATAGAACATGGTTCTTAGATTATAGTTGCTACGTATCAAAAAGCTACTCAGATAGCCTAGCTCAAATTAGAGTTGGATAAGGAGGAAGGTGTTCTTTCCCAAGAACTTAGAGAAATGAAAAAATGCTTGTTGTTGTGCTCACAAATGAAACAGGTAAAGTTCAACAAATTGGTGGAAGCCGGGGTGATCCCCAACAAGGAGAAATACGTTGAAGTAAGAGAATCATTGAAGCATCGTATTCAGACAATCAAATCTCTTACAAAAGATCTCCACCAAGTACAGGAAAATGTTGAACTACATTGTGCTATCCTTGAAAAAAGAATGAAGGAGTTGCCAAGCGAGCTCCTTGAAGAGAACCGTATCTTCCATCTGGCCACAAAACTTTTCGAGACCTTCAAAGAAGCCATCATGAACCAAGTAGAGAGTGCGGACTTTTCAGAAGCCTCTATGCATGTTCTTTGTGATACAAGGCTCACTCTTGACAACCTCAAGACACAACTTGATAGGTGCAAAAAGGTCACTCATCTGCCAAGAAATCAATCACGAGGATTCACACCATTGATCCGGATGAAAAGTTCGTGCAGGAGACCAAGAAGAAGTATGAAGACTTCCGCGCCCAAGCAAGGAACCATGAAGATTCCTGATCTCCCAGTGTTGAACATTTTGATGCTTCCCTTTATGCATCTTGTAAATAGTTTGCGACATCTTAAATGTCTTCTTGTCAAATGTAATTGCTCCAAAAATATGAGATGTAATTTCACAGAGATGAATTACATGTTGACTTAGTCAAAGTTAGGGTTTCCTATTTTTGCTCACCTAACTTTCCTAATTTTACTCTACTAATTTCATAGATTAGCTCTTCCCTCTCTTCTATAAATATGAGGGATCTCTATTGTAATCTTTACCTTTAGTATTTTACAACAAAGTGCTACCCTTTTTGAAGTAGATTTGTGAAACTTTGTGTTCATACTTTGTGAATGAATTTAAAGGGCTTCAAGTAATTTATGTAGACTTTGCGTTACATTCCTTATTTGG
>CM021101.1:701742742-701826237 GCA_007115665.2 Sequoiadendron giganteum
AAACTTCTTCTTGAACACCCTCTTGCAGCCAATGTGTTACCTATCATCAAGAAAATCAACTAAATTCCAAGTCTTAAATTGCTTGAATGCCATCAACTCCTTGTCCATGGCATTTTTCTAAGGATTTTTCTCTTTGGAAGTGAGAGCCTATTCCACATAACTTGGCTCACTATTAGTACAAGTAAGAGAAAAAAACAACAAAAATCAAGAGGACTATACCTATCAAATGATCTTTGTTGCCTTGTAGGCCTCACAACTATTGGTGAATATATTTTTGTTGCATCTGCACCCTATTCTTCAGAGTTTATGCAAGATGTGGTTCCCCTTCTTCTCCCAAACTATCTTGTCGACTTTGCTTCTTAACTTCAAATGCAATTTGTTGCTCTATTTTTGTTTCGAAGCACTCCTCCATGTCGTTCTCCTTTGACTGTTCTTCCTTGGTCAAGACTCTAAGTTTCCTAAATGTAACATCCTTTGAGTAGAGAACTTTTAGTGTTTTTTTTTATGAATATCCTATTTAATTTTGCATTAATAGAAGGAAAATAGTACAATATTCACAAAAAAAGGGGAGGGTGGTAAAAAAGCACACCCATGAGTCCAAAAGGGCCTAGCCCTGAAACATCATTACAAAAAATAATTAAGAAGCCATGGCTATGGTAGGCGGAGGAGGATCTTTATCATCAGGATTCCCCCAAACATCACCGGGGTCAATCATCGATTGGCTCCATCCAATGAGAGCATTGTCTTTTGCATTCTCCTTCGGAGGCAGTTGAGTGCAAACTTGAGAGATGGCAAGTGGCACACGGGGAAATTTGTTGGTGTCCGGCCAGCTAGTGTCTTGTCGAGGAGATGGTGGATGCAAAGGTTGCAGCCATCCTCCATGGGCAGCATTGTCTTTGGGATTGGTGGCACACAACCACATGAGCAAGACTCACGATCTCCATGGCTGTCCCATTTGGAAGAGTGGGTATGCTACGCCCTTAATATTAGAGTACATAGGGTTATTAATAGTCGGCTTGTGGTTATCTTAACTCTTAAGTCATATTATCATTATTATATTGTTATTTAGTTAGCTAGGTCAGCCTAAGACTTATATATGGTCATCTAAGCTGGCCTGGATGATATCCTAGGCATAAGTAGGGGATATATAGAGGTAGAAGTCTTATTTGTTCATCATATTGTGAATTGTGTTCTCATTGGAGATATTTGGAAGTTTTCCCCCTTAAAGTGGCTTGTTATTCTCAGTTATTATCAAGTATTTGCAGCATATTTCCTATCATATTCTTCCATTGTGCAAGTTATTTCATTACAAGTGGTATCAGAGCATGATCTTGGCACCGTAGGAGCAAGGCATTTTCTTAATATTGGATGTCATTTTGGAAAGCGCATATCTCTCAAATTTTGGTAATTTAAAAAAAAAATTAAAAGGGCTTTTGAAGAACATATTCGAGAAGCTACAGTCTAGATTTTAGAGGAATTGGAGCAAAATTGAGTGATTTATTGTAGAATTAGGGTTTCTGCCCAATTTATTTGGAAAGTGCATATCTCCCAAATCCTATAGAATTGGTTCTCAATTTTTAATGGGTTTTTAAATAAGTCATTGAGGAGTCTACAGTCCAAGTCGCAAAGTAATTGAAGCAGAATTAAGTGATTTATTGCAAAATTAGGGTTTCCAACAAATTTGTTCTCAAGGTTGTAAAACACCTAATTTTTGGGAGATTTTTTTGGGAAAGTGCGACCTAGGCCTTGCTAAGTTATAGTAAAAATTTCAAATTATTTTGATTTTATTTGTGTGATTTATTGCAAAATTATCTTCTACCATCATGACGGGGTGTGCAACAAGAGGCTAAAAGAATGCTATCACACCTAGGAAATCTTGAGATAAGGATGAGATAGAAATTGAGGATATTAACCCTAATGATGAAATCAAAAAAGTTAAGGGTGAAATTTCATCATTGGAGAAGAAAATGACTGAAGAAATTTCATCAATAAAAAGGGACATGCAAAAGGATATGCGTGAATTAAAATCCCTTATTCATGGTATGAAGTCTAAGGGAGAAAAAAGGATATGAGTGAATTAAAATCCCTTATTCATGGTATGAAGTCTAAGGGAGAAGATTCACCTAGTAAGGTGGAAGGTACTTCTTTTGTTGGACATGAATTCTTTGGGATTGATTCAAATTTAAAGAAGGATCATCTCTTTAATAATCCTATGCCTAGGCAATTCATACCCAAGTTGGATATGAGAAAGTTTGATGGCAAGGATCCAACTAATTGGCTTTTCCAAATGAAGCAGTTCTTTGAGATTCATCATGTTCCAAGTCAACATAAGGTGGATATGGCATCATTCTACTTGGAACTAGATCAATTCATTTGGTATCGTTGGTTATGTGATGAGAAGAGAAAAAAGGGTTGTGTAGTCACATGGTCAATTTTTCAAGAGGAACTTGCTACCTATTATGGATAGCTACTTCTGCCAACTCACTAAATTAAAGCAAACAAGTACAGTCAATGATTATACTCAACAATTTCAAACCCTTTGTTTAAGAGTGGAGAATGTGATAGAAGAAAATTTGAAGGAATTGTTTCTAGGAGGTTTAAAAGATCATATAAAATATGAGGTATGTTTGTTCCAACCACAATCCTTGTCACAAGCGATACTTATGGCAAGACAAGTTGAGAAGATTTTGGCCAATAGGCAACAAGGGATTGTAAACATAAGCGAAAAAAGATCTCTTACACATTCATTACTTCAACCTACTAGGTTGACTCCACAACAAATTGAGAAGAGAGCAAAAGGGTTGTATTTCAATTGTGATAGCAAATACAGTTGAGGACATAAATGTAGTGAAAATAAATTGTTCTATATTGAAGGTTCGAGTGAGGAACAAGAGGAGGAACCAATATTAGAGGGTGATAGGGAGTTAGATGAGGAATCACATGATTCCTAACCAATCATTTCTTGTCATGCACTCTCAGGTTTTAGCGCCCCACAAACTCTCAAGGTTGCGGGTTTCTTAAAGAGGCAAAAATTAACAGTGTTGATCGACTCAGGTAGTACTCATAATTTCATCAACAAAAAGTTGGCTACTTGTCGAAATTGTTTTATATATCTAGCTCCAGAGTTTCAAGTCTCGATTGCAGATGGTGGTATTGTTAGTTGTTCTGGAAAATGCCATAGCATTAAATTATCAATGGGAGATTATCACCTTGATAGCCCAATGTATGCTATCTCCATGAGTGCAAAAAATATTATTTTGGGAGTACAATGGCTTACTACATTGGGAACAATTGAGATGAAATTCCAAGAACTATTCATGAGATTTCAATCAAAAGGAAAGAAAGTAGAGCTAGGAGGATTGAAGGAAAGGTCCCCACAAATGGTAAGCTCTCATCAAATGCAAAATTTGCTTAAGCAAGGAGTTGATGGATTTGTGGCCCAATTATGTTCATTAGAATCCTATCAATCTAATGCTCCCACCCATTCGGATTTACAAGCAATTATTGATCGTCACTCAATGGTTTTTGGAGATATGTCTAAAGGACTTCCTCCTAAGAGGAATCATGATCATGCCATACAATTAGTTCCAGGGAGCTAGCCACCCAACATCAAGCCTTACAGGTACCCATATATACAAAAAAGTGAGATCGAAAAGATTGTTGAGGGGTTGCTAGAGGCAAGAAATATCAAACATAGCCAAAGTGCTTACTCCTTGCTCGTGGTGATGGTGCGTAAGAAGGATGAAGAAGGATGAAACTTGGCGCATGCTTCTAGGCTATAGAGTGCTCAACATGTACACCATCAAAGATAAGTTTCCTATTCCATTCATTGATATTTGCTAGATGAATTGAATGGAGTTATGTATTTTACAAAGTTAGATCTTAGATTAGGTTATCACCAAATTCGAATTAAGGAAGAAGATATTTGTAAGACAACATTTAGGACTCATGAGGGTCATTATGAGTTTTTGGTGTTGCCATTTGGTCTTACCAATGCACCATCTACATTTCAAATTTTGATGAACTCGTTCTTTAAGAAATTCTTGAGGAAGTTTGCATTAGTGTTCTTTGATGATATATTGATTTATAGCAAGACATGGGAAGAATACTTGCAACATGTAGATCAAGCATTACAAGTTCTTGAAGATCATGAACTATATGCTAAGCCATCCAAGTGTGCTTTTGGTCTCAATGAGGTGGAGTACTTAGGACACAGTTTTGCATGAAGGAGTAAAGGTAGATCCTAACTAAATTAAGGCTATCATGGAATGGCGTATTCCCAAAACCATTAAGAAATTGAGGGGTTTCTTGGGATTGAATGGATACTATAGAATATTTGTGAAGAATTATGGACGTATAGTAGCACCCCTCATAGCTTTATTGAAGAAAGATTATTTTAATTGGAACGTATCCGCTAATGCAGCATTTGAGAGATTGAAGGAGGCTATATGTACGACTCCAATGCCTGCCACTGTAAACTTCACCAATGATTTTATTGTGGAATGTGATGCTTTAGGAAATGGTATAGGAGCAGTTCTCATGTAGGAGGGTCGGCCCATTGCTTTTGAGAGTCGTCAATTAAAGGGTAAGAATCAAATCAAACCTATTTATGAGAAGGAAATGCTAGCTATTTTTCATGGAGTAAAACAATGGAGGCCTTATTTAATGGGTAGACACTTCAAGGTTAAGATAGATCATGATAGCTTAAAATATTTTTTGGAACAAAGATTATCTCCTGAAGAGCAACAAAAATGGGTCACTAAGATGTTGGGATATGACTTTGAGATTGTATATAAAAAAGGGAAGGAAAATGTTGTGGCAGATGCACTATCTAGGAAGGATGAGAAGGATGAAGCTTTATTGTGTGCCATTTCAATATTACAAGAATATTGGGTTGTAGAAGCCAAAGTAGAGTGATAGAATGATGTTGCTACAGGTAATCTCATTCAACAATTACAGAGTGATCCTAGTAGTTCATATAAGTTTTGTTGGAAGGGAGATGCTTTGTGGTATAAAGAGCAATTGTATTTTTGCAAGAATTCCTCTCTTAAACAAAAGATTCTCATAGAGCTTCATGAGTCTCCAATTGGTGGTCATTTAGGAGTTTTGAAGACATATCATCGTGTCAAGAAAGACTTCTTTTGGGAAGGGTTAAAAGGGGCTATTCAAAAATTTGTGGTAAAATGTTTGATTTGATAAAGAAATAAAGAGGAGACAATTGAGACACTTGGTCTCTTGCAACCATTAGTTATTAGTAACGAACGTTGGGAAGAGGTCTCCATGGACTTCATCATAGGGCTTCCAATATCTAATGGTAAAAATGTTATCATGGCAGTAGTGGATCACGTCACTAAATATGCACATTTTATTGCATTATCACATCCTTTTACAACAAGTATAATGGCCAAAGCATTTTTGGAGAATATTCAAAAGCTACATCGTATACCTAAGGTTATTCTCAATGACCGTGATCCTATCTTTACTAGTAACTTTTGGATAGATTCATTCTCATGTTTGGGTACTTAATTGGCTCATAGTTTTTCATACCATCCTCAATCTGATGGGAAAACTGAGGTTGTTAATAAGTATTTGGAAGGATATCTATGTTGTTTCACTTGAGATAAATAGTCCCAATGGGTAGATTGGCTACCATTAGAAAAATGGTGGTATAACACTTCCTTTCATAGTTCATCAAAAATGTCTCCATTTATGGCAGTATGGATATCATCCTCCTTCCATCACATCATCATTGAAGGTTTCACCAAGAGTTCATGCTGTGGAGGACCACATGCTTCATCAACAAGTACTTTTAGGATTCAAAGAGAATCTAGCCATTGCACAAAATTGAATGAAGTAGTAGGCGGACCAACACTGTAGTGAAAGAAGTTTTAAAGTTGGGGATTGGGTTTTCTTAAGATTGTAGCCTTACAAGCAAATGCCACTGAAGCAACAAACAAAGAATAACAAGTTGTCTCCAAAATATTATGTCCCATACCAAATTATGCAAAAGATGGTAGTGTTGCTTGCAAACTTGAATTGCCACCAACAACAAAGATACATCCATTTTTTCATGTTTCTCGTTTGAAGAATGTAATTGGGAATAATATCCCTACTTAGACAATACTACCCAAGCTTGATGAAGAAGGAAGAATCATATTGGAGCTAGAGTTTATTCTTTAGAAGCGCACAAGGAAGCTAGGGAGCAAAACACCCACTCAATATCTCATCCAATGGAAGAATTTACCAATTAATGTTGCCACATGGGAGGATGAGGAGTTCATTCAAAAGCATCCAAACTTGATTAGCATTGAGGACAATGATTCTTTGAAGAGGGGGGGCGTGCATTGTCCTTGGGATTTGGTGGCACACAACCACATGAGTGAGACTCACGATCTCCATGGCTATGTCCGTTAGCCTATTTCTAAGACCCGTAGGCTACCCGGATGTGGAAATTAGGGTTTCCTTCTCTGGCAGAGGTTGTTTAGTTTTTTTCAGAAGTTTGCCCTTGGAATTCCGAAGTTCTGTTTGTGGATTCTTTCCGGGTTTTTTGAGAGCTTCGCAACGGTATAGCTGGCATGCTGTTCTGAGCAACTTCTTGAATTTACTATTTTTAGTAAATTCTATTTCTGGCAGTGACCCTGTGGCCATCAGTATCCTTGGCTTTCTTCTTTAGGCAGTTCAATTGGCAGAGTTCGTTTTGGCTTTGGGATGCTTCTTGGGAGAGATAAGTCATTTTAATGATATTATATTTTAATATATTATGTTCCTTGGCCTAGTCTAATGACTTTTAAGTTGTGTTAGAAAGGGGTTTTCATGGGTGGACGCCTCATCAAGGGGTTAAGTGAATTATTTCTTGAAATGATAAAATTACTAAGGAGAAATAAGGACGCCAATTTGAGAAGAGGAATTAATTTAAATTAATGAAATATTTCATTGAGTGAAAAAGGACGCCAACTTTGTGGGAAGGTGAGTCAACATGGAAATTCGAAATTAGGTTGACTCCTTGGTTTTGGCGTACTTTCTAGAAGGTTCTAGGATGCTCTTCACAAGTTATATAAGGAGTTGCTACTCTTCATGTTTTTCATCTTATGTTTTCAGTATTGTTATGCTACCAGAATGGTGCCAGAGTTGCTTCGAGGGATGCACACCTCCTAGCTGGCTTGACTTCTTGCTTGAGAGATAGCAACTAGTTGAGAATAGGTTACTTTAGAGTTGTCTTGCAATCTACAGTTAATTTATTTATTTCAGTCGAATTTTACAGTTGCTGTATTGACTGTGGCTGAACTGAATTTTTGATCATATGTCTGAGAGTGATTTTATTCTGCTTGTGGGTAGTTGAGGGATGTTTTTGGATGGTTGAGGCGACCCTTTCCACCAATTCTTGGATTTTATTTCCAGGTCTTTGATTTTATAGAGCAAAATCGCCCCTTCTTGAGGGCCGTACCATTCTGGAAGTGCATTGTTTTGTGTGCCAAATAAATACAGAGCTTTTGGGTTGGTTTTGTGGTTCTATCTTGGGTGCCATCAGTTTTAGAACATGTTGCAATTTGTCTCATGAGATTTGAATGAGTTTTGAGGGAGTTATCAACAATCTAGTGAATTTTTGTGTTGCTGTTCATGTATTTTCAGTGCAGGTCTGTCATAATCAGATTATTAAAATTGGGTCTGTGAGCTGGGATTTGGGTTTGGGAAGTCAAGGAAAGGGTAGGAGAGTCTTTCCATTTTATTGCAGCTTCATTCACTTGATCTTGTTGATAGGCGATTCTATATTATTGTAAGCTGAACAGTAGTACTGTCAGCATCGTTGATTTTTTATCATTTTCCACGATTGTGGAAGAGACTGGCATCCTTTCAGTCTGTAGCTCAGGTTTTAATTCTTGCATCCCGGTTGAACAAGTGGAAGAGGTCGGCTTGCTGCCTATTTGCTTATTGTAATGCATTATCTCTTCATTTTGCTGATCGGCTGAGCCGTCAACATGCTCCCGCTGAATAAGTGGTCGAGTTGCATCTTACTTTCAGTAATGTACTTTCCATTTTAGTCCTCCCGCTGAATAAGTGGTTGAGTTGATTGTATCTCTTCAGTTACTCTTTCAGCAGTTTCAGTTGTACTAACGATCCCCTTTCGAGTATGCTCTCACCTTGCCTGCAATGGGATCTGGGTTGATTAGAGGAAAGGGTTCCCTTCAGTTGATTGAGTTTTCCATTAACGTTAATGGGTGAATTGAGTTGTGGAAAAATTGAAAAAAAAAGTGCCCAGCATATTTCAAAGAGTAGCAATGCTACGCCCTTAATATTAGAGTACATAGAGTTACAAATAGTCGGCTTGTGGCTATCTTAACTCTTAAATCATATTATCATTATTATATTGTTATTTAGTTAGTTAGGTCGACCTAAGGCTTATATATGGTTATCTAAGTCGGCCTTGTTATCATGGAATCTAGCAACGCTTGTTCCATGGATAACCCCCCTATGAAACTTGTCTGTCTCCTAGGTTCGTGATGTTCAAGCATGCAAAACGAGGTGATTTTCAATCCACCTCAAAGTGTGTTCCGAAGTCTCAAATAATCCATTTGAGCATCCCTCTGCATTCGTCTCGTGAAGACCTTCGAAACGAGTATCTTCGCGAACTCTCGTTGTTTATACTTAGTGAAATTGTGAAAAGTGCAAAAGTGCTTTGACATTTTGAAGAAAAACAGCTAAGTATAAAAAGTGCAATGGCGGACTTTTTCAGCACCATTACACTTAAGTGAAATGATGACTTGGTGCAAGGGCACTGATTTTTAGCGCCCTTACACCAAGTCTCCATACTTAGTCATTTTTAGGCCCTAGGCGGTGTTTTTTGACCCGACTGCACTTTTTCCAGTTTTCTCCACCTTTCGTGCTTTAATTGAATGTGCGACTACAGTTCTTTTATTTTACTTGTGAATCACTTAAAACTGATTTTAAGTCAATTACATTTCATTCTTGTCTCCTTTCTTTCACTCCCAACATGCTAGGTGTCCATCTCTCTTCAAGCAAATTCGCATTTTTGAAGATCTCTTCGAGCATTCGATTTAGGTTTTCTTTTTGTTTCAGGTATGACGTTTTTCCTTCCTCACCGTGTTTTTCGTTCTTTCCTTTTCAGTTGTTGAGAACAAAAACGTTGTTAATGCTTCATGATCTTCATTGCGTTTTTGTTTTAGGGAGTTTATGTCTTTTTAGGTTTGCAATCTTTGCATAGGGTCTAATCTTCTTGTCATGTGCTTCTTTATTTATTTGCGTGCTCATTCCTCACTCAATGCCTTGGGTATTTATAGCTAACATCTTGTCTTCTTCTTTCATCATTTCTCTTTACCCTAAGCGAGCTCCTCATTCTTCTAACGTGCCTTTTTCAAAATGGTGAAACGCTTCATCCACGCATTTTACAAAAATGACAACGTTTCATTTTGATTGAAACTCACTAAGGTTGGAGTGTCATTTTTTCAAGCCACTACACTTCTCTAAAAACTTCCAAGTATGAAGCCAAGTGCCAAGGTGCTGTTTTTCAACGCCTTGATACTTTTCATAGAACTCTACACATAAAGTGCAAGGGCGCTGATTTTCAGCGCCATTGCACATGAGAACTTTCTCCTAAGTGCAAGGGTGCTAATTTTCAGCACCCTTACACTTTTTGCAGTTTTTGCTTGAAACTCTCTGAAATTGTTCTATCTTCGCTCTGAAGCCTATTTCTCCTCTCCTGCATCATTTTTCGTGCCTCGTCACCCATGTCACACTTGCTCAACATCATTGCTCGCTTCACACATCCCAATGCTACTTTTTTGACTAACATTTGTTGATTCACCATCTTTGCAATTCCTTTTCAAGATCTCGTCAAGGGATCCTCGAAGATTGCATCTTTTGATCTAGTTGCTCTCAGATGACAGCCAAGAAGCCTCCATTATCTTCAAAAGCTAAAGGCAAAATGAAATACAAATACCAAGGTGTTTATCCGCCAACAGTAGTAATTTCAAAGGTGGATGAAATAAAGACACCGAGGTTGGTCACCAAGACCTCATTGATTTCGTAAAGAGAATTGAGCAAAAGCCTCTTGAAGACTCCATGAGATCCATTGTGCATAGTCTACACCTTGTGTCTACTTTCCCTACTTATGCACACCATACAAAGTTTGTCCTCGAAGTTGCATCCCATTACATCAGGGAAAGCAGAAGTGTGATTGACTCTTTTGGGTAGGAGATATTGAGACTAGACCTTGATTTCTTTGATATTGTTTTCAGAGTCCCTCAGATGGAAAAATACACTGAAATTTCAATACAACAAGCACTGGAAGTCTATGACTCAGATCCAAATAAGGCTAAGTACTTGATAAATAGCCAATGGTTGAAAGAACCCAGATATACTATTTCAAGATGGTCGAAGGGACTTCCGCGAAGTGACTTCAAAGAAGATGTCAGGGACATGATAACACTCTTGAGCAAAGTTAAGGGATTGCTTGAAACATCTCATTTTTAGGATTGGATGTATGAGTACATTCGGATCATAAGAAGACAAAAGACTCATATTGATTGGGGCAAACAAATCAGTGATGCAATCCATGATCAATTGATAAATGTGCCAACCACCTTGAAGTTCTATATTACTTCTTACCTGGTGTATGTTGCAGTCGTGATGAGGCAATTCTCGAGTTTATCTACAAAAGGGAACGGGATTTCTACACTTGTGTACAAATATTTCTATCAACTAGAACTGAAGGAAAGCCTTCACCATTTCAGGAGGGTCACCGATGCTTTCTTTGCGCCTTTGCTTTTCAGCTTTGACCCGACTCTTGAGAAGAAGAGAGTGTCTAATGAGGCCTACAAAGTGGTAAGTAAAGTCATGCATATTCGTACAATTCCCAACTTTTACTTACATAAGGGTAGGATGTTACACTGGGTGCCCTTACATGTTGCCCAGATATCCTTCAGACAAGTGGATACTCATGGAGTTATGCAGACAACTGATTTCAATTCACAAAGAATGGATGAGGATTCACAAGTCGGGATTTAAGTTTCCATTGACAATTGGTAGGTATACCATCAAAAGTGTACAAAAAGCCAAATCAGTCTATGCAGAGATGCAGGTCATGACAATCAGGACCTATAGATACAGACTTGATTTTGATTACCGGAATGTAAAGAAGAGGTTGAAAAAGGGTCACAAGCACGGGTACCACTTTGAGGACATCTGGGCTAGTTGCAGAGATGAAGAGGCTATCCGTAAGATGGATTTTTGCAGACTAACTATACAACAGATCAGAGACCTTGGTGTTGCTGACCTACTAGAGAATTTCACAGGTCCTAGTGAAATTCTGAACGCTGCTTATGATGAACAAGAAATCTCCAAGAAACCTTTGCCTACAATCCAATGGTCCAAGAAGGAAAATGTTTCCATTAAAGAGAGGTTGGCACCAATACTGGCTAACACTGCAGAGTGGTTACACAAGCATGGCTTTGAGATGAAAACTTTCAGGACTGAATCTGAAGGAGAAGAATCTGGAGTAGAAGCTAGTCAACAACAAGAACCCTGCATGAAAGATAAATCTGCGGTTATTCCCACTTCTTCCCGAAGAGGCCCCAAGATTAAGTTCACTGTTGGCAAAAAGGATGCTCGGACTATCCGAGAAGAAGAAACAATGGAATCTGAAACATCCCGCTCGATAGGAAAGGGGTTTGTTTCCCAAGAGATAGATTCTGATGAAGAAGAAAATTCAAGTGACCAATCTGTTGAAGAAGAAGATTCAGAAGAGACAGACTTTGATAAGGAAGAAGATTCTGAAGGCAATCAAGAAGGTGAACAAGAGTTAGAAGATCAAGAGGGTAATCAACAAGAACTCGGGCATGATGAAGAACGAATTATGTCTCCATTGGAGAATGTAGTTGAAAATCTTCCCCAAACATCATCGCCCGTAACTTCAAACGTTCCTCGCACACCTCCTATTCCAAACACTCCTCCACCACCTTTTCTTACATCGCCTATTCCTACATCTACCATACCCGCAATTGACATTGCACCACCCACTGCAGCATCAACCGTATTGGATACTCCTTTAGTGACAAGTATACAAACGGTTGACATTTTGTCAATCCCTCAACCCTCCATTCCCAGCTTGTCATCTCCATCCTATGATCTCACTTCGGAAGTTGAGTTTCACAAGTTCATGAATGAATCCATACATAATCAGCTCAATGTGCAAGTTACTGGAGTAGTAATGACAGACACTATGCCAATTATCACTATACCAGTCATTCCTTTAGAAGTGGCGGTGACAAGGGAGTTGACGGCCAACCAAGAAGCTCATATCTCCTCTCTTCCCCTCTGGTTGGTATCTCAGGTATCGAAGCGGAAAAAGTAAATGATCTCTCCTGAAGAGCTCGATCTTGAAGAGATAGCCCCTCCAAAAGCTAAGGGGAAGAAAAAGGCAAAAGTGTATTCATGGCTTCATGTTGACAAAGCCGGTCAAAAGTATGTAGAGATTGGCGTACCACCTCAAGAGGAAGGAGATGTCAATATGGAGGACTACACAGTGACAAGAGTCCAGCTTGGCAAGGTCACAAATGAAAGTGCCAAGGCAGATGCGCAAGTGACCTTGAATATACTGGCAGGAAGACTGGACAAAATGGAGCAAGCTGAAAACTTGTACAAACAGAGGGTAGAGCATTATGCCACTATTGTAAGGATACTTGCAGGATCTTCAAGTAATGCGCAACTGTTGGCAATGGTAAGCGCTAAGGACCCAGCTGTCAAGAAAGTTGAGAAGTTAGCCTCCAAAGGCAGAGTGTTATATGATTTTATTAATAAGATTATAGAACATGGTTCTTAGATTATAGTTGCTACGTATCAAAAAGCTACTCAGATAGCCTAGCTCAAATTAGAGTTGGATAAGGAGGAAGGTGTTCTTTCCCAAGAACTTAGAGAAATGAAAAAATGCTTGTTGTTGTGCTCACAAATGAAACAGGTAAAGTTCAACAAATTGGTGGAAGCCGGGGTGATCCCCAACAAGGAGAAATACGTTGAAGTAAGAGAATCATTGAAGCATCGTATTCAGACAATCAAATCTCTTACAAAAGATCTCCACCAAGTACAGGAAAATGTTGAACTACATTGTGCTATCCTTGAAAAAAGAATGAAGGAGTTGCCAAGCGAGCTCCTTGAAGAGAACCGTATCTTCCATCTGGCCACAAAACTTTTCGAGACCTTCAAAGAAGCCATCATGAACCAAGTAGAGAGTGCGGACTTTTCAGAAGCCTCTATGCATGTTCTTTGTGATACAAGGCTCACTCTTGACAACCTCAAGACACAACTTGATAGGTGCAAAAAGGTCACTCATCTGCCAAGAAATCAATCACGAGGATTCACACCATTGATCCGGATGAAAAGTTCGTGCAGGAGACCAAGAAGAAGTATGAAGACTTCCGCGCCCAAGCAAGGAACCATGAAGATTCCTGATCTCCCAGTGTTGAACATTTTGATGCTTCCCTTTATGCATCTTGTAAATAGTTTGCGACATCTTAAATGTCTTCTTGTCAAATGTAATTGCTCCAAAAATATGAGATGTAATTTCACAGAGATGAATTACATGTTGACTTAGTCAAAGTTAGGGTTTCCTATTTTTGCTCACCTAACTTTCCTAATTTTACTCTACTAATTTCATAGATTAGCTCTTCCCTCTCTTCTATAAATATGAGGGATCTCTATTGTAATCTTTACCTTTAGTATTTTACAACAAAGTGCTACCCTTTTTGAAGTAGATTTGTGAAACTTTGTGTTCATACTTTGTGAATGAAATCTGATCAATAAAGAAGAGAATTGCAAACCAGACTTTGTGTTGGATTTGATAATCTTGTGAATTGATCTTATTGGTGGTGATTAGTAGATGATATCTGAAGGGCTTCAAGTAATTTATGTAGACTTTGTGTTACATTCCTTATTTGGATTTATGTTTATGTTTGGATACTTTTGTTGAAAGATCTACAAGACTTTGTGCTTGTAATCGTTCATGTTGTTCAAGGAATTGCTACATCTAAGAAGACTTTGTGCTTCTAATGCAACAAACGGTACATCTTTCGCAGATCCATCAGTGAAAAAGCTACGGAACGACTTTGTGCCTTCATGAGATTTCCCTTTTCTTTTATTTGTTTATCATTAATCATATCTGGTATCTCTACGCTTTGCTTTGACAAGATAGAGGTATTGGCATTACTGCTCATTGTTAGTTTAAAGTTATCTTGAATTAGGACTTCCAACCGTGAAGCATTGTAAAACATCTTGTCTGAAAAAAGAGAGAAGCATGAATGTGACACACCCCCCCCATTTCGTAAGTATAGTGTGCATTATGTAAATACTTTATTAGTTTTACCGTAGCTTCTGTTAATAGTAAGAAGGGCGCCTCCCCTTTCTGAGAGGAGAGATTTTATCTCACATAGCTGTGGTTGAAGTCTAGGTTCTGTAATTTGTTGAAAAGTTGATTACATAATTTTCACCCAACAGGCCTGGGTGATATCCTAGGCATAAGTAGGGTATATATAGAGGTAAAAGTCTTATTTGTTTATCATATTGTGAATTGTGTTCTCATTGGAGATATTTGGAGGTTTTCCCCCTCAAAGTGGCTTGGTATTCTTAGTTATTATCAAGTATTTTCAGCATATTTCCTATCATATTCTTCTAGTGTGCAAGTTATTTCATTACAGGATACGTCCACACCAATGCCCACGTGGAGGAATGGAGTCGGGAGGGACCTGGGCCACAGTGCAAGGGGGCATTACCCCAATGATCCAGCAGCTCCTGGAGATGTGCAACTTTACTAGCTTGCACTTGAATCCGCATAAGAACATTAGAGTAAGTCATAGCTTTAGTATACAAAGAAAAGCATTTATCAATAGTGTTGTGATTAAACAAAGCAACATTTCTATCTCTCCAAATATTGAATAAAATTTCCACCTTGAAAGTGTGCCATATCTGGGTATATTTATGAGGGAGATTAGACCAATCCCCAAGAATAATTATGTGCCATGAAAAGGGAGTAGGCCTAAACAACTTAAAGAAGTCATGGATCCAATTCCAGGCTTCTTGAACTCGAGGACAAAACCAAAAGAGGTGCTTGAGGGACTCAATTTGGCCACAAAACGGGAAATTCGGAGTGGGAACACTCACGTGAGTGAGACGGGTCCCCATGGCAAGAGCTTGGTATAACAGACACCAAGAAAAGTGAGCCATTTTAGGCTCCAACATCGTAGCCCACACGCCTTGGAATTGTTTTTTCCAAATCCCATAAGAGGACTAAAGCTACCAACGAAAGCTAAGTTGATCAACCATATGCAAGTGAGGAGAGAGCCAAAATTAGCCCTTAGAAGGCCAATAACTCAGAAAGGGAGTATCCGAAAACCATTTCGAGTCCTTCCACCAAGGCTTGAAACACCACACACCCAACTTATGAAGCGATTGCAAGGGAATGGAAGCAAGAACTATCTGGTAAGTCTCTTGTTCTTGATTGGAGAGTTTGTATTTCCATTTGATATCCGTCCGACCAAGGAAGAAAGTTCTTAGTGGCCAGATGAATGAAATCTAGCAAGGTTTTGGCTCCTCTTTTGAAAAATTTGAGAGCTCAAGTCCAAGGTAAGAGAGCCAATGACCTCCCTTAAGAATTGAAGAGTTGGGACCACCAAACAGAGTATTGATTGATGGATAAGCCATTGTGAAAATCATCCTTAGCCCAATGCAGCCAAGGCTTGAGGGTTTCCCAGGCTTTCCAAATGCTCATAATCACAAAAGTGCCTTGGATGTGAACCAGTTATTTCATGGTTAGAAGAGTGCCAATATCCAGACCCTTCTACGCCAAATGACCATGAGGAATGCTAGAGCCAATGCAATGGCAAACATGAATTTCCAAGCCTCATTGCTAGTGAGTGCCCTAATTATCCACTTGGCACACAAAGAAATGCCTTGTTGACGAATAGAGATCAATCCAAGACCTCCAAAAGATTGTAGCTTTTAACATTCTCACCATAATTGATGAAAATACACCTTTTCACCTTGAAATCCAACTTAGATCACCTCTCCCTCGACACTTGAACAAATGCCTCACAACTAAAGACTCTTAAATGTGTCACAATTGGTTTTTTTTCCAATCGACTTGTTTTTAAGTGTAGAATAGGATACCTATTCTTTAGGAAACATGTAGTGCTAACCGTTTCAACCTAGAATTCATATCCTATACCAGCACTACTCAACATACTTCTTGCCTAATCCAACAAGGTTTTGTTCAACCTCACAGCCATTCCTTTTTGTTGTAGTTTTGTTAGAATCCACAAAACAGATATTAACCCATAAACTAGTGCTAGTGATAGATATTATTAAACTATTAAATGCAAAGGATTAATTGAAATCAAAACAGCACAACATAATTAGTTTCTTCAGAGAGAAGTGCAAAAGCTCACAATAGCTTCTTTGATGATCAATAAATGGAAGGAAGGAGTTACAATATATAGCCTCTAGGATTCCAAATCCATAAGGATGAAAGAAGGGGAAAAAAACCAAAAAACAAAGGATTGCTTTAACTAAGTTTCCAAATATGTGAGGATAAGGAAAAAAAGTAGAATACCATGAAAGAAGGAAATATGACTCGTTATCCTATTCTACCTAAGTAATTTTTTTACCTAAGTAAGCTTAATAAACTAGCGCAATATCACACTTAGGATAAAACATATTCAAGGTGAATAAAATATTACACTAGCATCCCCCCTTAAGTGCAAATGAGGTAAAAAAGGGGTCTAACAAGACATGCCATATTAGGTACCCATGTACAATTTGAAATAAGTCCAAAGTACAAAGAGAGTGTACACCCCCAAAAGTAGAATAGGAGAAAACCTATAGAACAAAACTCTATCCCAACTAAAGTATGTGAAGGAGGACAAGATAGCCCCCTAGAAAAATGAGTGTCCTAATATCCTTGCAAGATAAGGAGCACGTGTGCCTCCACTAAGAAGAGAAAGAAGAGCAATGTAGAATGTCGCATGGAAAATGTTGTAATAGGTTCCTCTGCAACAAATAATGAACCTTCCTTCGAAAGATACAAAACCTAAGTTGTCAAATTGTTGATTTCCCACTCAAGTGGAATGTAGAAAAGAATTAGGATGTATGGATCTAGAAGTTGATCATGTTTCTCAATGTTGATGGTGAACTATGATTGTGCCTTACAAGGTTCAAGAATAGTGACCATTGAAGTGTGAGACTTGGACCAATGTGAATCAAGATGTGTCAAGTGAGTAGCATGATGTGGTGGAGAGAGTGCAAGAGGATCGAGAAAGGGAGATGATGCAACTTGATGTGAATTGTCTTCAAAGAGAAGACAAATATCCTCATTATTGTCATCAAGATTTGAAAGGTGAGAGTACACAAATAAATATAAAATGTTTGGTAAGTAGACGTCTCAATGAAGTGGATCATGTAGACATCAAGAACCCTATTGCAAAGAATCACTATCAGCCTTCAAAGAAGCATCTCCGAACTGTGATGAAGTAATAGGTAATGGATGAATGTCTTGCAGTAGGAAAGCTAAGTCCTCAGGGATGTCATCTAGATTTGAAATTTGGGACTCTACAAACAAGGAAGAGATGTATGGTAGGAATGTGTCCCAATGAGGTGAATTCAAAGACATAATCCTATTGCAAATAATTACTAGAAGCTCTCAAAGAATCAACTCTAAACTTTGAAGTAGTAATAGGTACAAGAGAGATGTAATCAACTATATATGGGGTATCAAGAGGAGGAGGATCAGTAGTGGTATCTTCCATATGTGAAAGGTTCTCCAAGGAAACATCACTCTTAAATGAATTGAGGTTTCCATATACCTGCTAGATGAAGGTTCCAAGCAATGAAAAGACATTCAATGTACTCAAGTTGATGCAACATATCCTTAGAAATAATGAGACATATTAGTTCGTAGACCATGTCAGCATTGTTAAACCATTCACTCGTCTATTCATAGTTTTTTGGTTCAAACGAGCCCAAAGAGATAGGGCAATAGATCCTACATAATGCAGTCATTTACTATCCCTTGTTTCCAAAATAAGTAGTTCTATGAATTTATCTTGACAATAGAAGAATGGAATTTAACACTAGAATCCATGATTAAAATCTTCTCACAATGGAACTTTATCTTTGTTTGTGATTACAAAATTCCTGTGAACAAGATCCCCAAGACTAGTACATTAACTTGGCACTTTATAGATTGAGTTTGTAAGCATTAACAAACCCCCCAAAATTATCAATTTTAACACTCTTAGTTGCTGATATGACCTCCCTAGCAAGTACAATATTTGAAATTTTATGAGCATCACCTGGATGCAATGAGTGCTAAGTGGACCACTCATTATCATGAGAGATGGGTTCTTGTGAACCACTACTCATGAAACATGGGTCAATGAGTTTGACTCGTAAAACTACTAGGTTGAGGTTGAATCTTGATAGCAATATCACAATTTGACATGCTGTGGAAAATACTTCCTACTTATCAATTTTATGTTAGTCAAATTATAATGCAAGATTCCAAATTAATTAAGTTTTACGAGGACCAAAAGTGGCCAAAATGCTGAAATAATTATGGGCTTATAGAATAGAAACTTAATAATTACACTATTGCATAGAGCTTGGAAAAATACCAACTTTTAAAAAATATAGCACTCAAAAAGGAGTTTGTTTGTGAAAGTTATAAGCATTTGAAATTCTAGAACACATGACTGAGCAACAAAATCTCACAAATTTAAAATTTAGAAAATTGGAGTATCAAATCAAAAAAAAACTAACCCATTGTGAAGAGCACAAAATTCTACACCAAATTAAAAAAAATGCACCTAATTTTGAACCCAAATGACCAAGTTATGGTCTTAAATACATAAAAAATTCCACAGTCCATGATTGATTAGCTTGATAGTTTTTGGATTTGATTATGTAAACAATTTTTCTCATCAACGTTTCAGATCATACTCCATAAATTGTTTACATAGTCAAATCCAAAAACTATCAAGCTAAGTTATGGCAGTCCAATGTTGGGGTTCAAAATCAAAACAACCAATGGCGAGGGGTCCCTTCTTGAGGTGATGATGTCAGTAATCCATTTGATAACATCAGCTATCTATTTGATGACTCAACATTGCACAATAAACAAAACTTTGCACATAGGTACAAAATTATGATGGTATGACCATACAAGTGAATATTGATAGGTCAAAAAATTCAATCTCCTTTGGACAGAGTACTCGAAAAATGACAAATTTTATATGGAGATGGGTTTTTGGGTCTTCTAGATGCAATGGAAGAGTCCTTTTGGCTTCAAAATGTCTGGCAAATTAGTCGATTGCCTAATCCATGAACAAACCCTTATTTGCAAACACGCTTTGTGATCTTCAATTTCAATGAAACAAAAGCCAAATTTGACTTTCTCAAAATTAAAAATTAAAAACCTATCCTAGCAAAAAAGCTCTGATATCATGTTAGAATTTGCAAAATAGATATTAATTTAGAAACTAATGCAAGTGATAGATATTATTAAATTGTTAAATACAAATGATTAATTGAAGTCAAAATAGCACAGTGTAATTAGTTTCTTGAGAGAGAAGTGCAAAAGCTCATAATAGCTTCTTCAATGATCAATAAATGGAAGGAAAGAGTTACAATAAATAGCCTCTAGGTTTCCAAATCCATGAGGATGACAAAGAGACAAAACCAGAAAACAAAAGATTGCTTTAACTAAGTTTCCAATCTTTTGAGGATAAAGAAAAATGTAGAATCCCATGAAAGAAAGAGAATGTGATTCATTATCCTATCCTACTTAAGCAAAAATAAATTACTTAAATAAGCTTTATAAATTAGTACAATATCACACTTAGGATAAAAATATCCAAGGTGAATAAAATATTACACTAACACCCCCCTTAAGTGCAATTGAGGTAATAAGAATTGGGTCTAGACAAGACAAGCCATTTCAGGTATCCATGTACATATTGAAACAACCCTAAGATGCAAAAAGAGTGTACCCGCCTAGAAATGGAATAGGAGAAAAATCGTAGGAAAAAACTCCATCCCAAATGAAGTATGTGAAGGAGGACGAGATAGCTCCCCCAAAAGTGAGCGTCCTAAAATCCCTACAAGATAAGGTTTATTTGTGCCTCCACAAAGAAGAGAGAGAAGAGTAATAAAAAATATTGCATGACAAATGTTGTAGTAGGTTCCTCTGCAACAAATAATGAACCTTCCTTTTCAAAAGATAAAAATCTTGAGCTATCAAACTACTGATTTTCCACTCAAGTGGAATGTACAAAAGAATTAGGATATATGGATTTGGAAGTTGCACATGTTTCTTGATGCTAATGCTAAATTGTGACTCTGCCCTACAAGATTTGAGAATAGTGACCACTAAAGTGTGAGACTTGGACCAATGTGAATCAAGATGTGTCAAGTGAGTAGCATGATGTGGAAACAAGAGTACAAGATGATCAAGAAAGGGAGATGATGCAACTCGATGTGAGTTGTCATGAAAAAAAGATAAATATCCTTATTATTATCATCAACATTTGAAAGGTGAGAGTCCACAAATAGATATGAGATGTTTGGTAAGTATACCTATCAATGAAGTGGATCATGTAGAAATGAAGAACCCTACTGCAGAGAATCATTGGAAGCCTTCAAAGAAGCATCTCCAATATTTGATTAAGCAATAGGTAATGGATGAGTGTCTTGCAAGAGGAAAGCTATGTCCTCAAGGATGTCATATAGATTTTAAATGTGGGACTTTACAAACAAGGAAGAGATGCCTAGGAGGAATGTGTCCCAATGAGGCGAATCTAGAAGACATAATCTTGCTACAAGGAATCACTAGAAGCTCTCAAAGAAGCAACTCTAAACTTTGAAGTAGCAGCAGGTATAGGAGAGATGTCCTCGACTATAGATGGGGTATCAGGAGGAGAATCAGAAGTAGTATCCTCCATATGTGATAGATTCTCCAAGGAAGCATCACTCTCAGATGAAGAATCAAGGTTTGCATATAGTTGTTGGATGAAGGTCCAAGTAGTGCCAAGACATTTAGAATTTTAGTGTATTCAAGCTGATGCAGAATATCCTTAGGAACAATGACACATATTAATACGTAGACCATGTCATTGTTTTTAAACTATGCATGCTTTCCATAGTCGCTTGGCTCAAGAAAAAGTCCAAAGAGATAGGGCAATAGATCTTTCATAATGCAGTCATTCCCTATCCCTTGTTTCTAAGACAAATAGTTCTTTGAATATAGGATAAAAATAGGATGGAATTTAATACCAAAATCCATTATTAAAATCCTCTCAAAATGGAAATTTATCATAGTTCATGATTACAAAATGCTTTTTTATAAGCCTCCCGAAGACTCGTACATTAAATTGACACTTTATAAGTTCAATGCGTGAGCATAACAACTCCCTCAAATCATTCAATTTCAACACTCTTTAGTTGTTGATATCACCCCCTTAGCAAGTGCAATGTTTGGCACTTTATGTTAGTGCGATTATAATGCAATATTCTAGATTAATCAAGTATTATAGGGCCCAAAAGTGGTGAGGATACTGAAATTATTATGTGCTTACAAAATTAGAACTCAATACTTACACAACTATGTAAAGCTCATAATACCAACTTAAAAAAAATAGCACCAAAAAAAAGAGCTCATTTGTGAAAGATATTAGTGTTTGAAGTTCCAAAAATCATGAGTGAGTAGCAAAATCTTTGAGAAAACTGAAATTCTAGAAAACTACAGCGTCAAATAAAAAAACCACTAACACCATTGAGAAGAGCTCAAAATCGTATTCCAAATAAAAATAGAGCACCTAATTTTAAGTCAAAACAACCAAGTTATGATCTTCCAAAATTGGGGTTCAAAATTAAAACAATCAATGGAGATGGGTCCCTTTTGAAAGTGATGATATTAGCACTGCACAACAGCAAAAAAACTTTGCACACAAGTACATAAAATATGATGATATAGTTACATGGATGCATAGTGCCATTTCAACCTCCAGACCATGAACTCAAAAAATAACAAATTTTACATGGAAATAGGGTTCTTGGGCCTTCTAAACACAATTACAAGGTCCATTTGGCTTAAAAATGCCCCAAAAATTAGTTGATCCCTTGAATCCATGAACAAACTCCTATTTGCAAACATGTTTCCCAATCTCCAATTTTGATAAAATGAAAGCCAATCTTGACTTTCTCAAGCCTTTTGGATGCTATGAAACAACCAAAAATGTTGTCATGATTATCGAAAAGTTGTTGTCACTTGGATTTAAAAAAAAAAGGTATAAACCTAATAGGTTAGATTTTTCCCATTAAATTGTTCTAATTCTTCAATAATACAAGGATGCAAGAGAAGAGCATATTGAGCATGAGGAAAAGTTAGATGCAAGATAAAAAACACCTCTAAATATCAAAAATTTAAAAATTTTAAAAAATATCCTAGCACAAAAGCTCTAATACTATATTAGGATTTGCAAAACAAATATTAACCTAAAACTAGTGCAGTGATAGAGATAATTAAACTGTTAAATACAAATCATTAATTGAAATCAAAATAGCACAACAAAATAAGTTTCTTGAGAGAAGTGGAAAAGCTCACAATGGCTACTTTGATGATCAATATATGGAAGGAAAGAGTTATAATATACAGCCTCTAGGATTCCAAATCCACGAGGATTAAGAAGATGCAAAAAACCAAAAAATAAGGGATATCTTTAACTAACTTTCCAAATTTGGAAGGATAAGGAAAATAGTAGAATCTCAAAAAAAGGAGAATGTGACTTATTATCCTATCCTACTTAAGTAAAAGGAAATTATCTAAGTAAAAATTAATAAAACAGTACAATCACACTTAAGATAAAACATATCCAAGGTGAATAAAATATTACACTAACATGTGTGCGAAGTTACAATTCAAGTATGCTTATAGAATATGTCAAATTCCTTAGATAAGAATTCACCACCATTGTTTTCCTTTAGTACCTTTCTTTTCTCATTGGTTTGATTCTCAACAAGAGTCCAACTTTCTTCACTTGAGAAACACTTCAAAAAAAATTCTAAGAAAATACACCCAAGAGTACCTATAGTAATCATCAGTGAATGATACATAGTATAGAGACTTACCATTGGACTAGATATCTAGAAGACCAAACACATCACCATGTACCATCTCCAAATCCTCTACTCTAGTTCTTCCTAAGTTAAACCGCTATCTATTCCATTTATTCAACACCCAATGCTCACAAAAGTCAATGATAACAAAACAATCAACAAGAGTGTCTACCACATCTAAGGTTTTTAGACCATTTTCACTTAGGTGACTCAATCTGAGATGCCACAAGTTTCATTTAGATTTAGTTATATTAGCACATGAATAATGTTGATGCATCCAGCTTATATAGAGTACCACAACACACTCCCTTAGCAAGCACCAAATTACCTCTTGCCAATCTACAACTTCTACCATCAAATGTGACATGTATTCTTGAATCAACCATTTTATACATAGACATAAGGTTTCTAGCCAAATTTAGAAGTAAAATGCAGTAGAGAGTGTCCTTACTCTACAATCCATGAAGGCAACTCTTATTTTTCCTCAATCAACTACCTTCAAAGAGTTGTCATACAAAAAGCACTTGATTCAATCAACCAAGAATCACCATCAATGACATTAGTAGAAATAAATGAATGATTCCTATATTCATCATTGTTAGAGCTCCTATTAGAAGAATCGTCCTTCTTGGAGTTGCATTTTCTCTATGTGACCCTTCTTGCCACAATTCCAACAATTTACTTTAGACTTTACAAGAGATTTAGACTTGTCCTTATACCTAGACTTCTTTAAATCTCTCTTCTTCTTCTTATCTTTCTTCTCTGTAGACTTGCCTCAAACAATTAGGCATTGTCATGGACAGAATTTTTCATAAATTTTTCACTTAACAAAATGCTAATAACATTTTCCAGTTTTAGTGACACGACAATATTGTTGATAGACATTCCTAGATTTTCCCATGAATTTGGTAAGTGGCAAAGTAACATAATGCATTTGTCCTCTTCATCCATCTTGGCTCCTATTGATGCAAGCTGATTTAATATCATACTAAAGTTAAGTTACCAATTTAGGTACTAGTTCAGGTTTAGGAGTTTGGTTCACGAATTTGATAAAAAAAATTGGGGTTGGGTTCATCCATACAAAAACATATAAAAATCATAAATATATGTATGTAGTCTACAAGTAGAAATATTAAAATTAATATACATATTTCTTAGTATTTTTAATGTACAAAAATATTTATGTTCCTTATACTTGATATTAACAAAGTTAATATATAAGATAGTAATAAAAATATAAATAAAATTAATATTAATAATTTAATAAATATTGATGTATTAATCATTTAATAAATATTAATATATTATTAATTTAAAAAAATTGATTAACATTATCTATTCATATCTTTTTCCACTTGGGCAAAATCTTATCACTACAAGTTCATAGATGAAACATAACATTAATGTGCTTATATCATATCGTTACTATTTAGTATTAACATTATCTGTATGATTGTATCATTAACATCAGGTTATTAGTTCCCTCACCATATTGTCTTTCAGTTGAAGTCCTTGATAATAAATTCCCCAAATAATGAAGCTCACAAGAGATCTCTATAATTCTTTACCCTCCAGTTTCTACTTCATGCCTTTCTCTTTGAGTGGTTGTGATAAATTATTGTCTACATGGTTCCTATCCATTCCTAATATCCTGCTCCAACTAACTTTTATCTCTCATACCTTTGGCAGTCACTAAGGCTTGCTGCAGGAAAAAATGAACTTAAAAAACTATTTTGTTTAATGTCAAATTGAGATTGGGTTCACAATGTGTTCTCAAAAAATTTGGTTAGGTTCTGAAACAAAGAAAAATATGCTTAAAATGTGTGTAAAGTGTGATGGGACCTATTTTCCTTATTTCATTCAAAATGTGTGTTACAAAGTGCAAATGAAAAACAGTAATCAAATCTATTCCAAATAACAGTCAAGAGGTAGATTTGGAAAGGGTAAAATGCTATGTACTTGTCACCAAAGATGCTTTTTCAAGCCTCATTGGGCGAATGAGTCTTGGCTAGGGCTCCTAGAAAATGCTTTTTGGGTTCTCTTTTGCCAGGTCTACACTCCCAAATTCCAGTTGTTCATTGTTGGAAAGCCAAAAACAAATCCTATAGATCAGTTTCCATGATTTCACAATTTTTCTTGCAACTTTGACAACTTTGCAACTTTCTTCAATTTTTCTCTTCAAAGGATGTTCCACCTAAAATATGCAATCACACATCAAAGAGAGAAAAATGTTGTTTGTTAGGGAATGGGGGTTTTCCTTGGTCAAACCCTGTTTTGGTAATTAAACTTTGAAATGAAATGAAATATGAAAGAAGGAATGATGAATGAACAACAATATGTAACAACTCACCAAACTTTATTTGAAACTTTGGAGTACAAATTTGCAAACTAGTATGAAGTGGCCTTAATGAATGTAGATTTTGATCATGAACTTGATGCGAAACAATGCCTTTGATATGCTTGATTAGATCTTGAACACTACATCATCGTAGGAGCTCAAACAACATGCATGATGCAATAAATCTTTGACATGATGAATGAATCTTGATTGCTGCAATAATTTTCTTCAAATCTTCTTTTGAATGACTTGAAAATGCTTTTGAATTTCTCTAATAAATCCCTCTTGAATATCCTTAGCTTGCATGAAATCTTCTAGGTGAAAACATAATGAAATAACCTTGTATTTATACATATCTTAACATTAATTCCCGAAATTCAAATATCACAAGCCGACATTGAAATTTGGATTTGAAATCATTAAAATACCGCCAAAAACATATTTCGAAGAGGGGTCCTAGGTCTAAGTGAGGACCCATTCGCCGACGAATGGGTCCTAGGCCACTTACCTGGGACATACATCGGACAGTGTTAAACATTATGCAAAAATAGGGTCCTAGAACTAAGTGAGGACCCATTTGCCCTATGGCGAATGGGTCCTAGGTCACTTACCTAGGACACACATCTTCCAAAGTTAAGTGTTGTATAATGGCATTTATGAATGTCGGGTTTTATCCCTTGGAATTTGCATTTAATTAGGCTTGGATTTGAACTAAAGGGGCCAATTAAGGAAAATTAACCTCAATCAATTAATAAAGCCCTAGATTAGTGTGAAAGTGTAGAGGCACACCTTACAACATCCTAAATAAGGCACAATTAAGTCCATTTTACTAAAAGGGGCCCTAAACTTAATGTGAATATGAAAAACATATTACAACACTAAAGCAAGGCATAATTAAGCTCATTTTATTATTAATTATCTCCAAATTAAGTGTGAAAAAGGGATACTTTTTCCTACACTACAGGTTCAACGTGGGTTTGCTTGGGTTCGTTTGGGATGAATCCATAGGGAAAATGTAGGCACTTGGCAGTATCCCCTATCACACCACACTTGGATCCAAATTGAGAGTGGTTCGTACCGAGATCTAGGGATTTGCTATGAAGAATCAATAACATAAATCTATTCAAGTGATTAGTCATTAAGTCTCCCTCATTTTCAAAGAATATAAATTCTTATTCAATACAAGTTTATTTATTAGACTAATAGACTGATTTAATGTACCTATTTTCTTCCACAGTGGATTTGCAATCTACTCCTTAGATACATTCATCAACACAAAATCTGATAGACATAACACAATAGTACTCCTTGCTTTCGCATCCAATTTTTCTTGGTCTTCATTAGACATATCTAAGGTTTTGGTCTCTATTACCGGGTTCTCCATTTTAGGCCCCCGTACTCGCCAAAATACGTATGGGTTCGGGTTCGGTTCGGTTCTTCCACGGTTCGCCAGGGTTCGGAAGAAGGGTTCTCCGTGGGTTCTTCTGAAGAACCCAGGTTCTAAACGCTGAACCCGTGAAGAACCCAGGAGGACCCGGGCGAACCCACGACTTCCAGCCCAAAAAAAGAGAAAAAGTCAACTTAAAAACATAAAATGAAACCCTAAAAAGTGCCCAGATTGCCTTATATTGACTTGGCCGACCAAATGAGGCCATTTTGCAAACTCAAAAGAGCAAAAAACACCATTGTTTTGCCTCCAAGCTAAAATAGTTGATTTTTGCAGGTTTTCTCTTTTTTTCCGAAGGTGAGATCGTGAGAGCTACGAAGGAGTTCAATTGATAGAAACAAGAGAGGAATAGGTGCACTAAGAAGATCAAGCAATCAAAGGTGAGTGAATCTATCCTCTTTTTTTTTAGTTTTCAATAATTTTTTTGAAGATTTTTCAAGTTTTTTTTTGTTTTTCTAGTAAGGTTTGAATTTTTTTAAGAACATTTTATGCAAAATAAGGGGTTATAATGCCCATTTTTTCTAAAAAAAATTACTTGTTTTTCTTTATTATAGGTTCATAACTTCATAGAGAATGGCCAATAGTTCTCCTTCAGTTGGCATGGGTACAGAGAGTCAATTTAAATATGATCCAGGCTCACCTCTTTGGCGACATACGACAATGATTCAACAACTTCCCGGTGGTGGGGGTTATATTTGGTGTTGCAACCAATGTGGATCTACATATAGGAGCTCGTACTTTCGAGTGAAAGCCCATCTTTGTGCTATTGCTAATCAAGGAATAAAAGTTTGCGTTGGGCCAAATAAAAAAAAGTTGCCAAAGAATCAAATAATGGGTTATATTAAAGAGCAAGAGGACGCTGACAAGGCATTCAAAACACCAAAGGCTATGGACCATCCTCTTATGAAGAAGGTAAAAATAAAAGTAAAAGCTCGCAAAGACTTAGTGGCTTATCAGAACCGGCTGGCCCACATCCTTTCATGGAAATGACACAATCTTCTGAAGGAGAAAATCTTTCGGTGACACGAAAAAGAGGCCCATTGGATAGAGCCTTCAAAAATGAAGCAAGGGAGTTGGCAGATGAGAGCATTGCATGTTGCATTTATGGCAATGGGCTTCCTTTCAACCTTGTTAGATCACCTTATTGGCGGAAAATGGTGAGAGCCATTTCTAACACAACTCATGATTATGTTAGTCCTAGGTATGAAAAGGTGCGAACCACCTTATTGGCAAAGGAGAGAGCTTCAGTAGAGGTAGCATTGAGAGTAATCAAGGATACATGGGTCGAAACAGGTGTGTCCATCATTTCTGATGGATGGAAGGATTGCAAAAATAGACCATTGATCAATGTTATAGCAGTGCCCCCTAAAGGGGCGATGTTTTTGAAGGCAGTTGATTGTGAAGGGCAAATAAAAGATGCAAGTTTTACTGCCAATATCCTCATAGAATCCATTGAAATGGTGGGGCCTGACAATGTTGTCCAAGTCATAATGGATAATGCTAAAAATTGTAGGGCAGCTGGGGCTATAGTGGAGGCTGGATATGGTCACATTTTTTGGACACCATGTGCAGTCCACTCACTCAATTTGATAATGCAAAAGATTGGTACACAAATTGAGTGGGTCAAGCAAATCTACGCGGAGGGCGAGGAGATCCAAATGTTTGTGACTAATCATCATATGTCACAAGCCATCTTTAGGACTTTCTCCAAGTTGGAGTTGTTGAAGGTAATTTAAATTTGATTTTTTAATATAATTTATATTTTTTTATTTTAATTTTTCATTGCTGATTTGTGACATGCATTTTCTTATTATGTTAGGTTGCCGAAACTCGATTTGCATCTCACACAATCGTCTTAAGACGACTTCAGAAGGTGCGAGAGGCCTTGAGTTCTATGGTCATCAACAACTTGTGGAGTGTATGGAAGCAATCAAGCACAGAAAGAGCCCAAAAAGTGAAAGCAATGATCTTAGATGATGAGTGGTGGGCTCGTGTGGAATATGTTGTAAATTTCACCGAGCCTATTATGAGCATGATTAGGTATGCTGATACTGATCGCCCATGTTTGGGTGAAATTTATGATGGCATGGATTCCATGGTGGAGAAAATAAGAGTAATAATAGATGCCAAGGAACATGATCCAACGGAAACATTTTTCAAAACTGTGCAAACTATTATTGTTGACCGTTGGAACAAGATGACCACCCCTTTACATCTCTTAGCATTTGCTTTGTCACCAAAGTATTATAGCAAAGAGATACTTTCATTGCCAAGGAGGATGGCACCATATAGGGATGCAGAGGTTGCTGTTGGCTATAAGATTGCATTTAGAAAGATATTTGCAGATTGTTGTGACCTTTTCACACATCACCCCATCCAAGATGGGGACCCCCTAATTTTCACTCCATTCTGGTCTTTTGGCTTTGGTTCTCTCTGTCTCTGGTCTTTTGTCCTTCCGGGGATGTCCCGTTTGACCTCAGTTGAGTAATTGACAAATTTAGGGTTGCTATCCTTTAGACCCGTTCGAGGTCAAGATTGAGTTACTCAGGTGAAATCTAAGTGCAGCAACACATTCAGAAAGCTCAAAGCAGAATTCCCTTGAAATCTCACTGAAATCCGAGCACTTACTATTTTTAGTAAGTGCCTAATTCGAGGCCTGTTCCTCAGGATTTCGGGATTCTAACTACTTCAGCACAATTAGGCAGCTTCAGAGTGCCTACACGCGAAATTTGAACGGATTCAGACAACTGGCTATTTTTAGCAGTTCAGCCTTCAGAGGCTATTTTTAGGGTTTAGACAAGCAATTCTCCGGTGAATGACAGGAGAATTGATCTGGGTTTTCCAAGACCTTCGCGATGATGTAGCATGCAAGACGAGGTGGTGACTTTCAGAATTCAGCTTTTCCGAGGCTATTTTTAGGGTTTGCATGCAGGAATTTTCAATGCGTGTCCGGATATTCCATGTGGGTTTTGCGAGAGCTTCGTAGTGATATGGCATGCAAGTGGATCAGGTCAGTTTTCAAGGACTTACTATTTTTAGCCAGTGCCAGAACTTTGACCAGTTTTCTGGGTTTTTTGAGATCCCACGGGCACTATGACATGCAAACTCATCCGACATCCGGTTGACCACTTTCCGGACACTTACTATAAATAGCAGCTTCAGTCCGGCAGCCACTTAGCACTTCATTCCAGCGAGCAAATTGGCAAACAGTGGAAATCAGGCGATCGGGGACAGTCCATAGCACATGCAAATCAAATTAGGGTTTCCCTGCCACGTCTAAAAATAGATGAAGCAAAATGCAGAGATGTTAGAACGAAGCACGCCGCCATGATCAGCATCCTTCAAGCTACCTACTGGCAAAGTTTGAGCAAAATCGGAGGACTTACTATTTTTAGTAAGTCAGGACACGGCTATAAATAGTAGGCCTGCGCCGGAAGTCGGTATGAACAGAGCACTCAAGTTATCATGATCAGACATAGCAAGTTTCAGGTCGAACGGAGCTACTGAAGCAGGCAACTTTGAAACTTACTATAAATAGCAGGTGGCTAAAAATAGCACATCATCACCAGAAGCAAGTATGAACAGGTCTCTCACAGCATCAGAGGCAACTGGAGCAAATTTTAAAGCAAACAGAGATACGAAAATTGATCAATTCTAGGGTTTGCTAAAAATAGCAAATGGCTAAAAATAGCATGTATTGTGCCGGATAAGATATGAACAGAATGGCAACACCAGATGGAGGCACAACCAAGCCAATTCCAGTTCAAAACAGGGTGAAAATCAATGAAACCCTAATTTCTCCGAATTTACTAAAAATAGAACGCTGAGAATGCCTAGGGTGTTGGAAATGTATAAACAACAGTTGGCAGGTAAACACCTTCAAAATGCGCCTAGGAGGCATGAAAATTATCCTAAGGCATAGAATTCCTCCTCACAAGCTCATATGCGCCTAGGGAAGATGAAAGGTCACCAAAGAAGACATGGAAATATTCACTAAGGCATTAAAAAATTCCTTGAGACATCCTCAAATGCGCTTAAAAATGGAGGTTGCATAGGCTAAATGCGCCTAAGGGAGGTGAAAAGTCGCCATAGATGTGGATTTTTTCCTCCTCACACCCCAAATGCGCCTAAAGCAAGGGAAGTTTCCCTCTCACCATAGCAAATGCGCCCAAGGAAGCTGAACAGTCACTCTAGGCGTGGGTTTTCCATCTTGCATAGGAGAATGCGCTTGAAGGAGGAAGTCAACACCCTCATATGCGCCAAGAGAGGGTGAAGAGCCACTAAAGGGGGGGCGGAATTCCTTCCAACACTAGCAAATGCACCCAAGAGTGGAAGCATCATGTGCTAAATGCACTAGGAGGAGGTGAAAGGTCACTTAGGACGTGGAAATTTCCTCTAACATAATGAAATGCGCCCCAACTTGGAAGCTACATAGTCAAAATGCGCCAGAAGGAGGTGAAGAGTCACCCTAGGCATGAGAGTTCTTCATGGCATTTGCACCCCAAGTAAAAGGTAGAGGATGAAAGGTAAAACGTTGGAGGTGGAAGCTACCCATGAGGAATGCGCTAGAGGAAGGTGAAGGGTCACCAAGTGAAATGCGCCAAGGGAAAAGTAATGTTAAGGGGGGCGTAATTGTTTAAAAGACCAAGGGTTATATTTATTTATTTCTTCCTCTTCACATCATGAAATGCGCCTAGTAAGTGGAGACTCGAAGAGTGAAAATGGCTAAGTAAGAAAGGAAATGTCTAGGCGTGGAATTGCCTAAGAAAGGAAATGGAAGAAGGACATACTTTATGCGCCCTTCAAGGGTAAAATAATTAAATTTAAATTCCTAAGGCATTCTCTAAAGGGAAAATGAAGAACACGCCTAGAGGATGATGCTAGTTTCCAGAGTAAAAAAAATCTTCAGAGAGAAAGTTCTTCAGGGAAAAATCAAGAGAGTTTGCCAAGGCCAAGAAATGGGAAATTGCAGGAGTGGAAGACATCCGGAGGATAAGATTAAAAACATTAACCATTTTTATTATTTTTAAATAATAAAAATTAAAAGAACCCCTTCGTCCGGATACACATGGGAACGATGGATTCTGGAAGGATTTTTCTTCTGGGTATTAAACATTTGCAATTCAAAAATGATTCAAATGTTCTCCGCGCCATGTCCATATCGTTTCGATGGATATTTTGCCTAGTGCCTATTTTAAATAAATTCCTAAGGCAAAATTGAGAGATTTCTCTAAGGCAAACGAACAAAATGAATGAGAGGCACTTCAAGCTAGATAAATTTTGCCAAAGCGAAGACAAGATCAAATGACTTAGCCAAACATTTTGAAATTGTTCAAGGAAGTGAACGATTTAATATTTTAAGAAATCAAACACGGCGAGGCAGGCCTGTGCAGAGGTGATGAATTCATAATTCTAGAAGATGCCTCAGATGACAAGTGTTACAACGGAGAAAAGGGAGGGAAAATGAATTCAAAATATTTGCTAAGTTTAGCCTCTGCAAGAATTCGACCAAACTATAAGTTTTTGAGGTCTTCTTCATTTTTTTTCTCACAAGTTGCTGAAGAGCTGAAAGTTGCTAAGTGCGAATTCGTGAGAAAGAGCTGGAGGTTGTGAGGATTTCAAATTTCTGGAGAGCTGCAAGTTGCTAAGTGCGAATTTCTGAGAGAGCTGGAGGTTGCTAATTTCGAATTTGTGAAAAGTTGCAGTTGCTGAAGGAAGTGCAACTTAACTTGCTGAGGCTGCAGTTGCTGAGAGGCACGGATTCCCAAGTTGCCAGTTGCTGCATTTGCTGAGAAGGTACGAATTTGCCAAAAGTCTGAAGTTGCTGAATGCTGAAGTACGACTTGGGAAAAACAGTTAGAAGTTGCTGAAAGTTGCTAAGTTAGAAGGAAAAGTACGGACTTCAAAGAGGAGGTTTCAAATTTATTGAAAGTAAATTGCTGCAAGCAAACATTTCCGAGTGTTTGGCATTGTGTTGCTGCAACCAGAGAAGAAACTTCTAAAACATTGAAGTAAACAGGCGTAGTTGAGGTTTGCAGTTGAAAGTGCCAAAATGTTGCAGCCTTTTTATTTAAAAATCTGCTGGCACCCTCAAAAGCGATATATTGTTTTATAAAATCTTGTTTTCTAATGACTCTCTTGCCTTTTTTGCAGAATGGCCGAATCAAGCAGAAGAGCTGCAGGCAGAAACAACCACACCGAGTCCAAACAGGCTGTGATCAAGAAATTGGGCAAGTCATTCTTGCCGGATCCAAATTCTCATCCAAGCTCGGCAGGCTAGCTAACACGAACTTAGGCTCATTCAACATGGAAGCATTCAGAAGAAGGATAATGGGGACTGGAGGCCATCACCCGTCGGTGACTTCGCACAATATTGTCAGAAGTGGATTGTATGCGGCTGCCAACTTTCCGCCAGCTATCCGATGTCCAGAGCTCATTATGGAGTGCGCCTACCACTACAATGCAGAATAGAGAACAGTCACTTCGCCAGATGGCAAGGTACTTGCTAACCTGACACCTGAAGCAATAGGAGAGGCATTCGGGATTCCAGTTCATGAGAAGATGATCTACAAGACGAAAGAGAGAGCTGGAAAGATGTACTCATCCACCACAGACCGGTGTGCTGATTTGATAAACACTAGGTGGATGATTAAACCCAAGCCAACTCGCACTAAACTGCCCAAGCAGATAGTCTCAGATGACTTGAGACAGGAGTTTGGTGATCTCATTATGATGCTGAGCAGAGTTGGAGGATGCCCCCAAGCGTTCATCTTTGAACCTTGGATGTTCTATTTTGTCAACTTGGTGTTAGAGGGAAAAGATTACATGGATTGGGCACTGATGATCAGTGATAACATACGTGAGCAGCTTTGTGGCATGAGGAGAACGAAGACATTTTACATGGGCTCCTACCTTGTCTATATGCTGGCTCGCATGACGAGATATAGAGGGATCTCTTACAAGGAACCAATCGGTTGCGGATCCCATCAGTTTAAAATATATGAAGCTTGTCCACAGTTGAATCTGACAAGCACAACCAATTACAAGAGGGTCAATGATGCCTTTACCATGCACATAACGAGGACCTTGCAGTAGAGAACCCACCACAGAATATCAAGGGAGGCACAAGAAATGATTGAGAAATTCGGATGTTGGTTTATCCAATTTCCGAAATTCACCTACATAAGGCTGCAAGGATTCTCCTCCTATCCATACAGATTGCCGCGGTATCCCACAAACAGGATAGTGATGCTGGAAGTATCTAGGCAACTGATTGCCTATGATAAGATTCAGAAGAGGAAGAAGAAAGGTGGACTCGGATTCCCGATTACTATGGGAAATTCAGATGAAATTTGCCCATCGCTGCAAGCAGCAAGGGAGGCAGAAGCGGAGCTCCAATTCTTCCACCTTTCCTATCACACCAGCAGGCACTACTACGATCCTCACAGAAACATCAGGTGGATATTGACAGAAGAGTTCAGGCACAAGGTGCAAATCGAGGATTTTTGGGCTAGTGCAGTGGACGAGATCGAGGTCAGAAAGAGGATGTTCTCTCGGATACCGTTGGGGATGGTCAGAGAGTGTGAGATCATCCCAGTGCCAGATCAGATTGAGGAAGATATAAACGTAGTACAGGCTGACTACGAGACAGTAAGAGATACACCTTTACCTCTCCCAGATTGGTCTGAGCCCGAGATCACTGACTTGGATACACTTTGTATCCCAGTCCTGACATTTACACGGAGTTGGGTAGAGAGGCACGTCAGCCGACTCAAGGGAAGGTCAATTCCCCTTACCTACAATTTGATGGGAGACAGCAGATTGCAGACAACTAATCAGAGGAGACGGAGTAATCCAACTCTAGAGCCTTGAGGAAAGGAGCCAGTTCGACCTGAGCCAGTGGTAGTTGAGGAGTCCATGCATACGCCATCTCGGACACACTCTCCAAGCTTACAGGAGGTGTCTTTCTTTGTTGATCAGAGGGAGAGATTGGATGTAGAGCAGACAGTGCAAGTGGCGAGTCAGCCACCTCGTAGAGAATCAGTGGGTCAGAGCATCAACATGCCCCAAGAAGAACATCAACAGGAAAATCAGCAAGAGACAGATGAGGGAACGGCTACTGATACTCAATTTCAGCAGGAAATTGAGGCGGCTCTCGAGGGTGATGCTACTTCAGATCAGGATGCCCAGAGCTCGAGAGACACGGAGCCTATTGATGACGGGGAGCCTCGTCAGAACGATGGCAGAGGAGAGGTTCACGAGGTAGAGGCTGAGGTAGAACAGCCTTTTATTATATCAGACATGTGGCAGGAGGTGCCAGAGTGGCTAAGGGATCGGATGAGGCGTGATCCTGTAGATGAGACCGATCCCGCAGCCGAGATGGAGGAATTATTACAGAGGATCAGCGCACCTCCAGCAAAGAAAAAGGCTAGGAAGTTCTCCAAAATATCCATAGATGAGGATGGATCCCGAACCTTGCATATGGCAGTTCCTCGGGAAGAATGTGATAGAGACGAGGCCGTTCCTGAAAACTATGTTGTGACAACCATGGAACTAGGCCGCCCTACTCGAGCACAAGTGGTAGAAGAGTGCGATAATTCCTATCGGGCACTCAAGGATAGATTGTCCCATGTTGAGGGAAAATACAAAAGGTTGAAGGTAGAGCACAAGACACTGACTGGCTACGTGCAACACTTGTCCCGTCCTTGTGGGCAAGAAAATCCGGCAATTGAACTCCCAGCTGAGTTTTCCAGGGAGTCGATCAGTGGGTTAGAAGATTTGAAGAGAATGGCACAACAGGAAGACAAGTGGGTTGCCAGTGTGCGCGCAGAGACGAGAAAATTCATGGAAGATCTTGCACATGCCTATGGGCAAGCTTCCGATATTATGGCCAGAGTGGAGGCAGTTAACCATGCTTGGGGTGAGGCTCGCATCTATCGGACGAGAGTTGTTCTCCGTTTAGGGGCTTTGATGAGCATACCTCAACACACTTTGGTTGAGGGAGGTGTTATCCAGCAGGGAGATAGATATGACTTCGCTAGATGGTATTCTTCAGTAGTCACAGGCCGGGGATTCTATGATGCATCAGAGGCAGATTTTGTCAAGGTCAGAAAGGCCATGACGAACATCTTAGATGGAATTCTCAACACGTTGGAGGCAATCTTTGCCAAGAGGTTGATTGCTGAAGAGGTAACTGCAGATGGATTGAAAGATAGATTGGCGTCATTCTTCTCTGAGGTGAAGACCTTCACATAGGACGATTTCGAGAACACGGCCACGTTCTCCAGTATCATACAAAACACCCAGGACGCCCTTGTTGCCTGGAAGAAATCATGTGCCCGACATGGGCAAACAGTTACAGTTTTGGAATTTCAGTTGGATCACATTCCTCCCATCTCCGATCAGGAAGTTGAGGCAGTCTTGGCCAGATTCATCAGATTTGCGGCTAGTGAGGAGGAGAAAGGAAACGCCCTTCTGGACGATGACCTTCTGGAGGGAGACGACGTGCATTGATGGCAGGGTGTGGTGCATTGATGAGGAGTGGAGGGCGCATTCATTGCCCCACTCCTCTCGGTGGCGGTTTTTAGGGCAGAAACCCTAATTAGGGCATAGGTGGCTCAATCTGAGCCCTTTATTGTAATCAGATTTGAACCGTCCACTAATTGGACTCATTATAAAAAGGGCATCCCCCCTCATTTGTAAATAGTTAGAATTAGAGTAAGAGATAGATCAGAGCTAGACAGAGATAGAGATTGATAGAGGTTAAAGTAGAGCTAGGAGTTAGCTTAGTTGGAAAGGAAAGAAAGACTTTCCCTTTGAAAGTTTTTGCAAAAGATTGTTGTGTAAGACTCTCATGATATAAATATTTCATTGATTGGTGACTTCATTTTGTGTTGTGGGCAGTTGACGAGATCTTTTCGTCTTTCCAATTCGAATAGAGTAAAGTAAAGTAGATTTGTTTTCATGCAAGTAGAGTTAATTGTGGAATGTGACATTAGTTTGGGCATATCTTCCTGTATCCATACCACTGGCGGACGTGCTGACAGTAAGTCTGCTCCTGTGTGGTCAACTGGAATCTCAGCACTTAACTTCGATTGTGTTCAATGTGCCCACTTGCTTCGTTGTGAAGGGGTGTGTATGGTGAATCTCAATTTGAACATCTCATCCATCCTTTGAAGATTGCACCAGCTTTGTTAGAGTTGTCCGAAGGGGAGACGAAACGAAGTCTGGTTTGAAGACTGTCAAAGCTAATCCTTGCATTCCACCCGTAGAAATAGATTTTAGAATTCCTATCCCTACCTCCTTTAAATTCAGCATTTCCCGATCCGTTCAAATACCAGAGCATCATAGTCAAAATCCTTCACTTGCTTGAACATACAAAGTTGAACAATTACGTAAGTCCCCTTGGAATACCCAGCATATTCACGTCAACCAACTGAGTCTATTCGCATTAAAGGAACCTTGGAGTCGAACGCATGAACTTTCACGCAATCTTAGCATGCGGAACACTTTGATCAAGAGAGAATAGAATGGCCGTTGGACATTTTTATTCTGTGTTGATGTCGTCATAAAAAACACGTCAACACAGATGAAGAAATCCAAAGCATTGTCATGAGTGAGTTTGGCCAATTCATAGCTGCAAAAAATCAAGATGTTTCTGCTCATCTAGATAGATATAGGAAAAATGCTGATGATTGGTGGTATCTACATGGTCAAGGCTCCATTTACTTGCAGCCTCTTGCAATTAAAATACTCTCCCAAGTATGTATCTTTTTATTTATTTAGTTTTTCGTTTTTCATTCAATGCTATTATGCTATATATTATGATTATTATTGGCAAGTAAAATTAAATACTAATTACTAAATGTTGTATGCATAATCAACAGGTTGCAAGTTCCTCTTCAGCTGAGCGGAATTGGAGTACATACTCCTTCATCCACTCGGTCAAGCGCAATCGTTTGGGTGCAAAAAAAGCAGAGGATTTGGTCTATGTACACTCCAACCTTCGTCTCTTATCACATAAGAAACCTGAATACAATGAGGGTGTGACAAAGAATTGGGATCTCATCCCTGAGTGTTCTGATTTAGATGCTACAGTTGCACAACTTTCCTTGGCTTCTGTAGATGACAATGAGGCAATTGATGCACCTAGTGGGAGTGGCAATCCAATTGATAGTGGTTCAAATGAAACTGAACCAATTGAGGGCCACGACCTTGATGATTTTGATGAAGACGAATTTGAAGAATCTTAGAATACTGATTTAAATATTGTTTTGATTGTAATTTGAATTTTCAATGTGTAATGACATTTTAAGACTTGAGTATTTACTATCTAGTAATTTACTGTTTACTTTTTTGCAAACTATGAATATGATTATATGAGGTATTACCGTATGGCGTATTTCATTGTTTCAATATTCTATGGCATTATGGCATTATGATTATTCATTATATCAATATGATTATATATATATACTCCCGTACCCGTACCCGTACCCTACGAAAAAAAAAAATCGCCGAACCGGCGTACTCGAACCCGAACCCGCATTTGAACCCGTACCCGAACTGGCAATTTAGGTTTTGGTTGAAGAAAATACCACAACACATTGATCACTTCCCACTAGAAGATCCTCTATCTTCAACTTCCATAATTCAAAGTTTTGCCCATTGAATTTCTCAATATCAAGCCTTGACGGACTAGCCATAGATTTAATGTTAGTTTGTCTTCTCACAAAATCTTTCAAAATCTTACTTTTTAATCAGTTATACATGAACTACAACACACCAATTGTTGTAGGGTTTACCATTGCAAATGTTAAGGTTTGGACACCCAATGAAACAGTAACCACCCAAACAACTACCTTGCACTTTGATACCAAATGTTGGGGATTTTAACCCCAATTGCAGATGACCAATAGATTGGGATGAAGGAAATTTTAAGATTATATATTTAAAAAAATAGTCAACAACACTTGCAAAATCTAACAATATGTATAAAAGTAAATAGAACAACATGCAGCCACAAGATTACACACAGGACTAAAGATTTATGTGGGAAACCCTTTTGAGAGAAAAATCACCACCAAAAAGGCATTCACAATTGTATTAGTCAAAATCAACAAAGATTCAATACAACAAGGTCTTTATAGAGTCTCAAACTGCAAAGCACTTCTTTTGTAATTGCTCAAAAATTCTACACCAACAATGTATAATCAAATGCTATCCTTTTAGCCTATACAACTATCTAACCTTGGTACTTTCACACAAGATGGTACAAATAGACATATGCATGGGAATACTAATTGCCTAACTACCCAATCAACCCAAGAAATACCAAGAGTCATGCAACCATAATCGAACCATAACATGATGTCAACATGCAACATATATCACCAAGTGTGATGCCTCCACATGGATAGTCATCTTGAATACTTTGCCATTGCCGCACACTGTGAATCAATAGTTCTAACCTTAACACTATCGGTCTACATATTGTTGGCGTTTCAATTAGCACCTTTGGAGTGCTTATTGGAAACGGACAGCTATTGCAAGTGTGTTAGTACATGCTCTTCGGATTATAGAGAGGAAGATCTCTCTTTGCTGATTTTCTTAAAAAAAAAAAAGGGGCGTACTAAGATTCCTATCTTTTTTACTCAACGGTAGGACACAAGGGTGCATAAACACAATGAGCCGTAGCCAAGCTTTTTCTCTGGTTTCCGCAGATCTTAACTACGACTAACTAAGCTTCTAAACTATCCTACCTCCTCAAGATAAATAGAGCATGAGGGCATAGGAGCGAAATGGGTGGGTTGGATTACTTGAACCCTCCGTCTCAGTGGAATATGGCCGAGGCTTTGAACTCTCGGATATAAACCAAGATAAGGCTCGATACAAGTAAACACTCTTTTATGGTAAACTGGATCTGAGACTTGCCAAGGAGGAGGAACCCCTGTCCGAGGTGTAGGCTTGGAAACAGCTCACTGGAAACAACAAGGTATGATGACCTGGCTAACAGGATTCCCGAGGAGGTGACGACACCTGTCCAAAGTGTAGGCTGAAAGACAAATCATTAAACAACATCACACGATAATGATTAATGACAAAATATCCAAGGAGGCGACGACACCTGTCCAAGGAGGAGATTGAAACAATGCACTATTTAAAATGAGACTTTGAATAGACTCAAGTATTTAGACCAAGCAAACATGCGCCTTCTGATTTTTTTCTTCAAGCTTTCTCCAAAGAATTACAAAGGTTGGGACAACAAAGGCACGAAATCATGCACAATTGTGATCAACCAACGAACTCTCATCCAAGAGTGAACAGTTATGAACAAGCTAACTCTAGCAACAATGGCACAACAATTTTGCTTAGCAAATAAAGGTTAAACAAATAATGAGCCTAAGGCTCTTATTTATAGGGACTCAAAGGAGTAGGCAATCCTAACATCTCCTTGAGTTAACAAACAGTTCTTGCCAATCAGCACGATTTATTTCTATGTCTAAAAGTAGGTGAGCAAACAGTTATTTGGAAAACTACTTCAATTAACTGATACTATACAAGAGTCAAACTGGGAATCTACCTCAGTTGACTGACACCTAACTAAAAGTGAACTTATGTTACAAATGTGTCTCTAAATAGACATCCACCTTTTGAGGAGATCTAAGATCCATAAATCGTGGAAGTCAATTTGACATCCTAGATCAGTGGGATCTGACATGCATGATTTGTGGAGAACTGGAGTCAACTTGGAAAGGGGCATCAAGTTGACTTCAGTCATTTATTGCTATTTGGAGGGTAGGACATCCTTCCTTGGTGCTTAACACCTCTTCACCGCTGGTCAACAAAGTCTCTATCCAGTCGTTGACCTCTTCGACCCTCGGACAATTAATGCTTCTCAAGATGACTGTGTGGCGTCTAAGCATTTCTTCACCTGTCAGAAGCTACTGCTGATAGTTTATGCATTGGGCAGTTGCTTCATCCAACTGGATAGATATGGCTGCAATTTTGGATAATTTGCAACCATTGGGATCTTCAAGGAATGAACCATGGATGACGTCTTGAAACCGTCTCTGTAACGTTTCGAGCTCAACATATTCTCCTCCTCGCTGATATTCTAACTCAGGGAAGGATATTACCAATGTTCTTGCGAAATTGATAATATTAGCGACGAAGCGTTTATAATCAATCAGCTCCATTGAATTGGCATCGTAGGCTCTCACCTTGTATGCCACTTGTTCTTTCCACTCAAAGAGATGGTGTTTGTTCTCAGTGGTTGTAACTGATTCATATGCTTGTTGCAGATCAGCAACTGTTGCTTCCTCTCCTGGCCTCTCTTGGGCTGCCTTCAAGTCTGACTGCTGGATTTTTGATCGAAGTCCATGTGCTCTGTCTCTCAGCTGATATGCTTCTGCTAATACACACCTTCCTTTGACGACAAACTCATCCACTTGATGTCTCAAGTGTTTTCCGTATGTGATCAACTGGTGATGGTTTCTTTCAGCTGGGAGATCCAATAGTCCTTGAGGCAAGGTCGAGGGGTTTCGAGTGTCATGCATCAAACTAGAAATGTACATTCTTAGTTGACGGTTTTCAGCCTTCAACGCTGCTTTGTCTTGTCCATCCTTTGTCATTCTTTCCTTGATGCTCGCTAAGGCGATTCCGAGAAGGTCTGCCTCCACCTGTCGAGTGGTCTTTCCAAGGTTCACCTTTGAAAGCATGAAATCCTCAACCCTCACATTGTGTATGTCTTTATCTTTAGGCGGGGCAGCAGTCTCTATGACAACCTCGTTCTCTGAATTCCTCTCTACATGTGCCTGCTTCTTCAACTTCTTTGCCGACATGTCTTGTGGGACATGGTGGAATTCAGAGAAGTCAAGCTGATAAGGTCTCTCTCTTTTCCTTCCAAGCGAGCTTCGCTGGGAGGAGGAACATAGGCCCCCTGAATGCTGGAAGAACAAGACTGTGTCGTGGCAATGCCTCGTGGTGGCGAGTCCAAATCAATGGGACTTTGCGACCTTTGTGATGGTGGTGAAGCTGGTGGCTCTGTTTCTATCACAGGCACCGCTTCTGCTACAACTTCTACGATGGATTCCATCTCTGCAGTGATTATTTCAATCATTGGCATTGGTGTAGCTGCAGCGTTATGAACTGTTTCAAGTAAATTGGTGGTTGTCTCCACCTATACCTCTTGCTGGCTTGTACCAACAATTCCTCTTCTTCCCCATGTGCTCCCTGACATTCGCATTCCTTCTGGAAGAATGCTCATATTCTTCTGCCTGGGTTTCCTCCTAGACGAGGAAGGTAGTGTAGATTGAACAATTGGCGGCTCTGATCGGGGAAGTACTACCTTCTTTGTCCTTTTACTGTCTAGGTAGAGTTGATTGTGTCGAACTACTCTACCAGTTCTTTCCTCGATAGATGTACTCTCTTTCACGTACCAATCTACTTTGCCGAGTGGTTGTGCATTTACTTGACTCGTGAAGAAGGAAGAAAGGATGACCTCTTCTTCGTCATCAGATAAGCCCTTGATGTCCTCTGACATGAATTCTGCAATCTGTGAGAGCTTGAATCTGCTGTAGTTCCTTTTTCTTACTTCGAACTCATCCTCGCAGTTGACCCAAAAATCCTCCATGAAAGGTTCATGTGATGATCTTTGCTCAAAATTTGTTGCGAAGATGCCTCTGGGATCATATGATGACCTCCTGTCGATGAGGTATTTGAGATTAAATCTCACTCTTTCCTGGCTTATCAACCTAGCATCGGTTGCAGTCCTGCATCTGTAGAATCCCATCTGAAAAGGAAAGTTTGCAGTAGACTTCTTCTTTAGGCGAAGGTAGGAATGAACTTCGGCCAACTACCTCAAGAATTCCATGAACACTACCCTATCTGAGGGGTAGCGTGGCATCATGGCGGGGTGGCCATTGTAGCCATACACATGTATGTAGGTGAAAGTGGGGAATTGGATGAACCAATCCACCCAGTCCACCATTGCCGCCTTAGTTGCTGGTGAAATACGAACGTGCATCTCATGGTCTAGCTCACGCATGGTGTGCATAGTGAAAAGGTCGTTCACCTTCTTGAAATGTCTTTCCGCTAGAGTGAACTCAAGGCAAGGAAAGTATTTTTGGACCTTTTGCATGCCCAAGGTTCCCACAGTGTTTAGTGTTCTGAAATCGCCTTGGAAGGCTATCAGGTATACCAAGTAGGAACACATGTGGAAACGGTGCTCTTCTAGAAACCTGGTAAATTGTTGGTGGAGTGTGTCACTGATCAGAGAGGCCTAATCTTAATGTTCTTTCGTGCTGATTATTTTTCCAATAATATAGAACATCCATGGCTGGAAGGATTTTCCCTCTTCCTATCCAGTGACTCTGTCGAGTAGAGTGATTAACACTCCATACTCATCTTTGAATTCTCCCCGCCCAACTAATTTGGGCAAGTTGGTTTTCTTTGTTTTCAACCAATGTTCAGCCATTATAAGTGAACATTCGTCCCTTGAAGACTCGAATGCCTTTTCGCATTTTGTCATAGATACAACCTTCCTGGTAGGGCATGGTGGAATTGCAAAACACGTCTCTATGTCCTTCGGCTTTAAGCCGCAAATCACCTTTTCGTCCACTGACAGGATCTCTCTTGTAGTAGGGTTGTAATGCTTTATGCACGCAATTACAAGCTCAATGCTCTGTAAAGTGATTGGAATGGATGCAGCTTGAAATAAGCCGGACTCTTCAATGTTCTGCAGTGTAATTTGGTTCATGCCCTCCAAGTCCTCAGAACTGACTTTTGGATTTTTCTGCCATAAGTCTGTGTCAGTTGTTTTCAGATAATCATGATACAAGACCGTTTTGGTCCTGTATTGTACCTGGGAGTACTGCATTCTGCAAGACTTAAAGATTGACTGGGCACTTGACCTTGTTTTGACACTTTTCCGAAACCCTTAAATATAGCGCCTGCCAAAAAGTATTTTTCTCGGAAAAATCTGGCACGTGGGTTTTGTTCGTGCTTGGAAGCTGAACAGACAAAGATCCCTAAAAATAGGGGCAGCAACTTTGCTGATTCTGGCAAATCTAAGAAGATGGGTTTTGCTGGAAAAATGCACTGATCATACCTAGTTGGTTAGATCTAAAATAATTTGCCGTTTCCTGTGACATGCAAAGAAATATAGACAAAAATAGAGGAAGTAGACAGAAGGTGGATTGGAAGTTATAAACTACCACTTTGCAATAATCTGCTTCTGAAAACAATCCTCGGGGAAGAATACTTTTACTGCCACTGATCTTCAGAAATATTGAAGATCCGTCCAAAACCTCTGCCAAATCTTGAAAATGTGTTCTTGGGAGCTATTTGCTGTTTTATCCTTCAACCTACAAAAGAATAATGAAGAATGGGACGCCTAGCAAGAATATATGGTGATTAGGGTTGAGATCCACCAAGTATGGAAGCCAACTCATGATTTAGGTCTGATTTGGAGTTCCAAAAGGTGATTTCCACTGATTGTGGAGTGTTTGGCCTCTTGTTGCCTCCAAATTTGCTAACTCAAGTCAACATTTTTGCTTTGACTTCTTTTAGGCGTCCATCCTTGCAGTTGGTCTTTTTTGTCCATTTTGCAAGCTGAAGTGCCTTAGTTTGGTCTTTGATTCTGGCTATTCAGCTGATCTCTGGCAGTTCTGTTGTCGAGGTAGGATTGACCTAATGAAGTATGTCAAGGAGAGATCAACTCAGAAAACTGAGTTTAGGCCTTCAAAAAGAAGGGCGCCATTCCTTGAGATGGGCACTTTTGACAATGCCTTAGTCAATTTTCATTGACTGTTCTTCGTTTTGACCTTTTTAGACCCTCCTTGCTTAGATCTGATGTTCTTGATGCTTAGATGAATCAAATGACTCTGCTTGATGATGCATTGGGTAGCCAGCTCGGTCCTGCATTGGATGACTGGATTCTCAGTTGAAGCTGGCAAGTTTTGGTCCCTCAAACTTAAGGGCGCCCCTGGCCAGTAGGGGCGCTTTTGGATTTTGACTGGTTTTCCTTGTGCTGTGAACATGCCTGTCTTTGACCTTCTACATCAAATGATTGATTTGCCAAAAGTTCTTGTTGATAGTTTCACTGACGAGACTGGTCATAGCTAAGAAGGTCATCCTGGGAGGCAGTGAAGATTTTGACTAAGTCTGGATGTCTTCAAGAAAGGGCGCCTTTCTCCAAGAGGGGCGCTTTTGGCAATGTCTTAGCCATTTTTTGGCTCATCTTTCCAGCTCTTCAATTCTGGTTTTTTCTGCTTGATCTCAGCGTGTGATCGTTTGGTGTGTCTTGTGAACTTGCTGTCAGATTGATCACGTAGCTGGAAGGAAACTAGAAAGATATCATGTATAGAGCAACTGTTGATGGATTCATCTGGTGCCTTGAACTAAGGGGCGCCCCTGGCCAGCAAGGGCGCTTTTGGCTTGGAGTTCTCTGGTTTGGCGTCTTTACTCTTGATAGATTCTCCATACTTTGCCGATGATTGGCCGTTGATCCTTGAATTAGATGATATTGTTGATGATCGCGTTGTTGAGACAACACGAACACGAAGGAGATGACTGAGCTGAAGATGCAAAGTGATTTGTTTTGCCCTCTAAGATCCAAGGGTGCCTTTCTTCAAGAGGGGTGCCTTTTTCACCTTTGGACTGTGTTTTGCCTTGGCAACAAAACGTGCACCTCCCAGAGTTAGCCAAATTTTGGCCTTTTTCATTTTGAGAAACTCCCTCGCTATAACAGCATCTTTTTGACCTTTTTTGCCATGGTTTCTTCGTTTTGAGCTTTTGAGGTTTAGCTTTCAACACTTGGTACTAGCCAATCTGCCATTAATGGCTGCAGAGCTCCTAACTTTGTTCCTGAAAAATGAGAATAGACCCACTAGAGTAAAACATTCTTTTTGATGATTCTGACTTGATCAGTGTGATCGTGAAGTCAATTAACCCTATCAAAATCATTTTCAATCATTTCCGAGAAGGTCCTATTTTTAAGGGTTTCCCTAAAAATAGGGGCATAAAACCCTAATTTTTCAGTTTTTCAGAATTTTAAACATAGGTTCTTTGACAAAAACCCATAAAGATTTCATACTTGGTTTGACCTAAAACATACTTTCGATGGCATTTTTACATTGTTTAGCTCAATTTAAGCAAAATGCCAAAAATTTCATTTTGGGTATAACACATACATGTTTCTAGTGTAACGACCACTATCAACTTCTTGCTTGCTGTAACACATACAAAAATAACTTCTTTTCTGATTGCTTGCAGTAACACATACAAACACTACTTCATTTCTGACTATTTGCAGTGCCTAGTAACATCTTCTAGAACATTATCTTGATCCCTGATTGCACTGCATGAATGCTAGCTCCGCCACAAGTTCTCTTGCATCATTGTTCATGCTTCTAGCAAACACTAATTACATATATTGTTGTGAGTTCTTCCAGTTGACTTGTGGTTGCTGTCACACCACCACAACATGTAAATAAGCCATATAAATTGCATCGCAGCTCACTACCACAACATCACCACATGTAAGTCAACAAATATGTTGTACCACAAAACCTAAAAGCTCAATGCATTTCACCACAATGTATTTTGTAAATAGACTCTTCCTACAAGGACTCTCTGCAAGTGAATATCATCCAAATGCCAACAAAAAGTGTAATCATTTTGTGCTGAAGCATACAAGGTTGAAACAAAAGTGGATGTTTTTGGCATTTTGTGTTTTATTGTGTAATGGTGATCACTTTCTCATGTATAGACATGGAAACCATATTTTCTTAATGTGTGTGAAACCCTAGTTTTGGGTATTGCAACATATGATAATTTAGTTTTATATAGGTTTTATTGATTACTGTCTTCTTACTCTTATTATTTATTTCCATTGTGCAAGATTGGTATCTTGTATTCTTGAATATTTTAGGTTTTTTAAGGTGGTACACCCTTGGACAAACCAATGAAAAATTCAGGCTTTTTTTAAATTAGCTTTAAATTATGAGATTTTTTGAGATTTTGCAATGCAAATTTGAACTACTCTTTCTATTCACATTGCAATTTCATATTTTAGTTTTGATTTTTGCTTATTATTTTTTGCATCAATATTCATATAATAACTGATCGGTATTAAAAATATGCTTTTGTTATGATTTCACCTTTTAAGTTAGTTATGATTTTCCCTTTGTAATACGTATCATGTATCTTCAATGTGTCCACCAAGTTTCTTGGAGGACGGTAGGGGATGACAATTCAAAAATAGGGAAAATTTAAAAATATAGGAAATTTCAAACATTCATCATATACATTATAGAACCTTATTAGATATCATTAAAGTTGAACTAAGATTTCACATGAGAGTAGACACACAAATTAACAAAATTTCACTGCTTTCATCATCAATGTGCATATATATTATATAAAAATTACAACGAAATGCCCAAAGGCTGCAAGTTTCAAATACAAAATGACAAAACATAAAAAAATCTGCTGCTGCTCCTAATCTTCATCTACTAACACTGCATCAGAATTAGTCGCTGCCCTTATAAACGTTGTTGCACAAATGATGCAACCAAACTCTACTCTGTTGAATTTTTTTTTGTCTTTGTTTATGCTGTTACAAATTGTAAAAGTTTCTTTTAGAATTGAATGGGCCCTTTGCATAAGGTTTTAGGAGAGTGGAAGGGCACTCAAATGGGTTATTTAAACCCATAGTACTTGGAACATTCCCAACCAAAAGAACCCCTAGTACCTCTATGGTCTCTTTGTTGAGTTTGAACCTCTTCACCATCACTACCCTCATACTCATTGTTGCTTTTTTTTTTTTTTTTGAAAACTCAAAATAGAGTTGCAAGTGCAAACATAAAATAAAAAACCAAAATAGAATTCCCTAAGTATTTGAAGGTTTGAAAGGAAAAAACAAACATAAGAATTTGTGCAAATGAACAACGAATATTAGATTTATCTCAAATGTTGTAGTTTTGATGTTCTCTTGTCTTCTTCTCACTGTTGTTCTCTTCTCTTCTCAATGTTGTCTTTCTTTGTCTTCTCACAAATTACAAAATGGCAAAATGAGGGAGTTTTTTTGTTTTTAGCTTTTAGTGTCTTTGATTTAGATTATGGGTTGTTGTAAAGAGGCATGGATAGTTGTTGTAAAGGGTGGGGGTCATTGTGGCCCCCACTCTTTTTTTACATATTTTTTTGTTTTTTAAAAGTCTGGATGCTTGTTTCTTGGCATTTCTTTTTTTTTTGCTGTTTTAAGGATGTTTCCTAGTTTTGGGGAAGGCGGTGGGGAGGCCAGGGTTAAGGGATGGTGGGGGGATGCTTTTGACCTACCCCTGTGTCCCTAAAATGTTTTCATTGGGGGTTGTGGTCAAAAAGCACAAGGGAATGTCCCTAGATTACATATGTTAGTGTCTTTATTTTAGGTTTAGCATTTTGTAAAGGGGTGTGGGGATCTTTTTGCACTCCCCGGTTTTCTCATTTTTGTGTTTATAGAAAGACTTTTTTTCCTTAAAGTCTAGGACATAGGGGGAATGTCAATGTGCCCCTTGATGTTTCTGTTTTCTCGTTTTTTCTTTGGTTGTTTTGGGGAGGTTTCCTTTTTATGGCAGTAGGGGATAGTGGGGGGCCATTTCCAACCCATCTCCACATCCTTGAAACATTTCTGGTGGGTGTTGGGGTCAAAAACAATAGGGGACACATACCCAAAACATTTTCATTGGGGTATAGGGTCAAAAACTATAAGGGATGTGTCCTTGACGTACATAGATGATATGTTATTTTGAAAGAAATATTGAGAGGTTCTCTTCTCTCCCTTGAATGTTCAATAGCTCCTTAAGGCTTAGACACTTAAGATAGGCTTTGCATTGGCGTATCTATGTGTCTCAGAATCGTTATCTCTAATTCTAAGGGATTCGCAGGGATTCGGGTGCCAAAAATTTGCACAAAAGCTTCAGCAACATTCTAAATTTTTAAGAGAGAAAACTGACGTTTTTTTAATTGATAACTAGCTAAACCCAAGCTGCGACTTCATTTGCAGTTGTCTTGGATTTTTTTGCCAAGCAACAGCGACTGGCGTGACTTCATTTGCAGTTCTCCGGATAATTTTTTTTGGCGAACAGCATCCCAACTTCACTGAAAAAAACGCCCAGATCGATTCCGGAATCTGTGCCATCGATTTAATTTTTTTCTTGGAAGTATGCCGTCGCTCCATTTTTTTTTCTGCGCTTACTTGTCTTGTCTGCCTTCATTTTTCTCCAAAAGATCATTTGCTTTGATTTATAATGTTCCCTTTAATATTAGCTTTGATTTATAATATTAATCGTTTCTAATATTAAAACATGATTTTAGTTTGATTATTTTACAAATTCAATTTATAATTATTTAAAAAATTAAATATTACTATATTTTAATAAATTATAATAATATTGATTTTTTTAAATAATTATAAATTGAATTTAATTTTTTAAATAATATTTATAAAATATAATAAATAATAATATTTAATTTTTAAAATAATATTTAATAATATATAATAATATTGAATTTTTAAATTCTTATAAATTTTTTTTATTTTATGATTTATAAGAATTTTGAAAAACTTTTTAATTTTTTATAAGAATTATGAAAGCCGTATCTTGACGTATCCATATGAGAGGTCTTGAAAAATGGTTGTATCTGTATCGGATACCGTACTCGTATCCGTATCCGTGTCCATGCAACTTTGGCTTCTGTATTTCAATCTTGCTTCATGATGGGTATATTTGACTCTTGGTGTTTCTATGATTCAAATTTATAATAAACCTACATTTCTCTTGTAGAATTCAACATAAATATCAAATTGATATCAAATTATTACACTTTATTTTAATATTTCTGTTAGAATTGTGTAGGATATGCATGAAATGTGTTATCCTGAATTTAATTCTTGTTTTTAGGTTATAAATATGTATATATTATGATTTTTATATGTTTTTTGAATGGTTTACCCAGAATGTACACATCCCTGCTCCCCCTAAAAAAGAAATCTGCTGTATTAATGTACCATACTCACATATCTCTACCCATAACCAATACCGATTTGGTAACATGGCATACAGCAGTAGGATAGTAGACAAATAAAAAATGAGAGCACACAGGTGCTGAATGAGGAAAAGTGTGATTTCATATGGTTGTAAAGAGAAGTCATGCATACATCAAATGAGAACATACAGTTGTAAGAAATGCATGTTGCCATTGCACTTCCATTTATGATTCTTTGTCTATTGGGTCTTATGTCATAATGAAAACAGTGAACAATGAAATCGGAAATTTCTATTTTTTGTTGCTGCTATGCTTGAATAGATGGACATGTTACATTAAATATTGAACTCAAAACAGTATATGAATGTCTAAATTTGAATTTTAATGTCATGTATAGTTAAACTCTTAAAAAAGCTTTTAGTTCCCATACATGCACACACACATATATATAGCTGTCTCCTTCTGCCCCCATATAATTTCCCCCCTGGACTGCTGTCATTATCCTTGAAATACTGTGGAACATGGTTTTAAATTTTTAATGTACTACAATGATTGTCTGAGTTGGTATGAAACAATATTATTGTTTATTGTTTTTGTATAAAAGTGGGCACATGTAGAAGTATGTTTAAGATTTCTGTCTATTGCAGATGGCGGATTCAAGGTTTGAGAGTCGTGAACGTATACAATATACACGAGAGCAGATACTGCAGTTACAGGAGGTATGGTGTGTTTTTTGTGTGTTTTTTGTCTAGTTTGAATAGGCCTTTAGTTTTCTCTTAACCACCTGTTTACCAGAAACAGTTTCTTTCTATTCCCTAACTGATTTATTTATAGCACATATCATGATACCTATTCGATTTCTAAAATTTTGTTTCTGAATTTTGACAGTGTTCTTTTATTAGAGTGATTACACTATTTAAGCTTGTTTTATAATGATGAAAATAATGAAGTATTGGATTTTGTTGTTGCTTTCTCTTTGAAATATAATTTAAAGATTCCATAGCAATATGGGTTGCCAGATGCTTTTGTTTTTATATTTATATATTTTTTTATGGTTTGATAATCTCCTTGGTGGATAACAGGTAATTGTAAGCATACCTGATGATATTCTCAAGGCCAGACAGGACATAGAATCGGAGCTACTTGTCACTGATGAGCCTCTCTGGGGCCGCAGCGATGTTGATGTAAGCCTTGTGTCTTGATGGTTAAATGTTTACTCTAATGAATGTGGTTGTTTGTTGGTGAGGAATTCTTTGAATTCTTTTCATGTCAATTAAGCTAAAGACACAAAAGATTATATTGGTTTCCTTGTGCATGTCTCTGATATTATGTGGCTATCCACTATAGAGATGGTCAAAATTAATAATCCAAAATGAGATAAATATAGCCTTCTACATTCTGGTGTTTTAAGATTGAGTGTTCTCCCTGTTTGTTTCTCAATATGCCTTTTGAAGGGCTGTCTTACAGTGTTTTGATATCTGTGCACAAGCATTTCAGTACTATACATTGGTTATTGCTTCAATTTACTTATTCTTAGCTTGTCACAATGTTGATGTCGATAGGTACCACCACAATCCAACATACGATATGCTGAGCCTGATAACCGTGATTGGCGAGGTCGGGCACTGTCGTGAGCCCTGCTGGCTCTCAACTCAAACCCCCAATATTTCTTAAGTCTTAATGTATTTTTATAGTTTTTTAGGAGAAAGTTTATAGACAGAAGAGAAGGGGCACATCATATTAAAGCTCATAAACCGAGAAACAGAGCTAAATTCTACAGAATGTAAATGCAGTAGGTATTATTCAACAATAACCAATAGATCACAAGTGCTAAACATACCAGAATGTCTCCAGATATTTTATTTAAAAAGGTAAGCAAACTCGCCAGCCAAGAATGGTGCAAACTAGCATGAGTGGACACCTAGCCTCCAGTATGGACTTTCCTGACTTAGAAACCGGGTACAGTGATATAATAATAATAGCCGCCCACAAAGAAGTCCAAACAAGAGCCAAAAAGGAAGTGCCCTAGCTTCTGACTTCACACGCCATTCTCACAGAGGCACAAAACCCAATGCAAATGTACGGCCCAAGGTATAATGCTGAAGAAACCAAAATGAAAGCTGAGGAATTGTTGAAGAGGACGCCTCCAATGTAGAAACCCCCTTCCTTATTGCAGCAAGCATAAACTGAAATAGAACTCTGTTAAAAACATGTAGAACCTCTGAATGAAGCTCTCAATTGTGCTGATTCAATTGATCTCTCACAATCTCAAGAGTGCTCAACATCGAAGAGGAATTGTTCTTCAATGGAAAATTGTTCAAACCCTGATCACAGGAGAATGCACAGGAAGAAATACAAGGCAAAGTCGAAATTATCAAAAGGTGAGTTTCTCATTGCCAAAAATGCCCTTTATATGCAAAAGGCATGAATTCCAAGAAAGATATGCCACTTTTGATATTTAAATCTTTTAAATTATAATTTAAGTCACTTTCAATAGTTTTTGACTTAAATAAAGTGGGCGCACTTTATTAATTTAAGTGATTAAAATATTAAATCACTTTTAGAGAATATTTAAGTGATTTAAAAAGTATAAAGTCAATTTGACTTTATAATAAAATATTAAGTTAATAAATAACTTAAATCACTCAAATAGGCATAACTTCCACAAATCTTCATAGAATCCCGTGTCGTTAGAAGCTGTCGACTCCTGAATTGCTAACGCCTGCTGTGAACCAACACTGGGCTCTAAACACGAGAACGATCCAACTCTCTAGAAAGTACCACTGACCCTCTAACCAATCTAGCTAGCCCACAAGGGTCCAATAAAGGGCTAACACATTGTTCCCGAGCACTGACTAGAGCGGGGACATCACAGTTCGCCCACAAGGGTCCAATAAAGGGCTAACACACTGTTCCCGAGCACTGACTAGAGCGGGGACATCACAGTTCGCCGTCCCCGAATTTGCTTGTCCACAAGCAAATTCAAAGCCGGATGCTGAAGAATACTGTCACTCTCCCAAGTAGCATCCTCTGCCGGTAGATCTTTCCACTTTACCAAGTATTCCTTGATAACCCGCCTCCGAAGATAATGCTCTCTGGAATCCAGAATGGCCTCAGGTATCAAAATCAATTTCCCCTCATCATCCAGGGGTGGTAAATCAATAGGAGTCACCTGTGGTCCCAATGCCTTTTTGAGGCGCGACACATGGAACACATTGTGAACCTTACTGTCCACTGGAAGATCTAACTCATAAGCCACTTCACCAACACGTCAGACAACCCTGAATGGTCCATAGTATCGTGGCTTAAGTTTCTCGGAGCCCTTCTTACGAAGGGTGGATTGCCTATAAGGCTGGAGCATCAAATACACCAAATCATAGATCTCGAAGGATCTCTCCACTCGCCTCTGATCAGCATATTGTTTTTGCTGATTTTGAGCTTTCTGAATATTCTCCCTAAGTGCTCTCATAATGTTCTGATTCTCCTGCAACAAATCACTAGCACTGGGTACTCTACTGTCACTCAGCAGTAAATCTAGAAAGCTCGATATGGTGTCATCTGAATACTCATGTGATGAGTGGTATTATAGCAATACTCACAAAGGTATAACCACTTCACCCATGCCTTCTGCTGTCCTGAACTGTAATTCCTCAAGTATCCCTCCACCCATTTGTTGACTATCTCTGTCTGCCCATCTGTCTGTGGGTGGTAGCTGGTGCTTGGAGTGAGTTCTGTCCCGCAAAGTTTGAATAACTCCTGCCAGAAGTTACTCAAAAACCTGCTATCCCTATCACTGACTATACTCCAAGGCAATCCATGCAATCTGAATACCTCGCGGAAAAACAAGTCCGCCACCTGAGTAGCTGTGTGTGTAGTAGTGATTGAGAAGAAATGTGCATACTTCGTCAACCGATCTACTACCACATAAATGCTGTCTTTCCCTTGGGCTTTCGGCAAGCCCGTGATGAAGTCCATAGACAAGCATTCCCACTTCCTCTCAGGAATAGGAAGTGGCTGAAGTAAACCTGCAGGGTATGTATGTTCTTGCTTGTTCTGCTGACAAACAAGGCATTCCCTGACATACTGAAGAACAAATGATTTGAGACCCTTCCAAGAGAATCTCTCCCATACCTGCCTGTAGGTCTTAAAGTACCCGGGATGTCCTGCCATAGGCGAATCATGAAATGATCTCAATACCATGTCCCTCATCTTAGAACCTGGGACAAGAAATATCCTCCCTTTGTAAATGATAAGATCATCCACAAGTGAGTATCTGTCATCCTGTACTGTCCCATCCACTATGCTAGAAGCCCACGGATTCTTAGCATACTCTGCCACTATCATGTGCCTCCAGTCCTCTGAAATCTGTGTGATGGAGCTCAAGTGAGGGCAGCGAGATAAAGCATCAGCAACCACATTCTGAGTGCCCTTGACATAGGTGATGTCAAAATCATATGACTGAAGTTTGCTAACCCATTTCTGTTGCCTTTCGTTCAAAGCTCGCTGTCCAAGAAAATGTTTCAGACTGTTGTGATCGGTTTTAACATTGAATTTACTACCAACCAAGTATTGCCTGAATTTGGCCATGGCATGCATGATGGCCAACATTTCCTTATCATAGATACTGTAATTCCGTTCAGGACCTCTTAGCTTCCTGCTCTCAAAAGCTATAGGGTGTCGATCCTGCATGATAACTGCACCAATACCTTCACCACTGGCATCACAATGTAGCTCAAATGGTTTGGTGAAATCCGGCAAAGCCAATACTGGACATGTAGTCATAAGAAGTTTGAACTTCTCAAAGCACGCCTGTGCAAGAGGTGTCCACTCAAAGGCTCCCTTCTTAGTCAAATCAGTTAGTGGCGCGGCATGTCGCGAGAACCCACTAACAAACCGACGATAGAAGGCACATAACCCTACAAACCCCTTGAGCTGTGTCAACGTCTCAGGTGTAGGCCAATCGATAATAGCTCGAACTTTCTCTGGATCCATACTGACTCCCTCTCCACTGATAATGTGTCCCAGATACAAAAGCTCAGCCATGCCTAAAGCACACTTGGATTCCTTGGTGTACAAGGACTCCCTGTCAAGTATACTCAATACCTCATCCAGGTGGAACCATGTGTTCCTCCCAAGATTTACTGTAGACCAAAATGTCATCGAAGAACAATACAAATTTCCTCGAGAGGATGGAAAACCCTGTTCATAGTAGACTGAAATGTAGCTGGAGCATTGGTTAAGCCGAATGGCATAACCAAGAAATCATAGTGTCCACAGTGACATTTGAATGCGGTTTTCTCAATATCCTCCTCTCTGACTCTGATCTGATGGTAACCAGTCCTCAAAATCAATCTTCGAGAAATAGCAAGCTCCATGAAGCTCGTCTATCAACTCATCTATCCGTGGAATAGGATACCTGTTCTTAATAGTCTTCCTATTAAGCATCCTGTAGTCAATACACATCCTAAGTGTACCATCCTTTTTCTTCACCAAAACAACTGATGAAGCAAAGGGTGACTTACTCGGCCTAATGTGCCCCATTGCTAAAAGTTCCTTAATGGTTTTCTCAATTTCATCTTTTAAACGTTTGGGGTGCCGGTAAGGAGTGATCATAATAGGTTTCGTGCCCTCATCCAGCTCAATGATGTGCTCAATACCTCTATCAGGAGGTCTACCTGGTGGAATAGCACTGGAAACCTTTGCATGTTTGATTCGGAGTTCCTGTACGTCCGGATGGTAAGGAGAAGCTTGCTGCTCTAACTGTGAAGGCATTAACTTGCACTCAGCAGCCCATTCTACCATGTCATGTTGAATCAAACGTTCCATTCTCCGGAGTGAATTTTCTTTTAGATTGCTGTCCTTGATGGCTTTAAGAACATGATTTGTGCCATCAATTTTGAATTTCATCTCCATATCACGCAAATTAAGTGTGAACTCTCCTATAGCATGAAGCCACTTCATGCCGAGAACTATATCTGTTCCTCCCATGTTCACAACATAAAAATCTGCCTTAAACTCAAAATTGTTGAGTTTCAAGGGTAAATCAGGAATCATCCTCTCACAGGTGAGAGTGTGACCATCTGCAACCTTCACTCATATGCCTTCAAACTGCTGAGTTTGAATTCCCCTTTTCTCCACTAACCGTGAATCAATAAAGTTGTGGGTTGCACCTGTGTCCAAAAGAGATATGACTCTTTGACCCGCTAAAATCCCACGGAGCCTGAAAGAACCCTCTCTCTGCATGTTGGACATATGAGCTTCCTACAGCTCACTTTCTACCTCAATTTCTGCCTCATTTTTTGACTTTTCTTCATCTGTGTCATAAATAGCAGCTTGCTGATCAAAAAAATCAGTCAATGTTTCTCCCTCATAAAACCATTCCATGTGCCTGTTTTGCCCTTTAGGCTTGAGGGGACAATCATGATTGAAGTCATATGGGCCTTTACAGTAAAAACACAGCTTCCTTCTACGTAGATCATTCATTGTGTCCCGATCTAATGGAGCTGCAAATCTTTTCTTTTGATCAGCATTATCAGCCTTCTTTGGATCAGATTTGTTCTCAGTGTAGGAGGAAGAAGGTTTTGTGCCAAATTGTTTGCGAGGTGTAGTGAGCTCCATACTGCGAGCTTTCCTCATGGTCTCCTGTAAAGTAGGTGGATCAAATGCCTTTATCCAACCTTTCATGGGCTCAAAAAGACCCTCAATAAACAATATGATCAGCGTTCTCTCTGAGATACCTGTCACCATCACGGATAGTCTTTGGAACTCTCCAATGTACGATTCCAAGCTACCCAATTGTTTTAGCTGTGCTAGATCCTTGAAGAACAGTTCAGGATCACGTTTATCAAACCTCTCTACCAATCTATCAGTAAACTCCTGGTATGAGGTAATCTGGTCATGGTGAAGAGTAGCCATGCCATGAATCCACCAGTCATGTGCCACGCCATCAAGGTGTAGAGCTGCAAATCTAATAGCATCTTCCTCTGGCATAGGACGTAGTGTCAGGAACGTATCCAATTTACTCACCCAGGCACGTGTTGCAACTCTGCCACTGCCATCATAGTTCGCTAAGGTAAGCTTATTGGTAGCCTGTCGTAGATCATTATGTTTGTATCTAGGCCTCTTGTCATTCCTGTTCCTGGCGTGTTCTCTTTTCTGACTCATAAAACGGTCAAAGTTAAGGCGATCCTTAACCCGTGGAGGCATTGCATCCCATTCATCATGCATAGCCAGGATGTTGTCAGCAAAGTTTCCTTCACCACCTTCTTCCACCTCCTCTTCCTCCTCAACTTCATTTTTGACAAAAGTAGGACGTGTGGCTCTCTCAAAGGTGCATGCTGGAGCAATATTCCTGTGATGCTCTCCATGTATGCTACCTTCCTGATCTTGATCCAAATTCGGCCTCCTCTGCACTGCCAAGTTTTGCACATTGGTGCTAAGTTGCTGAAGGATGTTTGCCACCTATTCTTGACCGGCCACCATTCCCCTCAGTACCTCTCTAGCATCCCTGTCTTCATCATTAAGACGAGCATCATCATTCCTTTCAGCCATATTATCAAAATCAAAATCCTCTTCCTGTTCGTACAATGGAGGTGCCTGAAAAGGTGCAAAAGTATTTCGCTGAATTCCAGGGCCCCTGCGTGTGTAGTGCCTGTCAAACCTGTTCTGATGTGGCCGCATAGAATTGTTTTCCCACAAGCTAGCAGGATTAATATGCTCTGATACCACTGTGGTGAGCCCTGTTGGCTCTCAACTCAAACCCCCAATATTTCTTAAGTCTTAATGTATTTTTATAGTTTTTTAGGAGAAAGTTTATAGACAGAAGAGAAGGGGCACATCATATTAAAGCTCATAAACCGAGAAACAGAGCTAAATTCTACAGAATGTAAATGCAGTAGGTATTATTCAACAATAACCAATAGATCACAAGTGCTAAACATACCAGAATGTCTCCAGATATTTTATTTAAAAAGGTAAGCAAACTCGCTAGCCAAGAATGGTGCAAACTAGCATGAGTGGACACCTAGCCTCCAGTATGGACTTTCCTGACTCAAAAACCGGATACAGTGATATAATAATAATAGCCGCCCACAAAGAAGTCCAAACAAGAGCCAAAAAGGAAGCGCCCTAGCTTCTGACTTCACACGCCATTCTCACAGAGGCACAAAACCCAATGCAAATGTACGGCCCAAGGTATAATGCTGAAGAAACCAAAATGAAAGCTGAGGAATTGTTGAAGAGGACGCCTCCAGTGTAGAAACCCCCTTCCTTATTGCAGCAAGCATAAACTGAAATAGAACTCTGTTAAAAACATGTAGAACCTCTGAATGAAGCTCTGCACTGATTCGATTGATCTCTCACAATCTCAAGAGTGCTCAACATCGAAGAGGAATCGTTCTTCAATGGAAAATTGTTCAAACCCTGATCATAGGAGAATGCACAGGAAGAAATACAAGGCAAAGTTGAAATTATCAAAAGGTGAGTTTCTCATTGCCAAAAATGCCCTTTATATGCAAAAGGCACGAATTCCAAGAAAGATACGCCACTTTTGATATTTAAATCTTTTAAATTATAATTTAAGTCACTTTCAATAGTTTTTGACTTAAATAAAGTGGGCGCACTTTATTAATTTAAGTGATTAAAATATTAAATCACTTTTAGAGAATATTTAAGTGATTTAAAAAGTATAAAGTCAATTTGACTTTATAATAAAATATTTAGTTAATAAATAACTTAAATCACTCAAATAGGCATAACTTCCACAAATCTTCATAGAATCCCGTGCCGTTAGAAGCTGTCGACTCTTGAACTGCTAACGCCTGCTGTGAACCAACACTGGGCTTTGAACACGAGAACGATCCAACTCTCCAGAAAGTACCACTGACCCTCTAACCAATCCAGCTAGCCCACAAGGGTCCAATAAAGGGCTAACACACTCTTCCCGAGAATTGACTAGAGCGGGGACATCACAGGCACCACCACCAACTCCTGGCCCAGAGGAGAGGCAGTGGGAAACACTTCGTGAAAGCAAAGAATATTCTGCCCGCACATCTGAGGATTCATATGGATTAAGTTCAAGGCAACAGGAATCTGGTTATCAGTTTGGTCGCCAGGAGCAATTGAACACACAGTTTTCCAAACTTCAAGCCCCATCGACTCCGGGGTATTCATTTGTTTGATTCTTTTTGCATTGAAATATATATGCTTCTACTTGGTTTTATACTTGGATTCAATTAAATTTAGTTCCTGGATTGATGTATATTCACTTATGGCCATTGATTCCGGGGGTATTCATTTGTTTGATTCTTTTTGCATTGAAATATATATGCTTTTACTTGGTTTTATACTGTATTAAATTAAATTTAGTTCCTGAATTGATGTATAGTCACTTATGGCCACCTTACATTTTTCAAAATCAGCTAGGTTAGGTAAACTTTGAAGTGTGTTCTGATAATGTAGGATGATATTTTATTTTCAAAGAAGTATTGAGAGGCTCTCTTTCCTTCCATAATATTTATTAGCTACGTAGACACTTGAGACAGGCCTTGCAATGGTGTATCTATGGGTCTCAGAATTGTAATATCTAATTTTAGAAATTATGATGACTTGGTAGCATGTTAAAATACACGAGGCAGTTTGGGTTACCATGTGTTGTAAGGTGTAGACACCAAAATATCGTAGTGTAAAATTTTATATTATCTGATATTGCTGTAGGTGCAGTGATGCGTTGTGTATGTGTGTGGTATGACAAATTGATGACTGTGCTTAAGTTATGTTAGCATTCTGTATAGGGAAGGCTTTGCCAATGAGGTAGGCTTCAGGGTGAAATTCAGGTTGTCATGTTAGCAAAATCCTATTCTCTTGTAAAAACATTGTTTAGCATTGCTGTTGTGCTGGGTTACCTTCTCTTGGTTGGTATAACTGTTGCTTCTTTGTTTCAAGCTGTTGATCAATCTGCGATCCCTGTGGTTGAATCTTAATTTGTTCTTAAAGGCTCAAACCGCCAAGCTTTTTGTTTATAGACCTAGGTGTAAAGGAAATTGTAGTAAGGTGGTTCTAACTTGTGTAAACCGATGTGGAGTCTTCGGCTGTTATATTGATATTTCATTTTTTTGACTCTTATTTAAAAACTCAGGGGGTGCCAGCACCTGCTCTAGTAAAGGCTACTGTTCCATGGTCTGCCAGGAAGGGGACTGTATCAGAGAAAGATAAAGTTATAAAAAATGTTAAAGGGTAAGCCCTGTAATCATTTTATTTTAATTTTTATCATTTTATAATTCTTTCTGATCTAGGCCTTTTCTGGAAATGATGATTTGTGGCATAAGGTTGGGGCACTCTAGTAAGTGAATTTCTAATAAAATTTGAAGGATGACCCTTCTATGTTTTAACACGATCTTATTTTTTGACACTCTTCAAAGTGAATGTCTAATTAGTATTTGATACACAGGATACTCAATAAGCTGACACCAGAAAAGTTTTATGTTCTTAAAGAGCAACTTATAAATGCAGGGATTACCTCAGCAGATATTCTGCAGGTCTTTTGATCTTTTCGTTCTGATGTATTCTTTATATCTAGTTCTGAAGTAGTTTCCTTAAATTGCAAAAAGATTTTATGGTTTTACACTTGATTAGTTGAACAGGTTTTGACTAACAATAGTATGCTTCATTGCCAGGGTGTGATATCACTCATATTTGATAAGGCAGTGTTGGAACCTACGTTCTGTTCCATGTATTCCATGTTGTGTCAGGATCTGAGTACTGCATTACCTCAATTTCCATCTGATGATCCAGATGGAAAACCTATAGTTTTCAGGCGGATTTTGCTTAATATTTGCCAAGAAGCATTTGAAGGTGCAGATGCTCTACGGGATGAGATCAAACAGATGACAGCCCCGGAGCAAGAAGCTGAACGCCGAGAGAAGGAGAAGATGGTTAATCTTCACACCCTGGGAAACATAAGGTTTATTGGAGAACTTTTTAAACAAAAGATGATACCTGAAAAAATTATTCACCATTGTGTTCAGGTTTGTACAAGAATCTCATATACCTGTATGGCTTTTAACTTCATATGCTTATTGATTCTTGGTAACATTATATGTCGTATGATTTAACCTTAATCCTTATTCATTTCTTTAGAATATATGTTTTGAGGCAAATCTGTCCAAAGCATATAGTTTATTTGATTCATATTCTATTAAACATTTTGAAGAATTTAACCATAGTGAACAGTAGATTTAAAAGGAGCACATCTTTAAAGAATTTTATGCAATCAGGGATGAGTAAAATATTAAAAGGAAAAATGACATTACTGTTGCATTATATTATCTGTGAAACAGGAATTATTAGGTCAGGATTTAAACGCTCCTCCGGCTGAGGAGAATGTGGAGGCTCTTTGCCTGATGTTCTATACAGTTGGAAAACAGCTTAAAGAAAACCCTAAGTCACGCATCATCAATGATTCTTATTTTGTTCGGATGGAGGAGCTTAGTAAGAATCCTCACTTGGTGTCTAGAATGAGGTTTATGGTTCGTGATGTTATAGATTTGCGTGCTAACAAATGGATTCCTCAATGTGAAGAGGTTGTTTCCAATCTTCCTTTATATTCACATTCCTGTTGCCAATGGTTTCTAAAGGTTGCAGTGATTATAATTATAATTATCATTTCATATTCTTTTTGTTTGATCCATCTATAATACTGAGTTTTGACTTGCCATCATTTTGATAATTGCAGGTTAAAGCAAAAACCATGAATGAAATCCATTCCAAAGCTGAACAGAAGCTAGGTTTAAGACATGGACCAACCAACATGCGTAATGGTCGTGGTGCACCTGGTATTGGTATGAATGCAGGCAGCAATTTTGGTGTTGGACGGCCTGGGGGAATGATGCCTGGAATGCCTGGAATGCCTGGAGCTCGAAAGATGCCAGGTATGACTGTAACAGATCCTGATGGATGGGAGTTGTTTTCTCGCAATCGAGTTGGCAGCAAAAATGAAGCCTTGATGTCATCCCCTGTTGGAAATCCTGGTCAAGGGCGTTCTCAAGCACCAGTCTTAAAGCCTTCAGTAGGTAATCCTAAATTGTTGCCATTGCCACAAGGCACTGCAGGGTTTCTTTCTGGTAAATCAAGTGCATTATTGCAGAATTCAGCTGCTAGGCCATCTGTGGTGCCCAATGTAGGAACATCCGAGCCTCTTGTTCAAGGACCATTTGGAGGACCTAGATCTTACAATCCTTCAGGAATTTCTAGAGTCGAAGTGGAAAAAGATATACTTTCAGCAGCCCCGCCTGTTACTGAAAGACCCGTGTCAGCAGGAAAACCGCCAAATGAGATACTTCGTAAGAAGACAATATCCTTGTTGAAGTATTTTAGTATTCGTGATACTAAAGAAGCAAAGCTTTGTGTTGAGGAGTTAAAGTGGCCCAGTTATTATCCTGAATTTGTCCACCAGGCAATTTTGTTGGCAATAGAAAAGGGTGAACGTCTCGTTGAATCAATTATAATTCTTCTGGAGTACCTGTATGCTCAAAAGACACTTTCAGATAGAGACATTAAGGATGGAATAATTCTTCTTGCTGAGGAGTGTGATGATATAACCATTGACATACCATTAGCACCAAGGCATCTTGGGGAGATTGTTGGAAAACTCAGCTTTACAGGAGCAACAGATCTGAGGTTGCTAAAAGAAGCCATGTCAAAGGTGGAAGATGTACAGGTCAGGAAGACAATTTTGGAAGCAGCCCAGCGAACTATAAGATCAAATCCATCTGCAGAAAAAGTATTGGGTGCTCAGAGTGGTGATCTCTTAGAGTGCGAGAAGCTTATTGCATAAAAGAAAGCCTACTTGTTAACCTTTTGGTTGTGTAGGGTTTCGTAAGGAAAATGTGTTATAACTTTATGTGGCCTATGTTTTTCCTGGTACATTCAGGTATAGTTTACTGGAATTTTATCTATTAAAATCTGAAAAAAGGGATGGCAAATCTGGCTATTTAGAGTGCAGAATACTATTAAGGTGCTCTGAGAAACTCTTAATGAACATGTTATTTGAGTTGTATATTTTTCGAGGTCATTTGAGCTATTTTTCTAATAGAAAGCATGTTTTGTTTGCTAGATCTTTTGCAGTTTGAGGACATAATTTATCATGAAGTGTATAATTTTTGGACTTTCAAAGTTTTTTTAGTCTTCTTTCTGATGGAGTTTTTTCCCTTTCTTCGGTGACCTGAGACAAGATGGAGAAACAGCATACAATGATGTTGAATTAGCAATAATTTATTCAATATTTTGGTAATTGTATATGCTGTGTGCATTTAGTTATGATGCAATATGAATTTTATAGTCAGACACATTCATGAATACCTTAGAACTGGATGATTCTTCCTGGTTAGGGTTTTCAATGGATGATGAATGTTAGGTGCTTTAAAACATCTCTTATGCATGTTGGAGTTTTCTAGTTTCTTTTAGTGTGGAAACCTTTTCCTAGAAGCGTTTTTGACAATGCAGAGATGTCTTTTGACATAAAGTTCTACCTTCAATATTGTTGTGGCAATGCTCCGAAAAAGTGTTTTTTTATAGCAAGTAGTCATGAGTGTATGAGTTCATCTGCATGCAATGAAATTTTCCTCCTTATATGGCATTGATGTTTGGATGTAGTATGTGGCATGAACATTGGAGTTTCACATATTTGAAGCATTCTATATTTTGTTGTTTCTGTTTTATCTTAAATGAACACTTCTTGACGTAATGCTTCCATATTATTGTTAACATGATATTTTAATAGCGTATTTTTTTTGAATTATTGGTCAATCTGATTTATTCCTTCCATTTTCATGTGAATATCGATTCCTGTTTCTTGATCCTGTCGAAAATGGTCCACTAACAGTTTTTAGGTTTGGGGCATTGAGTTTTGCGGGTCACAATTTTGTTAAGTGAAGATTGTCTAGTTGGAAGAAATAAGATAAAATTTGCAAGGCCAAAAGATACCAAGTTTTTGTCTTTGATCTCTAGCCTGACATTATGAATGCCATTCTAGGTACAGAAGTTCAGAATACAACTGCAATCCAATGTCCAAGGAATTTCCAAGAAATTATGGTAGGCAGGAATCACAAATTTGGCTCTGTTGGAAAATTAAAAACTTTGAAAGTTTTAGTGGTCAAGTCTAATTGACAAAAGTATGAGTAGAATCCAGGTACCATGAGAACTGAGGTGGATTAAAATATGTTTCAATGTTATCATGGAGAGATCTTATCAATGTCAACCTACCCCTATTGCATTGGAAGCTTAAGTAGTTGGGCATATACTATTGGTTGGAATTGGAATTGCATACTTAATTTTTTTTTCAATGAATCTTAAGAGGTACCGAAAAATTCTCCAGCTGTCTTTACATCACCTATTGCAACATTCTTCTCCAAAGCCTTTTCATTGTCAGCAATGTCATCTTCTACATTTTTATCTTTCCTCTCAGCATTGACCGGTGTCTCCTCATCCTTATTCTCTTCAGTACTAGATGCATTCACAACCTTTTTTTCCTCATCCATAATATTATCAATGCTATCCAGAGCCATATTCATCTCTTGGTTCCCTTGTGCATACTTTGCATTTATCTCTGATTCCGGAGGAGGGGCATCCTCCTTTTGTGCTTCTATAGAATTTACTTCTATAGTGGTATTTTATCCTACTAGAAGAGCATCTCCTGTAGTGGTCTCTTCACCGGTAACACCTTCTGCAACATTTTCTTCCACACCAAAAGAGTGTCATCCTACACATTCTCTTCTTCTGCAACATGCTCATGTTGAGCATCATCTTCTTGTGCTTCTTCTGCTTCATTAACATCCAAAGCCAACATATCATTATGCATTTCCTTTGCATCGTCTAGAGTTAGTGTTGTCAGATAAGATTTGCACCTTTGCCAAAGCTATGAACTTAAGCAACCTACTGACACATTGGAACACTTCAAGGTTGTGGGTGACCAGGGAATGAAGTGAATCTCCAGATTATGGGTTGGTTCCCTTTAGATTTTCTGGTTAAAACTGCGAAATGAGAAGGAAAAGAGGTAGAAAGAAGGATATACTTGAAACTGAAAATCTATCACTAATAAGGTGAAACACCAAAGATAAGGATTTTGGCAAAAGCTTGCTAAGAACCGCACAAAAAATGCTCAAAAGAACTAAAACAATCTCACAACACATAAATTTATGTCTGCAAAAATGATTCTATGTAAGGCTTTGACTGTTTTAATGCTTAAACACAAGGAAAACAACAATGTTTTCACAAATATAGAAGCCTAAAATGAGATCACTAACACAGACCCGCATCATGACATAAAACTTTCTTTGCATCCAACATGGAAGGAATCTGATAAAATAAAGGATAACACAAAATTTTATCTTGCAACTCACAACCCATACTAAGAAACAAAGAGAAGTAGGTGAAGGAAAAATACTTTCTATTGAGGAAAAATGAGGATCTTCATTACATCTGCCAAAATATCATGAGTTACAAAGTTTGAAAAACATGCCTCTGCAATCTCCAAAACTAAGAACTCCCTCTGCCCCTACAATGAATGAAGAACAAGACTTTTATAGGAAAATCCTTCTCAAAATTTGGAATTGGACTTTGGGTCCAAAATCCAATGTGATGTCAAAATCTCCTCCAAACAAGGTAGGCCAAAAAACCTCCACTAACCTCTGATTTGAACAAGGCTTCACCAAAGTCTCCACTACTTGCATACTCTGAGCAAGCTTGCTTTAATGCTGGACTTGACTACTTGGCACTAAGTCTTTGAATGTCATTAAATGACTTCAACTTGTATTGCAAATATCTTTATAATCCTTGGCACTAAGTCTTTGAATAATAAATGTCATTAAATGTGACCTCAACTTGCATTTCAAAACATTTATTAAAAAGTGATTTATAACTTATCACTTTAAAATAAAGTTTTACAATTTGACAAAACATGCAAGTAGAAGGACTTCCTGATCCATCATTTTAATAAATATCGAAGACACTTCATTCTTGCATTTTAAATATCTTTAATTAAAATGATTTATAATTTATCATTTTAATAAAGATTTACATTTGATGCAAGTAATAAAATACATTTCACTTGAAATTCTATTCTTGCATTTAATAACAATATTTATTTAAAAGTGATTTATAATTACCACTTTAAATAAATATTTTACAATTGGACTAAAATGCAAAAATAAATAAATGCTTTTACTTTGCATTTAAAAAAAAAAACCTTTATCAAAATGATTTAATAAAGATGTTAATAATTCAAAATCAAATGCAAAAAAAAAAAGCAAAGGCCAAACAAGGAAATAAAAGACTAAATCATAAGTCTTTAGTTTTAATGAAAGACTTCAATGAAACCAAGGCATTAGTGAAATGCCACGAACCAGGCATGAGAAGGTAAGGTTTTAATAAAAATCATAAGGCAAAAAATGCCTTCTCTCTCCTTCATCGAATTCCTTAAGGTATTAACCCTCAAATGAAATGAATGAAATTCATTTCATTTGCTTTGTTCACTGCTGTTGGGCGCTGCCATGAGGAAGAAACCCTAGCTGCGCCATTGAAAAATTTTGTGTTTTGGACGCCATTGTTGCATTTTTTGAGCTTGCATCTTGAAGAGGCGTTGGTAAGGTTGATCTTTTTGTATCGAATCTGGAAAATTTCTCCTTTATTTGCAAGCCTTAGAGGCTTCTATTGGGCGCGGCCACACATATTTCTGATGTTCTTCTCTGTATTTCTACATTTTCTGTGTTGGACGCCATTAGAACTCTCTGGTTGGGCTTGGTCTGGAAATCTTCCTTGTGTTGAGGGCGCCATGAGTTCTCTAGGTCGAGCCTTTGAAAGTTTTTTGCAAATCTAAAGATGGTAAGTGTTCTTTATTTCTGGAAGTACGAATCTGGAAGTGTTTACTCTTTTTGAAAAGCCTTTGAAGCAAAATACAGGCTGAGACCTCCTTTATATTCTCTGATATCTTTTTGCTATTGTGCTGTGATTTTGTGATTTTGTCTAGTCGCCATGAACAAGATTTTCTGAAACTTAACAAGGAAAATGCATTTTTAGAAAATATTTGATTTAAACTCCACTTTTTGAAAAAATTTGGGCTCTAAAAGGCCGTGGCCATGGTTATATCATGCAAAGTTCTGTATTTTACAAAAACTCTAGCTTGCATTTTCACTTTATCTCTGCAAAATAGAAGACATATGACTGCAAATGAATTGAAAAAATGAACATCCACTGTGCATAATCACATAATCTGGACGTGACCTGAAAACTCTGCTGTTTTTTTTTTAAATATTTCCGGTGTTATCTATTTGCTGTGTTTTGATTTTGATATGCATTTTGAGCTAGCTGTTATGAAAATCCTCCATTTTGATGCATTTGTGCTCTATTTGTCATTGTATGACTTTCAGCATCTTGACTATAACATAACCATGACTGTCCTTATTTGCTACTCTCTTTTATATACTTTCTGATATCATACAGCAAGTGGCATAACGTTGTCCTCATGAAAATTGAAAGCAATACATTCTGGAAATGAAAATAACTTGCAACACTGTTGTCATTTACTCTTTGCATACCTTTGTACTGAATTTTGGAAAAAATATGCATAACATAACAGATTTTCATGATGTTCATATTGCTCAAAGCATTTGATGAGCTGGGCTCAACCCTTGTGGGAGCCACATTTAACCCCACTCATTCTAAAACTGAAAATCAGCAACATTGCATTTCCTGTTTCTGCACATGACACAAACAAGTTAGTAAAAAATGACAGATTCAAAAGCTTCTTTTGATGTTCTGCTTTTCAAGGTTAATCATCTGGTGAATGCATGATAGAATGAGATCACATCTTTGTTGGTAGCATAGGGATAAGGTAGAATTTGATTTTTTCATTGCTCTAACGCTACCCTTCACAATTTTGCAGGTAAATCTCAGAGCTGGAGCTGAACGTGACACCAGAGCTGGAGATGAATATCAGCATAGCTTCGACAATGATTCGTCATTCCAGGCAATGACGAATCACCTTCTCTCCTTGTTCTTACTTTATTTTTAGTTGTGCGTTATTCACTTCCTTTATGTATTCAGCATTTGATTAAGAAATCAAATCAGGTTACTCCCACGGCTTGTGTGGGACTTCAGATTTTTTTAATATGAATAAAAACAACATTGTTGTGCAAACTTATGAATCTCTCTATTACAAACACTTGCAAAATAACACTTGAATTCATTCTTACCTTCTTGAGATGAATGCAATTCAGCTCTACCTGTTTTGAGCTGAAACTAAAAATAGGTAATAGTTAGACCTAGTCTTTGTGCCAAATTTGCAACCTTCCTAACTGTTTCATTCTGAAGCCTTTCAAGATCATTTTGATCTTTGCTCATAAGGGTGGTTACCCTTTGCTTCTAGTTCATAACTCTTTTTTGTATAATTGAGCGAATGTGGCTTTATTCTCTTTCGAGAGAGGTGCACTAATCTTCTCCAAAGCAAAAGACCTCAACTTTGCTTCTCAATTGAATGCATCCTGTCTTCTTGCATACAATACATCCCTCAATTCTAAAGGCAATTTCGTTTCAATATTCTTCATATTTAATTCAAAAGTAATAATGTATTTTACAATTTCTTCTTCAATAGTAGCCTTATCTATGTCATTAGCAATAGTATATAGAGCATCAACTTTCTCTAGCATATCATTTTCTACAATCCCATTGAATCAGGCATCTAATTTCTTAGGACTATGTGACCTTACCAGAGTCTTCTTTTTATTTTTCTTGTCTTCTAGTGACTTCTTCTCTTTGTCACTCTATTTTTTTTCTCTCATGTGAATAATAAAGGCTTGCTTTTCCTTTTCTACTTCTGCCTCATCATTTGTATCCACAATGTTAGTTCTTACTTTCTTTGCACTTGCTTCTCCTTGTGAAGCTTCATATTTTCTTTTTCGAACCAATTATGGTCCTTCTTCTTCATCATCAACATTCACTCTCAAGTGCATGTCTCTCTTGTTGCTTTTGTTTTAACTCTTATTCTTACAGGGCCTATTTGTTGTGTTGTCGAAGTGGCCTTTTCTTTTACAAGCATATTCTACTACTTTGTCGAAGTAGACTTCTCCTTCACCAAAGTACTTGCAAACACTTTCCTCTTCTCACCAATGAAAAACTTAGTCTCGAAGGATTTTGGAACAACCGAAGGAGTGGTAGTAGTTCTACCAGATCTCCTAACACTTGATGATCCTCCTAGTGAGCTAGACATGGCTTTAGCCTTCTCTACTTGCTCTTTTGTAAGGACCATTGCCTCTACATCTTGTACAGTCATCTTCTGAACTATTTTTGATATTTTTTTTGCCTTTGATCCATATGCACCTCCATGGACTTCTTCTCATAGGTGTGATACCTCTCCTTAGAGGTGTCTTTGGGTTTTCTCGACATAAAGTCTATTGAGCTGATGATTTCTTCCTCTATAATTTCATATCCCATTTTTGGGATCCAAACAGTCCTAAGCTCAACAACCTATATCATGCAACTATCTTTTGTCACCAATAATGTGATATCATTCTTGTATTTCTCCACCATGCTTTGGGGAATCCTTTCTCCAGTTTGCATATTCTTCTAAAAGGTCTTGAAAAATACCAATAATTTTTCTTCTTGTGTCTCCACATTACCTAACCTCCTTAGGTGGTCTCTGATTTGATGTGCTACCAATCTATCCTTCAACCATGCTATATTCTTTGTTCCAAGAACCTCATTCAAGAAATAAAACAACAAAAAAATGATCAATGTGCCGAACTTGAAAGGATATTTTGAATCCTTTGTCTTTTGCAAGTTCTCAATTAATTGTGCCCTCAATAGCTCACATAAATTGTAATTCACACCCTTCACAACCATCTCATATGTTGTATTAGTGGCGGTTGCTGATACAAAATTCTCCTTGTTAATGAAATATATTTTAAAATCGATCATCATGGTGGCATATTTGACACCCTTTGTCTTTTGCAAGTTCTCAATTAATTGTGCCCTCAATAGCTCACATAAATTGTAATTCACACCCTTCACAACCATCTCATATGTTGTATTAGTGGCGGTTGCTGATACAAAATTCTCCTTGTTAATGAAATATATTTTAAAATCGATCATCATGGTGGCATATTTGACTCTAATATTCTTAGATTTGTCAAAGCTCTCTTGTCATCATCGTGGATCGCTCCTCTTAACTCTGGACTACTTCATTCTTCACAGACTTTAGTGCCAAAACTAGTCTAGTTGAACATAAACCCGTAACAACCCTAATCGCCTCTTTATTGATCAAGTGTGGTATATCAAGCCAAATGAATCTATCATGGATTATGCTCAGGGCGAATCTTACCCACACATCATCACAACTAAAGTTAGGAAAATAGTTCCACACATCGAGTTTCTTCTCCGTCAAGCTCTCAAATTATATTTTTAGTTCGAAGTTGTCTTTGATGAGTTCATTAACCCGAACATCACCTAATTTACCGTGATCATATTCTTCCAACTTTGCATGAATGTATACCCTTACATCTTCTGTGTGCAGAACACCATATGGGATGTGTGAAAATGCACCATTCAGATCATCCACCAGGGGGTTGTTAGGATGTCGTTTGAATTTAGGTCAAGGACAATCCACTACCTTAACTACTTGTGGTTTATACATTTTCAACACTTCTAAAAACTTAGGGCAAGATAGAACTATAAATACCTTTGATCGCCTTCCAATTAGGATTTTGTACGCAAAGATCACTTGGAATTATTCACCTCTCTTCACTGCTCTTTTCTCCTCAAATGCTCATTTGAAAATGACTTAGATTGTGTATGAAATCACTTATAAACCTTTTTGTATTGACCTAATTAGTTTTGAATACACTGTTTGAAAAGCTGGTAAAAACCCTAACTATGTGCACAATCAAATTCAAATGCTCCGCAAAATTTTGTAACTCAATATTTTCCACCAGTTCTTCTAGCAATAGGTTAACCATGTCAACCTATACCTCATATCCACGTGTTGAAGCATCAACACCATTTCTCTGGCAGGGGATAAAGAATCTTGTGTTAATGCTCCCCTTAAGCCAAAGCATTCTTCTTAGTTTCCAGAGGGAACATCTGCACCAAATGGTAGTAAAAACTCAGGCTTAGTCTCACTATCTTCTTTTCTTTCTCCAAATATTATCCATCTCTTTTTTCATCTCTACAGGATCAACCTTTTTCGTCGGATCATTCTTGTTTATCGAATTGTTATTGCTTTTGCAAAATTTGGAAATGTGTCATGGTCTGTTACAATTGTAACAAGTGACAACATTTTGAACAAGCTTACTTCCATTTTGGATCTGCATTGATTAGCTTTATGCCCAAATCCATTGCATGCATAATAGTAGCCATTAAAAGATTGAAACCTCATACCATTGTTATAGCCATTCATCATTTGATTTTTGCATTCACTAACCTTATGATTGAATCTTTTGCATGTAAATAATTGACTGAGAAAAGATTGAACATTCTAATTCATTCTACTTCTACATTCTACAACCTTATTTCCAAATCTATTGCAAGAATAACAAAAACCATTAAAATATGGGTACCTTTGTGCATTTGGTTGTCTGATTTGTGGTCGTTTGAAGTCTTTCCTTTGATTACAAACCTGCTTTCCATTACTCTTCTTGTCCTCAATCTTCTCTTGTTCATTGTTCTTCTTTTCAACTTGATTTGGAGTTTCATCTTTGAGCTTTCACCTTTCTCAAACCCTAATCCACCTTTGTCTTTAGACCCTTTCTGGTTTGTAATCATTTCATCAAGCTTTGTAGAACTCATCTTGAATGTCTTCATGACTTTTATTTTTCAAGGTCTAATCTCAAGGTCACAACTTCAAGTTTTGAACATTCTTCAGATTTTCTTTTCATCTTAGCATTTAGACATTCTTCAACTCTTTTTCCTTCTTCAACTTGCACTTTTAGACTAGTAATTGTTTCATTTGCTTGCTTCAATTGTTGATTAACCTCCTTATGTCTTTCTCTAAACTTCTTAATTTTCTCATTCAACTTTTTGATGCATTCATCTACTTCTTTGACATTTTCCTTCAAATCTTTGGTCTCACTTCCAGTTCTTTCTAGATCTTCAAGGGCTATTCTGAGTTCTCCATTCATGTCAACCATGCACTCTTGTTATGTGAATCCAACAACAGGAATTTCTTCCGAAGGAGTAGGATATCTTATGAGAGCCATGTGTTCAACCTCCAAGATCTTCCCTAAGCGGTTGAGCTTCTTCCAAGGAACCAAGCTCTGATACCAATTGTTGAACACCCAAAATACTGACAAAGAGGTGAATTAGTATTCTCTAAAACCACTTAAACATTTAACATTCATTCCACATAACATATTTAATTTTTAATAAGAAAAGAGAGCATGAAATCAACCATCAACATCACATAACATATGAACACAAGATTTTTTAAGTGAAAAACCCAAAAAGGGAAAAGCCACGGTGAGGGTTAGCTTACAATATATTATAACCAGTTATAAGATATTACAAAAGTGCTCACTATAGGTGGACTCATTGCCCATAGAAGGAAGAAAAGATAGAAGAGAGGGGTGGCACACAACCAAAATGAACTATTACAAATGCATCTACAACATGCTAGAATACAATTCCACTTAAGTCCAATATACAAAGTCAACACACTTCATATCTCTCTGTTCTAACACTTTACACTGCTTTGCATTCTCATTACATTCACACAATTCACATCAACTACACTTGCATATTCGCTAACCATTATATCCAACACCGAAATGATCTTATACTTATATCTATTTCATCCCAACATCAATTAGGTCAGCCAAATTAGATGTATCGTGCAAACTATAACTTGTCGACTCAACATACACACCTCACACCTTAATTAAAACTTGTAATGCATAAGATAGGTCGAGGTGGACCTATAATAACATCCTTATAACATATCAATACTTTTCAAAACTCCACAATACCCCAAAGATACTAGGTTGGCACCGGTAATGACCTAACATCAAAATTCACCAATTGTTCAACCACAAATGAACATGCAAACTTCCAAACTTCATGCCACTTGGAGTTAAGATACAAACCTATCAACACTCCCATAAATCCATGAGACAAGATACTATTCAACAGTGAAGTGTGGACTCACCAAAAAATACACCCTGTATTGGAAAACACTATCATTGGCAGACCCGATATTTTGTCATCCATAACTTCTTCATTGGAGTACAAAACAGTGTGAAAAATTAGATTTAGACTCCTCTAAGATCCAAAAAAAATTCCTTAGAACCATAGAGAAAGATCCTACAAGGAGGACCAATGTGGACCAAACTATCAGATGTCCTATACACTGAAGTACTTGTTCTGACCACTAGTACATAAACAACAATAAACGATTGAAAAACTACTAAAAACTGCTTATAAATGACTGAACATGGCCTGCGTGACCAGTAGTAGTTTATTTCCAGTCATTTATAACACGACTGAATTGATGACTAAACCATTTTTAGTCGTTCGGTTGATTGATTTCGTCGCTAATTTAGTCATCCGATTGATCGGTTTGGTCATTGATTTAGTCGTCTGATTGATCGACTTGGTCGTTGATTTAGTCATCTGATTGATTGACTTGGTCGTTGATTTAGTCGTCTGATTGATCGATTTGGTCGTTGATGTAGTCGTTAATTTGATTGATTTGGCAATGTGTTTAGTCGTTAATTTAGTCATTGATTGTTTTAAACCGATCACTTATTCAAACATTTTTTATTCACTGGTATATTTAGACATTAATTTAATCATTGATTGATGTTAACTAGTCGCTTCTTTAGTCATTTTTATTCACTAATTTCCGTCCATTGATAGTTTATTTAGTCATTAATTTTAATCAATTTGGTAGTTTATTTAATTTTTTTTGTTCACTTTTTTTGTCAACTAGTAGGTATATTGATACATTGTTAATTAATTGCATAATCATTATATTTAGTCATATTTATTCATTGATTTATGTCAGTTGGTAGTATATTTAGTCAATTGGTAGTTTATTTAATTGTTTTTGTTCACTGCTTTATGCCTATAAGTGCAGGAAATGAGACAATACTTTAATTGAGGTTTAAACATATGAAAACACAAAAAAACATAAACAATCATTCATTTGCACATAATAAAATGACTATTAAGAAGGAAAAATACTGAAATTTTATTGAGAAAATATGTTCTTAAAACAAATACAAGATAGAAATGTGTATATTCTTTGAAAAATGTAATGTTACAAAGTGTGTTTCTCAGTTTTGTGACTGAGAAAACTGAGTTACAATGCCTATTTTTTTTTGCTTATGCAAGATATTGCAATTTTGATGACAATTCTATGTTGCAACTTATTTGCAACTACACATACATCATGTATGTTGCACTCTCCACAAATTTTCCTCTTCTTTGCACTTCTTTATCTGCTCTGTATTTACTTCTTTTTCTGCACCCCTTTCTCTACATCTACTACTTACACATTAACATATCCCCTCTTCTATAATGCACTAGTTTGAATGAGCAGAACCCAAACAAAAAGAGAGAAACATAATCAAGGGGTTTTACATTACATGTGTAGTAATATGGAACATTCGCTGTTCTACTCATATAATGTACACCCAAATCAGATTCTCTGATTTTTGTTTGGGTTCAACTTATTCAGGCTCAGTACATTCTCTATCTGCAACTTCACTCTCCACACTTTGCTACTACTAACCCTTATTTTTCTCTTTTGCACTTATGGCTAATACTTTTTCATTTTTTTCAAATATTTTAGTGGCCACCGTGTGAAGATCCCTTCTTTCTCTTTCATACAGACAAATCCATCTATTTTGTCTAGATAAGGGGTATGTTACTTGTGACTTATAAAATACTTACATTTGCATCTCCCGTTCCTTTCAATTTGACTCCATGTACAATTGATAGTGAGTGGATCTATCCAATGCCCATAGTAGCAGCATCAAAAAGATCCAACACCTCAACTTTATCCCCTTCTTGGAATTTATCAATAAAAGTCTGCAAAAACAAAAAAATACACATTATATTGAGATATAAAACACACAGTATATTGTTTTTGACAACTGTATGTAATGTTTTATGTCTTGAAACAAATTAGTTTTTGTATGTGCTTTTATAAAACACTCTATTACAACTAAGCTCTAAGCTTCCATATGTAAGTTATATGTTCTCCCTTATTTCGATAATCTATGTATACTAGCTAATTACACTTAACTACTATTCTAACCAACTTCTATCAAATAGGTAATGATTGCCCTTATTTACATAATAAAACAACCATTACTTACCTTAATAGTACTTACTTGCCTATGGTTTCATAGCACTCACCTCGAGTTCAACACGACTACCACTATGATTATCATGTGCATGCTCATCGAGTTCATCATCATAACCACTATCAACATCATTGCAGATATTAAGTTGTACAAATTTGTAGAGAGTTCTATTGACAGGGCCTTTTTCTTTTTGTCCTTCTTTCATATAATTCCTCAACATCATGTGGTTTAATCATCATGCAAAAATTAATATAAGTCAAGTAAAAAAACAAAAGCTATAAATTTTTGTCCAAAAAAGCATTTTAAGCATGAAGAATGACAAAACATTGGACATATTAACTTACAACTTAAAGAATGCAAAAGCTATAAATTTTTGTCCAAAAGAAGAATGACAAAACATTGGGACAAATTAACTTACAACTTAAAGAATGCAAAAGCTATAAATTTTTATCCAAAAAAAGAATGACAAAACATTAGGATAGATTAACTTACAACTTGAAGAATGCAAAAGCTATAATTTTTTGTCCAAAAGAACATTTTAAGAATGAAGAATGACAAAACATTGGGATAGATAACTGACAACTATTATATTAATTACCTCAACTTCAGGACAACTAAGACGACTGTGTTGCACATTCTTGTCCACTTCATCAATATCAATATCGGCAGTTCAGTTGACACCATGAAGGCATTTTTGTTTTCCTATTGCTTTGATAAAACTGCTTTGCATGTGGTTTAACCATCATGCAAAAAACTATACAAAGCATTCAATAGTTAAGTAAAGAATGCAAGCTATAAATTTGTCCAAAAGAATATTTTCTGGATCACTCCAACAATAAAAAAACTGGGTTGGATTCTCCTATGTTCAGATTTCAATAATATCAATATTAAGAGGCATATGTATATAGAACTACAAAACAAGAAGAAATGAGATCGATAAAGCCTCTTACCTCATCCGAATCATGGATTTATGTTCATTCCATGCATAAACTATAAGGTTAATGAATTCAACCAACTGCGTAACTTGCTGAGTGAGATTGAATATGCAACTCATTACGTTTTGGTACCCTAGTTCATTTGAGTTGACATGATCTAAAAAGGCTCCTACTAGGCATTGAACATATGGTTGTGAAATCTTTGTTCACGAACTAGATTTCCACTTCAGCCTACTCCTAGATTTACTAGCATCTAGTGCTTCCATATAATTGACAATATCTTCTACACCTACGTCTCTATTATTGTTTTCCACCTAAACTACAATGTCAATCTCAACATATAGTCAGTTCAATAAAAGAATGAAATAAATAACACAATGTAAATTGAACCAAAAATCCATACACTTATTGCAAATTTGTCCATTTTGTCGTGCGACCCGCCTTAGCCAAATGTATATCCAACCCTCACATTATCTCTAGCTCTCTTGCCTCTGTTACTCTTTGCCAAATATTCTTTCAAATGCATACTTTCTCTCAATGCTCCCCACTCTTTGGGAGATAGATTGGAGTCGAACCTCTTTTTTCCTTGCATGATTGTTTTTCTACAACTGTATCTATAATTGTTCATCAAAATCCTCATCCTTCGCTTGTAATATTTTTTAGAGATTTGTCCACGAGTAGCCTCAAAAGCATTTTACATAGCTCGTGGATCTTGCTCTGCAAACCTTGATTTGCAAATATCTCAATGGGCCTTACATCTTACACCCAACTCAATGGCCCACTTTGTAGCATTTGGCCCAATTGGCTCACCATCTCTCGATACCTCAAGCAAGAATGGCTTCTTGCCTTCTAATTTTCTTTATTTTGCGTTCCTCTCTGTAGATCTGTACAAAGTTTGAATCAATCTTTGTCTTTTGACAAAAGAATCCACATCTTCTATTAAATTACCACTACCAGTATTTTTGGCTGATCCACTAGTTCCATCAAAAGTTTTAGATGCAACAGGTGCACTCTGAGTCACAACAAATGCAAGTGGTCTCTCTTCATGATATTCATTAACCGAAACTTCATGCTCCTTGGCCACATCATGTGTGGCACGAGTAGGTAGATCAGTACTAGTCTCCACAAATTTCACATAATTAAATGCATCCTTTAATAATGTTGAAAAAAGGATCTGCAGACGACTTGTTCCTTTGCCCTAATGTTTTTCAATAATCTCTCTTAGACTTAGTTCTAAGAGATCATCACAATGATGCACATCACCATGTGCTATATCAGGTTGCACATCACCATGTGCTATATCAAGTTGCACAGATCACCATGTGTTATATCAAGTTGCACATCACCACAACTATTGTTTCACCAACTGCATTTGTTGAATCACAAAAGCGTCGGCTTCTACGAGATGGCAACACTATATCTTTTCTTTCCTTTTGTTTTTTCTACACATTTTCTTTGCACTCTTTTTGTTGCCTATAAAACAAAAAAATATCATATTATGTCTTATATACATAAAGCTCTTGCCTATAAAATTTCATTAAAAACTATTAAACAAATAATATACTACATAGTGGATTTACAACTTGCCTTGTCAAACCAAGACTCAATAAATATTCATTATTCTTGGCCACTTTTTCGCTACGCACGCACTCATATTTTGTCACTTGAATTTCAACATTATGATCATTATCATCTAATTTGTGCCTTACAATCCTTGTCTTCATTTCTTGATATCCAAATAAACAATAATGTATAAATCAACAAATTGAATCAGTAAAACTTTATTGAGTTCATAAGTTGATAATTGTTGACTTTCCAATTTGCTAATAATTGCAAATGGAAACTTAAAATAGAATTCAATTTACAGAATAAAAACAATTTGCAATCAAAAACCAAGAAGATGTTTACAATTACCGGTATCAGAAATTTTTTATTTAGGGATATATTCACAAGAGAACTCATAAAAACATATCACAAGCAAGATGAAGGAAAAACATAGTCTAGTTTATCATAAGGTGTGTTAGAACCTTAAAATTTTACCTAGTTCCATCATCATAATTAACCTTGAGCTCCATGACCTGAGCCTTGACCCTTATATTCCTTTTTATTTTTGATTGAGCCTCCCCATTGTAAACAAACATATAATTTTTTTAGGTCTGACTAACACTGAAAAACCTATACAAAGCCAAAAATTCATCATATATACTAAAGCAAAAACATGTCTAACTAAAACATTCCAAATCCCTTAACAATTTGTTACCGCGATCCTTCAACAGTAATTTGAACCCTTGGCGGGCTAACGGGTTGTAACAGACAACATGAAGATATTTACCGTGATACTGCAAAAGTATTATGATGAGGACCCGGTTGGACGGTATGAGAATTTAAATACATCATAAACCGTCAAATCGCGAGAAGGAAAAATGAAGGGTGCAGTATAGCAAGGTAACTTGCCATCCTGCGAGGAAGATCATAAAGTCATGCAGTAGGGCAGTATGAACCGCTATACCGTGGAAGGATGTGACAAAGCATGCAATATGCCAATAAGCCATATGTGATCGTTAATGTAAACCGCAGTACCGCGGGTTAAACAAGTCAAGCTTGCGGTATAGAGGTAATGATCCCGCTACCCCGCAATGAAATGCAAAGAAGCATGTGGTATAGCAGTTTATACCCCTCTATCTTGCGACAATTATAGAAAGTGGTGGCGATAAAGCGGTATTATATGCATGAATCACATCAACCATTCGATCTTGTAAAATAAATGGTGCATGTACAAACTCAAACTATGAGCAAAATATTTGGCATAAAGTTGATATTAATGTTGACATGACTGAGCTCATGAGCCATTAAACCAATAATTCGACATTCTCTTTGCACTCATTTGCAAAAAATATCATGTGGGGAGCTGGGAGTTCGAGGAGGTTAAGCTTTGCAACCATCCTAACCTGAGTAAGTGCACAAAACTCGTTGTGAATTAAGTTTTACGAGGACAATATTGTTTGGAATTCTACATTTCAAAAGTATAGGAGAAGTAAGATAGTTAAACTATGAATTAAGTTTTACGAATACAAGATTGTTTGGAATTCTACATTTCAGAAGTATAGGAGAAGATAGTTAAACATCATGCCGCCCAAGAAGAAAGAACCTGAAACTAAGAAGGAAGAATCTAAGGTTAAAAAGAGGTCCTTACAATAGTCTATCCTGGATATACTCCCTCAATCAATTGAGAGAGGATTTAAGAAAGTTTTTAATGATGTGGCTCACGGTTGTAGAGATGCCCTTATCCCTATCTCCGAGTGGGAACTGTTCTAGTACTTTTATGACAAAAGGGAGGGCAAGATTTTGATGTCAAATCCATGGGCATTAGATTTGGCCAAGGTAATTGTCCCAAATGTTTTTATAGATGTAGAGTTCATCAAAGTATTGGCTTAGAGTTATCATCCTTCTACTAGGTCTGTGAGATTGCTACATGGTTCACCATTACTTGTGTTGACTAAAGCGGCCATCATTGAATGTTTTGACCTAAACAAACAAGCCTTGACTAAAGTTGATTTGCAAAGAAGTTAAGAAGAATATACTAGATTGATGAGAACCCATAGAAGCGATGAAGTCCCCATTTACATGAGAAGGGGTGTGAACAACAAGGTGATTCCTATATCCCCTTCTGCTACTAAACCATTTGATGTCTCAAATTTCCAATTCTATTTCAAGAAAACCTACTTTTCTCTTTGTCAAGTACTTGGGATAGATGCAGAAGAGCGAACGCCATCTAGTTTAATGATGATGGCTATGAGGATCCAAAACCCTAAGACGAACATTGAATACGATTTTGCCTCATATCTTGAGAAAGCATTGCATGAAGGATTTCTGCAAGTCAGGGAAAATAGAGCCCCCATAACATTCAGGCAATATTCTTTGTTGTGCCACCTACTATTATACCAGAATAAAGATTATAGATGGAGCAAAAGGAAGTGTTTGGGTAAGATTGACAAGCAGGGGAATTTGCCGACATTGCAATGATAGTGTTATAAATGAGACAACAGATGTAAGAATTCAAATTATGTGATATTCCATGATGACTTTGTGTACATAATTTTGAGAGTTCTTGGCCACCAACCACCAAGACTACACACACTTGTGCTACAACTATTAAGACCTTTGGCTTTGAAACCTGAGCAAGGCCATACTCATAACTTTAGTGATTTGTTTTTTCTACAATATATCACAATAATCAGGATTTATGGATGCCCACAGGCCCCACATATATTGCCAAAGTTTGTCCCCCTTCGATTATCCTTTTTAGAGTTCATGTGGTAGATTTTATGGATGGAAACAAATGTCATGAATACACAAAGGAAGGGTACATTTCTACCCAATTTGACATGTGGGGAACTATTAGTGGGATCTGATACACTTGAAGAGTTGCAGAATTATCTAAAAACAAGGCACTCTTTAGAGTTTAGAAAGGAAAAAGAATTTGACCCTAAGGGTCACATGAATTTTGTAAGACACCATCCTTACCAAGGCTATGATTACTCACCAAATTGATTATGAAGAAGATGTAATAAAAAATTATTTCACTCCTCAAGAGGTATATGAGAGGAGAAAATGGGAAATTATGAAAAGGCTTGAGGAAGAAAGAAAGAAGAAGCACAGTGATTTCTTGGGGTATTTCATAGACGAAGCAGATCCTCTCAAGAGGATTAATATGCTGATTGATAATTCATGAATTATATGATAAGTTTGAAGCGGAGATTGGGAGACCTATCAAATTGTCTCCCAAAAGGCCGAGTGGTATTGTAATTACAGAACCAACTCCAGATACTATTTTAGTATGTCATGCTTCTCTAGGATCACCTCCTGAACAACCACCTTCTAAAAAACAAAAGACACAAGTGATAGACCCACTTGTTTCCTATGAAATAAGTGAGAAAGTTGGAGATTAAGAAGTAGATAATGTGTTAAGACATTTCAAGGATGATGTTGAAGTGGACCAACCTATGCTTGAAACTATAGACCACATACCTGAAGCTAGAGCTGATATTCAGGTACAAGGAGAAAGAGAAATGAATGAGGATTGATAGGGCAGTTGCAACTCTCATGTTCTTGGAAGATGATGAATTTATCAAAACCCCTGAGTTTAAAGAATTTTGGATTAAGATGAAAATGAGCAAGTTTGAAGCAAGGGTTGAAATAACTAAGATGAGAGCTGAGGAATCCCAACATGACCAGATAGTAGCCCAAACGTTTAATGAATTAAGGATTGATAATATTGATGTCAACCCACAAGAGGCTAAAGAGATGATTTTGAAAAGTAATATACTTATTGTCCCTAGTATGGAATTAGAGAAAATGTTTTTACTTGATCAAATGAGAACACAAGAAGACCCAATGCTAATTGTTGAGTTTGAATCAAATGAAGGGGTAAGTGGCACAGGGTATAACCTTGTTAGGTCTCAAAAATGTTGGTTTGAAACCACAAGAGGTTGCCAAGCTCTTGATACATTTTTGGCTAACGTACAAGGCCAAATGATGAATTTGAACCTTCTTCTCTTCAGGCTCTGCCAGACCTAGGTAGGTATACCTATGCAAGTGGAGCAGACTTAGATTGTGTGTTTCCCACTTAAGCAATCTATCCACAATGGCAATTGGGAGTGGAAAGATGAAATCCTAATTTGGTATAAATTGTATAAGCAATATCAAGGAAAAATTTAATATGTTCTATTAACAAATGTGAAATTTGAATTTGGTATGATAAAACTAAATAAAAATGGGTGAGACCAGTGCCTTGTTGGGTAAAGTGGAGTCAGATGAAAGTCAAATATGAGTGGATGATATTTGGCAGAAACTCTAATTGTTTGGCATACTAATATTGGTTTATAACTTGTATAAACATGCAAGAATGTAATTACCAGGATCTTCTTAGTGATCCAAATGACACTTCCAAATTACTGTGAATGACTAGAGGGATTTAATCTTTAATTGAAAGAACCAATTAATTATATCACACAAGTACAACAAATGTGCATTGATAAATTGAGTATATACTTGATATATCAATTTAAATAACAAAGAAATATCAACCTTGGAGACAACCTGATACTATCTTCAATTAATTCAACAAATGATTGATACCAATATGACGCCACAAAATCAAAGATCCTTCATTAATTTCTCCAAAATTTAATACATGCATCATGGTCTTTTGAAATGTAGACATTATATCTATCCCTATTTGCTTGTTACTTTCTCCTATATCTAATCTAAACATTTTATTTGGTCTTGGTCTCTCTTATTTATACCAGAGGCAACAAGCTTCAGACCAAAAGACACGTCTTTTGATAACAAAACATAATTATGAATTCAAACATAACTGAAAGAAATTAACAATAAACATGTGTGTTAATCCGTTAATCTTCGAGTAAAAGACCATGGTCATCTAAGACCTTCTCAAAGCCTTTACTGTATGATATTTTTTCCTCGTGATGGTTGCAATCAATCTTCATTAGAGCCTAGATATTTCTCCTGCCACTTATTTATTGTCAGATCACTCAGCCATTTGAACTCTTGTGCAGACGTGAAACTTGTGAGATGACTTTTCCATCTATTATCTAGGAGATTCCTAACATCCACCATGGACTTCGTGTATCCACTATCCAACATGTTAATCCCATCAAGTAAAGAATGGAGTTTGTCAAGATTGATTTCCCCATCATCCTGTACATGTGTCAAGCCTTTTGGGACTATCTGATCAAATTCTTCTTTCCACTCATCCATTCCCTTTATTTGATTGTCATTTTTGAATATCGATGGACTGAAGAGGCATTTAAAGGAGTCAAATGCATTCCTCCTATTTTCCACTTTCTTCCTCATCTCTACCAGATACTTATACTCCTCAATTACACCCTTTATCATTTCCTGTGTTGGTTTGAGTCTTGGTGGAGCATCTGGATCCCTTTGTGTGGCTTTGCACAGAGTAGTCAGTATGTGATAGGCTGGTTGCCACCTCTTTTGGAGCACTTCAAGGATAGGCGAGTTAGCATTTATCTGTTCCAAAGCTTTGATCAAATTGCTAAAGCTTTCATATAATCCACCTATTTTCTCCTTTAGTATCCCGATTTTATTCTCCAATATCTTCCTTAGATTCTCCATGATATGCTGCCTGACATCTTCCATGTTGTGTTTCTTCAGTTTAGCAATTTCATCTTTCAATTGTTGAATTTGTG
>CM021101.1:701826337-701930372 GCA_007115665.2 Sequoiadendron giganteum
ATCAACATTTAATTCTGTAAATGTCCGAGCCTGGATTTCAGCCTGCTTTGATTCATCAACTCCTATAAGATTGATTCTTAATCTTTCATCAAATTGTTTCATCTTCATCTTAATCCATAAGTCTTTAAACTCACTTGTATGGATGAAGTTATCATCTTCTATAAACCTCAAGGAAGCAACTACTCTCTTATCAACTCCCTCTTCTGATAGCCCGATCTTAGGATCATGAGGCTCTTGACTTTTTTGTTGCTCTGCTATTTCCTTCATTTTAGTCAGAGCAAAAATTGCCTCTCCTTCTTCATCATCACTTGGGCCATAATCAACTAATCACTCAGTTGTTCATCTCTTGGCCTAGGGTTCATGTGTAGGAGATGGAGGGGATGTATGTGTAGATGATGGAGGTGGTGTTCGTGATGTGGATGCTTCATGAGATGGTTGGTGAGGTGTGGGAAGTGGAAATAACCCCTAATCCTGGGCCATTTTATTAAATTCATCAAATTTGTCAAGGATCATTTGCATCCTTTTGAGAAGATTGGGTTCATCTTCAAAAAACCCTTTAAAACTTTTATTCTTCTCCTTCTTGTTTTCCCACCTCATCATCATTATCCATCTCCTTCTAGTTTGAAATACATCAACAAAATCTACCAAATTCCTTATTACATCCTCCTTAGGGTCAAATACATGAGATATGGCCCTCTTTGTTAGCAAGGTCCTTTTGATCATATTAATATGACCCTCTAGGTCACATTCTCTTTCCTTTCTAGACTTGAGGGGATAATTAACCCTCATGAAAATCTGTAATTCCTTCAACATATAAGATCCAATAGACAATTCCTCAAATACTGTTAAATCAGGCAAAAATGTTCCTTTCCTCTAATTCCTCATTAAGTCATGTTCCATCTAAAGCATCCGCCACATGAATTCTAGAAAACATACTCTTGTAGGTACAAATTTGGGCAACATGTGTGGTGCTTGGTCACAACCATACACTCTAATAATGGTGTGTTGTGGCATGAGAAACCAATCAACATAATTACGAGTATATCCAAGTTCTAGCTTGTATTGTATAGGCCTCATTACACTCATCAAAGATTCAGGTAACCTTGGTGTTGGGTAACCAAGGGCGGCTATCAATCTAACAAAAAAATCATATTTTGTACACCTGTTGTCCCAGATGTAACACCAATTTTGTACTGGCAGTCTTACTCCATTCTCTTGTGTACATAGCTTCATTCTCCTAGTCCATTTCATTTCATTTTGGTACAAGATTAAATGACACAACAAAGAATATTTTCTACAAGTGATGGGAGCCTTAGCCTCTCTGACTTGCAAAAAAACCCTCATGTATTTGTTCTTCAATTTCCTATGCAAAGTCAAATTCTACATTTGACTCAGGGTGTTGAATAATCATAACCATCCTCATCAATCCCACTAACATGTTTTCTTCTACATCTATCCCCAGTACTTGACACAATGCATGATAAGTGTTTTTGAAGTAAACCTGAAAATATGAAACTAGGAAAGGCTCTATTTTTTAGGAAGGGATGGGGAGTATTCTGTTATTATCACCCCTCTTCATATGTAGGGGGAGCTCATCACTTCTATATGTTCTTCTTAGCCTCTTGTATTCTTGTTCCAGTTTCCCCAAATTTACCTCTGTTACAACTTGCTTATTTAGGTTAAAACACTTGATAATGGCCTCTCTTGAGACATCAACCAAGAACCCACCATTTGGAAGCCTGGAAATCTTGGTTGGAGCATGGTAGCTATGGGCCAGGGCTTTAATCAACTCAATATCAATGAAAATATTAGGGACAATCAGTTTGGCTAAATCAAGGGTCCACGGGTTTGATGTTGGAACCTTATCATTTTTGTTTCGAAAGAAATACCAATACAAGTTCCAACCCGACTGAGGTATGATTTGGTCTCTACATCCTTGAGCTAAATCTCTACAAACCTTTTTGGGCCCTTTATCTACTGAACCATGTAATAAAGAAAGTAATGGGGACTATAAAGAGGGTTTACTAGCCTTGCTTTCATCTTTTTTAGCTCATACTTCTACTTTCTTTGGTGCCATTTATAAAATTCAAAGAGTGATGAGAAAAGCTTAACCAGTGAGATAATTCGTCTTAGAGAATTCCCTTTATTCCCGCACCTTGACCTCGTCTGCACTTGGTCTCTGCTGTTATGAATGAGAAATCTCAATCTACTTCGTGTATCTTCACACCAAGATGTATTAACTCTCGACTCATAAATTCACATCATTCAAATCTTTGTATCGAGCTTAATTTCATATTTTGATGTTGACTAATGTGATTGTCATGCTTTAAATGACCCAACGGTTGCTTTACCGTGATACCTCGTGTCACTTTTCACTCCCTTGCGATACCGCGATATGTTTTGTTATCCTTCTTCAATATACTGCTCTACCGCACATCACCTTTGGCTCTCTTGCAGTACCGCAGTGTATCCTTATTACATATATCAATATACTGCTCTACTATGGGCTACCCTTTATCTTCCTATGGTACCGCGATATCATCCCAGTACTCCTCCTTAATGTACCACTTTATCGAGGGCTATGTTCTGACCCTTGTGGTATAGCGGTGTCTCCTTTTATCATTACTCTTCAGTATACCGCTCTACCGTAGGTTGTGTCTTGACTCCCCGAGGTACAACGGTAAAGGGGGTATAGATGACAATGTATAATAGTGACACCTTTTACCGTCATACCGCGAGCTACTTTTTAATGAGTTGTGGTAGAGAGGTATGAAGTGAGGGCTATATGGGGTGACTAATACAACAACGATATAGCGGTAGAAGGCAATTTTGACCTTATGGATGGCAATAATGAGATTTTTTATGAAAATGATAGTATGAATTTCGGATTTTCACTGATAAACTCAAAAAAAATTATGAAAATTATGGTTCCAATAAACCCTAAGATTGAAACCTTGGCATTCTGGGCCAAACAAAAGAGTACACAAAAACCAAGGTTACTAGATGTAGTGCAAGAAATGAAAGGGACAACTATGGTGAAAACATTAAAGGATACATCTCCTCTAGAAGTTGCAACCATGACAATGCATTCAACTATGTTCACTTGAGTTGCAGTTAAGGAGATGGAAGCTATATTGGGAGAGTACGAAAATGAACAAAAGTTTTTAAATGATGAAGTCAATAAATTGTTCATGGAAAATGTGAAGTTGAAGGAACAATTGAAATGAGCAGGCCCCTCACAGAACAAGGAAATAGTGTTATACTAGCCTCCTCCTACTCCACTAGTTGATATAGCAAGTGCTTCTACTGAACAAGTGAGCATTCTTAGACAAGAGATTGAAGAGTTAAAGAAAGCCAACAATGAGGATAATGAAGGAGTAAAAAAGTAAATTTGCAATGTTTTAGAGAAGGTCCTCGAGCATAGGCTAAACTTAATTGTGGATAAGTTGGAAAGTGTGTATGATTGCTACATCTCACTAACATAGGCAATTGATCAGATGAAAGCACATGTACCCATATTGGACCCCCTTTTTAAGAACTGGCAACCCATACACCACACATTGGTAACCTTGTGCAGAAGCTTACAGAGGAGTATTGAGGCTCCTGCAACATTAAAACCTACAAAGCAGATGGCCAAAATAGTTATAGATGAATTCCAATATATGCAAGGAGAGGACCAAAAGATCAAAACAAGAAAAGATTCATTTCATACTCTGAAGCAGTGGTTTGTGCCAAAAATATTGAAAGATGATGACCACTTGAAGCATCTCAATGAATGGAAGAGTGAATTTGGCTAGATTGTTCCACAGTCCATCACTCACATACAAAACGATGGTGAGTTGAGTCTTGACAGCTTCGAATTAATCATGAATGGAGTAATAGCGTTGGATGTTGGATATTCTAAGTTTATCATGGATGGTAGGGAATTACTAGACAACCGATGGAAGATTCACCTTGCAAATATATTGAAAATTCAAGAATACAAATGGCCACATGATTATATAGTGTACGAGTGGGAGCAAAAGTATTTCGGTCCTCCCGAACAGTAGGCCATGGGGCTATCACAGTGGAAGAATCGCACATTCAGATACAATAATATGGAGAAAGGACCTTGAACAAATCATCAATGATTACGAGTGCCTTATGGATATTAACAGACTATGGTGTCATGAGTGTTGCAGACATCATTAGTTAGCTACTTTCTTTGTTCTATGTTTTAAGAAAAACTAATGTTTAGTTTAGTTTATATGAAGAGGCATGAATTTTGAAAAGATGCCATATTTTGTAACAGCCTGATGCTTGTTGCTTCTCTTATAAAAGAGAAACAAGACCAAATTTTGATATCATCATCATGGGAATTTATAGAAACATATATGAGGAGACTTATATTATAACATCTATTTGAAGCAATCAATGGACAAGAAGATTTAATCTCGTGCTCGAATTCTAGTCTCAATTATTTGTTGATAATACTGTGTATGATTGGATTTTTTTTATGTATTTTAGGTTGGAATATAGGGGTATATTATGAATTGGTATCATTTATTTGTTCATAATACTGAGTATGATATTATAAGTTTTGGTCTTGAATTAGGATATTGTATTTTTTATGTATTTTAGGTGGGAATATAGGGGTATATTATGAATGCAATATTTTTGATATCATTTTATTGAAAACATTAAACAATTTTCTAATTTTGTAGTTTCTTAGTTTTAGTTTTCAATGTCAGTCAGACCTAAGAGATCATTTCTTTGTTTGTAATGAGGAGGCTTAATGTTAAGATATCTATATGTATTATTAAATCATAGATGTTCATTATTGTTTCCTTCACACAAGCATATTCAATGCATATGGAGGCTAGAAGTTGTATTACAAACTAAAGCTATCATCTAGGACATACAAGAAAAGTCTAGCATCTAGAAAACATATAGGACATACAAGAAATTATATTCTAAATAAACAAAATTAATTTCAACCAAAGTAAGAAAACTAAGAAGAATGAATTACATTCAATAATAAATTATACCATACATATAACCAAAGTTTAGGTGACAAGATAGTTAAGGTGACAAAACATCATCATAATCATCTGCATTGTTGATTACATTGCATTGCACATCTTTCAAACTCAAACCATTACTTCACATTGCATAACTAATAACTAGATGTTGATAGATGAAAAAATTTCAATTACAATATAGTTTTTACAAAGTCAACCTAAGTAGTTATGCAATTACTTCACATTGCATAGCTAATAACTAGGAGCAACTACCAATTGCATTTGCTATATCATGGCCATCTTCAAAGAAATCACAAAGATGATCATTTAGATTATCTCCTCCACTTGAAAGTATTGCACTAGAGGCACCTCCTGAAGACAACTTGAATAATATTTGTTCCTTCCATGTAATAGAAGACATGGTGCTATAAATTGTCCAAAGATCCCATCATAGAGTTGCCATTGAGCACGTCTCAAAGATCTTGAAGGTTACTTGGAAAACCTTTGATGGTTTAATCTAGAAGAATTTATGAGTTGCATCATGCGAAAAGGTTAAACTATGGGAAATCATGACTCCTCATAAGAAAAGGTTAAAACCTAGAGGTAGACACAAAAGCCCTCGTAAGATTGAACTAAAATGTTAAACTATGGGAAATTGGGCCATTTTAAGGAGTGCAAATATTAAAAGAAGAATAGAGATGATGACTCCTCTACTAAAAAATCCTCTAATGATGATGTTATTGATGATGTTTTCTCTATAAGTGCTAAGATTGCTAGTGATGAATCATGGATGATTGATTCAAGTGCCTAATATCATGACTCCTCACAAGGAGTGGTTCTTGCATTACAAAGCATATAGTGGTGGTGAGATGTTTCTTTGCAACAATAGTTCTCACAAGATTGTTAGCAAAGAGTGGTGACTAAAGTGAAAAACATGAGAAGACAACTCCCACAAAACAGTCCAACTCATAAATATCGAGGCCATCTTCAAAGAAATCACAAAGATGATCATTTATATTACCTCCTCCACCTGAAAGTATTGCATTAGAGGCACCTTTTGAAGACAACTTGAATAATATTTGTTCCTTCCATGTAATAGAAGACATGGTGCTATAAATTGTCCTAATATCCCATCATAGAGTTGCCATTGAGCACATCTCAAAGATCTTGAAGGTTACTTGGATAACCTTTGATGGTTTAATCTAGAAGAATTTATGAGTTGCAATAGTTCACTGTCTTGTCTATGCTACCACATTTTTCATACATATTGCCTACCAAAGTGTTTCATCAAATAGTTCACTGCCTTGTTGCTATGGCCAAAAGCCTAAAACAAGTGAAATTGAACAAGCTATGGGTGCTTGGAAAAAATCTATCAAAGCATAATAGTAAGCAATAGCATAGACAAGGCAATAGACTGGTTGAAAAAATGCCTCAAAGACATGTGGTCCCATGGTGATGGAATGCCATGGTAATCCATAACAATTTGCTTGTCATGGCATTCGTCATGGCATTCCATCACCATGAGACCACATTTCTTTGAGGCATTTTTTCCAAAGTCCATTGCCTTGTCTATGCTACCACATTTTTCATACATGTCTACCAAATCATTTTATCAAACAATTCATTGGCTTGCTACTATGGCTAAAAGCCTAAAACAGGTGATTTCAAACAAACTATGGATGCATGGAAAAAATATATCAAAGCATAATAGTAAGCAACAAGCTACGGTCTCATGGATTTTTTTTTGGCATGAAAATCAACATGATTTTATTTGCAGGTTTTAAACACGTTTTTTTGGCAATTTTGCTGTTTCAAATGGGGAAAAATCTCTATGGGCGGTTTTGTGCATTTTTTAATTGTAGGATTTTCACAGTTAGTGAAAAAGGTAGTGTTCATGAAGGAATGGAAAAGATGTGTAGAGCCTTTGAAATATACCCGTACTGTGCAATGGCATTGAATCATTTAGCAAAACATTTTTTCTTCACAGGGCAACATTTTCTTGTGGTACAACTGATCGAGACAACTCTTGTTTCAACTGACCACCCTCTCATGAAATCTCATTCATATTATAATCTTGCACGATCTTATCATAGTAAAGGCGATTATGACACCACTGGCTGCTACTACATGGCATCAATCAAGGAAAAAGCCAAATGCCACAAGATTTTGTGCACAAGTTCAATTGAAACTGGGAGATCTTAAGAGTTCTCTCTCAAATTTTGAAAAGGTTCTGGAGGTCCACCCTGAGAACTACGAGAGCTTAAAAGTTGTAGGCCATATATATGCACAACAAGGGAACACAAAGAAGGCTTTAAATTTTTTAAGAAAGGCAACTCATATAGATCCACATGCATTTATCAAGATGGGCGAGTTATTAATATCGATAGACCCCAGTGCAGCCTTAGATTCTCTTAAGACAACAAAGTCTCTTCTGAAGAAGAGCAAAGAAGAAATACCCATTGAATTATTAAACAAAATTGGGGTTCTTCATTTTGAGTGTGATGAACTAGAGTTGGCTGAACAAACTTTTATGGAGGCATTAGGAAATGGCATTTGGGTTGAATTCATAAATAAAAGCCCCACTGCCAATTCAATAGTTTTTCTGTGTGCTTTAAGGATATGTAATTCTTCCATCGAATAGAAGAAGGTGGTGTTTCACTTGAGTTACCATGGGATAAAGTCACAACACTATTTAATCTTGCTAGCTTGTTCGAACATCTATATGATACTGAAAAAACAAATCTTTTATACAAGCTAAAATTGTTCAAGTTTCATGATTATGTGGATGCATATCTACGTCTTGCAGCCATGGCTCGGGCTCAGAATGAGATCCAACTAAGCCTAGAATTGATTGGGGATGCACTTAAGGTGGATAAAAACTCATCAAATGCTTTATGTATGCTTGGCAACATGGAACTGAAAACAAATGTTTGGCTTAAAGCAAAAGAAACAATTAAAGTAGCACGCCAACTTGTCTTGGATGATGAAGTAAGACAAAAAGCTAATGAACGAAGGATTTAGATGGAAAGGAGAAAGCAAGAGGAAGAACTTCGACAAGTGATGCAACAGGAGGAGCAATTTGAACATGTGAAGGAATTATGGAAGAGTAAGCGTAAGGATAGGGATGATGACGATGATGAGGCTGGCCAGTCTGAGAAGAAACATAAGGAAAAGAAGAAAAAGAAGAAGGATAATGACCACAAGGCTTATGATTCTTATATGGAGGAATCTGATGTTTCCATGGAAGATGAGGCAAATAATATGAGTGATAAGGCACAAGATGATGCAAAAAATTCCCAAGATCTTCTTACAACTGTAGGTCTAGAAGACTTTGATGATGATAAGACAAATTCTCCAGTTTCAAAAAAAATCGTGAAGGAGACATGCATACTCTGATTCTAAAGATGATGAACCATTGCAGAAATAGAGTCCAAGAGAAGATGATCCATATGATGATGATGTCTAGGGTTCCTAAGCTTTAACATTTACCTAGCTACTATTTTCCAAAAGAATAATCCCCAACGCCCATGAGAAATGAATGATGAGCATTTCTGTAAATTTGGTAAATAACCAGATAATAATATTAACAGAAGAGCCTTGCTCCTATAGAATTTACAAACCCCAAAAATTAGGGAGTAGCAGTAGTTACAAACAATTAACTAAACTATTAACTATACACTACTAATAGTTACAAACAAATAACTAAGAGTTACAAAGGACAAACAATTAACTAAATGTTTACTATACACTACGAATAGTTACAAACAAATAACTAAGAGTTATAAAAGATAGTGACCATTAATAGGTAATATATTATGTTAATACCCTCCCTTAATGGTCGATCTACCAACTACACCAAGAAGCCCCCTAAATTTGACAAACATATCCGGGCTCAAAGACTTGATGAGAATATCCATAATCTGATCCTCTGTCAGAACATATTGCAATGCTATGGATTAATCTTCGACAAGCTGGCGGATGAAGTGACAATGAAGATCAACATGCTTTGTTCATTCATGGAAGACTGGGGAAGGTCTTGCTTGAGACATTTGCATGTCTGAGAGCATCCTTCGAAGCCAAACTGCCTCACAAGCTTCTTTAACAACTCCTTGATATTCTGCTTCGGTCGAGGAGAGAGCCACTGCTTGCTACTTCTTGTTGGTCCATGTAACTACACTTGTTCCCAAACTGAATACATACCCAGAAGTAGACTTTTTGTCATCAATAAAACCTGCCCAATCTGAGTTTGTATAACCAATCAACTTTGGATCTTTGCACCTCCCATATAAAATGCCAAGGACAAAAGTTCCTTTCACATATCTTAGCACACGCTTCGCTGCAACCCAATGTTCAACTTTAAGGGATGACATGAAGTGAGAGATGTAGCTCACTACAAAGTTAGGGTTAGGTCTAGTGGTAGCGAGATAGATGAATTTTCCCACAAGTTGCCTAAATTCTGATTCATTTTGCATAGGTGAATCCAACTGAGCTGATAACTTTAGCCCTCTCTCCATAGGTGTAGATGTTGGTTTGCAATCTGTCATCCAGAACTTGTCCAACAAGCTCTTGGCATACTTCGACTGTGAAATGAAGGTACTCCCAGTAGACTGCCAAACCTCTATATCGAGGCAATAATGGAGGAGTCCCAAATCTGTCATGTCAAATGATTGACTGAGATTTTGTTTGATCTCCTCAATTAGATGATCTGAACCACTAGTAATGATTAAGTCATCAACATAGACAACTAGGAACAAGATATCATTACCAGTCCGATTGACATGCAAATTAGAGTCAGAAGGACTTCGCTGAAGGCCATGATCAATAAGGTACTAATCAATCTTCATGTACCAAGCCCATGAAGCCTGCTTAAGGCCCTAGATTGCTTTCACTAGTTTGTATACATGGTGTTCTTTACCAACAACCTTGAAACTAGGAGGTTGTGTCATGTAAACTTCTTCCTGCAAATTACGATTGAGGAAGGCACTCTTTACATCCATTTAATGGAATTTCCATCCAAACTAAGTTGCTATTGAGAGGAAAAGCCAAATGGTACTCATCTTGGCTGTAGGAGCAAAAGTATTCTCATAGTCAACACCCTCTTGCTGTGAAAACCCTTTGGCTACCAACCTAGCCTTGTATTTATCAAGGGTTCCATCAACCTTATACTTAACCTTATAAACCCATTTGCAGCCAATGGTTTTCTTCCCATGCGAAAGATCTAAAAGCTCCCAAGTGTGATTCTACATGAGACTATGATGTTCAATTGTCATAGCCTGTTCCCACTCAGGTGTGCCTTTAGCCTCTATATATGTTTGAGGCTCTGAAATTCTATGAAGGTTGGCCATAAGAGAAAAATTCATTGTATTATGTTGTTTGCTCTTATTCTGAGCAGATCTACCCTCTAGTAACTCATCATCGTGAAGAGCACCAATCGTCAAAGCCCACCATTTAGGCCGAAGAGTAGATGAACCAATATCGAAATCAAGAGGAACAACCTCTATTGGATCAACTGGAACTGACATATCTAGAAGAACATCCAAATCTTGTTGAATAGGGGCTGGTGGTGGAAGCGGCTGCTGAGGTGCCTGCACCTCTATGGAATCCCTCCCATAAAGTCGACCAAGTGGAAGATAAATGCCCAAATCAGAATCTTTTTGAGGCTGAACCTCAAAAAAACAAGAGAAGACTGATATAAGAGCCCATAATTCTCATCAACCACAACATCACGATTGAAGATTAGAAGATCAATGTCTGCATCAATCAATATGTATGTCTTATGGTTCTCACTATAACCTGTAAGGATGAGTTTCTAGCTCTTGGAATCCAACTTACTGCGTTGAGCATTAGGAATCCAAACATGAGCAGTGGATCCAAAAACCTTCAGGTGACCAATGTTCGGCTTACGTCCAAACTAGGATTCTTCAAGAGTCATCTTCTTCACATCATGAGTAAGAGATCTGTTAAGAAGATAAACAACAGTATACACTGCTTTAGCCCAGAACTTCTTAGGAACATGTCTATGCTCCAACATAGAATGTGCCATTTTAGTAATGGTGTGATTGCGACGCTCGACTACACCATTCTGCTGAGGGGTGGTGAATTGGCGCTTTATGCCATGTGCAACACAAAATGTGGATAAATCTTTGGAACAAAATTCCCCCAATTATTAGACCTAAGAGTAATAATAGAAGAACCATACTCTTTTTCCCCCAAGGCTTGAAACTGCTGAAATATGCTAAACACCTCTGATTTCAGCTTCAAAAAATATACCCACATCTTTTTATTGAAATCATCAACAAAAAGAAAAAAATACCTGGATCCAATAACTAAAGGCATGTGCATTGGACAACATATATTAGCGTGGACCAACTGTAAAAATGTTGAAGCCCGCCATGAGTCACCATTGGAGAAAGGAGTCTGATGTTGCTTTCCATCCTAACAAGCCTCACAAACTCCATGAGTTTGAGTCTGAATCATAGGTAGACCACCAATGAGATCATTTCGTGATAACTGAGAGAGATAGTGCATGTTTAGGTTCCCATAACGTTGACGCCAGAGACTACTGATAGAAGTGTTCCTGGCTGCCATAGCGTGTTCTTGAGAATCACTAGAATCAACAAGTCTATAAAGACCATGATCTGCAAGTCCCTCAATGACTCTAGTTTGTGTTTGTCTATCAACAATACTGCATGTATGCATACACAATAGAATGTCCAACTGAGGAGAGTGTGTGATAATCTGACTTCCAGAAAGTAAGTTCAACTCCATGGCAGGTACAAAGTATACATCAAGAAATATCAAACCTCTCCCACTAGACTGAATCTAAACTTTTCCCTTACTGACAACAGTATACTCTTCTCCTCCTCCAAAGATAACTGAATCTATGAAAGGCGTGTACCGAGTGAACCAATCTCGATGATCCGTGAAATGGCGTGAAGCACCAGAGTCAATGTACCAAGCATAAGTGTTTACATGATCTGTTGGATTCTTTTCCATGAATGCGAATAAGGCAGACTCCTTCTCAGTGTGCACCACATGTGCTTTTGGTCTAGACTCTCCTTTCTTGCCTTGTTCAGAGGCCAAGCGTTTCCACCAATCCTTCTTCATGTGGCCAAACTTGTGACAATAATTGCATTGAATATTCTTTGACTTCAAAGAATCTAAAGATTGCCCCTGATTGTGTTGCTAAAAGAACAAAGGCTTGCCTTTATTCTTCTGAAATGTCTTTGCAAGGAATGCCTACATTGAAGAGGATGAAGTGGCACTAGTTCCAAGTTGTTGTTTCCAACGATCCTATTGTAGAAGTTTGTTGCAGAGACCTGGAAACATCAAGTCAACAATAGACACTATAATGTTGAGTGTCTCAATAAAGTGTTCATACAGATGTGGTAAACTCTTTAGAGTGATCACCACCATATCTTCTTCCTCCAAATTTCGACCAATAGCCTTGAGTTGATCTTGAATGTCCTTGATCTTGGTCAAGTGTGCTTGTAGAGGTGTATTCTCATCCATGACGATGGAAAATAACATGTTCTTCAGAAAGAATGCATGACTTTTGTCGGAAGTCTCATGAAGATCTTTCAAAAGATCCCAAATCTCCTTTGCTGATTTACTTGAAGGAACCTAAGGTAACTAGTCATCAGTGACTGATAACTTTATGAGCATAACGACTTCCCGATTCTACTAATTAAACATCTCCCGATCCTTATCAATGGTGAGAGGTCGTGCCCAAAGCAATCTGGTCAAGACATCAATACTTAAATATTGTCATCATAAACTGCTTCCATGTGTTGTAGTTGCGACCGTTGAACTTCTAACTGTTGTCGAACATGATATTGGTCAAAGAGGCCATGCTTCACACTTTTCAAGGCACAAAAAATGAAGATGACACAAATAGATAAATGGCAAAAAATTCGAGACAACACACCCTGAACCCAAGAAGAAATCCCAACATGAATTTTGAGGCACAAAGAAGAATTTTTGCAAATTGAAAACACGAATGCTTAGGTACAAAAAAATACCTGAAAGGTTGAATTTGTAGAAGAAACCTTAGCAGCTAGTGGACGAAATACGAATTTCCAGATCATTGGAAAATATATAAAAATAGCTAAAAATAGCTAGAAATTGAACTAGAAACCCTAGCTCGCTGGTGGATGAAAACACAAATTTCCAGATCCTTGGAAAATATCAGAAGATCGTTGAAACCCTAGGTCGCAACATAGAATTCAATTTTTTTTTGCAGATATATTCGAAAATAACAATTTTTTTTAATAAAAATTCCCAAAAAATGTGCTTAGAACACAGTGGTTGAGCTGAAACACAAAGATTTGTGGCCAGAGAACCTTCAACGTCGCATCACCCAGAAGGTGCAAACAAAAACGCGTCGAGCAAAAGGCACATGACCAAAGGCAACCAAAAATCGTGATCAAAGAAAAAAAGTCACACCCATAAATTTCTTCAAAAAACGTGTCACAAATGGAAGTCGTGCGGGTTGAGATCTAGAAGATGTGGTCTTAGGGAGTTTCAAAATCGTGTCTAAACACGGAGAAGCAAGTCGCGCCCATAGGGAAGAAAAAACGCGAGCATACACATAAAAAGCGCCCAAAATGTAGAAGATCACGCCGAAACAAAATGTGAAGAAAACTTGACCTCAGAGTGCACCCATAAAAGGTTTTAATCGCATGTAGAAGAAACATGCACTGAAACTTAGAAGAAAACGTGAAAAAAATAGGAACCCCCAAAAAAAATCGAATTGTAGCTTTAATATAAAAACCCACGAAAATATTTTCTTCAAAAATCCATCTGAAAAATAATGGCACCCAAAATAAATTCGCTTTGATACCATGTAAATTTGGTAAATAATTAGATAATAATATTAATAGAAGAGCCTTGCTCTTATAAAATTTACAAACCCTAAAAATTAGGGAGTAGCAATACTTACAAACAGTTAACTAAATTGTTAACTATACACTACGAATAGTTACAAACAAATAACTACGAGTTACAAAGGATAGTGGCCATTAATAGGTAATATATTATTTTAATAATTTGAGTTTCAACTTGGTTTCATTTCGAAAATATGACATTACATTGTACAAGATTTGTTTAACAATAGAATAATTTAATCCACCTATTTGGGACTGTAAAATAAAAATAGATGAATTAATCTATTTTCAATTATAGGTTCTTTTAATCTAGAATCTGATAGAAAGATAAAGCATAATACATTGAAGGACACAAAAAATGTTCTAAAAATAAACTAAAATAGGTTACCCATAAAAAACAAGAAAGACGAAAAAATGAAAAGATAACATACATATGATTCATTTAAGGTTTTTGATAAGATCTCATTTAACTATGTCAAATGGATTTGGAAGGGACAAAGCATATTTGATTGCCTAAAATTTTGAGGTAGCTTATCCATCGTCATTGTATGCATCATCTTCTCTTTGAATTTGTTTCTACAATGCACCAAGCCTAGAATTTATTGGGGATGCACTTAAGGTCGATAAAAACTCATCAAATGCTTTATGTATCCTTGGCAACATGGAACTTAAAACAAATGTCTAACTTAACGAAAAAGAAACAGTTAAAGTAGCAAGCCAACTTGTCTTGGCTAATGAAGGAAAACAAAAAGCTGATGAAGAACGAAGGATTCAGATGGAAAGGAGAAAGCAAGAGGAAGAACTTCAGCGGGTGATGCAACAAGAGGAGCAATTTGAACGTGTGAAGGAATTATGGAAGAGAGTGTAAGGATAGGGATGATGATGAGGCTGGTCAGTCTGAGAAGAAACAAAAGAAGGAAAAGAAGAAGGATAAGGACCACAAGGCTTATGATTCTTATATGGAGGAACTTGATGTTGCCATGGAAGATGAGGCAAATTATATGAGTGATAAGGCACAAGATGATGCAAAAAATGCCCAAGATTTTCTTGCAGCTGCAGGTCTAGAAGAATCTGATGATGGCAAGACAAATTCTCCAGTTTCAACAAAAGCACGAAGGAGACATGCATACTCTGATTGTGAAGATGATGAACCATTGCAGAAACAAAGTCTGAGAGAAGATGATCCATACGATGATGATGTCTAGGATTTATGAGCTTTAACCAAACCTCTCTTATTTTCCACAAGACAAATCCCCAAAGCCCATGGGAAATGAATGATGAGCATTGTAGTTTCAATTTGGTTTCATTTCGAAAAGGAGTCATTACATTCAACAAGATTTGTTTAACATCATAATAATTTAATCCACCTATTTGGGATTGTAAAATAAAAATAGATGAATTAATTTTTATTCAGTTGCAGGTTCTTTTAATCTAGAATCTGATAGAAAGATATAGCATAATACATTGAAGGACACAAAAAATGTTCTAAAATAAAGACTAAAATAGGTTGCCCTTGAAAAACAAGAAAGAAGAAAAATGAAAACATGGCATATAGTTGATTCATTTGAGGTTTTTGATAAGATCTCATTTAACTATATCAAATGGATTTGGAAGGGACAAAGCATATTTGATTGACTAAAATTTTGAGGTAGCTTATCCATCGTCATTGTATGCATCATCTTCTCTTGGAATCTGTTGAAACTCAAATGCTCATCATTCATTTCCCATGGGCGTTGGGGATTTTTCTCTTGGAAAATAGGAGCTAGGTTTGGTTAAATCTCAGGAAGCCTAGACATCATCATCATATGGATCATCTTCTCTTGGACTCTGTTTCTACAATGGTTCATCATCTTTAGAATTAGAGTATGCATGTCTCCTTCGTGATTTTATTGAAACTGGAGAGTTTGTCTCGCCATCATCAAAATCTTCTAGACTTGCAACTGCAAGAAGTTCTTGGGCATTTTCTGCATCATCTTGTGCCTTATCACTCATATAATTTACCTCATCTTCCATGGAAACATAAGGCTCCTCCATATAAGAATCATAAGCCTTGTGGTCCTTATTCTTCTTCTTTTCCTTCTTTTGTTTCTTCTCAAATTGACCAGCCTCATTATTGTCATCATCCTTGTCCTTACGCTTACTCTTCCATAATTTCTTCACACATTCAAATTGCTCCTCTGGTTGCATCACTCGTCGAAGTTCTTCCTCTTTCTTTCTCCTTTCCATCTAAATCCTTTGTTCTTCATTAGATTTTCATTTTGCTTCATTAGCCAAGACAAGTTGGCGTGCTACTTTAATTGTTTCTTTTGCTTTAAGCCAGCCATATGTTTTCAGTTCCATGTTGCCAAGCATACATAAAGCATTTGATGAGTTTTTATCCACCTTCAGTGCATCCCCAATCAATTCTAGGCTTGGTGCATTGTACAAACAAATTCCAAGAGAAGATGATGCATACAATGACAATGGATAAGCTACCTCAAAATCTTAGTCAATCAAATATGCTTTGTCCCTTCCAAATCCATTTAACATAGTTAAATGAGATCTTATCAAAAACCTAAAATGAATCATCTCTATGTTATGTTTTCAATTTTCCTCTTTCTTGGTTTTTATGGGCAACCTATTTTAGTCTTTATTTTAGAACATTTTCTATGTCCTTCAATCTATTATGCTTTATCTTTCTATCGGATTTTAGATTAAAAGAACCTATAATTGAAAATAGATTAATTCATTTATTTTTATTTTACATTCCCAAATAGGTGGATTAAATTATTTTGTTGTTAAACAAATCTTGTACAATGTAATGTCCCCGTTTCGAAATGAAACCAAGTTAAAACTCAAATGCTCATCGTTCATTTCCCATGGGCCTGAGAATTTTTCTCTTGGAAAATAGGAGTATAATAATAACTCAAGATGATCTTAATGTCATAAAAGGGGCCACTTAAGTGTTGGCACAAAGACCAGGAAATGTTTATGCTGCAAATGGGGCAGCCATTATAAAGTGTTGGCAGAGAGACCGAGAAATGTTTATGTTGCAAATGGGGCAACCATTGTGCTAACTAAAAGGGTTCAATTTGATATTGCAAAGGAAATCTTTACACAGGTACAAGAAGTTGTAGGAAACATCTTTGTTTAGATGCCTGATGTGTGGGTAAATCTAGCACATGTTTACTTTGCACAAGGACAATTTGCGCTTGGAGTGAAAATGTATCAAAATTGTTTGAGGAAATTCTATTTTGGCACTGACACCCAAATTTTATTATATTTAGCTCGAACACATTATGAAGCAGAACAATGGAAAGATTGTAAAAGAACATTATTAAGAGCAGTAGATTGTAACTACTGTAAGTTTCTAATCAAAAAGCTATAGATTTTTTGTTTAATGTAATGCGTGTTTCGAATTACTTTGAATTCGTTGCAGAGGGCGTCACAAAATCTAACTTCATTGCAGACTTCACGTACTTTGCAACAAACCCTGAAGTCCTTGCCTGCCTTTTTAGAATTCTCCAGGTCCTCTCCAAACAATCTTTATCGCCCATGCAAGTGTTGTAACTCAAAACTCCTAGTGTAGTTCGCGTGCTCAACTATTGTAAGTCAAAACCATGCACCTCAGTGCCAGGCTAACCAGCTACAATAATGTGTTTGAGCTCTACAATGAACGAGGTCTCGAATGAGCATGAATAAACATAACCTCATGAATCGCGCCATATTGGCCAAAATGTTTTTAATTTTTTTTGTCTAATTTGTATTTGGTGACTAGCTATTTAGTCATTTTTATTTCAGTCACTAAATTTTTTTTTAGTTAATGACCACATTAGTCATTTATTTACTCATTTATAGTTGAATTGCAAAAAATTAGTATAATTTAGTCATTTTTAGTTGTTGTGACTAAAAGTTTTAGTCACCTAGTCATTTATTTGCCAAATTCTACTAGTGGACACAACCAAATTTCCACTTCAACTGTCTGCACCAAATCAAACCTTCTTGCAACTAAGCACTAGATTACCACCTTCATGCAAGGTCAAGCTATACAAAATGGTCTGCACCGTGATCTTCATATCACAACACAATGCTAACATCAATTACCACACTGTACTTGTATACTATACAACTTATAGTCATACCTAATGCTCATCTTGCTAATAAACATATCAATGACAAACTTCTTATTGTTCCAACAATTCCTCATATCATTTTATCTCCATATTTCTATGAAGACATACAACACTTCATTATAGATACATATTTTCAAAAGGAGGTGCCCTTCCTTAATAACATACCATTTGTTCAAGCTTAATTGTTGTCTTTTTTATGAGCTTATTAATCACTATCTTAGACTCTAGTAGTTGTCTTTAATCGCTACCCTTTCTAACATATAACTATTGCCTTTGTAATCGTCATCTTTGTATCTTTAATCATTGTCTTCATAACCTTAATTGCTTCTAATTATCTTCATCGTTGCCCATTATAATCAATTGGGCTCTACCTTTTAGATTATTTTAATCGCTCCTCTAAATTAAGTCGCTTATCTCACACATATTTTAAGCAATTTAAAGTTGTTTAAATACCTTAACCTAAGCGCTAAAACACCAATGTTAGTTACAATTGATCATCTATTGATTTGAGTTTATTTGTTATAATGAGTACCATAAGGAGGAATTCAACCAACATAGTAATTGATAGAAGGAAACACCAAAGTAGATAGAGAGGTTGGCTAGCATGAGTAGAATGAAGTTTGGTGATGCATTCTTGAATAATGTTTATTGGTCTTTGGCCTTCTTTCAAACCTCATCAAGGATTTCCTTCCATCGTGGACAAAATGCTCTTCATGCCTTTGATATCAATGACATTTAATCTAACAATCTCAAACAATGAATTTTTTCTTGACGTCAATAACAACATTTGCAACAGGAGTGTCATATATTTATGTGTGTTGGCATGTGCATGCACACACACAAATAGTTTTTTCATACATGCATACATGTGTGCATGCATATACAAGTACATATATGCACAAAGATACACATAAAAAGAGTTTGATGTGTCATATGTATGTGTGCAAGTGTGTGTTAACATGTTCATGCACACACACAAATAGTTTGATCATACATACATATGCATAGGTGTGTGCATGTATATACATATACGCACAAAGATATATCAAAGGAAAAGAAGTATTTCATTATTACCCTACCTTTAGTTGTTCACATTCAAAGTTGATAATGTGTTCCAAAGTTTCCCTCTCCTGTACATATATAGATAAATATGTGTGTGCACACATACATATATGTTGGAAAATGAGCAACATCTAAACCAAAGATGGACAAATCACCAAAAGGGCCCATCGCTCAATGATAGAGGACCCCCGTAGCAAATGGGAGGTCCTAGGCTCGACTCTTAGTTGGTCCACGAAAAGTTTAACACAATATTAAAGTCAAGTCAAGCTAGGATCCCCATGCATGTACAATTTGGCTTAAGGCGAGGTTGAAAAATGAACCACATTCAAACCATAGATGGGCCAATCACCAAAATGGTCAGTAGGCTGGTGGTAGAGCACTCCAAAAAATGGGAGATCCCAAGTTTGACTCCTAATTGGTTGATTAAAAAATTAACACTATAAATTTGTACACACTCAATAGATGTGTATGCATGTGTAATAATTCTTTTTGGATATTTATATTAATATTTTTCACTTCATATATGCAAATTTGTAATCAAGAATTCATGTAATTCTCAATAAAAGGAAAGATGTGAAACATATTGACATATAACTAGGAAAATTGATCATCTAATATACAAGAAAATGAAAAGGCCCAACAAAACATTAATAAAAACTGAAAATTTTCATTTCTTAAAAACTTAAAATATGTGTGTACACATGCATATATAAAAAAAATTAATGTGTCATACACGTGTGAGATAGAGAAAGACAAATCACGTATATGTGCATATATATGTATATACACATGATTTTTAAATATTTATATTATTACTTGATCCGTAATATATAACAAAATAAAAACACAAAAAACTAAATAAAAACTTAAAAAAACAAAAATTCATATACCAATTTACATAATAGAAAGATGAGTGGCAAGCAAGGTTCCTTGGAATTAAATATGCATTCATTATTCTATAAATTAATACACAAGAGAAAAGATAAATGACACGTACCTAAGGATAACATGGTGTGTCTATATATTTTTTACTTTAATGTTTTATGTAAAAACAAGGGCATTACACATCCAAGCATAAATTAAATTTTAGAAATTTATAGTGAGATAGCACTTTATTTAGTGGAGAAAATTAGCACTATTTTCCTATCAATTGATATTATGTTTCATTTTAAACATTGCTTAATTAAGTGATGATATGGACCCTAAATCTATATTGATTTGTAGTTACAAGAAATCTATTGAAACAAACTAACACATACATCAATAGTTCATTTGATAAAGTTATTTTTTAATTTTAATCTATATGTGTTAAGGCTCTTGAATAACAATTTGGTTTGTCAAATATGTTGTAGAGATTATGATAAGAATATTTTTTTAAGTGGAAATAACTAGATTATACAAATATTAACATCTATGTTTTTCTAAAGTGAATTACAACATCATGAGTATTCATACATATAAATTATAAGTCATATTTTGACTAAGTTATCATGACCCAAGGGATCTTGGTCATCAAAGTCTCCTAGCGGTTGAACTTGGTCCAACTACACCTCCAAAAAAATTGAACCTTGGTGTATAGTGTAATGTCCCCTTTTCCTAGGCAGTCATCAAGTGTTGTGGTTAGTCTATCACTTGGTCCGTGTAGACTAACAGGATGGTTAGGGGCACCCTCTAAGGGCATTTGTGGCTTGGCAATCAACCATTTGTGCTTAATTGGTGTTTCTCAGCTCAATTTTTTCCAGGGGTTTCCATAGTGTACCTTTCGGAGCTTGTCTTGGGCACTTTGTCCACACTTACTATTTTTAGTAAGTCATGGGATGGTCAATGACCTGGTCAATTGGTAGTATTTCTATGTTGAGGATGTTGGCAATTTCTAACCGTGGTTTAATCTTGGCAACTATCATGGTCTGGAGTTTAAAGTTTAAATAACGTTATTATTAAAGTTAAACTAAAATATTTAACTTTAAGCATTATTTATATCTTTAAAGTGAATTTATAATAAGGTGTTATAAGAATGTTTAAAATGCCAACTTAGGTGTGGGAAATTGGAGTATAAAAGCATCTTGTGAACTGTTTTTGCTAATTCATGTTTGGAGAAAATATTGATAAGGGTTTGGTGGTTGGACTGAAATGTCTTGGCTTCTTGAGGACGAAAACCCTCATGAGGAACTTCAATTGCAGGTCTAAAAGATCTCCCAAGGTTGAATGTTGATAGCTCCATTAAGGGGTTATGCATTGCACGTTAACGGTTTCAAAGAAGTTTCAATTCAGGGTTTGAAGGATAATATCAAGATCTTGCAATTATATAGTTCATAATTTTCAAAATAGTGATACATTTAGCTCTTGCATTCCAAAAACAACTTTCCAAAGGAACGATTGGGTTTCTGGGGTGATGGTTTGATATTCATTTGCAACAACTTTATATGATTATGCATCTGTAGTCATACTATTAATAATAGAGATCATTTAACCCATAAAGGAATTGTGAGATTGGAAGGAACCTTGCTTAGGTTGTTATCTTTAGTTTTGGGTGCAGGAGTAATGATATGCGGTTTAGTCTAGGAGCCGTGTGGGAGATTAAGAGCCCATTGTTGGAGTATAGGGTCACTGGTATGAATCCCTGTTCAGTCATATAGCAGAAAGAAGGGGTCAAGTTAGGTATTACAGAGGACGTGAGGACATTCAAAGTATATCTGCCCAGTTGTGGAGTGCATGGGTGTTGCTTGTTAGCAGAGGAGTCGTGGTGCATTAATTTGCCCATTCATAGATTTAGAAAGTTGCCAAAGTCTGAGTAGCAACTCAGTTCAAACCCAACTCAATCTAGAGTTGTGGCATTGATTTCCAAGAGTCCATTCAACGTATTTGCCCAAATATATTGGTTGCACATGGACGAACTGTAGCATCACTCCTAGGTTTGAAAATATTACGCTTTGAATATTGTAATGCTTCAACAATGTATTATTTTTCTGAGAAACAACAATGATAATTTAACACTTAAACAGTTGTAATCCTTCATGTATAGAATGAATGTATATCATACTTAATTGCTTATGTATGTGAGGTCTTCAAATTGTGATCTACTGACATGAGGGTTTTGGAGGATGGAAAGGGAGTATAAAAGCATCTTGTGAGCATTTTTTGCTCATTCATGTTTGGATAAAATATCGATAAGGGTTTGTTGGCTAGACTGAAAAGTCTTGGCTTCTTAAGGATGAAAACCCTCACGAGGAACTTCAACTACATGAATGAAAGATCTCCCAAGGTTGAATGTTGATAACTCCATTCAAGGGTTATGCATTGCACAATAACGATTTCAAGAAAAGCTTCAAATTTAGGGTTTGAAAGCTTTATTAGGAACTTCCAGTGATATTGATGATCATTTTAGAGTAAGGTATTTATAGGGGTTTCCAAAAAATTATCAAAGTAGTTTGCTTGCATGAAGTTGTGAGGAAAGAAATGGACGCTAGAGCTTCAATAGAGTTCTTGAAGCCATTACAAATATTTCTCAGAAGTTAATGTGAGTGCCAAGAATAGATTGTTGACTATTGTTTTCAACTCTGAACCTAGAAAGGCGTGAGGATCAGTGGATGATTGGGATGTGGGTATTAAGGTTTCTTGTTGGTCATACATGCTTGGTAGGGCATTGGGCTCTAGTTGCTAAATGATTAGGGTTTTGGAGGGGATTTTCTTGTTGGTTGGGGTCGCCCTAAACTAGAGATTACAGAGTTTTCTTTGCATTGGATTTGGAGGAGGTTTTCAAGAGTGGTGTCCCACTTTGGAGTTACCAACTTGTTGGTTGCAACTACAACACATGGTCAAAGTTCCTAAAATATTCTTGGTATGTTAGAAAAAGATATGTAATGCATTTTAAGAAACTAGGTTGCTCTTGGTTTTGGGAAAAATTATATATTTTGCTCATAACATAAATTTGGAAATTGCAGCCTCTTATATTTTTTAATGTTGCATTTTTATTGAGTTGATTATTGTTCCAAATCACTTTATTATGTGCACTATATTTGTCTCTCAAATTGTGCAAATACAACTCAATATGCATCTGAAAACAAAATACCAAGGCAAGATCAAGGTGGGACATTACGGTGGTATCAAAGCTAAAGTTCTTGCCAACCTATTGAAAGATTTAGTAAAATTCAAAGTTATGACAATGGATTTTAGCAAGGTTGAAGATCTGATCAAGAGGAGTTATGAACAAGAAGCTATCCAACACTTCAAAGAGTATCAAAGCATGCATGATGGGTTTGAAAAACAAGTTTCTTTTTTGCTCTTTCTTGAGTTTAGTTGTAACTATGAATGTTTATTCATGCATCGCTTTTTCCTTCGCAGTTTCTTTTCAAGTCACGGCTTCACCTTTTTCCTTATCACTGCAGCTTGCTGGGCGGTCGCCACGTGGCTTTCTATCGGAGCTTTCTGTTGGGCCGTATAGTTTTTCTTTTGCCGAGCTCCGTTTTCTTTGCACGTGGCCTTTGCTTGTTTCTTTCCGAGTCGAGTCCACATTGCAGTTTCTTTTGCTAGGAGGTTGAACACGTGGCTTCCTATCAGAGCTTTCTCTTTTGCCGACCTACCTTTCTTTACTGAGCTCCGTGTGTTCGCCGCATGGCCTTCACTCGTTTCTTTCTGAGTTGGACCCACACTCGTCTTCTTTTGTTGAGAGTTTCAACATGTGGCTTTCTGTCAGAGTTTTCTTTTGAGCCATCTCACCTTTCTTTTGTCGGGCTCCATCTGTTTGACGTGTGGCGCTCGTTCGTGCATCCGTTATCTTGGGTTCGACGCATGTGCTTCAGTTTCCATTCTGCTGCCGCGTGTTCTCTTCTGCTACTGCGTAGTCTAGGTTTCTCAAGGGACGTGCTTGCTGGCGCAATGCTGGATGATCTTTCTGTTGGTGCTGGCTCGAGGAGATCAGGATCGTTGATGGCTTCCTTTTAGCATCTTTCTCATGAGGGCTTTCAAGTAGTGGAATGGCTTATTTAAGCAGTTTTTTCCTCATTTTATAGGTTGTTGTTAGATAGATTAAAATTTCTCGAGCACTGGGAATTAGGCTTTGTAATATTTGCTATTGAACTTGAATTTGCAGACTGTGCTTATCAATTTGGCCTTTCTGTTTTCATGCTTTTAATATGATATTAAACTGTGCTTGTATTTTCTAGAGTATATGAACGTCTATCTCAAACTTTTGTAATCTTGATGCAACTTAATAAAATGCAGATCATGTTGCTACTCTTTTGTGTTGGTTTATGTTATATGAGTAATATTATGCAAAGAGTGTGATGTTCTTATGCTTGCAGTGTTGGGAAGCATCTATTTGATTAACAACAGTTACTATTCGAACCTTTGTCTCAACATTGTGCTTAGTTATTTCTCTTATGATTTGGCACATCACCTTAGTTTAGGTTTGATTATTACATGTTACTCTTCTCACCCTTTACCTTCCCCCCATAAAAATGAAGAGCCGGCTTCGATAAAACCCCGCAGGTCACTTAGTTACACGCACAAGTCCCCCAATAGCTAAGTTTCCCATAAGGCTGTTGCCTCTGCAAATTTTTGCATCAACAATTCATTTTTTGGCACGCCTGGTGGGACGCGAACTAACACGTTCGCCTGATATAGGAGTGTATGACCCATAGGCCCATCACTAGGTCTCAAACTGCAAGATTCCCTAGCCTGCTTGTACCACCGTTAGTTTCAATCCAAGCGAGAGGTCGACAAATCAATACTTCACCTCCCTCTTCTCCTTCGTCTCCTGCGTTGATGGTTGCTAGAAATTATGTAGCCTGGGATGCTAGTAGTCCTTTGGTAGCACCTGTGCCTCCTGCAGTGTGGGCTCCAATCCCGACTTCTGCTTTAAAGGCTATCCCTAAGTTCTCCGAGGATGATTCAAAAACTCCGACGGAGCACTTGCAGGATGTAGCTGATGTATGTCTGGTGCATGGCATTACTAATGAGAATGTGGCTTTGCGATTACTCACCACCTTTTTTAGAGGCAAGGCGTTGAACTGGTATCGTACACTTCCAGCTAATATAGTGGACACTTGGGATGATCTCGAAGATCCTTTCTACGAGCGCTTCTCAAATAGCGGCGACAAATCTTCGCTATATCACCAGTTGGCTAGTAGAAAGCGAGCTCCCCATGAAGCTTTGGCCAATTTCAATGCTCGGTTTCAGAGATTTCCTACTGGTAGTTGACCGCCTCCAGACCTGGCATTCATGTTTTATTTAAAGTCTATAAATGCTGATATTTCTATGATGTTACAAGCTCTCGACGGAAATACTCTACCTGATGCATATAGCCTTGCCATCACTACAGAGAACAATCTTATTGCTGCCAAAAAATTGGTGTCGAGACCTATCATGCCATTATTCGCAAAATCGACCACAATAGAATCAAAGGTAGCTTCAACCAGCGTTCCTACAATGCCTCCCCAGTCCATGTATGTGTACCCAGGAATGACGTCGAGTGTGGCTCTAGTGCCCAACCCCCTGACAACTGAAATGAACGAGATGAAGGAGCAGATGTGAACCATGACAAATGAATTAACTAGTATGAAGCGGCAATGGTATAGCTACCAGAAGCCTGCTTACCAAAACTACCAAGGTGAGAAGGATCCTTTCCAGTGAAACCAGTGGCAAGATAGATCGCGCAAATACCCAAGCTCAACAAAGCAATCAAGTCATTTCTGTGACTATGCCGATGCATACCGTCTATCCTAGTTCAAGCAAGGACCTAGTAGCAAGACAAAACAATCTTGCCGAGGAGACTAATTCATGGTGCTTCCCTTGCAATGATGCACATATGCCCCGAAATTGTCCAAGAGGGAATTTACAACAGAGAATAACAAAGCAACAAAGTCAAGGCATCGCCCCTAATCACGAAGGTCATACACAAGCCTCTCAACAAATGGACAATGCAGTTCTCACGCTCAAATGCAAGGAATGTCTATAGAGCAGGAGCTAGAAATAGGTTCGGACCAAGCACTCTTTTCTTGGATGGAAGGAGAGGAGTCGGCATTCCCGAATAATATTCCAGTAGCCCAAGTGTTGCAAGTACAATCAGATTACAATACTCATTCCAAGCAGAGGCTCACTGGAGAATTTACATCTTTGCTGAATGAAGGTTCACCTACTTCAACGCCCAGGCCGTCGACGAATCTGCCATCAGTTCCACAACAATCTGAGGCAGTCGTTTTGAATCCACCTCCTCTGAAAGCAAAAGCTCCCATGGTCACCCCGGCTGTTGCCAAACAACTAGATGGTCCGGTTGCAAAGCAGAAAGAGCAAGCTACAGTAACTCATCAATCAATAACACCATTCAATGTTGTGGAGCAACTAAAGAAATCCTTTGCTAACGTTTCTTTGTGGGAAAATCCTGGCCATCCCGGAGCAAAAGCTACTATTGCAGAAGGCATTATCGAGAGAAGAAGACATGAAGATGTTGGAACAACCCTCAGAAGATAAGGCATCCAAGCCAGACTTGGATAGAGTTTTAGCAAATCAACAAGAAGAAAAGAAAGTCGAAAAATAGAGTAAGCCTAAACCCAAGCCTTTCTTTCTAACACTTATCATTGGTAACAAGCTACTGTATAATTGTATGATTGAATCTGGTGCTAGCACCATCGTCATGCCTAAGGAAGTAGCTGGAGCTTTAGGTCTTGGGTACGAGCCTCTGAAAAAGGGAGTCATGCAACTCGACGAAAACAAGGTTGAAACCAAAAGAGTAATGAAAGGATTGCCTATGACATTGTTTGCTTGTCCTAGCATTACTGTGAATCAAGATATTGTGCTCATTGACGTCCCTCCTCTGTTTGGGATATGTCTATCTCGAGAATTCAATGCGAATGTTGGAGGTTATCTAGCATTGGACTGGTCACACCTGATCCTAAGAACAAAGCATGGAGCTAAGATGAATTTATTGTCGGAATCCTTGCATTCCGAACATGTGGTTGATGAAGCCATGATCAAGTTTTAGCTAGCGCATACCTCAATCACTTCCAAAGAGATGCACAACGTCGAACTCCTTGAGGAAGAAGAAGCAAGCAGCTCCCGGACAGAGGCAAAGGAGGCTCTTTTAAATGAATTCATAGATACAAACCCTGTTGGCAACTATCATGCAATTGGGCTAGGCACGTATGTCATATATGAAGAGGACCAGATAATACCCACAGTGACTAGAGAGTCCGGAGGTGAAGCGTCCTCAGAGTTATGGACCTTGCACTTTGACAGAGCAAGATGCAAAGTTGGAGTTGGCGCAAGAATATGTTTGATATCTCCATCTAAAGAAAAGACTATAAGAAGTTACCGCTTCCAGTTTGCGTTCTCAAACAATGAAGCAGAATACGAAGGCCTTGTCCATGGTTTGGATCTAGCGGAGAGAATAGGTGCAAAGCAACTAAGGGTGTTCGAAGATTCAGAATTGGTGGTTAACAAAATCTGAGGGCTATCTGCTGCAAAGAATGTCCGTATGCGATCATACTTACATAGGATCTGGGACCTGATTGAAGTCTTTGAAGCATTCAACATCCAAGCCGTACCTAGAGAGAAAAACTCTAAAGGAGACTGAATGGCAACTATCAGATCTCAGTTTGAGCCAGCTTCTAAGTTGATTAACAACATAAATTCAGTGCGAGTGATCGTGCGGCTTACAGTCCCGAATAATTATCAAGACTGGCAAGTTTTTGATAGTGATGCTCATATCGTGTCATTTCTCCAGCTGTCCGAAGAATTTTCCAACCAATTACAGCCGAAGATCGCTGAGGCCTATGGAGATTGAGTAATCCAATTAAAATCAAACAAGCTTCCCAGGGGTCTAGTCACTCTCGAGAGTATTTTTCATTCTGATGATGCAATGAAAGATAAGAGAAAGCTTGTAGCTGATAAAGGTTACTATGCTGATTTGCACATCGGAGTAGATAAAAAGCTTAAGGTCGAAAAAGGAGTCTCGCAGAAGAATAAAGAAAGATTGAAACAATTTTGCGAGGAATATCCGAGTGTGGTAGCACAATCATATAATGATCTTAAGGGATATAATCCCAAGATTATCCAACACACCATTGAGCTACTAGAAGGAGCAAAACCAGTGCGTCAAAGGTAGAGGCCAGTCAATCAAAAGATCGAGTCACTCATGTCACAAGAATTAAATAAGTTGATTGCATCTCGGATAGTGTTCCCGATCAAACACAACACTTGGGTTTCTAACCTGGTGCCGATCCAAAAGAAGAACGGCGATATACGGTTGTTTGTGGACTTTTGAGACCTAAATAGAGCGTCCCTGAAAGACCATTACCCCCTACCTTCCATGGAGGTAATTCTGCAAACAGTTGCTGGTTCCAAAATGTTTTCAATGATGGATGATTTCTTCGGCTATAATAAGATTCGTGTGAAAGAGGAGGATCAACACAAAACAACGTTTATTACCAAGTGGGGGACATATGCCTATGCTAAAATTCCCTTCGTACTTTCAAATGTCGGACCCACTTTCCATCGAGCTATGGATATTCCCTTCAAGGACTTGATACATAAGATTATTCTTATTTATCTAGATGACCTGATGGTGTTTTCAAAATCTGCCGAGGATCATTTTGATCATCTCGAGCTTGTCTTCCAGAAATGCCAAGAGTTCGGGATTACTTTGAACCCAAGAAATGTGTGTTTGGAGTCCCACAGGGGAAGCTATTGGGTTATGTCGTCTCGAAGGAAGGTATTGCTATTGATCCAAAAAGGGTTAAAGCAATCAGGGAACTCCCTTTGCCTATCAACAAAAAAGGAGTTCAATCTTTTTTGGGCAAGGTTAATTTCATCAGCCGATTCATAGCAAACTTTGCAGGGATCGTAAGGCCCATCACCCTGATGCTGAAAAAAGACCAGATTTTCAAATGGACAAAGAAAGCTAGAAAAGCTTTCGAACACATAAAAGAGGTCATCTCTTCTGCTCTAGTGTTGATCAATCTGAATATGTCAAAAGACTTCATGGCGTACGTCTTTAGTGGTGGCAACAGTATCGCTACTGTCCTAATGCAGAAGGACAATGAAAATAAAAGAGAATCACCTATTGCCTTCTATTCGCGCACCTTGAAACAATGAGGTGAAATACAACTTTGTGGAGAAGTAAGCTTTTGCTATCGTAAAGGGGCTGAAGAAATTCCGACACTTTATATCATGCAACAAGGTGATTGTTTGTGTGCCACACCCTAGTGTGCGAGAGTATATCATGGAAGGTGAAATCACTGAAAAAAGGGCTAACTGAATAACCAAAATTCTTGAGTATGACATCGAGATCAAGCCAGTTAGGACTGTGAAAGGGAAGGAGTTGTGTGAGTATTTGGCGGAGAACAATGAAGCAATTACTAAGTCTGAAGTCTCGAAACCTGTGCTGCTAAATGAAGAAAGCTCTACAGACGATTGGCTAGACAACTGAATTAATTTTATGCAAACATGAAGGTATCCGCTTGACCTTGCCTCATTTAAGAGGCGTTTTTATCGATTGCAGAAATAATGGCTATAAACTCTTGGAGGGAGTTCTTTTCAAAAGAAATTTCAATGGTGTCCTATTAAGATGTGTAATTGAAGAACAATCAAAAAAGATATTGGAGCAGTACCATAGTGGCCTAGCCAGAGGTCATTTTTCAGCAAAAACTACTGCGATCAAGATCATATGTGCTAGTTATTTTTGGCCAACGTTATTCAATGATTCATATTCATTGCTGAGGTCTTGTAGTGAGTGTCAATTTTTTGTCGGAAAAAGGAAAAATGCTACTATGGCACTGAAACCAATTGTGGTGGAAGAGCCATTTTCTCAATGGGGTCTTGACTTCATTGGCATGATCAATCCGTTTTCATCAGCCGGACACAGGTGGATCCTAATGACAACTGACTACTTCACCAGATGGACTGAGGCTATACCATTGAAGAATGCAACATAGGTAGAAATTGCAAACTTCCTAGAGGAACTAGTAGCCAGGTTCGGCCCGCCAAAGACAATTATATATGATAATGCTAAAGCTTTTCTTGGCTCCAAGATGAGCCAATTTGCACTAAATTATGGAGTCATCCTCAAGACATCTTCTAGTTACTACCCACAGGGGAATGGCCTCGATGAATCCACAAACAAGAACCTCATCAGGTTGATCAAAAGAATAGGTTCAAAACATCAAAGAGAGTGGCACAAGCACCTCCAAACAACATTATGGGAAGATCGTATCACCCCTTAGCAATTATTGAAAACATCTCCTTACTAGATAGTATACAGGAAGGAGGCACTATTGCCAATTTCTATGGAAATCCCTGCAATCCAATTGCTCAAGTCTCTTGAAATTGAGCAAAACGAAGCAATGGAGGTGCGGATTTCAAAGTTACTTGAGGTTCAGGAGAAAAGAGACCACGCTCTCGAGGCAATGAACAACTGCCAACAGGTAGTAAAGAGATGGTTTGATAAGAAGACATTTGACCAGGGGCTACAATGTGGAGACTTGGTGCTCAAGTTCAATGAGCACGGAGCAAAGCCCGGTCAACATAGCAAGTTTGATTGTCTCTGGGAAGGACCGTTCAGGATCACAGAGTGCAAACAATACAATTCATTTGAGTTAGAAACAATGGAAGGTCAGGCTTTGGGTATTCCAATTAATGGAATACATCTTAAAAAATTTAATTAGTTCAACTTTTGCGGTAAATGTGTAAATATGTATATATTTTCCCTAGTTTGTTAGTTTTGGGTTATTCTCAATGCTTTCTTAGATTAACAACCATAATTGTGCAAGGAAATTGAAATAAGATGAAGGAGGAGCCAAAATATAGAAGATTTGTTTATTGTGTTAATCATGGAGATATTTACATCTGTAACATGCTGATTTAACTGGGCCCTTGGCTATGTTTCAAAATACATATATATTTTATCACTGACAAAGTGTTGCAGAGAAGGTTTTAAATACAAAAGCAAAAAAGAAGGATCTTCTTGATGTCTTCATGCAAAGTGGGAGCCAGCTGTCGAAATATAGAGTGTTAATGTCCTGTTTAAATCAAAGAAAATCTTTCAGGATGAGGCCGTTGGTTGATGTGCCCGATTACGATCAAGTAATCATTAATTGCAAAGGCTCGCGAAAAGATATGGCGATGTTGATTTTGTGCTTTTTCCAACAAAAATGAAGAGCTACTGCATGTGAAGTCATATCTCTTAAATGTGTAGAGTCTTTTGACAGGTTGGCGAACTCTTCGCACGCATGAAAAGGGTTAGTGGTGCATGGCATAACTAATGTGAAAAGATAGCACGTACCCTTGCTAAGCCGATTTTCTCGAAAATCAAAAAGATAGATAGGAGCATGCGACGGGCATTAATTGTGCAAAATTGACAAAGTGTGTAACCGTTTGAATCATTTGCAAAGAAATAGAAGGATTTTCAAAAGCTAAGTTGTGAAGTTTGCAGATTTCTTCGAAGACTAAGAAAATGGCTGAAATTGCAGAGAGTTCAACACAAGCCATAGGCACTAAGAGTATTGAAGAACGAAGAATGCTTGCCCCTTGCGTAAATATATACACCCAAGATTCCTTTGCTACCCCAGGTATTCCAGCAAAGCCATCCTGGCCCTACACTAAGCCAATGGACTAGAAAGTATTAAGCATGGTTTCTCCTAGAAACCAAGCTTTGATATCAGAAGATTGGGATAACGTTCAAGATCCTGAGTTATCTCAGAACCCCAAAAGCTTGAGGGAAGCTGCATGCGAGAAAATGAAGAAAATTACTGATCCTTTTCACAGACGTTTGTGGAACTGTGGGCTTCCCTAGTACATGGTTTCTTTGGTGCATCATTGTCCGAAGATTGTGGCGGCTTGCGCAAAATGTTTCGACGCCTGGACAAGAATCATACACGGCCAAAATTTCAGGGTGGTAATCTGTCCCTAGGCCCTTCAAGATATGCTATGCATTCATTTTAAGTCTCTTGAGAATGTTGAAGATTTTGATATTTCCAGAATGCAAAGTTACTGGAGGATGCTTCAGATGGTGCAACAATTTTATAACACCAAGACGAGTCAACTGTCAGATAATTTTGTCCCTCCTAGCTTCCCACTTGGTCTGGCTTCTTTTAAAGCAAGTTTGGCCTGCGTCTTCTCCATGTTGGCCCTTAGAAACATAGCCTTGAAGAGCTTGTGAATTTGTGTGTCTTCCAACTCTCTAGTTCCTAGAAAGATGGAATTTCCATCATGAGTCATTTACTACATAACCAACTCATAAAATATTAATAATTTGAAAACACTCATTGTTAAAGCTTGTATCTAATTCTAAAATAAACTCTCAAGGGTCCAAGCTTGTAAATCCCACTATGTTACCAAGTTCGCACTCGGAGGCCTCGAACCCGGTACGGGTTTGCCTATGGGTGCGCCCTGGGTACGCACAGGGTGCGCACCTAGGCCTGTGGGTTCTTCCGGGTGTGCAGGTACGCCCTGGGTACGCACAGGGTGCGCGCCCAGGCTTGTGGGTTCTCCCGGGTGCGCATTCTCCTGGGTGCGCGTATGCGCACACCCGGGAGAACCCACAGGCCTGGGCGCATCCAGGCAAATGGTGCGTGGACCTGGGAGTACCAGCCACGTACTCGAGTGTACTTGGAAGAACCCACGACCCAACACTTAAAAAGTGGGCCCAAACTTAAATACAATATAATTAGTTTGTCTCCTAACCCTAAAACGACCCAATATGAGGCCTTCAAACACATACATTTCATTTTTACCTCTGATAATTTTTGCGGTTTGTGTGGTTTTGAAATCATGAAAATGAGGTGTGCCATGGACCCCGTGAGGGGCGCTGCCCCTTGACCCTGCTGGGGGCGTTGCCCCCAGACCCCCATGAGGGCCGCTGCCCCTCGACCCCGCTGGGGGCGCTGCCCCCAGACCCCTGCGAGGGGTACTGCCTCTCAACCCCATTGGGGGCATTGCCCTCAAACTCCCATTGAATTTAATTAATTTTCTAGGTACTCTCCAAATCCAAGTTTCCATAGTTTTCCTACAAGTCTTCATCTATAATATCGCATTTAAGGCTTTTGAAACCATGCAAAACTCCATGTCGCACCTCATTTTCATGGGAAAGAGGAAGATGTAAATTTGTAAAATATATTAATATAGTATTTACTTTCATTTTTACAAAAACAATTTTCTATTTTCATTTTGTTTAAGAATATCAACATCAACGTATTCCACATGAGGATGCCATTTTGTACCCAATTTGCTTTCAAATCAATCAAATACAACTATCAATTGGCATTTAATATTTATCTTTGGCATTTGGCATTGATCAATGATCAAGTATCATACTATGAAATGATTTAGTTTTACAATTCTATATATTTCTCTTATTTTTTTGTATATATATATATACACACACATACCCATACATACCCAAACCCCTAAAAAAAAATTTCACGTACCCACGTACCGAGTTCTCATACCCGCACCCATCCCCGAACTCGAACCGGTAACTTAGAAATCCCACTTAGGAGAAACTAGCAATCAAAAATCATAGCCCATTACCTCCAAATAGCAAAAAAATATTAATTAGTTTCCAATGATTAATTTCAGTAAATTGCAAAACATTAAATTTGTGTCTCTTCTGATTCTCTCATTGCTAGAAAGATGGAATTTACATAGAGAATCAGATACTACATAACTAACCCATTAATATTGAAAACTTAAAGCACTCATGATTAAACATTGTATCTAGTCTAAGATAAAGACCCCTAGGGTACATTACCTGTAAATATACTGAAACATAGCCTAGAAGAGCTTGTGAATTTGTGTCTTCCAACTCTCTAGTTCCTAGAAAGATGGAATTTACATCATGAGTCATTTACTACATAACCAACTCAAAAATATTGATAATTTGAAAGCACTCATGGTTAAAGCTTGTATCTATTCTAAGATGGAAACTCCCAAGGATCCGAGCTTGTAAATCCCACTTAGGAGAAACTAGCAATCAAAAATCATAACCCCTTACCTCCAAATAGCAGATCCATTGTGCCCTGGCCTTAACATTCTCAAACTGTATAATGCTCAAGCAACATATGGCCACATGCTTACCCATCCACTCTTCTACTATAGATTCCTGGCCCCCTTACCATGGCTGCACCAAATTGTTTCTATGCCTTTGGCCACACTTTTCTCCATACAAAGCTTTGCCATAAAGATCCATCCATAAAATCTCTCATCTCATGCAACAATCAAGCCCAACAATGGCAGCAAGATGAAAAAAAATGTTTGGGTCAAAGGCTTATATTATTGAGTAACATTTAACCTTCCTAGTACTTGCATAACATTTATACTTCTCGTTTGCTAGGTCCAATCCTACTCTAAGTAATGCTCCTATGACTGTAGCAACATTTGTAGGCTTGTCTGAGATACAAGCACATAATTTCACATAGAGCTAGCAATTATGGGTTGAGGGATACAAGCTCCTTTCTACCTTAGTTCACGACTCCACATTGTAAATTTTGTTTTTCATGCCATGGATATCATAATAAAAGTTTATTTATTGAAGGGTGCATAATATTAGTTTTAAATCCTTAAAAGATCTCTATGTATTATGGTTTATTTGTTGAAGGCTGCATAATATTAGTTTCAAATTGTTTAGGTTACAAGCATACCATTATTCAATCATGTGCACAAAGAGGACATGTGTAAATAGCCAAATTAGCTAGAGAGCTAGATAATGACTGAATATTAACAGCCCATTTACTGAATATTAAAAACCTATGACTCTCTGTTTTCCTAGACTATCATTGTGCACTTATTTAATGACTATTTATACTAGGTTTGTGTAATTGATTCAGTTTCTTCATTAAAAATAAAAATTTAGAGCTGAGCCTCAATTTTGGAAAACCAAATCGGGAAAAAGGAGACCATAAGAAAATATGGGTGGAGTAGAAGCTGCAAGCTCTCAATCTGGTCTACAACAATCTTCATTGTATTTAACAGTTATTTAATTACAAGGCTATTGACCAACACACAAATAGAAAAAACAATAAACTGCAGCAAAAATTATGCCTAAAATTAAGCAAAGTGGAAAGAATCCTTAAATCAAAGTTATGCCTAAAATTAAATTGAATAGAAAAACAAAAAATATATAAACCTAAGCTGTATAATACAACATATACTTTGCAACAGTAGCACAAGACACAGGACCGTCAAAATGACAAATGAACTACAATGTGAATAGAATAACAATGGCCTACAAGACAACATGCTACAAAGATGCCAAGTCATGTGGTCATTCAAGGATCTAATCTTTAACAGCAGCACAAGACACAGGACCATCAAATGATAAATGAACTACAATGTGAATAGAATAACAATGGCCTACAAGACAACATGCTACAAAGATGCCAAGTCATGTGGTCACTCAAGGATCTAATCTTAGCCAATTTATAGCGATATTTATAGTAATAAAGAAAATTTACAAGTTAAGTGTAATGATATTATCTGGAAGTGAAATTACACGAATCATGACTGCAAGAGAAGAAAACATAGTTTGTTTAGCTAAGACAAAAGGAGAGTAAAGCTAAGAAGAAAATTTGGGGCCCTCATGTTTCAAGAAAAGTTCACTGTAATTTTTCATGGCCTTTCGCACCATGACCTCTACCTCTACCTTGTATTCTCATGCTCACTCTTAGTGTCAAATATACCTCCTCCACCTTTGCCTCCACAATCCTAAGTCAAAAGGTGAAGAAAGGTCACAATGATAGCATGAAGAAAGCCCTACTTGAAGTTCAGATTGTTGTATTGCCTCTGCAAACCATGGCCCCAATCACCATTATCATTGCTGCCAATCCCATGTATGAGTGAATAAGGAGCACCTGTGAGTGCTTTAGGCATAATGTTATTGAGTGCTACAAATTGAAGTTATAGGAGTTTCCATGCCTAAGGATGATGCTCTATGGTCCCCCATTCCTCACCTTTAAGTGCCTTAGGCATAATGTTATGGAGTGCTACAAATTGAAGTTGTAGGAATTTCCATGGCTGAGAATGATGCTCTATTCACTATTGTCCCTCATTCCTGACCTTGAAAAGCTTGAGCTTCATGTATAACGGTGCTAATATGTTTGGTATGGGCTTTATGCAACCAAGTCTATTTATTCAAATGCATGGAACTTCTCTTAATTTATTTTCTTAATTTATTGTCCTTTCACATAATGTACCTCTTCTCTATCATGCTAGCCAACTGCACCTTTTATCTATCATAAAAATGTTTGTCCTTTCTGGGGAGTTTTCCAAAACCTTTTTTTGGCTAATTAATCTTTGAAATCTTTTTTTGTGTGTTTCTTTGTTATTTCAAGCGCTTGTGTTCGTGTGTTGGGTTTCTATGTTTTGGCAGTGAATCTTATAAAGGAAGGATCAAACGTAGTTTTTGGTATTTTTAGAGGATCCATGCATCTTGTTGTTGATAAATGGTATAGGATTGAGGTAGCTGACCTGCAGATTTTGTTGTGAAGGAGGACAATAATCTATCTGTTGCTAAGTACGAGTTGGTCAATGTGCAAGAGTAGAATATAATATAATTCTGCATTACAGGGGATAAAATATTTCCTATGTATATTATAATTATGCTAGTATCTAGATGTAAAACAGGGAATTGTAAACTATGGTGCATAGATTGTATCGGTCTATGGTGACACTTATCAGCTTGGTTTGTAATTTTACAAATTCACTTTTCTAGTAGCAAATTTCTAGTTCAAGTTTTAATGGGTTATTATTATGAGACCATCACAAGAAAACTGAGTAATTGGGAGGCAAAAGGACTGTGAACATTATTTTGGACTTGCTTTTCAGCAAATGCTATTGAGGTTGGTTTGGGAACATCCTCCACAAAACGAATATCTTCTTTTTTCCTTTGTTAAGTAAATGATCCAAGTTTATGGTAATAGCTAATCTTCTTTCTAATGAATCTTACCCTCTTTTTTCTTGCGCCTAAGACAATACCTGACCCTGATAATAAGAAACCTAAGTATAGGGATGACTGTGCTAAGATTCCAGACCCAAAATCCAATAAGTTAGATGACAGGGATGAGGATGCACCTATGGAATATGGATGTAAATGCAAAGAAACTAGAGGGATGAGCCCAAGGAAGTTGATGATTCATAATCGCCAAAACCTACTGAAAAGTAAGAGACTTGGATTAACATTATTCTGTTCTTGTAAATATGTAACCAAAGCCTACACTATCAAAATTATTCATGCAAGTTTCCATACACCTTTCGAACAACACCCTATTTTCATACCTACATTTGTGAAAGACTCAAAACTATAAAAATATGTTCATAGAAGCTGAAGCAAACCAAACATAATCTATCATTAAAAAACATGCTGCTCTTAAGCTATTTTCTTATTTTGCATGGGGTCAAAATCCAGAAAGATGCCCAGTTCCATGTCAGTGAAGGAGCCCCGGATGGGAGACGACCTGGAAAAACTTCTTTTCCTCTGAACCCCAAACTTTATGGTTTAAGTATGTGCTTATTTGAGAGACTGGAACTTGATAAATGAGGGATGGCTAGTTGATGAGCCCAAGGAAATTGATAATGATGAAGATGGGCAATGGGAGATTCCTAAAACTTCAAATGCGAGGCATGAGGAGGCACCAGATTGAGGTGAATGGAAAAAAGGTTTTTTTCAACATATCATAACGCCCGGCAGGAAGTGCAAAGAAAATAACATAAACAAAGTCTACCCATGACATTTTTTCTATTGCAAGAAACATGAGATAATAAATATTAAAATCTGACATGCAATGCCTGAAAGAAGAAAAAGATTTCCTCTCCAATTGCTTCGCTATCGCCACCTCTCGTCTGCTTCTCCCGTTCATCCACAATCACCAACTCTGCTCTGCGCCTCCTGTTCCTCCGCTATCACCGCCTCTGCTCTGCGTCTCCCGTTCTCCGCTTCACCTCCTCTGTTTTGCCTCTCCCATTAGCGCCTCTGCTCTCCTCTCGCGTTCTTCCGCTTTATCTCCTCTGCTTTGCCTCTCCCATTTCGCTGCTGCCAGATATTCATGGCCAACGGTACGATAACAGACATCATACTAAATATTTCATCCTCGCACGTCCAAGATAGCCGTTCGGTTGGATATGGACGACGTGTTTTTTTTGAAAAAAGCAGTCTTTCCTTCGCGGGTGATTCAATAAAAAATTAGTGTAAAAAAATGTTTTTGTTTCAATTCTTTTTCTTACATACATAGCACCATGCTTATGCTCTATAGTCGCACTTTGATTCAAGAAAATCTGAAAATATTTTAGTTGATAAGAATTTATTTCATAATTTGAGATGGTGATGGGTAAAAAGATTGAGTGGATTAAAAGAAAATTGGAGTGAGATTATATAATGTAAGGAATGATGAAGAATGTAAAAAATAGAAAATGATTTTGAGACTAATCAATTTTTATATAAAAGTATACACTAATAGTATACATACATATGTAAAAATAAACATATATTTAAAAAATAAAATATAAAAAAGTAATTATATAAATTAGCAATTACATCTAAAGATTTATAGACATCTCAATAACTTAGTTTAGAAGAAATTGTAGATATTGCAAGAGGAATATTTTGTTTGTACTTGTCCAATAAGAATTGTTTGTTTGATATCATTAATATTGGAAAAAAATACATTAAAATTCCTTGACTTTCCTTAGTATGAAAAATTATTTTTATACACTACATGATGAAGGTAACAAAATGGATTTTGAGAATTTTGTGTCAACATTACTCAAAGAGATTCCTCTTTCTTTTGAAGGATTTCATACATATTGTTCTATGTGTGGGTGTGTTGTTAGAATGAGAATGTAGGGAGATGCATAGATTAGACAATATTCAAACTCATGACACCATTGTGAAAGTAAGACCTTGATAGTTTCGGATTCCAATGTTGATTGATACACATGTTTTATGGATTGATAGTACCTAAGCCATCTTTAAGGCAATTTTTTCAATGTAACGTTTGAACTTCATGATAACAAAGAGTTGTGGATTGGGCAGTTAGCTCTCATTTTTTGTAGACAATAACAAAAACTTTGTTAAGTGCACAATTAATGAGTCTAGTTGCAACCTACAAATTTTAATTTTAGCATAACTTGTTGTCAAGTGCACAACACTTTTGCATCTACTTTTTCACCATTTTAATTTGAATTTTCTTACCCCTTATTTGATTAGCAATACATCATGTTATAGGTGCAACCTTTGATGTCAACATTTGTTTGTTATATAATGCAACTGAGTCATTTGTTGCAAAGAAAAGTATTAATGAGCATAATGTATTATGCCCATTAGCAAAAAGGTTGATATTGTTATATGACATAAAAAGTTGACAATATGTTAGTATTCCCTTAGCATTCCCTATATTTGAAAGGAGGTTGTGAAAAATGATTTGGGTAGGTTCATGTCATTGTTGTTGGAAAATTGTGTTCAATGTAACTATTATCTAGCAATTGCTCCAAATTTTTGTCTTATATGATGACCCACCATACATTAGAATGTTTTTTATAGTGGAAAATTTCTCAATTCAACGACAAGCACAACTAACCAACCTTTGAATGGACTTTGATTGTGATATGAGAATGTTTCATGCAACATACTATCAATGTGTTTAAACAACCTTGGTCTAATGAAGCTTGACCTTGAAGAGGGTCCATCTCTTTTATTGGTATGTGAAATGCTACATGAATGGTTGATATACTGATGTTGGAAGAAATCACACATTATGGTTTAACCAACTCCAAGGTTATTTATGCATTGGGAATATTTACAAAAAGTGTTATCATGATGTTATTAATCAAGTATGTTTTCCCTATTTCCACAATACCTTGTATGATCATTCAAATTTGTGGTTATATTACTAGCTGAGAAGAATGATTTGTGATAATGTTAAGAGTAGTTTGTTGGCTACAAAAATATTGTCCAATGTGAGACATGTACTAGCTTTAATTTTTTTTACTTGGTGTGTTGACTTTTTAGAGTCAATTAATGCAATAATATTTCACATCAAGGAGGGTGCACCTATAGTGGTATTCCAATTGTGCCTTGTGAAGATTTTAGAATATGGAATGATTTGGAATTGGAAATGGTATTCCTATATATGTGTATCACTTTTGATTCTATGTCAAAACTACACTATGCATAGGGTCAAGTTTGTGAGTCAGGTATTTTTTGCATCCATAAATCTATCATCTACACAAGGATCTAACCTCATTGTTTGTGTACTTTTTCTATCAAATTCACTAGATTTTATTTTATTTCATCTACATTCTATACCATCTAAAATTGTCAATATTTAAAAACATCTTTCAATGATTACCATTATCTCATGAGGGGACATGTTCACTAAGACACACAAACTCATGACCCTATAGACAAGGTCATGAGTTGGAAGACACACAAATTCACAAGCTCTTCAAGGCTATGTTTCCATCATCACATGTTGTTGAAGGTCATGTTGCTAAAATCAAGAAAATAACTTTCATTTACTTACACATGCTAAAATCAAGGTTTAAAAGTTCAAAATCACCTTGTTTGGCTTAACACACCTAGCCAAATTAACCTTTTGTACGAGTTTACTCCAGGATAACACAACTTCCTAGAGTTTACAAGTACATTATCACCTTGTTTGACTTAGCACACTTAGTCAAACTATCCTCAATCCAAATCAAATCAAATCAACTCCTAAAAGTTCAAACACCCATATCATTCACCACTTTCATCCTCCATCTTTTCATTGGTCCTAAACCCCTTAGAGGTCAACAAGGTCAAAACACAAGAAAAACATGGAATTCAAACTTGACTCATACATCATGAGTAATCCAAGTCAACCAAACTATCCAAGTCTCACAATGCCAATTGATTATCGAAACTCACATTTATACATGGCATCATTATCTCCTCCAAACCTCAAAAGTACAATGAATGTGAGTATGCCCAATCCAAAGTTTGGAACACCTTTCCCAATGGTAGATTTAAATCCGAGTCCAAATTTGCAAATCTATCAACCAAAATCTCAATGCATGAGTTTTCCAAACAACATTATCCCACCAAATCCATACATGCCAAGTACAACTTTACCAAACATGACCATTTCAAATCCACACTTGGTAAACTTTGGGGTAGACATGTTTGCAAATCCCATCAATGTTGTTCAAAATCCAAGCAATATGTTGACGACTTGTATTGATCCAAGTGAAGGTAACAACATGCAAAATCAAAGTTACCTAAATCAAGGCAATATGATTCTCAACCACAACAATGTTCAAAGTCAAGCTATAATGCCAAATCAAAACATCATATCAAATCCTCTCATTTTGCCAACAATATCGCAACAATAAATGGAAACCATCCAAGCAACCCCAATGGTCAACTCATCTACCGTTCCTCAAGTGTCTCAAGGACAAAGAATCTCAATCGCACCATTCACCACTCAAACCTTAGCAATCAATGTGACCGTTCCGCTCACCCCAACAATCAACACCATCCCCAACCCACCACCACCACCACCGCTGCCGCCACCAAAACACAACATGACAAATTCATTCTCTATCATGTTGCAAGCTTCCCGCCAAAAGGCACTCCAAGCCCAACAAGCTGCACAAGTTGCACAAGCGGCTCAAGTAGCCCGACAAGCTCAAACTCAAACTCAAGCCCAACACCAAGTCCGACAGGGGCAAGCAGAATTCCGGGCACTATTGCAAGCAATCCATCAACAAGTGCATCAACAAGTAGCTCAACAACAAGCCTAATAAAAAGCATTGTTGGCACAACAACGACACGACCAAAAATGAGCGTTGTTGGCTCAATAGAAAACACGGGCATTACTCGCTCAACAAAGCTTGCAACAAATTCCCACCACAATTGTTCAAATAAAAAATCAAGATCAATCTATCAATGAACACCTTGGAAGATGTTTCCACCTCAACCAATGATCAAATCAACACACACCAAGAGCCACTTTCCAATCATGATCAAAACTCGCCAATTGTGCCCAACAATGATCCAATCCAAGAAACGTTAACATCATTTGATCCTATGGTTGAAAACATTGACAATCTATCCACCACAGTTGTTGAAAATAATGATCAAGATCTACCCATCAATGAGCACCTTGAAGATGTTTCCACTTCATCCAACGATCGAATCAACACACACCAAGAGCCACTTTTCAATCATGATCAAAATCCACCAACAATACCCAACAATGATCCAATCCAAGAAACGTTAACATCATTTGACCCTATGGTTGAAGACATTGACAATCTCTCCACCATAACAGCTGAAGACAATGATCAAGATCTATACATCAATGAGCATTGTGAAGATATGTCTACCCCATTTAGTGATCAAATCAACATTCATCAAGAGCCATTTTTTAGTTACGATCAAGACCCCTCCTACAAAGATCTATTTCAAGGAGTGTTGACTTGCATATCTAAACAAACCTGCTCTTAGTAATAACACTAAGTACTTTATTCGTTATTCGTATTCGACTTATTTTGGCGGATTTCAACTTATTTGTACGCAACACGGAATCAAGATAAACTAGTGATTTAAATACCTCAATCATTAGATCGATCAGTGAAGATAGTTGGAAATAAAGCAGCATTTACTGATATTAGAGAACCGTACTTCTTACCAATAGCTAAGATTACAAACAATTCATTCTCAGTTGTTTCCCTGGGGAATTATAATCCCCACCTAACCCAGATAAAGCAGCATTTACTGATGTCAGAGAACCCTACTCTATTGAACGAGAAGGACCGAAAACGTTAATAAATGTTGGAGCAAATAGAAGCAGATCCGTTAATCGGTAGAGTGGGAGTCTAATAAGGTGCGTTGATAATTGGGCGCGTTGATCAGAGGCGGTCTAGTGGAGAGAAACATCTCAATATCTGAGTACGGGTCTGTCTTGGACACACGTAGGGGTGATACCTGGAATCGCCACCTGGGATCCAACATCTACTGCTACTGTTAGTTAACTGGCTACTGTAGCTATCCGAGGAATAGGGCATCTACTGAAAGAGAGGACTTTCAATACAAGGAGATTGTAAAGCATTAGATCCCAAAATAAGTATCACGTTCTTCCACACTGTTCTGAAACATGTAGAGGAGAGGATTTAGTAGTTGAGTATCTAAATTTCGTTTTACTAATTATTTTATATGGAAATTTCAAATCATTCAATTTTATAGAGCAGCTTACTTGATAAGTCCTTCCTTATAGCTAAGGTTTGAGGGTCACATCATCAAATATGATGCCACATCAGCATGTTCTTTGTCAAGGCGGGGAGAGGATTTAATAGTTGAGTATCTTAATTTCGTTTTACTAATTATCTTATATGGAAATTTCAAATCATTCTCTACTTTTTACAGCAGCTTACTTGACAAGTCCCTGCTTATAGCTAAGGTTTGAGGGTCACATCATCAAATATGATGCCACATCAGCATGATTTTTGTCAGGATGTTCAGAAAGACTTAAAAAAAAAGTCATACCAATACATGTGCATTCACATTACCCAGTAGTTGAGCACCGATGTGACATCACATCATTGGTTGCTTTTTAGATCAATGAAATACATTTTGTTTAATTATGGGCTTCGACGTAATAGTAAAGTTTATTTTTATTTTGATTAATACAATAATAAAGTTATGAAATGGTTTTCACTAATAAGACAGCCCAACTTCTACTCAATGACTTGCTAATGAGAGATCTGTGTTCTTGATATAGGAGTAACAATTGAATCCAGAAGCAGCATAATCACATTCAGCTTTCTATTCTGATAATGGATCACAGAGTGTGATCCGAAAAATTGATGAAAAAACTTACACACAATATTCAACATAGATTGTGGAAATCTCATATCATTAATAGAAACAACACTAAAATCAAACCCTCAAATATTTAAATAGAAACAAGCTATTACAAACAAAACACTGTAAATTCGCTTCTGAACTAAAACATAAAATATAAAATTATAGAATACTGTATGTATCATCTTTAAGGAGTTTGGTAACCTATCATGTTAATTCGATCACTTTTCTAGTGCCAACATGAATGAGAGTTTCCTAAATAAAAAAAATAGAAAATTTAAATGATCTGGAGGCCATCCATTCAAAGAAAATTAGAGGATAGAATGTAAATTTTGCTCTGGAACAGTTATGAAGCTCACGGCGGAGTCATACATCAAAATCAGAAAAACATAGACAACTGACTTTTTACATTGAGACTCAATTTTTATTTTCTAAATAAACTGTTGTTAATGCACTGTATGCACATGTATTAGCAAGAAATGAAAATGCTAAGCCACAAAATTAATTATAGAAATTTCCTTCTCTTTTTCTGTTTTTGAGAACAATGGCATAGCAATGTAGATCTTGTAACAAAGAGAGAGATTGTGTGTACCTGGTATAGGAAGACAAATAGCGGAGCTCTAGTCACAGGTGTTGGGGAGTGATAGGCTTCGAGCGCTCAACTTATCTCTGCAATTTCCCTTCACCCCCACAAACTCTTTCTTGATTGCTACGCTAGTTCTCAATACCTATTCTAGCTGCTTTGGACAATCACGTACATCACTTTATTGGATGCCATAATTATGTTCTCCTTTAAAGTGAATGAACAGAATAGAATGGAAAAACGAGGTAAAAAGGAAACTAAGAGTTTTTTTCCCTAAAACATTCACAATTATAATTATTAAAGTGGGTCTGTTTGTTTTCTTGTCCCTTCTGATTTCAGGTGTTTTTATTTTGCTAGTTCTTGTGGTAGAGCTTCATGACACATCTTTTTCTTGTACAAGAATCAAGGCCCTTTCAAAATTCTATTTATCTAATAAAAAACTATAATTATTAAGGCCTCTTTTAATATATTCTTATTAAAAAAGCCAATGGTAAAAGAGAGAAGAGTTAATTGCCGAATAAGTTTTAATACTTGGGATAATATTAGTTTCTGATTTTTATAAAAAAATTATGTTAATTGTTATTTTAAAGAGTTACAATGATTTAACATTATAATCTTTTTAAATTTATTTTATATTATTGTATAAAGAAAAGTAAACATTCTTTACATATAATCTAAGTTAATCTAATCAAATGGATATAAATAAGAATAAATCAATCTAGGTTGATATATACTAATTGGGAATGAAATTTAGATATGTGTTATTATTAATTTAAGAATTCAAATAAAGAAGTTAGTGTACTTAGCCTGATAATTGAAGAATGAATTGACCTTTGATGAAGATTTAGAATATTCCTTGATTTTCCCTTAAATAAAATGAGATATATTTTTTAGATGAACACATCATATTCTACTTTAGATTTCTACTCTATAATAGGATGAGTTTGTTGGTATGGGATAAATTTACAATCACAAACTAGTCCTCTAAGCCTAGATTTGTTCCTATGCACAATAGAAAACTAATCCAATTTTTAGTCAATGGAATCTATCTACTCTGCTCTTCTTGAAGATTTGGGGATTAGATGTATTTAAAAATACCCTAGAATATTGTTGTTAGGTCACAAAGAGACAAGTTATCCTAAATCAACCCCTAGAAAATGTACAAAAATTGAAGGCATCATGGAAGGACCCTCTTAACAAAAGTCCAATGCTCTCTACTAGGGTTAGACATAAACCTACTCAAAATTCCCACAGCTTGGGCTATATCTAGTCTAATGCAAACCATTGCATACATTAAACTACCGAAAAAACTATCATAAGGAAAGTTAGACATATCTTCAACATCATCATCAAAATTAGGACACATGTCTAAACTCAACTTAGTACTAGCTGAAAATGGAATATTCACTGGTTTACAATCATACATATTAAACCTCTACAAAATGGTATCAACATAATTACTCTAATTAACCAAAGATTTTTGTGAATCCCATCCCTACTGATCTCCATCTCAATAATATATTTTATAGCCCACAAATCCTTCATATCAAATGTGCTAGAAAGTTTATTCTTAAGCTCCTTAATCATCACCTTACTCTTACCCATAAACAATATATCAACAACATACAAGACAATGATTAGAATCTGATTGAATTAATAACCTTATTGTAAATGTAATGATCCTCCTCACTTCTAAAAAACCCCAACTTCAATGCAAAGGCATCAAACTTCCGGTACCACATCATGGGTGAATGTTTCAAACCATATAGATATCTCTTTCACCTGCAAACCAAGTTTTTTTTTCCTTTCACAACAAAACCATCAGGTTGTCTAATATAAATTTCTTCCTCAAGATCCCCATACAAGAAAGCAATTTTAGCATCCATTTTCTCTATGTCAAAATCATAAGTAGCAGCAATAGGTAATAGAAATCTAATAGAAGTTAACTTAGCAACAGGAGATAAAATTTCACTAAAATAAACTCCCTCTCTAGGAATAGCCCTTGGCCACTAATTTGGCCTTGTACCACTCTAACCTACCATCTGCTCCAAAAAAAATATTTAAACACCCACTTGCAACCAATAGGCTTCCTTCATTTGAGAAAACTAATAATATCCTAGGTATCACAACTATCCAAAGTCATCATATCCTTTTGCATGGTCTGCATCCAAGACTCACTTTCTTCTTAAGAAAGATCCTCCCTGTAGGATCTAGGTTCATCATAAACTTATTCAATAAATAAAATACACAACAAAAATTAGGTGGGATATACCTACCAATTGGATTTTATTTCCTTGTGGATATTCTCAAGGTAGGAGTAAGGGTCTCTTGCTACTCTTCCTCTTCTTCATGCTCATCTTGACATCATTTGAGATTTCTAAACTCTCTGAACCCTCTCCTTCTTCTCCATCCTCAAATCCATCTAGTTGTTCTTCCACATGTGCATCTTCCTACTTCCCAATCTTTGTTTTGAAGTACATTAGTTTTGTCTTATCTTTCTCCTTTGGTTGTTCTTCACCTAAGTAAGCTCTAAACTCCTTGAAAACCACATCTCTTGAGAAACCATTTTACGAGTTAGTGGATTCCAAATCTTATAACCTTTTACATTATCACCATAACAAATAAAGATGCTTTTTTATGCCTTTGCATCCAACTTAGAATGCTTCTCTTGAGGAACATGAACAAAATCATCACAAACAAAGACCCTTAAATGTGAAACAAAATGCTTTCTACCTATCCACGCTTCATAAGGAGTTCTATCAACAAGATCTAAACAAGATCTATTAACCAAAGAACATGCAGTACTTACAACTTCTACCCAAAAGCATCTATCAAGCTTAGCACCACTCAACATGCTCCTAGCTTTTTCCCTTTAAGGTTCAATTCATTCTTTTTGCTACCCCATTTTGTTGAGGTGTATAAGGTGTAGTCTTTTGTCAGACAATACCAGCACGCTTACAAAACTCATCAAATTCCATAGAACAATATTCACCCCCATTGTTAGATCTCAAAACCCTTATCTTTAAATCTATTTGTTTCTCAATGAAGGCTTTAAATTCCTTAAACTTAGTGAAAAATTCATATTTTTCATGCATAAAATAAATCTAGGTGTATCTTGACACATCATCAATGAAAGTAACATAATAATGAGATTTTCCAAAAGATTCAACATCCACTGTCCAAACACATCTAAATGAATGATCTATAATAATATCTTAGCTTTATTAGTCTCATTAGGAAATGATGATCTATTATGTTTACCAAATGCACAATGCTCACAAAAATCATTTTTTCCAACAAAATAATTAGAAAGATTGGTAACCAACTTTTTATTCAAAATAATCTTAAGACCTTTTTCACTTATGTGACTCAATCTATAGTGCCATAACATACATGCATTTTGAATTCCAGTTACATTGGAAGAATTACAAAACTTTGAGGCATTAAGCCTAGATAAACTCCCTATCCAAGATCTTTTAGCAATCACCAAACTCCCTCTTACCAACCTACAACTAGACTTGTCAAATGTCACATGCATTCTATAATCATTCAACTTGGATACTGAAATTAAATTTCTCACAAGTCCTAGAATATGTAAAACATGATCAAGGGTTTTAACCCTCATCATTGAAACACAACTTTACCTATCCTTTACCAACAATCTTCTTCATGCTATCATCACCAAGGAAAACTTCTCCCTTATCATAAGTTGAATACAAAGTAAACCATTCTTTATGAGGAGTCATATGGTAGGAGCAACTTGAATCAATAATCCAAGCATCATTACTAATAATGTTAGTAGAAATAGACAAAGCATCAGAATCAACATTTTCAAAGGACTTTTTTGTGGAAGCACTTGAACTCTTTTTCTTGTTCCTACACTCTTTTTCACATGCCCTCTTTTACCATAATTCCAACACTTTACTCTACTCTTCCTAGGCATTTTAGAATGTCCTTTATACTTTTCTCTCTTCTTGTCCCCTTTAGGCCCTCCTTTTTCTTTGAACCTTCCTCACACATGCAAGGCATCTTGGGAGAATGCATTCATGGAATTTCTCCTCATCTCTTCTAAAAGAAGTATTGCAATGAGACTATCCATTTTCTATTATGTACTAGAGCAATGGGAAATGTATCGCTTCTACTTTTCCTTGCTTGTTTGGGCCCTCCTTGTGAATTAGGCTTAATGTTGCCTTTATTTAGTGTTGTAATGTGGTTGACACATTCACATTAGGTCTTGGGCCCTTTTGAACTAATGAATTTAAATTGTACCTTTCTAAAGTGTTGTAGAATGTTGTAACACATTTTCACACTTTTCTAGGGTTTTATTAATTAACTACACCTAATAAATCTTAATCATTCTTTATCTAAAGTGTTGTAACACACTTTCACACTTCTCTAGGCTTCTCATTAATAATTCAGCTTTCTTATGCTTTAATTGGACCTATTTTGAATCCACAACCCTCATTTAATGCATCTTTTCAAGGATAATCCTAACACCACTCATTAGCCAATCATAATTCAGGTTTTTTAGGCTTGAGTGGCCTAGATTTATTGATTTAGGACTCATTCATTACCTTGGGCAAAATGATTCCCACCTAGATCTTTTGGCCTCGAACTTGGTTTCACACATTTCTAGGCATTTTTATATTTGGTCTCAAAAATTAAGCTTGGTGGGATCCATTTGCCACTTTGGGTGAATGAGTCCCATGTGGTCCAAAATCAAAATTAATTCAAATTCATGGTGGGATTTTATTCTCCTAGATCTAATGCCGGCTTGTAGTATTGTAATTTTGGGAATTCTTGCATAATTGAGTATAAATACAAGGTTCTTTCACTCACTTTCACCTAATACTATTGTGAGATCATTTAGACTAGCATAATTGAGTTCATAAGAGAATTCAAGAGTCTTGAAGAGTATATTATCAAGCATTTTAGAGCCACATTCACGCATCAATCATCATGTCAAGGACTTCATGCATCATGTTTTTTTTTAGCTAACAATTATGATGAAGGGTTTTTATGATTCAAGCAAGTATTTTATTCAAGAAAGAGTCAAGATCTACATCCATTGTAGCCATATCAAGCATATTTGCAACATTTTATTACAAGGGCTTGGTGAGTTGCAACATCTTTATTTGTTCATTCATCATTCTCCACTCATATTTCATTTTATTTCAAGGTTTAATTACCAATAAGGTGTTTGACCAAGGCAAACCCATATTCACTAACCCAACAAAATTTTCCCCTCTCCTTTCTGTGTGATTTGTAGTTCTAGGTTGTAGATTTCCTAAGGAGCAAGATTAGAGAAACTTTATCAAGAGCTCAAAGTTGTCAAAGTTGTCATCAAGCCTTGAAGAACATTGGAGAAGACCTATAGGTAGAAAATCAGAGATTTAGATCTAGAAATCAATTGGGAAGAAAAGAGCAGATAGAGAAGAGTAGTATCATCCTTTAAAGGTTCAGAAAATACTAACTAGATTAATTCACCAATTCTAGCAAATGAGTCCCAGTTCTAGTCAAATTCTAGATTTTTGTAGATTTGGATACCCATTTGGCAGATTCATGTTCTTGCATAGAAACCTATATTTTTTATTGATTCACCTAGCTTGGTGAATGAGTCCCAATCAATAATAAAAGCATAATTTCTAGTGTTTCAGATCTCTTTCCAGCCATCTCTATATTTCTAGATGCACATCTTCCTTTCTATAGCTTTCTATTTCGTTTCATTCACTTTTCTAGGTCATTTAGCGTAATGTTGCATTTAATTAGGGTTTAGCCTTGCATTTTTCATTTCATTATCTTTTCCAAGTCTAAACTTGGTGGTGAATCCCTTAGTATTTTACTTTTAGCTTCTAGGATAGCCCTATTACAAGATCTCTATCCCTTTTGCATTGAGATCTCTAGGGTTATCCTTGAGCGGAACCATATTGAAAGTGGGTGTGCTCTATGTTCTAAACCATATGATAACACCTCATCTTCACCCCAAAAAAACACATTTTAAGAGTTTCTATTTTGGTGAACTTGCATTTATAAAATCATAATGTTGATTTGGAGTGCATTATCATCCTACATTTGGCTTGCATTAACATTGCATTAGGATTTGCATTAGCTAATCTACATTCTAGGGTTTTTATTTTTGCATTGGTAAAACCTCATATAGCTTGCATCTTTCCATCTAATTTTCATTGAAAATTAAAAAAAAAATGCATTTGCATTTAACATACAAATCATAAAACATAAAAAGCATAAAATCCAATTAATTTTTTTTGAAAATTCTCATAAAAATCCCTAATGGGACGTATTCGCCACCTTGTGCGAATCAGTCCCTCTGCATATTCTAAATTGCATTTTCTAGCATTTAGAGTTCTCTTTCTGAGTTTTTGTTTTCGTTATTGCCTTTTTGTTTTAGTTTTCAGAATTTTTGTTACAATCATTTAATTGTTCTTAGCTTATATTGAATTTTCATTCACCTTGCATTCAATATCCCTTGTATGATTATTTGGAGTTCTAATACTAATATTGTAGTGAGACAAAGTTTGAGACTCATGTCATCCCATGATAACACAATCATTGTGGATCTTGGGTTACCTAGCACTTTCACTCCTAGTATTGACACTAGTACACTAGGTATGGATCATAACCTTAACAACTATTTTTCTTCAAGTAGCATGCAAGTTGAAACAAGGAATGATAGTGTCCCATAAGAAAACATAATTCAAATTCATGATGACTTAGCAAACTTACAACACCAAGTGCAAAATGACAAAAATTCACATATTGCAATCCCTACTATAGATAACATTCACTACATGCTTGAAAGTGAAGATGGGCTTCACCTTGTGAAAAACATAGTTCAAATCTTTGGAAAACACCTGCCCCCAACCACTAGTTGTCCTTTACCAACAAGCAATGTCACAAGCCAAGGAGAAACTCAAATTCCCTCTCCCACAACAATTTCCTCAATACCTACCTATACTAACCCTCAAGTCACAACAACAATGCAAAAAACTAGTAATATGATTGCTTCCTTGGGTATTCCTACTAGCATCCCTAGTTCCTATGTGGCATCGCATGTCATATCTCCTACCACCTTACCACCTATAAGAATTCCATTCACTTGTCCTTCGAACACATACACCCCTTCTCCCTTTTCACTTTCGTCTCATAACACAAGCAATGGCCCTCTCATAAATCAACTCTTCCAAACCACTTCATCTCTTCAAAATCAAGTTTCCACCATCAACCAAAATCAAAATGGCCCACCTACATATTATGTCAAAAGCAACCCATTTTCATTGGAGATATTATGAATATTGATGCCACAAGGTGTGGAGGTGCCTAGATTCAAGAAATATAGAGGGAAGGGAGATCCTTATAACCATTTTAATGCTTACACCACCTTACATATTGACTTTGTCCTTGATGATACAATTTTGGCTAAGATTTTTCTAGATTGTTGAAAGATAATGCCTTGGAATGGTTCTTCTTTACCAAACAGCTCAATCAGTTCATTCAATGAACTTGTTGAGGCATTTGGTAACCATTTCCAAGTGCATATGAATCCTAATATGACCTTGGCCAATTTGATGAGATGTAAGCAAAAAGAATATGAAAAGATAACTACCTTTGTCTCATGCTACTAATCGCTTTAATCCCAAATTGATGTCAACATTTTCGATCCTCACCTTCATAATATGTTCATAGAATTTTTTTGCAAAGTAAGATATGAGACAAGCTTACCATGATGAAATTCTCATCCTTCATGAACTTATGTACTACCCTCCATGATTATCAAAATTCAATTAGTAGTCAAGATACAAAGTCCACTTTTAGCCGGACTAAGAATTAAGAGTCCACAAACCAAAACAATTCCCAACCTTTTAGAAAACAAAATAAAGGGTTCCTTCAATTTAATTTCCCTCAACAAACAACTTAGAATGTCAATAACCAAGTAGTTTTTAAAGCCACGATACCCTTTAGCTATGGGGACTCAAAAAGACAATTCACTCTCTTACCTAATATCCTTCATAACACAATGTCACTACTTTTAGAATAGTAAATTATTACCTTGCCTCTCATCAAAACACCCAATCCTAATAAGCCTTTATCATCAATATTTAGATCAAATGCCTATTTCAATTATCACTAACAACATGGGAATGATATAGAACATTGTAAGCATCTTAAACATCTTGTGCAAGAACTCATTGATTCTAGTCATCTTTCTATTGGAGGTGTTACTGATCAAGAAAATAAGTATGTTTCCCCTTCTAACAAAAACTTGCAAATTTTCACCAACCCCATGCCCAAACATAGTATTTCATTTGTCAATGCTAGTGAACTACAAATAATGATGTGATGAATGTTGGCATAGATGATGATAACAATGATTCTATTCAACATGATTCCATAGATAATGATCCTATGGATGACATGGTATTAGTGATAGACATCATTCCTAGTAAGGACCGAACTAAAAATCCTCTTGAAATTGCTTTCTCCTCTAAGGATATACTTATACATGTACCCGATGGTCCTCTTTACATATTTGGTCATATCTATGACAATCCCAATATGGGATACTAATAGATCTCGCCTGTGGAGAGAATGTGATCACTGAGGAATTCTTACTTTTGCATGAGATCTATAAAGACATATACGATAAACCGAAATCATAGATCAAGACACATAATGGTTTTTCTTTCCCTACAATAGAATCGATCACTCTTCATTTACAAATAGGACCGAAAACATTTGATGTCTCATTCTTCATGATCCCATAGTTAGACCAATTTCGTGTGAAGCTAGGCTATCCATGGATTCGCTCCATGAAATTTTTCCCTTTGGTTATACATAAATGCTTAAAGTTTCCCTTTGACAATGAAATACATTATCTACCATAGTGGCTTTAACCCTTTGTCCTCCAAAGGAAAATTTTTCTTAGATTTATTTTGGCCCGAGCCTATCAAACCTATAAAACCATAAGAAGACTTCTTTTTCTTGTCCTATCAAAAGTTCAAGGCAAAGAAGATAGCATAACTATCCCTCTGAACCATGTTTGAATCCACCACCGAACCTACTATCCTTGATGAAACCATTCTTGAACCTAAAGAAATTACAAATGACCAAAACCAAAATAAGAAAGAACCTTCCCCTACCTCCTACAAAAGACCAAGAGATAATGAAAACAACCTTGTCACACCTCCTAGAATAAAACAAGTTTACAAAGTCAAAGAGAAAATGGTCGAACAACCTCTCATGGTTCCTTCCCTTCCACCCCTTAGGAAAGAAAATAAACCTATGGTTGATCAACCCACTCCTAAACAAATACAACTTGAAAAGAAAACTAAAAGGAACAGAGGTACTAGAGAGCATAGGCATAGACATCATGCCCTTGCTCGCAAGTTACATGAAGAATTAAACAAAGAAAATCAAAACCCAAACTTGATTGAAGCAATGCATGTTGAGCCTCCCCCTTCACCAAATGAAAAAATTCCAATACAACAACCACAACAAGAGTTGAAGCCTTATTTAGACATTATCATTCGACCTCCTATTTTGATTAACTTGGAAGATGATGACAAGATTGTTGAAATCGATGAAGAGGTGCATAATGAATTGAATACATTGGTTTCCTCTTCCATGAGCTTAAATGAAAAATCTCCTACAAAGAGTGTTGAACCTGGTGCTAGTCCTAGTTCGACACTTTCTATTGTCTCTTTGGCTAGTTGTCTGTGTTTGGTATACAAGGAAAATGATTGGGATGCCGACGACCTACTTTAGGTTAACTCACGTGTGCCCTACTAGTCTTTTGCATTATCCCTTTTTTTATTTTCTTTTGTGTGATTGCATGTGTGTGATGTGATCCTTGGGTATGTGCAGGACCATGATGGGCCAAAAAATGGTGATATGTAAGTGATATGATGGCCCATGTGGCTAATGACTTTTTTTACCCAAAATTGATGAAACAAAAAGGGTTTTTAAAGGAGATTCTCAGCTTTCCACCAATATAAATTATTATTTACTTTGAATTTAAAAAATAATTATTATGCATTTTCTATTTGAATTATGACTAAAGTCCTGATTGATAGGCTAATTGAAAACCATCTATAGATTTCAAATGGTATCACATTTTTTGAATCTGAAACATGCATCACATTCTATGCTTTGCATCCTATATTAAGATTAAAAAAAATAAAAAAATTCATGAAGTTTTGACGAAGTTAAGGTGGTGAGACATACAAGTTTTTATATTTTTTAAAAGTTGTAATAAAAAATTCATAATTAATTATTTACTTAGAAAAAAATTACAAACAAATATGCATCACATTAGGACATGATTCCTCTACTTATATCTAAAATCTTATAAAAAATATTATCATTTTATTGTGGTTAGGGTGGTCAGACAAACACCTACTTCTTATTTTTCCCCTAAAATTTAAGTACTACTCCATTGAAATTTCAAATTTTAACCAAATAGATTTTTTTTTAAATAAACCTAGTAGTTTAGAAACTACATCGAGTTTGCTACAAATTATATTCTTACATATTTTTGAAATAATATAGATAACTTATTCAATTTTTTACCTGAAGTTTCCTAACTTTAATTTTTTTAATTTTCATCACCACTTAAGGGCCCGTTTTTTCCATGATGATCCTACACATAACCCCCCATGACATTTTGTTTGATATATATCTCTCATTCTGGAATTCCTCTATTTGTAACTTCATTCTTCTCTATGTCGTCAATATTTTATGTTTCACTCTTTATCTTTTTCATTTTTGTTGTGTTTTCCTTTTGGGGATGACACAAGGCATTGAGACATTCATGTCTCTTCCATGTTGATCCAAAAGCTTTTCCTTTACTTTATTTATTTTCTTTTTCTTGTGTTTTCCTTTTGGGGATTATGTAAGGTGTCGAGACATTCATCTCTTTTTCATGCTAAACCGAAAGGTTTTTCTTTGTTTTTGCTCTCTTTGTGTCATTCTTCTAGTTCCATGAATATTTAGGGAATGATGACAAAAACATTGTAGTAAAAACATACTGACCCCAAATCCATAGATACCTTATGTATGTGGTGTTTTGATTTTTGGGGTAACCCCTCTCTTTTCTCTTTTTCTTTTACATGACGTAGCTTTACTCAAAAATATACGACTTGGCATAGGTCTTTCCAAGTGAGCTCTCATGTCTTTTGTGTTAGCATTTATCATTTTCTACTTTAAAGTGGGGGCATACATTGGCATTATCCTTTTGTATTTTTATTTTTCATGGTTCATGGTGTAGTACTTTTAGTTCATATGATGTTTTTGTCACTTTGTGGATGACATTGGGTGTAATTCCCTTCAAGAGCATGATCTCTCTTAGCATATTGTTTTCCTCTTAGTGGCTTGATATGGCACACTACATCCCATAAGTTGTGAATATTCTATTCTTTGATCGATCCTCTCTTGGAGACATTATGCACAATGTTCCCTAATTTAATACCTTGTGTGAACTAAGCAAGACTCCTTTGAATGTTCGCAATTTTTGCATTTTGCATTTGTAGTTATATGGCCACCTTGAATAACATAGATTAAATCCCTATAGATCCATCTTGTTTGTTCGTGAGCTCCAAGCATATGAAGTTTTTCTTGTCTCATGAAGCTCAAAAATCATTTTTTTGTGGCACCTTATCAAATTTATCAAGAGGTATAGCTTTGCTATCATTTGAGCAAGAAGCCCAACCGAGGCATGACTTTCCCCATAGCCACTTGTGTGTGTGAGTGCATACCTGCCATGAGTGTATGTTTTCTCTTCCTTTTAGGACTTCTCACCTAACAGACAACCATGAGTTCCATTTCCTCGGAGTGAGTATGCATTTTTTGAAACAAATAGACTAGATCTGATCCACATCACAATGGACAAATGGTCAAAGCTTGATTTGACTATTTTATATTTTACTTTTTCTATTTTTCATATTTAGCAGTCTATGCTTGTGATTTTTTGTTGCTCTTTACATCATTCTCATGTTTGTTCTTTTGTGTCTATGTTGGTTTGTCATGGGATCTTGATCCTTGGGGCTTGATCACCCCTCTTGATTGTTATCGTCCCATATTACCAACATTGAAAAAATTGGACCCCTCTTGATGTGTGTTTTTTTCCTTTAGTGTGAGTTTGAAGCATGTTCATCCTCTCAGTAAAGTGGGGGCTAAATGTAGCAACGCAAAAAGTATCTCTTCTACTTTTCTTGCTTGTTTGGGCCCTCCTTGTGAATTAGGCTTAATGTTGACTTGATTTAGTATTCTAATGTGGTTGAAACATTCACATTAGGTCTTGGGCCCTTATGAACTAATGAATTTAAATAGTACCTTGCTAAAGTGTTGTAGAATGTCATAACACATTTTCACACTTTTCTAATATTTTATTAATTAACTACACCTAATAAACCTTAATCATGCATTATCTAAAGTGTTGTAAATTGTTGTAACATACTTTGACACTTCTCTAGGCTTGTCATTAATAATTGGGATTTCTTATGTTTTAATTGGCCCTATTTTAGATCCATAAGCCTCATTTAATACATCTTTTCAATGATAATCCTGACACCAATCATTAGAAAATTATAATTTAGGTGTTTTAGGCTTGAGTGGCCATGATTTAGTGATTTGGGACTCATTCTCCACTTTGGGTGAATGAGTCCCACCTAGATCTTTTGGCACTGAACTTGGTTTCACACATTTCTAGACATTTTAAAATTTGGTCTAAAAAATTAAGCTTGGTGGGACCCATTTGTCACCTTGGGTGAATGAGTCTCTTATGGTCCAAAATCAAAATTAATTCAAATTTTTGGTGAGATTTTATTCTCCTTGATCTGATGTCAGCTTGTAGTGTTTTAATTTCGAGAATTCTTGCATAATTGAGTATGAATACAAGGTTCTTTCACTCATTTTCACCTAAGACTTTTGTGAGAGCATTCATACTAGCAAATTGAGTTCACAAGAGCATTCAAGAGTCTTCAAGATTAGATTATCAAGAATTTTAGAGCAGCATTCAAGCATCAATCATCATGTGAAGGACTTCATGCATCATGTTTTATTTTGAGCTAACAATTATGATGTAGGGTTTTCTATTATTCAAGAGAGGGTTTCATTCAGGATCAACATCATTCAAGCAAGAGTCAAGATCTACATCCATTGCAGCCATATCAAGCATATTTGCAAAATTTTATTATAACGGTTTGGTGAGTTGCAGTTCATTGTTATTTGTTCATTCATCATTCTCCACTCAGATTTCATTTTATTTCAAGGTTTAATTACCAACACGGGGTTTGACCAAGGAAAACCTCTATTCACTAACCAATCAAAATTTTCCCCTCTCCATAATGTGTGATTTATGGGTTTAGGTTGCACATTTCCTAAGGATCAATATTGGGGAAAAGTTGTCAAGAGCTCAAAGTTGTCAAAGTTGTCATCAAGCCTTGAAGAACATTGGAGAAGACCTACAAGTAGGAAATTAGAGATTCGAATTTAGAAATCAATTGGGAAGCACAAAGTAGAAAGAGAAGATTAGGATCAACCTTTGAATATTTAGAAAAGACTAATTGGATTGATTCACCACTTCTAATGAATGAGTCCCAACTCTAGTCAAATCCCAATTTTTTGCAGATTCGGATACCCATTTGGCAGATTCTTGTTCCTATACAAAAACCTAATTTTTGAACTGATTCACCCAACTTGGTGAATGAGTCCTAGTTAGCAAAAGAAGTATTATTTCTAGCATTTCAAATATCCTTCCATCCGTCTCCAAATTTCCAAGTGCACATCTTCCTTTCAGTAGCTTTCTGTTTCATTTAATTCACTTTTCTAGGTCATTTAATGTTACTTTGCATTCAATTATGATTTAGTGTTGCATCTTGCATTTAATTATCTTTTCCAAATGTAAACTTGGTGGTGAACCCCTTAATAGTTTACTTTGAGCTCCTAATATAGCCCCATTTCAATATGTTTATCCCTTTTGCATTGAGGTCTCTAGGTTATCCTTGAGTGGAACCATCTTGAAAGTGGGTGTGCTCTATGTTCTAACCATACGATAGGACCTCATCTTCACCCCAAAAAACCACATATTAATAGGTTCCATGTACCAGCACTAGTTATGACAACAATTAGATTTTCCCAAGATTTGGATAAAGAGCAAAGCAATGAAATACATTTATCTTCTTCTTCAAACTTAACATCTACTAATGCAAGCTGGCTTAAAATCATATTAAAATCATTTAAATATTTTAAAATAGAATCACCATCCTTCATTTTCAGAGAATACAAATTCCTTTTGAGATACAACTTATTAGTTAAAATTTAAGTTTGATAGATATCACCTATCCTCTTCCACAAACTGTATATGGTGGCTTCTTCTAAAAAAATCAAGAGGATAGAATCCACAAGACACAACTGAATGGTTGCTCATGCCTTCTTATCCATTTTCTTCCAATCTTCATCAAACATTTTTTGTTTTTTTGTTTGCTTCAAAACTACCGACCACTAATCTGTCTCTTCAAGGAGATCCTCCATCTTCAATTTTCACATCTTGCACCCAGTGCCATTAAATTTCTTAATATCTAGATGAGGGGTAGAGGCCATGGTTTTCAATATTCTTCACAAATTTGTAAAAACCATAATGAACAAGCTCCCACTACAACCAAAAAACCTACAACACTCAAAAGAAAGGTGTGCCTCTCTTAATAGAACCGTTAGCTCTGATACCAAATGTTGGAAATCAAGGTATAACTTGCAGCAATATTAACTTAAATATGTGGTTGCAAATCTAAAATTATGTTTACAAGATCACCATAAAATGATTAAGTGATTGAAAATTGCAACAATGAAAGAAAATGTTGCAATACCACATGTCATCAACACAAGTGACACAAGATATATGTGGAGAAACCCTTACAAGAAAAAACTACATACCCAAAGATATCCAATATTTGTATTAATCTTCATGGAAGTACATCGATACAACAATCCTCTCTATAATCTAGTAGCACTTCGTCATTTTGACATTGTGCAAAAAACTCATACTAAACCCTCATACAAATGATCCGATATATAGAAGTTTGTGGGAGACTAGAATACCAAAAATGGCATCCCAAAACAACAAGCAAAACCACTTGGAAAATCCCATGCCCCACTTAGTGGATAGCCCATAAACATGAAATAAAAATTTCAATAATCGCATGGCCTTCGCATGGGCACCTAACCCATAGCCAATGAAATTGAGTCAAACTCAAGTTCTCCATAAGTCTTTGATGGCTCTAATAGCTACATGCAAGCTCATGCACCACCATGAAAACTTGGGCACCCAACCATGCAAGAGAATGCAAAACATGCAAATAACATGCAAGGACATGCAAACTCAAGTGGTCCCAACCCAGAAAGTTGGACGCCTAGGAAGAATATTCTCCCAAGATGTCTTGTAACCACCACCGTAAAGGGCCCACCTCTTTGAATGCAATTAAAATTTTTCATAGGAAAATAAATATTTTGTCCCTCATGTCCTTAAGAACACTTTCCAAAGAATGTGGAGACACATAAATCAACTTAAGTTAGCAATTTTAATGTCAACTTTCCTAACAAGCTTGTCCTTCATGAGTAGGGATTTATCGCAATTGGGTTGTCACCGCAGGTTGAAACTACATCTGTAAGGTTAATAGATCCTTAAAGTAATATATTGAGGGATAGGAGGAACTTTCAACTATTTTATCTTGCTTCTCATCTATCTTCTTTGATGCATCATAAAATTTCTCAAGATTATTCTCTTTCTTTTTCACATCATATTCCTCCTTTTCTTTCTCTCTTTTCTTTTCTATATCCATACCATAGACTTATTGCATCTCATGTACACCGGAGATGCCTTCTCCTTCTTGATGTCTAGAAGGTCCTTGTGTTTCTTGCTGACAAGATATGTCTGGCTCACTTGAATTTTCTGGAGGAGGCATGTTATGTTCTTTTCCAGAAATAGTGTTCCCTAGAGGAGAGACACCAACTTTACTTTGACCCCTCCATCTTGTGCACTTTTATTCTCTAAAGATTTGTCTCCTCATTCTATTTGGCATTTCCATCTATCTCATTGCCTTTGGTCATATTTCTCTCAAAAACTAATAAATCAATTTCATGAGTAGACACATCAGACATATCTGAAGTATCTAGAGGATCTTGATCTCTAATTATTTCAGCATTCTTCAATTCTTTCAATATTTTTGTTGTATTCTCTTAAAATTCATTTTGCATCCTCTTTATTCCTTCTTTATCTTTCCTCATTAGAATACTTATTCTTTGTTTTGTTTTGAATTCTTGTGCCTAATATTGAGATAATCTGACCCTTTCTTCATGAGAAATAGATACACCATCTTTCTCTAATGCTTTTTGCCTCATCTTAGTGTGTTCTACAATAGCTTCATTTATAGGTAAAAGCATGGATCTGTGACACAATTTTTATGCCAAATTGGAAAAAAATGAAAAAAAATGCCAAAAGAGAACATTTGGCAAGCACAAAATTTGGTGCATGCCAAATGATTAAGTCATTTGGCATGCGCCAAATGCAAAAATTTAATTTAAACAAAATTTTGCATTCTAAACCTCATTTTATTTTCAACCTACGACTTGGCTTGGAGTTTTTCATCTTTGCAACTCGCACTCACCAAATCTCTCCCATTTTTTACACTCTCAGCTTGCAATTCTTCACAAGGATACTGCCAACACGTCAAAGAGGTTGAAGATTGTGATGAGGTATTCATTTTTTTTTTTAATTCTTTTTTTGAATTTAATTTATAATGTAGATTGAAATAGGTTTCTTATATGAAACTTTGTTCTAATTCTCAAGGAATGAATCTCCACCTCCAAACATGAGAATTCACAATCACCCCCTCATGAAGAGCCTCTTAAATAAGAAGAACCTGAAACCGCTCCATCAATTCATAGGAATCCTCAAGGAACACAATAAAATATCCTAAATCAAATTGAAAACAATAAAAGAGACATTGAATAATTAATTGGAAGATTAACCGAGCATGCTGAAACCCACCCTTATAGGAGAGGGATTTCCAAATCATTGAAGTCAATTGTATCTCATGTAGGAGAAATGAGCGAGAAAGTAAATTTTTGGTCAAATAAGAGGCATGGGTTTAGATAATTTTATGCTAGTGGTTTGTCATATGTAGACGTGAAAAAACAAAAAATTAGCAAAGTTGGTTTGTCTACCCTATTTACAAACCTGAGAACCAACACACAGGTTTGTCTCATGCATGCAAGAGGTTCCCCATCCATTGGCGCCACCATGAATTAATTAAAAATAAATTTTGGGAGTGGTGTTAGATGGTATTTGACTAACATCCATGCAATAACCATGAGGTACCACAATAATTTTTGAGGAAACTCTATAATGAGTTTGTCCTCAATAAGATGCCAAATTGTTTTGACATCTTAGACTTTCAAGGTAGAGGTGGGGGCTCCACACATGATAAACCTAGTGCACAATGTAATCTATAGTTGGCACCAAGACCCTTGGCCAAACCCATGGTGGAGCATGTTGTTGTTCCTTCCATTATTAAGGATAGTGTAGAGGTGGACACGCTGGAGTCGATTAGCTCACTCACCCAGACAATTATATAGTGTGAGAGGCCTTTAGTAGAGCCTGATGTGGAGGAGATGTGTAGGCCTCGAGCTCCACCCCACCATTGTTGCACTTGTAGTGTTGTTTGCATGTACGATTATCAGAGTGCTCGAGATGCAGCTACACAGTCTACATCAGTTACAAAGGAAATGGCTATGACAAATGAATTGCTAAATAATACATACGACATTGATACTCAGGTAAAATTCAACAACTTCATTTATTTATTTTTATTAAATTATATTTTGAAATTTAAGAATAACTAAATTAGTAGAATCAATATGATGAAATTTTAGGGTCTGAGTGTTCATGAGATGTGTTCCATTCCTATAGACCCTTATTCGTTCTTGATGTTGAGTCCATAGGTATGCAACTAGTATTAAATATTTTATTATTGCATTTGAACATTTGAATGTTATATTTGAATATTTTTCTCATAACATGCTTTAGATGTCAAATAGTTTCCTAGTGGACCTTCAACCTCCACACCTCACAATTCATGTCCTCAAATAACTTTCACTTAGGTAACCTTTATTCATTAATGGTGTTGTAAAATAATGTTAGCTATCTTTCGTAATTTTGTGTATATAAATATAAAAAATTGATGAGAAACATAAACATTGGTTGGTCTTGTGAGATCCTAATTATATTTACCATTCAATATTCATCTCATTTTTCCATTCCTTTCATCACATATTTTAACCATTTTATATCACATATCCCAATATTTAACACCTTATATATTATACCACCTTCCTCCATATTTCATCTTATGCACATATCGTTACAAGAAACCTCCCTTCTGCTCATTATTGACCAAATATATTATACATTATTACTACACACCTCAAGTCCTATATTCAAACCTTAGACACCACCTAATTCAATTTATGGTCTAAAATTCCCTCCTAACTACTTCCCATTAACCTCTAGTATAGTTCACCTTAAAAATGTTTTATTATCCCATCCTAGCTCATCTAATTAATCTGTAATAGTCCATTGTATGTTCCATCATCCCCTCTTGATCATGTCACATTAACTTCTCCTAATTCACTTTTTGTTCCTTTATTCCTTCCTAATCCCATCCCATTAACATTTAATAGTTCACCCTATTTTCCATGATCCCCTCCTAGCCCATCCCACTAATATTTACTAGTCCATCCTATTTTTCATTATGCCCTTCTACACCCATATTATTGTACCCTTTATTATTTCACCCTATGTTCCATCATCCCCTATGTTCCACCCTATGTTCCTTTACACATTCTATGTTATACCATCTTTATCCACATTTCATCCTATAACTCTTCTCTATTATTACTATAGACAGGTCAAGTTCCCACTTCACGTACTATAGTCAAACCCCAGACACCTCCTAATTCACCCTATATTCCATTATTCCCTATTAATCCCATCCCATTAACCTCTAATTGTTCACCCTATATTTTTTTATCCCATCCTAGCCCATCCCATCAATTTATACGAGTCCATCCTATCTTCCATTAACCCCTTATATTCCCATCCCATTACCCTCTCTTATTTCACTATAAGCTCCATTATCCTCTATTGGTATTGTCCCATTATCTTCCCCTAATTCACCCTATGTTCTTTTATTCCCTACTAATCTCATCCCATTAACCTCTAGTAGTTCACCCTACATTCTATAATCCTCTCTTGGACCATCCCACTAATCTCTACTAGTTCAATCTATGTTCCATTATTGCATTTGACTCCCATCCCATTGCACCCTCTATTATTTCACCATATGTTCCATAATACCCTCTTGGTCTTGTCTCTTTATCCCTTCTATGCTATAACACCTCCATCTATGTTTTATCCTATACACATGTACAATTACAAGAAATCTTTCCTTCCACTCATTATTGACCAAATTTGTCTTCTTGATTACTATTGTACACCTCAACAACCAACTTCACATGCTATAGTAAAACCATAGACATGTCCTAATTCATCGTATGTTCCATTATCCCTTTGAAAGTTATTAGTAACATATTATTTCTCACTTCATTCATGTGAACTTCATTGTGACATTGTCACTATGTTGACAACATGCCCTCATTAACATTACTTCACCATCATATGCAATTTGAATCTTAATGAGCACTTAACTTGGGAATTTGCAAGAGTTTGGACTATGTATTAGGGTCATTTGTTGTATGCCTATGTGGAATTTTGGAACATATGTTGTGTACTTTCAATATATATGTGACATTTTATGTCCATATGGCTCTTCTTTAGTAAACCTGTATGGCTTTTTTGGATATATTGTATATACTTTTATCAATATATATTATTGCATAGCCTTACATATTTTTTATTAAAGAAAATATTATTTTCCTACTTCCATTCTTGAATGATCTTATCATGTGTATTGTGTAAATTGTATGCTTGAATGTTGTAGGCATGGGTTTTGTTTACATCTAATGCTTAAATAATTTCTATCAATTTCTCAATAAGCTCCATCTAATTTGTACTGTGTAATTAAGCTCCATTCCTGGTGGTTTGTATCCTTTGCAATGCTTCAATTACTTTTTATTTACTTATTCACATGTATGCTTCACTTATTCACGTGTATACTTCATGTATATTGCATGTATTCACATGTATGCTCCATACTTGCAATGTATAATTCATGTGTTCATGTGTATTCTTCATGATTCATGTGTATACTTCATGTATTTGCGTGTATGCTTGATGCTTCTTGAGTTCTATTATTGTCTAGTGGAAATGATTTTAACACCAAAAGGTTTCAAATGAATTGTAAGAGCTCCTTCCCATAAAAAATATCATAGAAAAATGTATTGCTTTTAATTCATGGTTGAGGCTGGCATCTAACAACTAATGGTTATGATTCTAAAGCTTAGAAATCATTGCATTTGCATATATAGAACAAGTGGATGTTTTAAACCTCATGGGCATATATATATACCTCTATGAACTTGTATGAATGTGCATCAAAACACATGATAGTTGTTGATCCAACCAACAAAATTTATTTGCATCTAGTAATATCACAACACTTGACATCTCATTAAATGAAATCAATGCACAGGTTATTTTTAATGATATTATGAAGATATTAGATGTGTATGAACAACAATATAAGCTTGATTTCTAAATGTATCACCCATGTGAAATTATCACATTTCTCCCATATTCATCATTTAAATAAGTTAAAAAACCTCCTTCCATTTTCTTTGCGTGAAATAAGATGACAAATCATTGGGAAACATGGTCCTATAATTTCTGCCACATCATATTTTATAACTCTAGAGCATGAAAAACTATATTTCATAGATATTGAATATTTGGATCCAATGTTTCACTAGTAAGCTGAGATTTGCATCTCAGCTAGGGAGCACTATTTGGTGACAACAACTGTAGTTCAGACTCATAAGGGATTATGTCAGTTGAATGTAGATCAGAGGGATTAAGCATGTTTGGGTGCAAAAGAAGACCATTCCTAGCATAAACGTACCCATATGGATGTGTTTGAATAGTTTTTTTGGTCACCCAAGTTGCAGAACGTAAGTTGCATCGTTTTACAACTTTACACTACTTACATTTGACAACTTTTTCCTCGAGTGAAAAGTCACCGCCATGGGAAAAATGCCTGTGATTTAGCAATAACCAAGAGAGGTTATTGTAGAGGGGACCAACACAATCTGATAGGATTAGATGAGAATTTTTTAAGAATCATTATATCTGAGTAACAGACCGTCGAAGATTGTAGTCATTTTGCACTTTGGACTCTTAAGGGATTTTGTCAATTGAACATAGCTTGGAGCGATTCAACATGTTTAGGTGCAAAAGAGGACCATGCCTAGAAAAAAAATACCCACTCAAATGCATTGGAAAATGTTTTTTGGTCACATGAGTTGTAGAACAAAAGTTGTACCACTTTGCAACTTTACGCTACTTGCATTTGACAACTTTTTCCTCAAGTGAAAATTTGTAACCATGGAGAAAATTCCTATGAGATAGTGAAAAATAAGAGCGGTTATTATAGAGGGGGACAACACAATCCCATAGGGGTATATGAGAAGTTTCTAAGCATCATGATATCCAAGAAATAACCCATTGAAGATTGCAAGCATTTTGCACTTTGGAGTCTTAAGGGATCATATCGGTTGAACGTAGATCGAAGGAATTCAACGTGTTTGGGTGTGAAAATGGATTCCTAGCATAAACGTACCCACCTAGATGCATTAGAATAGTTCATTTGGTCACACAAGTTGAAAAATGAAAGTTTCACCACTTTGCAACTTTACACTACTTGCATTCGACAATTTTTTCCCCTAGTGAAAAGTCACCACCACGAGAAAATGCCTTCAAGATAGTGAAAACAGAGAGAGGTTATTATAGAGGGGTCCAACATGATCCCATAGGATTAGACGAAAAGTTTTGAAGCATCACGGTGTTCGAGTAATAGTCCATCAAAGATTGCAGTCATTTTGCACTTTGGACTCATATGGGATTCTATTGGTTGAATGTAGCTTAGAGCGGTTCTGCATGTTTGGGTGTGAAAGACAGCCATGCCTAATGTAAAAGTACCCACTCGGATGCATTGGAATAGTTCATTTTGTCACAAGAGTTGCAGAACAAAAGTTCCACCACTTTGCAACTTTTTCTCCAAGTGAAAAGTCAGCACCATGGGAAAACGCCTTTGAGATAGCAAAAAATGAGAGAGCTTATATAGAGGGGACCAATATGATCCTATAGGCTCAAACAATAATTTTCTAAGTGTCACGGTGTCCGAGTAACATCTTGTCGAAGATTGTAGGGTGTTGCCACAATAATGGGTTACACTTTTTGGGACATCTTGATTTTTCTTGAAATCACATATTTTTGGAAAATATAATGATTTAAGCCTTTAAAGGTTCCATTTAATTGATTTTAATTAAAGAGGGTTTGATCAAACCCTGTTAGATCAAACCCCCTTGGATAGAACCCCGTTAGTTTTAAACCATACCTATAATGGAGTCTCCTCTACACCTATCAAAATGCTGATAAAAAACCACTTTTGATTTACCTTTTGGGGGATCAAATGAAGTCATTAAAAATTTATGTTTTGCAAAAATGTAGCCCTTATTATAAGATTCTCAAAATGTATAATTTTAAATATATTTAATTTGATTATTATATTTATTTTTTATTTCTTGTGTGTAGGATTTTCAACGAATATCAAGGTGTTTGTTTCACACATATGAAAAAATAGGAAAATAGAGAAAAAAATTTCTAAAAAATACATTTGCACTAGGTATTGGTGTCCTTATTTCAGTAAAAAAAGAATAAGTTAATTCAAATGCATACAAAAAATGTAATGTGGGCCGAAGTACACCTCTGTCCAAATTATAATTACTCTAACTTGGAAGATTAATTAAAAAAAAAATGCAATAAAAAAATATGAGAAAAATAACCATTCACTAGATATTGGGGTAAAAAATCTGTATTTCAATAATTAGAATTGTATCCTTTCTATAAAAAAAAGTTATGCAGACCAAAGTAAACATCACTTTTTAAAAATATTGTTTTGTAGAATAAATAAGTTATTAAAAATTACATAAAAGGATTCACAATTTTTTTTTTAATTTTTTTAAAAATATATAATTAAAATATACACACGAAATATCACGAATCACTAGTTTGTTTCATCTTCAAATTCTTAATGGTTTAGCTACTATAGGTGTAAGAAAATGAAGATCTAGTGAAAGATGTTGATTAAAATGTCAAGTTTGGCCAAAAAGTGTAACCCATTATTGTGAGATCACCCTGTAGCCATTTTGCACTTTGGACTCATACGGCATTCTGTCGGTTGAAAATAGCTCAAAGCGATTCAACATATTTGAGTGTGAAAGAGGACCATGCTTAGCATAAATATACCCACTTGGATGTGTTGGAATAGTTTTTTTTGGTCACACAAGTTGTAAAACGAAAGCTGCACCACTTTACAACTTTACACTATTTGCATTTGACAAATTTTCCTCCAAGTGAAAATTCACTGGTACTATGGGAAAATGCCTCCAAAATGGAAAAAAATGAGAAAGGTTATTATAGAGGGGCTCAACACTATCCCATAGGCTAAGACGAGAAGTTTCTAAGCTCCACGATGTCCAAGTAACATCTCGTCAAAGATTGCAACCATTTTGCACTTTGGACTCATAAGGGATTATGTCAATTGAACGTAGCTCAAAGTGATTCGACATGCTTGAGTGTGAAATAAGACTATGCCTAGCATAAATATACCCATTCAGATGTGTTAGAATAGTTCATTTGGTCACACCAGTTGTAGAATGAAAGTTGCACCACTTTGTAACTTTACACTACTTGCATTTGACAATTTTTTCTCTAGGTGAAAAGTCACTACCATGAGAAAATGCCTTTGAGATAGAAAAAACCAAGAGAGGTTATTGTAGGGGGGCCAACATGATCCCATAGGCTTAGACAAGAAGTTTCTAAGCATCGCAATGTCTGAGTCATAGCCCATCAAAAGATTGAAACCATTTTGCACGTTGGACTCATAAGGGATTTTGTCGATTGAATGTAGCGCAAAGTGATTCGGTGTGTTTGGGTGTGAAAGAGGACCATTCCTAGCATAAACCTACTCACCCATACATGTTGGAATATATTTTTTCACACAAGTTGTAGAAAAAAAGTTGTAGCACTTTGCAACTTTACACTACTTGCATTTGACATATTTTTCTCCGAGTGAAAAGTCACAACCATGGGAAAATGCCTCTGAGATAGAAAAAACAGAGAGAGGTTATTATAGAGGGATCAAACATGATTCATAGGCTTATAAAAAAGTTTTGAAGCATCAAGTTGTTCGATTAATAGCCCATGAAAGATTGTAGCCATTTTGCACTTTGGACTCTTAAGGGATTCTATTGGTTTTAGCGTAGCTCAGAATGATTCGGTGTGTTTGGGTGTGAAAGAGGACCATTAATAGCATAAATTTACCCACCCAAACATGTTGGAATAGTTTTTTTGGTCACATGACTTGCAAAAAAAAAGTTTCACCACTTTGCAACTTTACACTACTTGCATTTGACAACTTTTTCTCTAAGTGAAAAGTCGCCACCATGGGAAAATGCCTCCAAGATAGAAAAAATGAAGAGAGATTATTGTAGAGAGGTCCAACATGATCTCATAGGATCAAATGAAAATTTTCTAAGCATCATGGTGTCTGATTAAAAGGTCGTCGAAGATTGCAGCCATTTTACACTTTGGACTCATAAGGGATTATGTTGGTTGAACATAGAGCTTGGAGCGATTTGAAATGTTTAGGTGTGGAAGAGAACCATTCATATCATAAATTTATCCACCTAGATGTATTGGAACAATGCATTTGGTCATGTGAGTTGTAAAATGAAAGTTTCACCACTTTGCGACTTTACACTACTTGCATATGACAACTTTTTCTCCAAGTGAAAAGTCACCACCATAGGAAAATGCCTCCGAGATAGAAAAAATTGAGAGAGGTTATTGTAGAGGGGCCAAACAAAATCTCATAGTCTTAGATGAGAAGTTTCTAAGCATCACGATGTCTGAGTAATAATGTGTCAAAGATTGCAACCATTTTGCACTTGGTACTCATAAGGGATTTTGTCGGTTGAATGTAGCTCGAAGTGATTCAAAATGTTTGGGTGCAAAAGGGGATCATTCCTAGTGTAAATGTATGCACCCAGATGCATTGGAATAGTTTGTTTAGTCACATGAGTTACAGAATGAAAGTTGCACCACTTTGCGAGTTCACACTAGTTGCATTTGACAACTTTTTGCCCAAGTGAAAAGTCACCACCACAGGAAAATGCCTCCAAGATAGAAAAAAAAAAGGTTATTATAGAGCGGTCCAACACAATCCCATAGGCTTGAATGTAAATTTTCTAAGTGTCATGGTATCCTAGTAACAACCCGTCAAAGATTGCAACCATTTTGCACTTTGGACTCATAAGGAATTCTACCAATTAAACGTAGCTCATAGCGATTCAGTGCGTTTGGGTTTGAAAAATGACCATTCCTAGCATAAATTTACCTAATAAAATATGTTGTAGTGGTTTTTTGGTCACACGAGTTGTCGAACGAAATTTGCACCACTTTGCAACTTTACACTACTTGTATTTAACAACTTTTTCCCTAAGTAAAAAGTCGCCACCACTAGAAAACGTCGTCGAGATAGAAAAAACTAAGAGAGGTTATTATAGAGGGGGTCCAACATGATCCCATAGGCTCAAAATAAAAATTTCTAAGTGTCATGGTATCAGAGTAATAATTTGTCAAATATTTCAGCTATTTTGCACTTTTGACTCATAAGAGATTCTGCTAGCTGAATGTAGCTCAGAGTGATTTGGTGTGTTTGGGTGTGAAAGGGGACCATTCCTAATGTAAACATACCAAACCAGATGTAATGGAATAGTTTTTTTGGTCACACGAGTTGCATAACGAAAGTTGCACCACTTTGCAACTTTACACTACTTGAATTTGACATGTTTTTCTTTAAGTGAAAAGTCACCACCATGGAAAAACACCTCTGAGATAGAAAAAATTGAGAGAGTTTATTATTGAGGGGTCCAACACGATCCCATTGGATCAGATGAGAAGTTTCTAAGTGTCACAATATTCGAGTAACAACCTATCGAAGATTGCACCATTTTAAACTTTGGAGTCTTAAGGGATTATACCAGTTGAACGTAGCTCAGAGCGATTCGACACTTTAATGAATATACCACTTTTCCATCAATTAAGTGTTGGATGTTGTGGTTGTATTTCTGATATGTGGTTGTTATTGATGTCAACAATATTAACATTAATGTCTTCAAGACTGTATATGTTGAGGATATTGAGAAAATTGTAATAAAATATTTTATAAGATGTATGTGAAGTAGTGAAGATCAGTGTGTTGGAAAGTTTAGTATGTTGATGATGAGAATTTGTGCATTAAATGGTTTTCTTGCATATGTATGTAGTTCCTACTCCATAAGTTTCAGAGGTCTGCATAAAGATTTGAGAAAGTTATAAGGTTTTGTGTTCTGACAGTTATTCCATTACTGGAAATGGTGTTCACAAAAGAAGATAATGTGTTTATGGCAATGTGAAGTGTTGTGTATGTTCCTGAAGTGTTTTTGGATGTTTCTTGATCATGTTGTATCTATTTTTCATGTTTGCATTGATCATTGTGATTGTGATCCGAGATTTTCTCTTGCGTGTTCATGACCGACAAAGTGATTGTAGCATTTTGTGGATCTTCGAGGAAGATTAATTGAAGATTTTTTGTTTTTGAGGACATTGTTATGGGTCTCTACTATGTTGTGGCCAACCTTGGTTGATGTGCATTGATAATATTTATTGTTCTAGGCCGACAATTTGCATTCATTCTATTATTTTGTTAATGCCGACATGAAGCAATGTAATTTCTTGTTGCAGATATATATAAGTGATTATTTTCTCATTTGAGAGGGAGGAGATGTGAAGTGTGTGTGTGTACTATGTGTGAATAAGGTTTAGATCATTCAAAAGAAGAGAAGAGTGTGAAGAAGAGTGAAAGAGAGTGAAGAAGTGTTCATGTGCTTAACTGGAACTATACTCAAGCATTAGTAGATGCTACTTTCTCAGTTCAATTTCTTCAGATGGATTTAATATGAAATTTTTATGTAAGATAGTGAGTCTTCCATTGAGTAGTGAGCTCATGCAGTGTGCCTGAATGCATGTGCATTCCTCATTCATTTTTCTTATACTTTTAATAGGGTATAACTTGTGGATTAACCTCCACTGTGGTTTTTCCCCTAATAGGGTTTCCACGCAAAAAACTTGGTGTTATGTGTGTTTTTGATGTGTTGTTGATTCACGCTTTTACTGTTAATAATCATATATGAGATTAAAGGTTAATAAGTTTAAATAAGTTTGAAACTCTGTGACAACTGATTCACCCCTCTCTCAGTTGTCTGCCCTTGTGTTTCCAACATTAATTAGTTTATTTCAACTTCACTTTAACAAACACATTTATGTCGAGAGCAATAAAAGAGAATAAATAGACAACCACCATAAGTTAACTTTTCCATCACTTAAGTTTTGTTGTTTGAAGTTTTTTGTTTCAACTTCACTTTTAATGACAATAAATAGAAACCCAATTATAAAGTATGCAAAGGATCATCAAATTATATAGAGGAAAAAGAAATACTCAGAGAACAACCATAAATTATTTAAGTCAAGGGTCTTTTATTTTATGAAAAAAGTATCAAAAAGGCGTTTTAATTATTTCATGGGGCTTATTTTCATGATATTCACGTGAATGAGTGAAAATGAATTAAGTTCCATCTTTGATTTTTGAGTTTGGATTAATAATAGTGCATCATTTATGCATTGTGTCAATAAACCATAATGTTGATTTGTGCCTTGGAACATTGTATCATGGAAGTATGAGTCCAAAAAGGGTTGATAATCATCGTGATATGTTTTTAATAACCTGAGACAACCCAAGGTATGTGCTCATGTTGTTCCATCCTTTGTTTGTGCTATTGGCCATGTCACTATGTTGTCAAAGTTGACAAGAGCACCAAATGCAAAGTGATTGTTTGGAGAGACTTGTTGAATGAAGAATGTTTGGGAGTTGTCAAAAGTATTGGAGGGTATTGAAACATTGTTGTCCCACTCTATTCATGTTGTTATATCCTTGATGGTGTGCTTTTCATTCCTTGGATTCCCACTAGGCTAGGTTGTCAATGGTGGTAAGGTGTACTAATATGTATTGTGCATTTCTTTTTAATGAAGACCTTGAAGATTAGAGTGGATTTTAGAAAGCCAAACACAAAAAACTTGAGAGTAGATAAGCTTAAAAATTATGGATTCCCTTTTATTGGTTTAGACTTATATATAGTGGGGAAATATTAATTGGAAAGGTGATTTCACAACCTTCTGATGCAAACTTTAGCCTCGCGTTGAAGCATACTAAACAAGGAAGAGTTGATCAAGTTTTAATGCCAAATAATGTTGATGGAAGGAGTTCTAGGGTTTATAGAAAAGCAATAAAATACGCCTTTGTACAATAAAAGGAATTGCTTTAGATTTTGTCATAAATCCACATACTTTTCCTTCAAGACAACTTTAAATGTAAACCATAAACTATTACAACTAACTTTAAATGTAATAAACATACTTAATTGAGGCATATATTAAGGAATATACTCATTTGCATGTATTCATTTCTCATAGGTTTTGTATATCAAAAAATACTCTAAGTCAATAAAAAGTATTACAATAGTTTTGGAAGAACATCTTGAAAATCCTCCCATTTCTCAATACTTGTAAAAATACATGCAGGGAAATAATCCTCCCATTTGCAGCCCAAATCATAAAATATATTGTACAAGAAGAAACAAAAGGAGTTGTTGCCCAATTTGTTTTCTCCAATCCACCTTAGGTGGCCCAATTATTTGCATTCCAAAATGCTTCAAAACATGTACATCCCGTGCTCCCTTGGAAACACATGGGTAGTAGCCTCTTCATGGTTGTGTACTCACTAGAATTTGGCCCACAAAAAAACTTGCAAAATCCTAACAATTTTAGACATGGACTCACATAAAAATCATTAAAAGACCAATAACTAAATAATGTCTGACATACACTTGTTGACCAGATCTATTATCACCTCCATGCATGTTGTAAGTAGATCGATTGAATGTCCTACAATGGAGACGTGGCCCATCTTTCACTAATTTCTCATCTCTTGATGATCCTAGGTATAAATTTCAAATATATATAAACATAAATAACATAAAACATGTAGCATATAAGAATCCAAGAAATCTAAGAAATGGAAAAGAAAGAGAAGATTAAAAACCAGAAAATGCACCATCAACCGATGTTGTTCTTTTCTTAAGTTGATAATATTTAATGAAGCCTTGGGTGTGTGCAAGAAGTTGAGTCCACTTTTTGGACAAAATGTGGAAGTGTTTTCCCTAATTTTAAGAATTTTTCAAAACTGACCTAAAAATTTGAAGCACTTAAAGATTGAATCTTAAAAAAAATTAGTGATATAAAATGTTGTTCTCGGAGTATAGTTTCCAAATATGTAATTTATTTTAATACCCAGATGACACAAACTCATTTTCAATGGGCATCTCTAGAAACCACTGTTTAAAAGTCACTTTTTTTACCATACCATGCACATATACGCCATCCATATTTTGACCTAAATAATTATATTTTTCTTAATCCTTTTGGGAAATGATCTCTAACACATTGAAAAATGTCAATGATAAATATATATTTTTTTGAATATATATATTTTTTGTTAATTTTTTATTGGTCGTAATTATTGTTTTGAAAATCCCATGTGTATGTCATGCATAAGATGACCTCAACTTATCATTTTTTTTATTTTTTCAAATTGAAAAGAATTGTCTAAATGTTGTTTACGTGCAAAAAAAAATTCAAAAAAATATATTAATAAAAAGTTATTAAAATAATAAAAAACCTGGTATTTCAGGGTTATGGACCAATTTCATTAAAAATTATTTGAAAAATAGAAAAGATAATCCAATTGGAAAAAAAAAATATATTTAGAATCTACACAATCTCATCTCAAATGGGTTTTAATTTTATAAAATAATTTCAAAAAAAAGCTCGTTAGCCATATCAACATAGTCAGTTTTTTTCTCTTGATATTGTCATGACCTTGTACTTGTAGGTCCAAGGCTAAGGATTGGGTTATCATGCCTTTTCTAAGCCTAAATCCAAATGATAAACATGGATTTTTATTTACCTTTTGGAATGAGTACCCACTTTAAAATGGGTAACTATTCTAAGAAATGAATGGGTGCCTATTTTAAAGCTAAAAATAACACTTCCACTAGAAGTGGACTCAACTTCTTGCAGTTACCCCCTTTCTCTGTTTTTCCTTCACTAGTCTTGCATATCTCTTCACTAAAGAAAACATATAATTAATAAGTGGGTTAAAAGATAGTCACAAATGCATCAATGGAAGTCCTAAATGCATATGACATCAAACAACAATATAGATAATACCAACTTAAAGGTATTCAATAGAGAGCAACATATAATTATCATTTTGTAAATTAACAATAATGTAATTTTGCACACCCTTCTACACTCAAACTTAAATGCTTGAAAGAAAGAAGTGATCAATAACATGACTTTACAAATTCAATGTGCATACTTACAAATCAATCCAGGGAACCATCCAGGTTTTCTCTACTCTTTATTGTGTCAAGTATTACCTCATGGTTAGACTCACACAATTTCCACAAGTTCTTGTTTGTAGGTCTACCCTTATATTTGATCAAATGAACATTGGTTGTGACAAGGTTTGAGTAGTGAAGAATCTTCTAATGTGTGTCGAAGTCCTCAAACAACCAAACTATAACATTCTTTACTTAAGACCTTCTAAGCCATGTTCCTTAGCTTCTGATCTAACCTCTCATAATATGTTTACACTACCTTCTAAGTGTTTTTGGCTAGATCTACCTTGTCACATAGGCGAATTTCATTTAAATCTAGACCCACTGCCTTGATATCATAATCCTCCATCTACATTTGTCCTCTAAGTCTAGATGCAAGCAGCTTCATGGTAGTGATCCATAGAGAATTTTTCTCTTCATTGAAATAGGATTGAATCTTTTTGGTGGCTAGTAGCTCGACATTCTTCATCCTCCTTTTTCGCTTCCTAGCTTGTCGAGCCCACTTAGTCACATCAAATTTTTTTTAAGAGTCTATGGGGAATCAATGCTTTGTGCTATAAGAGAAGCACCAGAGGAAAAACTAAAACGAGTAACAAAATGAAAGACTTTGAATTTATGATCATGTGGGGAGGTGAATGAGAGAGTAATCATTGAAAATGGTGGGATGCCAAATTGAGATTGGGTACCAGAAGGACTAGTTGGGGTAAAAAGAGAAATAGATTGAATGGGAAATTTTTGTTTGAATACAGACAAAGTTGGGGTAACGAGTAACATTGATGGTTTCATTTTCTCAATAGAAGAACTGGATAGGGTGATCAAAGAGTCAATAGTGGCCAAAGTAGATACTGCTTGCTCGACACATGGGGGTACATCACCTGGTGTGTTGAAAATGGTAGGGGGCTCATTTAGAACCAAAAGTTTGAGGTTTGTGGATAGAGGATTATTTTCAATGGGTTGAGGCAAAGGATTAACTAGAGATGCAAAATTAGGAAGAAGAGGGGGAGCAAGAATTACCTAGATCGTGATCATCTGAACTTTCTACAAAGAAAACTCTACTTCTTCATTTTCGATGGCTGCATTGGGTACGTCCAGGTCTTGGACTTGCCTTTTCTTTATTCAACCCAAACTAGAGCATCTCAGTCCCTTAGTGGATGATCCCACTGAAGCTTTTCCCTCTTCTTCTCCAAATGATTCTCTTGGTGATCACTGAGTTCTCTTCCCCTTACTTCAGACACTAGCAGAGGATGCAACTTGTGAGTCCTTTTTCTTAGAGCTCTTGAGTCCTTTTACTTAAACCTCGAGGGAGCTTATTTCCTTTTAGTTGAATTACCTGCCCTTCAAAAGGTTGAAATTCTATTTGTGAATAGTCATAAACTCCTTTTGAATTTTGGATGAAAGTGGTGATCTGGGTGTCGTCTTCAAACACTTGCCAATTTTGGTCATTATCAGGAATCCATAGTCGGACAATTATTTGTACCACACTCTGCTTTGAATCAAAAATTAGCTCAAACTATGACCTAATTGAAGCCATTTGATCCACTATGTTGTTCTAAGATTGGGGAATGACTTGCACATTGAAAGCTTCAAAACCTTCAATTAAATCCCATATTCGATGTCTATATGACTTCATTCTCATATTTTTAGCGACTGCTTTCTTGTGAACCTGGCTCACAATCAACTTGAAATCTTTGAATACCTATAACCTCTTTGCGCCTATTCACTTAATGAGAAATGAACCATGGATCAAGGCTTCATATTTCATTTCATTATTATAGCACGAAAATTGGAATTGATAAGCCTTGAGGGTCTTATATCCTATCAAAGACAGTAATTAGACTCTTGCTCTAGAACTGATTTTTTATTTAGGACCATCAAAGTATAGGGTCCATAAGAAATTATCCATCAATTCATCGCATCTTTTTGGCTCTTTCATCAGTTTCAGATAGACTAGTCATCATCAAAAACCACATATGTGCCTAGTCCTGTGGTATGGAAATTATTGAACGGGTCAGAGTCGATGAACTGGTTGAGGATAACTTCTTCTTCGAGAGTCCACTCTCTTGTATCTTCTTCGTATTCTAGCATTTCCATGCAATATCCCTCCTATCTTGAGAAAGAGGTATGCACTACTTCAAAAAAGAGGATTGTGTTGTCCGGTATATGTTCAGGGTGCAAAGACTCTAAAAGAATCTTCATCTTCGCCCCATGCTTGGTTCTTAATATCACATGGGACCAATCCAATGCCAAGTATTTTCCTAGCTTTATAGTGAAATCTCTAGAAAGACACATCCTGAAGACCACGGGAATATCTATTACCACTACTTCTTGTGAGACTATTTGGCTTGGACATGAAAAGAGGGTCAAAGATAGATCTTTTATTAGACCAACTGTCAGAACATTCTTTCTATCCAACTGCATGATTCCCTTTTCAAGAGGTTCACATTTGAGCATTAAGGCATCAACCACTTGCTTTGGCATGACTGTTGTACTAGCTCCCAAGTCAATCATATTGTTGTGGAAAATTTTATCTCCCACAATTAATGTTAAAATGAAGGGAGTGGGCTTCAACTTGCTTACCTCTATTTATTTTGCATTGCCCACATCATTTGTATAAGCTGCAACTTTTGGAGTTTGAAGATCTAGCATGGGTCCTTTATTTTTACTTTGATCACATGGTGGAACTACATCTGTCTGTGGTCTTTGTTTATCACTTTTCAATGCTTCCTGAAGCAATGTCTTCTGCTTGGGAATAGATCTAACATCCCACAGAGACACATTGGCAATTGCCTTCTTCATCTGCTCCACCACGTTGAGTGTCTCAACTGGTGGGGCCTTTGGATTGAACAACAAAATATCTCTCGTCTTTAGAGGAAGATGGTCTATCGAAAATGGATTTGATATGTTATCCAACAATTTGTTAGGCAACGATGGAATCCCTTATTGTTGAGTCAGTCAAATAGTCAGCTATGGAAGTTGTCTTTCTTGTGACAGTGGTTGGCGAGGCTGGTTGTCTTTCTTGTGACAGTGGTTGACGAGGTTGGACTTGTGGCACATATTCTCTCATGAGCATTCTCTTGGATCTAGTGTTGTAGTTTGACTGTACCTATGGACTACTAGTTGTTGGAGCTTCATTCACGAATATTGCATCATCTTCCTCCATCTAGGAAAAAGTGCTTGATTAGGTGCAATATCCAACTCTTTCTCTATGGACATCCTTTGCATTTGCGCTCTAAAATGGTCATTCTCCATTTTGGAAGACTCATATCCTTCCACATTCAGAAGAACGCCTTTGTTTCTTTTCTCGGCTATCCTTGCCACATGTTTCCCTTTGGGCTATTTCGAGGCATATGGTTATTATTGCAAGGAAAGCACCATGAATTTTCATCATCTACTAGGTTTTTCTGGCCTAGAATCAACTCCTTGTTGTGGCTATCTTTGACCGCCTATAACAACATGGTAACAAAAACTATTAGATTGGGGGGTGTCACTTTTTTATCACCCCGACTTGAAGGTCCTTGGTATGCGCTCTATTGATAGAATGACCCTCCTCCCTGATAGGTTTGAGTAGCCTGCTTTGGAGGGGCCACTTCTTGTTGATTAATGAGAACTAACTCAGTAGAAAAAGATTGTAGATCAGACTCTTCATATCACTAATGTATGCTACTATAGAGGAAGAACCCGATGTGCTTTGTTGTGTGGTAGGGTATACATACATAGACTAGGGTGAACTCGAACTCGTCACTTATGTCACATAACTGCTCGAAGTAGATTCCTCTCGAACTGGCATGTCTGAAATTTCTACAAAAATAGGCATCGAAGGTCATGGAAGAAGCTTCTCGACATCTATCAAACTATTCTCCACATGCACAACTACCTCATATGCATCAGGTAAGTTATCCCTTCCCATAGAAGTTATCATGACCATAATATCTGAATTGACAACCTTTAGGTAAAACATGAACGCCATTTCAACTTGAGGTTAGGTAGTCACTGGGATGCTCTACCAGGTTTTGTTAAACCTGGTGTTGAAGTTGCTCATGGCCTCTTGCAGAGTTCTCTTGATGGTGATAAGTTGGTGCAGTAGTGAAGAATGATCTCCTTTTTCTAAAAATCATTCAAACAAATTTTATCTCAGATCATCCCATGAGCTGATAGAACCAGAAGTCAAAGATCTGTACCAGTCTTGAGCCTTCGCTTTGAAAGAGGTAGCCAACAATCTCAAAATAGTGTTTTCCTCCATGATATCATGCACTCCACATACCTTTGCTATGTCTTGGAGGTGCTTGGAAGGGGTTTTAAGGGCCTCTCTAGAGAATTTAGGAATAGCCTTGAGGGCGTTAGCGGATATGGCAAGCCAAACATCGGGAGGAGTGGGTGGCTATAGTGGACTACCATTATCCCAAGTTACAAAGTTTTTGGGGGAAGGGGGTATGTGAGCCATGGAGAAAAGGTTCCTATGAATGGGTAAACTGGTATTCTTATTTGGAAACTTTGACCTGCAAGCAGAGTAGATAAGGCTCTAAACTCTGGGCTCTTACTCCTTGTTCTACTGCTTCTTGTAGGCAATATAGAACTTGTAAATCTTTTTCTCCTAGGTACCCAAGAAGGTAGATGGGAGTACTAGAAGTGGCCCTTTGAGGACACTCTTGTTTGGACTTTGGGCATGAAACCTCTAATTTCCTTCCTTGGTCTGATTTAGAAATATTTTTGACTTCTAATCAAACGTTCAGAAACTTGTCCCACTAGGCGTGCAAGAAAAAGAATTGTTCATCATAAAACCTTGTGCCTCTCCAAAATTCTTATCAGAAATTTAGTGAGTGGGGAGAAATATGTGCCTCACTAAATACCTTTGGTATTTTTATAGAAAGTTGACTCTTCTCCGAGTTTGGGAAAATGGTAAAAATAAATGTAAACAGAAAAACATAAAAAATGGTGATGCCCCAATGCTTTTAAAAAATTTAAAAACCACAAGTTCCTTTCTATGAATGATATGATAGACAAAAAACTCCACATCACTTCATTTTTGGGAAGATAATGAGCAATTGAGGCTAGATACAAACACAGTGTAGTCATTCAATCCACCCACAAGAAGTGTGCATTAAGATCTGACCAAGCATAGAACTTCCAAGAGTCAATAGAAAAACCCTCAAAAGCCATATTGACTCTTTCACTTAATACAACATAACATGAAGAAATGATAACGTACAAAGGAAATAGAGAAGTCCAATGAAATAATCTAGTTTCTATAGATTATAACTTTATCATACATACATATAGCCTGGAAATCGAATAATAAAACTATTCAAATTAAGCTAGACACAATGTTCTATTTTGGATGAGAATATAAAGAAGGAAATATTGACAGAGGCCATATCATGCACAGTTTCAAGTATTTCTCCCAAATAACTTGTACTTCAAATATTAAATGAACTTAAAACAAAGGTCGGATTCTAATCTGACAATAGTTTGAGTAAATAAAAGATATAACATGCCAAAGTCAAGCAGTTTTTTGTAAACTTATAAGAAAATACTCCTATAACTATGAAAACTAAAGAAACCTTTTTCCAAAAGGAAAACTTCAAGAACCATTTTTGTATGTTGTCACTTCCAATTTATAGCCGCTAAGGAGAGAGAAATGTTGACTTCATTTAGAAGTAATGATTTCCAAATGTCTGCACCTGATACCTTGGAATCCAATCCCAGATCTTTTAGTTAGGTCGATGGAATCTTGCTCATCAACTTTCAACTGTCACATTAATATCCCTTAGATATTTTAATAAGATTGCCCCTCGTAAATGCTCAGATCCTAGAAAATATCTTGGTGAAGGTCTTGTCAACCGGTCAAGTGGCTTTGTTAGCACCGACTCACATCCTTCCTTTGAAACGTAAGGCAAGGTGCGCTCTAATAAACTCTGAATGAAGGCTTCCCAAGGTACAACTTCTCTGCAGTGAAGAGATGATGTTCGAAGTAGGCGGATAGTCTCAAATTTGGGAAAATTTATTTTAAGAAATCATCCACCAAGCAGACATGTGGTGCAACTCCCAGCCAAAAGGAAAGCAATCAAGAAAATGTGTGCAGCCACCACATGATGCATTGCGCACCCAGCAGAAACACAACTTGTTGCAAATGGATCTTCTTGAAGCCAAAAGTAAAATTCAATATAAAAAATAGACTAAGGCAAAATTTTGCTTCACAAAATCTTCAGATACATCCATAGCAACTACAACAATATTTATACATAGATCGCTCTTCAATAGTCCAACCAGACCATGTTGTCATACATAGTAGGTTTGGAACAAGCCTTCCATAGCACCAAACCACAAGCATGTTTTCCAAAACATAGAGAACATCAATATTAACCTTCTTCCAAATTCGCAAGATCTGAAACAAACAACTAGAAGACTATAGAGAAGAAACATCTCTCCCAATCCATAGACAAACAGTTCTGCCAAACTGGTTCACACACCGGTTCACATATCTTCCATTCTTCATAAACCCATAAGTTGAAACTCGGAATATATTATCCAATGAAGCTCAAAAACAATACTACAAATCCCAAGAGGCATAGGATTAACATAGAATAAATATAGAGCACATTATCGAAGCATAGACATGCAACATTGTCTTCATTATTTATTAATTTTCTCAAAAGAACTTGGCATCAACACATCTGCAACATTATAAATATAGCTCCATGTACTCTCAACATTTCTACAGTATCTCAACTATACATGTACCACTTGCAATTACTGTAAACTGTGTTGACATCAATGATAACATTAATGACAACATCACCAAACACACCCATACTTGCAACAATCTCCACCTTTATCATTGATGGAAACACATGATGTGAAAAACCATCAAAGATAGCATACACACTCTGGGGCTTCTTTTTTCCCTTTCTTTTTCAGATTAGACAACCTGCACAAGCATTGTTGCACTCTCTTCTCCTTTCAACTTCTTCATATTACACTCTCTCCCCAAATAGAATTTTTCACATGACACTCTCTCTCCCCCTTTAACATCAATAGAAAAGAAAAAATTTCATGAAACTTTTTCCATATAAAGTTTTGATGACTCCCCCTTAGGAGTGCACCCATATCTCATACTACAACAATGATACTCTCTACTCTCCCTGAGGATTAGACCTCAATCATCAGTCTAGACCAAAAAGAATCTATAGAAAAACTGGACTGATGCACCTCCATGTGCACCTCCTTTAAGGAAGGAGGAGCAGTAACCCCTAACTTCCCCCTGAGATACTCAAAAGTATCCTTTGGAAGAGCCTTAGTGAATATGTCAACAATTTTTTCCTTAGTAGACACATATTCAAGTCTAACTTCATTCTTCAACACCTTCTCCCTCAAGAAATGATACTTGATAGATATATTATTTGTCCTAGAATGCATCACCAAATTATTTGAAATGTTTACTTCACTTGTATTGTCACAAAATATAGGGATAAACTTATCACATATCACACCTATGTCCTTCAATGTTTGCTTCATCCAAAGTACTTGTGTACAACAGGATGTTGCTGCAATATACTCAACTTCTGCATTTGACAAAGAAACTAAATCATGTTTCTTACTCAAGCTTGAGACCAGTCTTCCTCCAAGAAAGAATGCATTACCACCTATACTCTTTCGGTCATGTACACAACCAGACCAATCTACACTAGTGTAGGCATTCAAGGTGAAATCAGTATCCTTAGGATATCATACATCATAATCTGGAGTCCCCTTAAGATATCTAAATATCCTCTTCATAGTTGTAACATGTGTCTCTTTAGGTTCTTCTTGAAAACTTGCAATAGAACATACTGCATGCATCATATTTGGTCTATTAGAAGTTAGATACAACAGTCCACCAATCATAGATCTATAAATTCTCTGATCAACTTTAGAAGATTCATCATCCTTACTCAATTTGCATCCAATTACCATAGGGTTATAGACCGGTTTGGGGTCATCCATTCCAAACTTCTTAAAAAATTCCTTAACATACTTAGATTGTGAAATGAATATCCCCTTATTAGTTTGATTCACTTGAAGTACAAGGAAGAAATTCAACTCACTAATCATAGACATCTCAAACTCTTTTTGCATCTCCTCTGCAAATTTGTTGCACATAACTTCATTTCCTCCAAAGATAATATCAACATACACCACAACTATCAACACTTTGTTTTTCTCAACTTTGAAATATAGATTATTGTCTACAGAGCCTTTGTTGAACCCTTGTTGTGTCAAATATTTGTCAAACCTTGCATACCATGCTCTGGGAGCCTGTTTAAGTCCATATAATGCCTTTTGCAATTTGCAGACCATGTTTAGTTTATCTGATAATTGAAATCCTTATAATTTTTCCATGTACACCTCTTCTTCCAATTCTCCATTCAAGAATGTAGACTTGACATCCATTTAGTACACTTTGAAATCTTTATGAGCAAAAAATTTCAAGAACATCTGAATGGCCTCCATTATTTCCACTGAGGAAAATGTCTCTTCAAAATCTATTCCTTCAACTTGTTAATAACCTTTGCATACAAGTCTTGCTTTATTTCTTACCACTTCACCATCTTCATTTAGCTTATTCCTAAATACCCATTTTGAACCAATTAAATTCTTGTTTACTGGTCTAGGGACTAGTTCCCATGTCCGATTCTTCTCTATCTATTGCGATTCCTCTTTCATTTCTCTAACCCAGCTCTCATATTTTCATGCTTCACTCATAGTCTTAGGTTCTATCTTAGAAAGTAAACACAAATTGACCTCAACCACTTTAATTCTTATCTTTACACCTTCACTTATGTCTACAATTATTTTTTCCTCTGGATGATTCTTCTATACATTTTTAGGAGCCTTAGGAGTAGGTTCTGAAATCTCCTCTTCATCACTTTGTTCTTTCTCTTCCTTTTCCTTTTCTTGTATTTCTCTGTAGATAGGATCATCTAGTTCAACTTCACTTATTTCCACTATTCTATGCATAGCTTCAACAACTTTTACATTTGCACTTTCAACTATTTTCGTGTCTTTTATTGAAGCATATATATGCTTTGTTGCTAGTTGAATATCCAAGAAAAATAACTTCATCACATCTTGGATCAAAATTTCCAAGATTCTCATTATTTATTTTAATGTAACATCTACTTCCAAACACCTTAAATTACTTAATAGTAGGAGTCTTACCAATCCATAGCTCATAAGGAGTCTTTGTGTTGTTACCTCTGATCTAAACTCTATTAAGAATGTAAACAGTTGTGTGGATAGATTCTCTCCAATATACATCAGGAATGTTTTCCTCTTTCATCATTGTCCTAACAACCAATTGGATAGTTTGGTTCTTCCTTTCCATAACTCCATTTTGCTGAGAGGCTCTAGGAGAAAAATAATGTCTCTTTATAACATGCTCTTCACAAAATTCATTAAAATCACCAAAAGTGAATTATCCACCTCTATCAAACCTTAAACATTTGATTCTCAAGTTTACTTAATTCTCTACTCTTGCTTTGATTACTTTGAATCTATCTAGACCTTGATCTTTCTCTCTAAGAAAAGTAGCCCATGTCATTCTAGAGTAATCATCAATCAAAAGCATAAAATACCTGTCACCATTAAGGCTTCATGTTCTTGTAGGATCATAGAGGTCTATATGAATCAATTCCAACATTCCAGTAGATGATTTTTATTTTCCTTTAAAGATGCATCTTTTTTTTTTTTCCAACTAACAACTTTTGCTAATAGAATTTGTAGGATTTGTGATACTAGGTAGATCCCTAACTACTTCTCTTGAACTGGTCCTGATCAAATTGTCAAAATTGCATGTCCCATCCTCCATTTCCATAGCCAATTTTCATTGATTTGAGAAACAAAGCACTAACCATCACCACTCTTAAGTTGATAAATGTTTCCTTGAGTTCTTCCCATTGATACCATAATTTTGGACCCTTTTCTGATCTCACAGGTGTTATCATAAAACACGAGCTTAAATCCTTTGCTACACATTTTCCCAACACTCAAAAGATTATGTGTTAAGCCCTTAACATAATAGACATCATCAGTACTATGTTTTCCATTAAGACTAATTGTCCCTTTTCCAACAATCTTAGCACCAAAATCATCTCCAAACATAACTAATCCTCCATCATACTTTTCAAGTTTATGGAACTTACTTTTGTCTCTATTCATATGATTTGAGCATCCACTATCAATTACCCAATAGTCTCCATCCTGTCTAGCATGACAAACAATGACCAAAGTACCTTCCATCTCATTCTTCTTGTTCTCCAGACTAGATTCCCTTGTACATCTTCCATGGTTAGAAAACATAGATTTACTTTCCAAGGCTAGAAAAAAGCATTCATATTTATCATCCTCAAAATCAAACTCATCATAAAAAATTCTAGCATCTTATCTAACATAATACAATTTCTTGAACTTGCTATCTTTCTTGTCTTTATTATTATTATTATCTTTGTTCTTCTTATGTTTAGCTCTATTTGGACATCTTGAAGCATAGTGACCAATATTTCCATAACTGAAACATTTAAAAGGTAACATACCTTTGTACTTACTAATTTACCTTTCTTCAATTTCCTTGTAAAGTTTTCTTCCAACTCTTTTGAACCATCACTATCTAAATCATCTCCTATCTTAATATCTGAATCATCTCCTATCTTAATTTCTTTGAAGGTTGTTACAACTTTCTCCTTTTACCTTCCAAACTTCCTCATCTCAAATGTAGTCAAGGTGCCAAATAGTTTCTCTTTAGTAAATATATTTGGATCATACAATTCTTCAATAAAAAGACCTTGTCACTATAATTCTCCTATAAGGTCATCAATATATTCTCTATTACATCATCTGTCATGGTACCACCTTGATTTTTTATTTCATTTTCTGCAAGATCAACTCTCTAATAACAACTTGCAATGTCTTCACCTTCTTCTATTCTCAAGTTCTCAAATCTGTGTTTAGCTATTAGCTTCCTTGATTATTTGACTCTTATCATTTCCCTAATAGATATCTTTCAACTTTTCCCATATTTCATAAGCAGTGACTAAAGAAATAAATTTCGTCCATTCAATTTAGATAAAGCATTGAAGATAGCATGACTTTATTTTTCATTCTGCTCATAGGAAAAAATCTTATTTGTAGAAGAAGGATCACTAGCCTGTTCAACATATTTTGTCTCTACAGCTTTCCAAGTCTTGAAACCAAGAAAAATCAGGTAACCTCTCATCTACACTTTCCAATCACTATAAACGGATCCATCAAATATATGGATTTACAACGTCTTTGCCATTTGATCCACCTCAAACAGTTAAGATCTTCTCCAAGGAACCAAAGCTTTGATGCCAATTGTCGAAATGCACAAGGCAACTAAGTGGGGGGGTGACTCAGTTGTACCAAATTACTCTTACTTCTATCCTTAATCAATTCCACTTTAACTTAATTTTTTATGAAGTATAAACATGAAATGAAGATAATAGAAAGAAAAAACCAGAGACACCAGATTTACGAGGAAAAACTAATGAGGGATAAACCATGGTGAGGATTAACTCGCAATATACTATTAATGCAATACCAGATACAAAGGCTCATTGCCAAAGGGCTCACTACCTAGAAAGGACTCACTGTCCAAATTCAAAGGCTCACTGCCTACAGACAAAAAGATAAATAAAGCTCCACCACAATAGGTTCGACACATTCTTAGCTTGATCAAAAGATTTCAAACACCATCAAATCACTACTTTCAGGAATCTAACACATCAAATTATTGTTGCCTTGATTCACTCTTACACACTCTACTTTTCACAATTTTTTGCACACTTCACACTTACATACAATTTGCAACTTCTTGACTTTCTTTTATACCATCTTCGATCTTGAAAACTTTCTCCAAGGTTGGCTACACATTCTTCATTTTACAAATTAAAATTAGGTCGGCTACTCAGCAATCCCATAGTGGATAAGAATGAGAGAGGACCAATTATGTATTTAATTAGGATCCAAAAAACATCTTGGATCAATCACACACTTCCTTAATTGATTCTTAATCTTCATGTAATGTGTAGAAACCAGGTCAGCCAAACCTAATGAAAACACCAATGACCTTTGAAGTACTCACATCCACAACAAGATGATGACATGTGGATCCTACAACATGATTTACTAGACACTAGAACACTTCTTAGAAACCTTTAGATACATACACAACAATTGGAACAATCTTTATACACAAAAAACTCTTCAATAGTCTAATCGAACCATGCAGTCACACAAAATAGCTCTAGAACAAGCCTTTTGGAGTACCAAACCACAAGAACATTTTCCAAAAAATAGAGAACATCAATATTAACCTTCTTGTAGATTTGTAAGATCTAAAACAAACCACCAAAATATTGCGGAGCAGAAATGGCTCTCACAATCCACAAACAAATAGTTTTGCCAAACTGGTTCACACACTGGTGAACACATCTTTCACTCTCTATCAACCTAGAAGCTAAAACTCATAATATATTATCCAATGAAGCTCACCAAAAATACTATAGATCTGCACAGGCATAGGATAAACACAAAATAAATGCAGAGCACATTATCGAAGCACACACACTCAACATTGTCTTCATTATTTATTAATTTTCTCAAAATAACTTGGCATCAACACATCTGCAACATCATAAATATAACTCAATGTACTCTCAAAACTTCTATAGTATCTCAACTATACATGTACCACCTGTAATTACTTTGACCTGTGTTGCAATATTGTAAGAGAGGGGGGCTAACCACTCCAAGGCCCCAGGTCACACAAGGCCAAGAGCGGAAAGGCTACCCTAACTTACCTCATTTCAAAGGAAAGTTAGGATGAAAAGGATGAGAATGATGAGGAATATATTTCCTTCAATCACTTTGTTATCCTAGGAGTTGTAGGAAGACCACACGAGTCACTTTTCTAGAATCAACTCTATGTCTCAAGCAGCTCTCTATCTAAGGAAAAAAGCATGGTTCTGGGATGAGATCATGGTGCACTGACGTCTCATAGGTGCGCTAGCATCCATATGGCCAGAGAACCAAAAAGATGAGGTTGGAATCCCGAGAAAGGACTGGTAGTCGTTTCTAACAGTTTTGGGAAGAAAAGAACGAGACTAAGCAGAGAGAAAAGTAAATACGGAAGTGATAAAAGAGGTATATTACCGAGAGGGTGATGAAGATGATCTCATAGAATATCCTCCTCACTAGCTTGCTTCAAACTCTCTCCACTTGCACACAATAAAGGGAGAAATTGTTGGGGTTGTATAAGGGCCTACCTCAGTCAGACCCCCGTCTTGGTGTTTCCACCTCCATGGACAACCAAGTTTGGAATGATAGGAATAAAGATAAAGAAAGGGACTACAAGCTATGTAAACACAAAACACTACAAGTAGTATGTGCTTACCCAATTGAAAACAATAAGAGAGATTAGAGGAGCTTACCACCTCCATCCAAACCACTCAAGGCTTGTGGAGGAGAGAACAAGAGGGACTCAAGCCTCTATTGTTGTGGTGTCTGTCCTATGCTCACCCTATCGGTGTGATGGAGTAGTGGATTGTTGCAATGGAGTGAAGGGTGCTGCTATAAAGCTTTTGAATGCTTGAAAATGGTGGAGGAAATAGGAAGGTATGAATCCAATATCTTGCCAAACTCCCCAAGTGAATGAGAGAGTGAAGAATATGAAGGAGAATGTGAAAAACGACCATATTCGGGTCAGTCAATTGAAGAAGGGTGTTGCACTTCTACTTCCAATCGAAAGTGAAACATCTCTATAGCCTCTAGTTGGAGGAATTTTCTAGGGATGTAAGCATGCTGCACAGACATCTGCACCCCATGTGAGCATCCATGATAGAAGCACCCCCACTAACGCACAAACAAGGCACCAAGTGAAATGCAAGTAGCGAGCCTAAGTGGAATTAAGCCTCCACCTTTGGTTTTCTAAAGTGTAAAGGGGTGAAAGGGGAATTTGTGTTAGGGGTGCAAATTCATGCTCATACATGTTTCCACCACTTTAGTGAGCACAAGTATTGATGAGTGCTTTAGTAAAGTAGAGTAGTAAGAAAGTAAGAGAGCAAGAGATGTATACCTGAACTAACAAGGAAGCATAGCACAGTCTAGTGAACTCGAAAGTGTAGGAAAGGGATTTGTAGTTCCATCGAAATACAAAGCTGAAGTATGAAAGTGCCTCATAGGCTCATGATACTACATAGGGGGTTATCCTTCAAGAACTCTCACATGAAGGAAACCAGGAAAATCACCTTACAGCCCTATAGACCTACAAGGAAGGTATCCCCCAAGAACTCTCACATGAGGGAGACTGAGAAAATCACCTTACAAACCCATAGACCTGCAAGGAACGTATCCCCCAAGAACTCAAACATGAGGGAGACTGAGAAAAGCACCTTACAGACCCACAAACCTATAAGGAAGGTATCCCCCAAGAACTCTCACATGAGGGAGACCGAGTAAAGGGGACTCAACAAAGTGTGAGGTGGTGACATTTTTACCCATAGATAGAACACATCAGAAGGAAGCCGTCTAAGCCAATGAACAGATAGTCATGCAGACCATCACTAGGTTGTTAGAATTTCAAAGGGGTCCCTCGAGAACCCTTCAAAAGGAAGGAGGGTCCACTCAACGAATGCATTGTTTGAAAGGTAAGGTCTAGTTGGGCTTCCCCCAAGCTAGACATAAGGATGTGAGGATGATCTAGTCGGGCTGCCCCCAGACTAGACATCAAGGTGTGAAGCTAGTCTAGTCAACCTGCCCCTAAGCTAGATGCCATAGAACTTGTTAAGAGTTTTTAAAGGGGTCCCTTGGGAACCCAGCATGAAAAGAAGGGGTCCACTCAAGGGACACACTATTCAAAAGCTTAATATTTTCCTTCTCAAATCGATTCATCATCAAGGAATCCTTTTGAAATATGTTCACTTCATCAAGGAATTCGAAAGGAAGGAGATGTGCTCATGCAAGAGGAAGACTAAGACCGTTCCTGCTTCAGAGGAGGGTTTCCAAGTCCTTTCTTTATGAACCCATGATGAAGGGAACATGTTCCACTAGGGTTTCAAAATGAGAATGCAATTCTAACAAGTGTGTGAAGGATCTTCGAGAAAAGATTCATTTGCAAACAAATGCATTTTATAGAGACCAAGTAATGTAGAAGAGGCATTGTCAGACATGAAAGGGACAACTCAAGCAAAGGTGAGAGAAAGATAAAGAGAAAAGTAAATAAAATAGATCACACACAAAGGACATAGGGGGATCTGGTTTCATGGGGTCATAAATGCCTTTATTTATATATATTAGGTAATTGCAGCAAGAGGTGAAGGATCATTAATCCCCAACCAGATCAAGAAGAATGCACAAAATTCAAATAAAAAATAAAAAATTAGGTCAACATGGAAGGAGGCCTAAATGCTCCCGATGCTTTGCATCGTCCCCACTTTGTCGAAAGTCAATCACAAACATGGAAGAATAGAGATACATACAAGAGAAGGTTTACAACACAAACACCATGCCTATATCCATGCACCAACAAGGATGATGAGGCTCATCCAAGAACATGTAGCTCGATCATGGGGGAACACATGTCACAACACGCACATATATCTAATCTAAAGATTAAGAAGAGGGTCTCCCCCTAACACAGGTCAATGAAGAGGTCATCAACTTCCCACTCTAAATCATCATAGGAAGGATGACGAGCTTGCAATGGTGTAATGTTAAGGGGAGGAGCTTCTGATCCTCCCACAATAAGGGCCAAGGCAAAGGGACCTATAAGGTCTCCGTCGCTTAGCTGTTGTGGGTCCAAGGCCAACAACCTCGCAAAGATTGTTGATAAGGTTAGAACATCATCAAACGAGTTGAACATACAATTAATGGGAGTGTCATGCTTCACCTCAGTGGACAAAGGAGTTTGTACCTAAGGTTCACTGCTAGGCTCACTGAAAGACACGGAAGTAGTGACAAAATTAGGGGAGGTCGGGACTGGTTCTAGTACTAGGATAGAAGAAGTCAATTTGCGACCACCTTTCAGAGAAGGTGGGCTCTTCTTACGTCCTTCATTCTTGGAGGGGCCACACTCTATGTTCTTCATGAGAGGAGGTGAAATCCCCATAGATGAAACAAGGAGGTTCGATGAAGAAGAGGAAAGAGCCATAGTGGACACAACCGAAGTGTTCACCTTGTCCATGGGCTTTGGGAAAGGCAAGACATCTGGGATGGAAGCCAACAAGGGTGGCTTCACCGAAGGAGCGATGAACACTTGCACCCTTTTGGGTGCATGTGTGCTCATAGCGGGAGTGGGAGGAGATTCAGAGATTGAAGGAGGGAAAGAGGAAGACACAATAGGAGGTGTCATCTTCTCTTCCTCCTTCTTTTGTAAGGAGGTTTTCTTAGCTAGGATAGCCTTTCGCCAACGTTTACACTTGCATGCAAGGCAGTTTCTATGGCTCTTTCAACCAAAATCTAGAGCTTGCGAAGGGACAAAAGGATTCAATTCAGCCATGGGAATGTCCTCCACAACTATTTCTAGTGGAAGGGCAGACTCCTAAATGGAGGAGGGGCAAGTTTAGAAGGGGTGGGAGGATTCGACTTTAACGCTTCAGCAATGAGCCTCTTCCCATTCATTGTTTTAGGAATAGGGACAGTAGGAGGCCGTGAAGGTTGAGACACAGAGGACTCTCCATGAGGGGCTTTTAATCTTCCATACTAGATAGGCCTAGGCATCATTGGTAGGATAGGAAGCTCAAATGTAGGATGCTTGGCCTTTTGCCAAGTGGGCACCATGGGATTCTCTAGTAAACATGAGAGAAAAGTAGATGGTACTGTGGAAAACTGAGAGGAAGCATCAGGATGAACAATAGAAGAGGAAGAAGGAGGGTCTCAAGACTACTTCTCATCTTCTCTTCTATGTTCCTTGGCAGCATCACTGTCAGCCTTTAAGCAAGCTCTATGCAAGATAGCATAAGGTGAAGGAGGGTATCTCACTTTCGTCCTAGCATGCCCCTTCATATAGTTTTGATATGTGTGGTATAAGAGGTATTTCCTAGGTGGGAGAGGACCAAGAGAGGTAGGCCAAAATTAATCCAAGGTATAGCTACCATGTGCAACCAGTGGTCTATAGCCGGGTTCATGGACAATGTGTACTAAACCTCCATGAAAAAAATTCAAAAATTTGTGTATGACTGAAGGAACTACATTCATAGCTACTAGCCAGAGGATACCTAGCTTCACTCTGAAGAGTTCAGACCCCGAGATGATGTCAAACTTAAGGTTTATAGATTTAGGTCTGACAAGGACAAATAGGATAATACTCCCTATAGGAGGTACGAAAAGTATGTCGTGTCTGCGGATGGTAATTTTAGGTGCATCATACCCATCTTTATGTAGGAAGTTAATCAGCATGATCTCCTTAGTTATGATGTTCACTTGTAATGTCAGATCAATGAGAATGCCTGCTACCGTGTTCGCATTTATCCTCGCAGGAATGTAAAGAGGAGATGGTTCCCTATCAAAGCCCATCGGCAGGTCCTATGAGGTCAAGGCTATGCTAGTACCACTACTCATAGTCTGCACAGAGGGAATAGGTTGATTAAGGAAAGAGGCCATCACACACACCATATGGTACTTCTACAGAGCCTCCTAAGGCTTACGAGATAAAGTAGTGACCCAATTAAGGTTTTGTTATGCAACACTTTGGAACCTTCCAACTACGCCTACTAGGGGTCGTTGGTTGGGTTGCGAGGTGAGAGACTCACAACACTCACACCTACAATACTCCTAGGATACAAGGAAAGGAAATTTCAGTATCACAGAATGGAACCAAAATTGTTCACGTTGAGTTCACCAAAATGTAAGAGAGGAGAACCAAACACTGCAAGGCCCCAGTTCACACAAGGCCAAGAGCGGAAAGGCTACCCTAACTTACTTTAGTTCAAAGGAAGGTTAGGATGAAAAGGATTAGAATGATGAGGACTATATTTCCTTCAATCACTCTGCAATCCCAGGAGTTGCTGGAAGACCAGACGAGTCACTTTTCTAGAATTAACTCTGTGTCTCAAGAAGCTCTCTGTCTGAGGACAAAAGCACAGTTCTGGGATGACAATGCAGTGCACTAACGTCTCATAGGTGCGCTAGCATCTGTATGGCCAAAGAACTAGAAATACAAGGTTGGATTCCTAAGAAAGGACTGGTATTCAAGTCTAATAGTTTTGGGAAGTAAAGAACGAGATTAAGAAGAGAGAAAAGTAAATACAAAAGTGATAAAAGAGGTATATTACCAAGAGGGTGATGAAGATGATCTCATAAAATATCCTCCTCACCAGCTTGCTTCAAACTCTCTCCACCTGCACACAATAAAGGGAGAAATTGTTGGGGCTATATAGGGGCTTGCCTTAGTTAGACCCCCATCTTGGTGTTTCCACCTCCATGGACAACCAAGTTTGGAATGATAGGAATAAAGATAAAGAAAGGAACTACAAGCTATGTAAACACAAAACACTACAAGTAGTACGTGCTTAATCAATCAAAAATAATAAGAGAGGTTAGAGGATCTTACCACTTCCATCAAAATCACTCAAGGCTTGTGGAGGAGAGAACGAGAGGGACTCAAGCTTCTGTTGTCACGGTGCCTATCTTGTGCTCACCCTATCGGAGTGATGGAGTAGTGGATTGCTGCAATCGAGTGAAGGGTGTTTCTACAAAGCTTGTGAATGCTTGAAAATGGGGGAGAAAATATGAAGGTATGGATCCAATATCTTTCCAAACTCCCCAAGTGAATGAGAGAGTGAAGAATATGAAGGAGAATGTGAAAAATGGCCATATTCGAGTCGGTCAGCTAAAGAAGGGCATTACACTTCGACTTCCAATCGAAAGTGTAACATCTTTGTAGTCTCTAGCTGTAGGAATCTGCCAAGGATGTAAGCGTGCCACATGGATGTCTATGCATCGCACAGGCATCCCTGACAAAAATGCCCCCACCGACACACAAACAAAACACCAAGTGGAATGCAAGTAGTAGACTTAAGTGGAACTAAGCCTTCATCTTTGGTTTTCTAAAGTGTAAAGGGTTGAAAGGGGAATTTGTGTTAGGGGTGAAAATTCACGCTCATACACATACATTACAACATTAATGACAACACCACCGAACACACCCATATTTGCAAAAAAACATGCCCTACATTGATATGTTCATCTTGTTAGATGTATTTAATGAACATCAAAATAAAACTTGAAAGTAAGATATATTACCTACTTCTAGTAGGTTTGATACATGATCAAAGTCAATGGATGATTGCATCTTCATGATTTGTAGAGTCATTGAGAACTGATAAGTGTCAACTGGGGTTAGAATTCTTACAAACCATTCGTCAACCCCCTCTATTGACTCACAATCATTCCATACTTGAAGTGAACATGTAGAACAAAAGCAAGCCATATTTCACGTATGGATAGTCCATGTACCTGCATTGGAGCTTCTAAAAGAGTGTAGCTTGCTTGATCTTGTTAGTGTACAACAATCCTCATATATTTCAATGTTAGTATCATCTACTAAATGAAAATATCTATGAACTAGAGAATTACCTTCACTACCTTGACCCATTGCATTATTGCACCACTCGATAATTGATCTTGCATCTATCAACTTTACATTTTCTTTGTACTTTAACTCTTCTTGTTCTAAGTGTCTTTTGATACATGCACCTACTCCATCATGCTCTCCCTTTCCATGCCTAAGCTTGAGAAGTTCCACATATTGGGAACGCCACTGATCCTATGCATCTTGCTCAACAAGTAAAACATTCTAGAGTTCTTGAATTGTGATGTACAATTGTCTAACCATATGATATGCTAATTAAATGATATGCCCCTGCTAGCTAGATCAACATAGAATATCTGAAAGCAACCTTACACAAACTTTGTATAATGTGTGTAATCATCACTAATGTAAAACTGATACTCCCTCAATAATTTCTTGTTATACTTTGTACTATCATTTGCATGAATGAACGCTATATACACAAATATACCAACCTATATGGAGGTGTAGTATTGTGATTGTACCTCATTTTGTGGTTGTAGTGTGTAGTTCTCCATGACTTCGACAACCGAAACGATGCTATGAAGTTGAAATGTGTCCTTGCATAACTTGAATTGTGATTCCAATCATCGAGTTCTATGTGTATGCCTTGCATACTCATAGACTACCTTATCACAAAAAATGCCCATAAATTGATACACTGGAATCTTCTCACTAACCAATTCACACTTCTTTGCTTGTTTCCCATCTTTTAGACTATAGATTGTTGTCTTGTATTTTCCAAATTCCACAATTTTGTTTCCAATTATGTGTGTACTAACCATGTGTTGCAAAACTAGAAAATGTTCCATGCCACCATAATGATCACACGTGCCATCCAAACATCACTTGTAAAAAAATTGACCATCCACTCTTTCACATAAAATGGAAGATAAGAATTCCCTTGAGGATTTAGGTGGAGGCCTTATGTTACATTCCTATGAAACATTGTTAGTATACATAACTACAAATATATGCCGATAAACATCATAATGGTTAGAAAACTCAATATGTACTATACAACAACAAGTAGTGTGTGTGTGATTTATTTTGACATAAAAAGGATTTATCATTTCAAAATACCTTTGACAAATTTTAATTTGAGGAAACTTTTGTATAAAATCAACAAAAAATTGGGTTTGAATGGTATCCAAGTAATCATTTGGATGTGGCTCATGTATTTGACTACCAATTCTCCTTCTTACAAAATTTCTTTGATTGGGAGAGGTCCTTGTGTTATCCTTCAAATAATCTACTATTATAGATCTCAAGGCTTGAGCAATTCTTTTATCTTTTTGTGGCACTCTACTTGAGAATGCCCATAACTCATTGCTATTTGGATCTTCCACTCTTTCACACCTTCCTTTGGCTCTCATTAGAGATGATCTACTTATTTTCAAAGACTTACTTGTCTTTATATGGTTCATCTTGTTCCTTATTTGACTGCTTAACAGTGTTGTTTTTATCACATGTTGTGTGGCACAACTAGATCCTTCTTGCTTGAGGTAGAACCCACACTCTCATATGCACTCATAAATTTCTTTACAATGGAATTTTCACTTGAGTCATTTGAAACTCTTAGCCCAAGAGCCTTCATGGTGAGCCTAAGTTTGAGTTGCCTCATTATTTCAACAAATAGTTGGCATCTTCCTCCCCCACTTAGCTTCTCAAAAAATAAATTCCATGTACTTTGTGCATATCTTTGACATGTGCGTTTTGGAATTTTATCAGGCATCCATTTCAAAACATTGGAATCAATATCAATCAAAAATTTAGGTTTGTCTACGCAAAAATCTAGGAGGATTTCTCAAATATAAATTTGTGTCAACATTAGGAATGTAAACAACATCAGGGATAGATCATGTACCTTCAATCAGAGGTGCAATTGATGACCTCCAACTTGAGATGTTATTTGTGGATTTCCCTCAAATAAAGATGTGTTTTTTGATGTACTTTCAAAATCCAATGTTGTTGATGGTGTGTCTTCAACTGTAGATGTGATTTTTGATGTACTTGGGAAACCACATGTTGTTGCTGGTGAGTCTTCAACTGGAGATGTGCATTGAACTTCACCTATGGTTGATGATGTTCCCTCAAATTTTGGATCCATTTGTGTCCTTCCATGAATTTTTTTCATGCATGCCCTTTGTGCTGCCAATTCGACATCTCTCTTAGATTGCACGAGAATTTCTTGTTGTATGGGCTGCAATTCCTTTGCTTCATGAGCTAATTTTTTTGGTTCTCTTCTCCTTGCATTTTTAACTTCATGTTCTTCTAGTGTTAGAGGATTTTTTCATTTCCTTAGCATGATGTTGAATTCTACATGTTCATAAACACACATAAAACAAAAGTAAGTAATGCATTTTATGAAACATAATGATATCGTTGTTTACATTGCATTTTATCAAACATGTCTATGATACAACATTTTTAATGTACATGTATACTAAATCATCTTATCAAACATGTCTATGCTACAAAATTTTTCATACATTTCTACCTTATCCTTTTTCATACATGTCTACCAAAGATTTTTATGAAAGAAGGCAGTGAACTGTTTGGAAAAATGCCTCCAAGAGGTGATGGACATTAGCATGAGACCACATTTCTTTGAGGTATTCTTTCAAATAGCTCACTGCCTTATTCTTTGCTGCCACATTTTCCAAACATGTCTACTAATGCATCTTATCAAACATTTATATGCTACAAAATTTTTCATACATGTCTACCTCCATACTGCAAGAAAAGTAATTAATGTATTTTTTCAAACATATCCATACCGTTGATTACATTACATTTTATGAAACACACCAAGCATTTTATGAAACATATTCATATTTCTGATTACATTGCATTGCGTATCTTTAAAACTCAAAGCATTACTTTACATTGCATAACTAATGTAACTTATCAAGCATTTCATATCTTATCAAACATTGTTGTCCCCAACCTAGGGTTTATAATGAGCTTAAAAAAAAACCATAATTTTTTATGCATTTGGTGAAAATATATGAAACTTGGTACTAGTTTTTTGTAGGCCTACATGCATGTACTGACAAAAGGAGGGTTGCTAAATCATCATTTTGTGTGAGCCATTGAGGATAGCTTGTTTCTTTTTGCAACTATACTATGTCAAACCTAGTACTTTGAGGTATTTTTACAAAATTGCTTCATGTAAGCATTGATCAATGTTAAGAATGGTTTTAGGGGAGTATTTGGAGTGTGGACAAGTTCTTAGGAGCAAATAAGTGTCAAACCCAAGGTATAAGTTTTTTCCACCTTTGGAAACTAGAGAATCTTGTGCTTATTGTTGTCAAAACCACATTGTGATTGTCAACCAAGCCATGAAGAACATGAATTGAAAGAAGGGTTTGTGATGCTATATATTGGATTCATTCACTATTTATTTGGCAATGAGGTAGCTTAGAAAGACAAAAATCATTTTCAATCGCACAAATTTTTCCCTTCTATTATTTCTTAGAAAGGTAAATGGTATGAATGAATGGAAACTTGCATTAACAACTATGCCAAGTCACTTGAATTTATCTAGGCACATGATGAAGGTGATTTTTTTATGGCACAAAAAATGAATGGAAAATTTCATTAACATTGATGGAAGCTCTTAGGTTTTCCAAATTAGTTAAAAATAAAAGTTTTCCCACAACCATCACTAATAATGAATTTGAATCTTTTATGGCATGTTTTCCATTTTTTATCTTCAATCTCCTCAAAGTTAAACTTTTACATGCAACATCCATCTAATTCAATGTTGAATTCTATGTTTAACAATGAAGATTAATAAAATCATCAAATGGATGGTTTATAAATTGTCAAAATAAAATTAAAAAACTCAATATATAAACATCTACCTAAAATCAAATAGAGTGAATTCCACAAGCCATGCTAGAAATGGACAACTATAAGTAATGCAAATAGAATTCATAAGAAAATTTGTGTTAAGTTGATGTCATTTATATAAGTTTAAACATGAATTCATCTAAATTATGTCATGTTTTTCATTTTTTTCTTCAAAATCATAAAAATTAAACTCTTTTATGCAAATCCCATCTAATTCAATGTTAAATTCTATGTCCAATTGTTATGATTAATAAAATTATGAAAGGAATTTAGTTTATATTGTCAAAAGCAAACAAATATGCTAAATATAAACATTTCAATATCACTAAAATGAATATATTACCTGAGATAATGTAAAATGATGTAGAAACTTTAAAATGTCTTCTTCTACATTATCTAGCATGTGAATTGGTGGTAAACTGGTGATGGATCAAGTATAGATTGGTAAAATAGGGAGTCAACTGCATAAAAAAGGCATTTTTGAGTTGGATAAAATAATGAACTAGACAAATGTAGAAACATGTGAGCCTGAGTCATAGGGTCAAACCCTATTTTACCATTTCAAAGTAAAAACACATTTGTTTCTCACCAAATTTGGAGAGCACCAAATGTGTTGCTTTGAAATGTTTTCCAAATATAGAGAGGAAGGTAGTGATACTTGAGATAGAGAGAGAGAGAGAGAGAGAGAGAGGATAGGAGTAAGAGAGATTAGTCTAGGTAGTGTGGTAGGGAGTGATACTTGAGAGCGATAGAGACTTGAGAGGGATAGAGAGTTATCCAATTAGGGTAGGGGGAAAAGACCTAAAAATGAGAGAGGGGTTGGGAGGGATGAGGCCTGAGAGATAAAAAAATACTAAAGGGGAGAAAGAGATGGAGTGAAATATATTTTTCTAGGTAGGGTGGGAGGTATGTGATACCTAACAAAGAGGAAGTGTGAGAGAGGGGATTGGAGTGAGATAGATTAGTCTAGGTAGAATGGGAGGGAGTGAGACTTAAGAGAGAGAATTGAGAGGTAGAGAGGGGTAGTGGGTGATAAAGGGATGGGATACTTAAACCCTCAACCCTAAACCCTTAAACCCTCTTCCCTCTATCCTCAACACAATACCCTCTACCCTCTACCCTCTACCCTCAACCCTATTCCCTCAACCTTATACCCTCCACCCTTAAACCCTTAAACCCAACTAAAATCTCTACCCTAATCCCTAATCCCTCAAACCTATACCCTCAACCATTAAACCCTTCAACTCTCAACCCTAAACCCTAAAAATTAAACCCTCAACCCTTAAACCCTCTACCCTCTACCCTCATCCCAATACCCTATAGCCTCAACCCTTAAACCCAACTAAACTCTCTACCCTAATCCCTCAACCTCAACCCTTAATCCCTCAAACCTTAAACCATAAACCCTCTATCCTCTACCCTCAACCCTCAACCCTTAAACCCTAAACCCTTAAACCCTCTACCTTTGACTCTTTACCCTCTGCCCTCAACCCTAAACCCTCAACCCCTCTCTCTCTCAACCCTACACCCTCTACCCTTAAACCGTAAACTATAATACCTAAACTCTTAACCCTTACAAATTAAACCCTTAAACCATATACACTCTACTCTTAACCCTCTACCCTCTACCCTAAACCCTCAACCATCTCTCTCTCTACCCTCTACCCTCAAACGTAAAACCTTAAACCCTTAAACCCTCAACCCTCTACCCTCTACCCTTAACCCTTAAACCCTCCACCCTCTACCCTTAACCCTCTACCCTCTACCCTCAACCCTAAAACCTTAACCCTCTCTCTCTCTCTCAACCCTACACCCTCTACCCTTAAACCATAAATTGTAATCCCTAAACCCTAAACCCTAAACTCTAACCATCTTCTCTTAACCCTTAAACCGTCTACCCTCAACCCTCAACCATCAACCCTCTCTCTCTACCCTCTACCTTCAACCCTCTACCCTCTACCCTCTACTCTCCACCCTCAACCCTTAAAATCTAAACCATTAAACCATCTACCCTCTAAATCCTCTACCCTCTATCATCAACCCTCAACCCTCTCTCTCTCACTCAATCCCTCTCTTTCTCACTCCCTCACTCTCTCTCAAGTGGCACAACTATCCCTCAACCCTTAAACCCTCTACCCTCTACCCTCTACCCTCTACCCTCTACCCTCAACCCTCAAACCTTAAACCCTAAACCCTAAAACCTAAACCCTAAAACCTAAAACCTAAACCCTCTACCCTCTACCCTTAACCCTTAAACCCTCTACCCTATACCCTCTACCCTATACCCTCTACCCTCTACCCTCTACTCTCGACCCTCAACCCTCTCTCTCTCACTTTCACTCTCTCTATCAAGTTTCTCCCTCCTACCCCTTCTCCCACTCTCAGGTATCTCTCTCACTCACTCACTCCCTCTATTTCTCTCTCCCTCTACCCTTAACCCTCTACCCTCTACCCTTAACCCTTAAACCCTCTAACCTCTACCCTCTAACCTAAACACTCTCCCTATCTGGGTAAGTGCACCAAGATGGTTCCCAAAAAGGGGACTTAACTGGACAACTTTTTTCTGAAATCAGGAAATACTAACCTTGGACGTGAAATTGAGGATACTTAGACTCAAAATTTTGAGATGGAACAAAAGGAAGGATTCAAGTGCTTTGAGTCTACTTTCTAAACTATTAATTTATTTTAAAAATGGTTGAGATTAAGGGGTTCAAACAAGGGACGTACACAAATTGGTGTTGTTTTTGTCAAAAAAACATAACATAGCAACTCTTGTACGACCCTCGTATGGTGAAATTTTTTTTAGTATTTTTAAAATCGCGATGGTCAGAAGTTAGCTAACAATATGTAGTTGATGCACGATTTTTTTGAGAATTTTTTAATGAATATTTGATTTTTTACTAGTTTGTGAAGTGGACATATCCTGAAAATAGAATTTTGGCCATCCTACCCCTACAAATTTTGGAAACTAATTGATTTGTTTTTTTTTTTAATTTTTTAATTTTGTAGAATGGAGTCTAGTTTCTAAAAATGTGATTTATTTAAAAATTGATGAATGGTTAATTTATAACAAAAAAAATACCAAACACTGCTTTTTGGAAAAAAAAGACATATAGATAAAATAAATTATGGATGAAAGACTTAACATTTTCAGAAAGTGAAAAAAATTACATCGTTGGATAGCTAAGAGATAACCCAACATTACTCATGTGCTCAATTTTTTTGATATTGAACCATGTGCAATCCTGACGGTGAGCATGAACTCGATATTGAGAAATATGGTGGATTTTTGAAAAACACGTCTCTGGTCGTTGGGAATGCCCTCCAAGCCTTTGGGTTGGTATTCCAAGGCAAATACCAAGCTTAAAGCTCAAGAATTCCCAAAGAAAGATATAACGCGAGCGAGTTATAACGCGCTCACGTTATATCTCACTTTTGACATGGTTTTTGCTTCTGCGGGGAACATGTCTACTAGAACATAACGCGAGCACGTTATAACGCGCTCACGTTATGTCTTACTTTATGTTAAATGCTAATATATTAATGTATGATGATATAATTTTATGTACATGTATGTATGTATGCTTGTATGGATGTAAGATTATATGTACATATGTATTATGCTTGTATGTATGCATTTATGTATGTGTGAACCCCTAAACCTGCAAATGCACAAAGACGACAAACATGGTTAGATGTTAGATCAAAATGCATGCAAATATGAAGGATTCCCCATAAAATCCATCTATTCAAGCTAAAATTAGGAAAATAACAAAAATTAAATAACAATGAAAGCAATCCTAATTAAGCTAATAGCATGATGATCTTATGGGGGAATTGGTGCCAATGATGTATTGCAATTGGCCTTTTCCCAATTCCTAAGTAGCAAAGATATGTGAATCTAAAAATGGTCAAATCTCCAAAGAGATTTGAGCATAACCTTGGTATCAAATGTGATAAAATGATGAATGCTTGGATATGATGAGAAAAATTAGTTCTCAATTGGAGAGAGTAACTTTGCATGTGAATTGTGGATGAGGATGAAGTTGAGTATAGTAAGATTACTTAAATTGTGGATGATTGAATGAGAGGAAGAGTCTCTCATTTATAGATTTCAATCTTGGAAGAATGAGTGAAAATAAGCAATGTGGGATCATTCAACATCCAATGGCCAAGTGCCACTTGTCAAGATGTGAATGGTCGAGGAATGAGCACATTTTTGTCAATGTGCATGATAAATGCCATTGGATTCAAATTTGAATTTTGAATGTGACATGTGAGAGGGAAAGAGAAATGGAGTTAATGTCACTTGGCTCAAGGCCAAGGACATGTAAGAGGCATTTAATGCCTTGTTGGAAGGACCAAGTCCACTTGGCCTTTTTGAATTCAAATGAGAGAATATTCCTTTTTGATGCTTTGCGAGGGAAAATAGATGAATTAATAAATCAAAGTAATTGATTTATTGTGCAAGTTGCATTATCTAGAGGATTTTAGTGAGAGAGATTAGCTTAATCAAGGATTAATTAATTTAATGAGGAATTTAGGAGATGTGACAATTTAGACTTAAATTTATGAATTGATTTGAATCACATTGAGAGGAAATGATTTAATTAAATAAATGATTTGATTTATTTAACTAAGGAGGAATATGCTAGATTAAATCAAATAAGGTTTAATTTATTTAATTTAATAAGAAGACTTTAGGTATTTAATCAAATAAAATGAATTATTTAATTAAATAGAAAGGTAAGGTTAATTAAATTAAATTGATTAATTTAATCAAAGGAGGCGATAGACTAAATCAGATGAATAATGATTAAGAGACAGGATGTATGATTCAGAAAGAAATGATGTTAGTAATCAGTATCAAGTGTGTTGAACAACATTTGTACATTTTCTATGTATATAGTATGTCTTTAGACAAAGGGAGAATTTAGAAAGTCTAGGGAGATGGAGAGGGGGTCAAAGTGAGAGTTTACAAGAGAGGGAGTGGGAGATAAGGGGTTGGATTGAGGGGGACTTAGCTAGGTAGGGTGGGAGGGATAGAGGGAGTGAGAGAGAGAGAGGGGGGTGGGAGAGAGAGAATTGAGGGAGAGGGAGAGAGAGAGAGAGAAGAGAAAGAGAGTTATGTAGGTAGGGTGTGAAAGGGAGAGACTTGAGAGTGTGAGGGGGGTGAGAGGGAGAGACTTGAGAGATAGGTAGTGAGAGGGAGTGTGAGAGAGATGGA
>CM021101.1:701930472-702155921 GCA_007115665.2 Sequoiadendron giganteum
TAGGGATTGAGGGATTGGGGTTTAAGGGTTGAGGGTTGAGAGTTGATGGATTAAGAGGGTATAGGGGTAGAGGGATTAAGGTTGAAGGGTTGAGGGTTGAGGGTTGAGGGATTAAGAGGGTATAGGGATTGAGGAATTAGGGTTTAAGGGTTGAGGGTTGAGGGTTCAAGGATTAAGAGGGTATAGGGGTTGACGGATTAGGGTTTAAGGGTTGAGGGTTGAGGGATTAAGAGAGTATAGGGGTTGAGGGATTAGGGTTTAAGGGTTTAAGAGGGTATAAGGGTTGGTGGATTAGGGTTTGAGGTTTGAGGGATTAAGAGGGTATAGGGGTTGACAGATTAGGGTTTAAGGGTTGAGGGTTGAGGGATTAAGAGAGTATAGGGGTTGAGGGATTAGGGTTTAAGGGTTTAAGAGGGTATAAGGGCTGGTGGATTAGGGTTTGAGGTTTGAGGGATTAAGAGGGTATAGGGGTTGAGGGATTAAGGGTTGAGGGTTGAGGGTTGAGGGATTAAGAAGGTATAGGGGTTGAGGGATAAGGGTTAAGGGTTGAGGGTTGAGGGTTGATGGATTAAGAGGGTATAGGGGTTGAGGGATTAGGGTTTAAGGGTTGAGGGTTGAGGGGATTAAGAGGGGTATAGGAGTTGGGCTTCCTTCTCCTCTCCTTCTCCCCTCTCTCCCTCCCACACTATCTCTATCTCCCACTCTCCCCTCTCTTTCTCCCTCTCCCCTTCTCCCTCTCTCTCCCACTCTCACCTCTCTCCCTCCCTCTCTATCTCCCACTCTCTTGGTCTCCCACTCTCCGCTTCTCCCCTTCTCCCAATCTCTCTTTCTCCCACTCTCCCCTTCTCCCTCCCTCTCTATCTCCCACTCTCCCCCTCTCTCCCTCCCACTCTCTCTTTCTCCCACTCTAAAAAATATACTAAGAAAACCAAATTTCACATAACGCGATCGCGTTTTTGACTCCACTAAAACGATAAAAAACTCTATATACCCGTGATTTGAAGGCCCACGGTTTGCATATTCTCCTGGTTCTGCTCGTGCTCTGACAAAAAATAGATTTTTGATGATCTTGTGAAGTGTGCAAGCATCTTTTTCACATTCCATCACCTTTTCCATGATTTTTTTACCATCTTTGCATGAAATATAGGAGTTTCCACATTGAAAGACATATAATATCAATTGAAGTTTGAATTCCATTGAAAACTGATATACAATTGAAGTGTGGAAGCGAACAAGCTTTTGAACAAGTCAAATTGTTGCGGAGTTTGAAGAAAGAAGAAGCTAAGGCTACATAATTGGGTTGAAATCCTCCATTTGAGAGTTTGGTTTTTAAGTTATGTGAAGTCTTTACATGTTTTCTTTCATTCTATTATGGCTTGCTTTGATTTTTGTTTGTCATTATAACCTTAGGTTGTCAATGCACATTTTAAATTACCATTATATACACAATTATATACACTTGCCAATTACCATTTTAATCTTGATGCAGAGCATCTACCAGGATCCACAAATCATCAAGGGTACTTCTGAACCTAACTTAAATTGAAGAAGATCAACAAACAAACTCAATCATCTTTTCATCAAAACATTAGAACTTGGTTTCAACTTTTTTTCAGACTCAAAAAAATAGATTAACCATCATAAAATTGATTGTAACATAGCATAAAGCTGATTAGAAACTCATAACCATTCACGAAAATTCATGCTTTAAGACAACTTTAAGCCTCTCCCATTCCTCCGAAGGGTCCAAACACCTTCCAATACCTCTACACAAATTGATGCAATACAAAGGAAGAAATCAACACCTTTCTTGACACACTTATTCAACTATATTTCCCTTCACAAAACATTTGATTCGTATACTCAGATTAGCATTAAGAGTTCCCAATTCCTTAAGGACCTTCAAAACACCTTGAAAATCTTGAAAATAACTGATTACAATCAACTAGGCTCCTCAAAACATCAACCAATGATTATGTCATTCACAAGTTGTCTTAAATCTTCCATAATGGCACCATTGTTTACAAACACAAACTATAATTCTTAAGGCACAACCAAACCATTATTTGATTAATAAATCTTTGTTTGAGTTAGTACAACAAAAATGAAACCTTTCAAAATTTTTCCCTTACACACAAACTTAGTTCCTTTGTTCACTGTCCACATTACTAGTAGCCAAGCATCTGCAAACTATCACATGTATCTCCCAAACCATGCACTCACTTCAAACTGTAATACTCATTTTTGATGCAGAGTTATAGGACCCAAAACCATTGAAGATGTAAAATTTCTTTCAAGAGGCATCTAAGAAGATTAAAAAGGTGTAATGGACCAATCCCAAAACTCCTCCAAGGTGGACAACAAACAAAAACATTATTTCCCACATTTCACCCTTCGAATCTAGTTACTATGCAAAACCAATTTTGGGCCCTTAACTCCAAAACTTTCCAAAACACCAATAAAATAAAAGAATTATTGTAGCACCAATTTCAAAGTTGCAAGACATACCTTAACCCATCACATGACTCCTTTGGGACAACTTTAAGAAAACTGACCTTTTCACTATTTTAGGCCTCCAAGTAGGCCAATTTTACAAAGGAACTACCCTTAGATCTTCACACCAGACTTCCAAACCCAAAAAAAGTCTTTAATTAGGTCTCAAAACAAGATAATTTCTAGGTCTTAGGACCTTACCCACTCAACTAGGCTTCCAATACAAAAACCCCCATTTTTCAATGCAAAGAGGGAGGGTTTATAGAAACTCCTATACCTGGGCCTTCCCAAACCATTCCAAAGTATCAAACATCTTCAAAATACCCTGCACAAGGTCAAAAGTTCATTACATAGACCACTCCTTCAACACTTTTTCAAAATCACTCCTTGGTTCCTCAAATTATCATGGAAAAGTGCTTGTTTGAGCTAAGAACCCCATCCTATTGTTAACTTTTGTACACGATGATTGTAAGTATTATTAAAAGGAATCCTTCAATGAAATATATATTTCAATTAACTTGAATGGATACATTTTTTAGGAACTAATATTTGTCTCATTACCATGGTATAGATAAAATTATCCGCCATGCCGAAGAAAAAGACAAAGAGGAAACTAACAAACAAAGAGAACAAAACCTTGAAAGAAAAGGAGAGAGTTTGGGTGGCGACATATCGTGAAAAGAAGAAATTGGAAATGATTTATGAAAACAACCCAATTGTAGAGGAACCTCAACCGTCAAAAAGAGAACAGGAATTGGCAGCACAACAGGCACGAATGCGAAAGCATCGTTATAAGACAGATTCAGATACCGTAGTTGGAGACACACCCTCTACGACAAGTGAATATGAAGGGACACCATTAAGCACAAGTGAATATGGAGGGACACCATCTAGCACAAGTGAATATGGATAGACACCATCTACTGCAAGTGAATATGAAGGGACACCATGTACCACAAGTGAATATTGTTGGACACCATCCAACACATCTCAAGTTGAGAGTACATCATCACTCGGAATTGACAAAGAAGGTATGCCATCATCCCCATGTGAACCTCAAGGTATGTCTTCTTCTCCACCATCGATCGAAGGTATGCAATCTAGCCCACCTCAATTAAATATTGATGAAATTCCTAATGTTGAGATGTATGTAGCTAGGAGAACACCACCTAGAATTTTGTGTAGAAAGCCAAAGTATTTGATTAATATTGATGATGAGATTTTGCAGCACATGGAAGGTAAGATTTCAAGATGCACTTGTAGAAGATATGCTAATAATATTTGGGAACGGTTATTTGAAAGGCTAAATGAGACTACAAGATGTCAACTATTTGTTGAAATGATGCGGGGTGTAGAGTATAGGAACACCATGAAGACTCTTGGGTTGAGAACATCGAATGCATCGAGTGAAGACACTATTGTGAAGAATCTAATGGATGCTTATGAGAGTGTGGCTATCTTGGAGTGGTTTTCTCATGGCGGAGGATTTTCACTTGATGGAAAAAGTGTCAAATTCAAGCAGTGCAAAGTTGCAAAGTGGTGTAACTTTCGCTCTGCAACTCGTGTGACCAAACTAACTACTCCAACATGTCCGAATAGGTATTTTTATGCTAGGAATGGTATTTTTTCACATTGAAACACATGGAATCACTCTGAGCTACATTCAACTGAATCGATCCCTTAAGGGTCCAAAGTGCAAAATGGCTGCAAACTTCAGCATGCTATTACTCGGATACCGTGACACTTGGAAAATTCTTGTCTAATCCAATAGAAAGGCATTGGGCCCCTCTAGAAAAATCTCTCTTGGTTTTGGCTATCTTGGAGTTGTTTTCTCGTGGCAGCAGATTTTCACTTGATGGAAAAAGCATCAAATGCAAGCAGTGCAAAGTTGCAAAGTGGTGCAACTTCTGTTCTGCAACTTGTGTGACCAAGCAGACTGTTCCAACATGTTTGAATATGTATTTTTATGATAGGAATGGTCCTCTTTTGCACCGAAACACGTGGAATTGCTCTGAGCTATGTTCCACCGGATTGATCCCTTAAGGGTCCAAAGTGCAAACTAGATGCAAACATCATCATGCTATTAATTAGATACCATGACACTTAGAAAATTCTTGTCTGATCCTATAGAAAGGCGTTCAACCCTTCTAGAAAAACCTCTCTCGGTTTTGGTTATCTTGGAGTGGTTTTCTTGTGGCGGCAGATTTTCACTTGATGGAAAAAGTGTCAAATTCAAGTTGTGCAAAGTTGCAAAGTGGTGCAACTTTCACTCTGCAAATTGTGTGACCAAGTGAACTATTCCAACACATTCGAATAGGTATTTTTATGCTATGCATGGTCCTCTTTCACACCGAAACATGTGGAATCGCTCTGAGCTATGTTCCACCGGATCGATCCCTTAAGGGTCCAAAGTGCAAAATAGCTGCAAACTTCAGTATGCTATTACTTGGATACTGTGACACTTAGAAACTTCTCATCTGATCCTACAGAAAGGCATTGGACCCCTCTAGAGAAACCTCTCATGGTTTTGGCTATCTTGGAGTGGTTTTCGCGTGGCGGCGAATTTTCACTTGACGGAAAAAGTGTCAAATTCAAGCTGTGCAAAGTTGCAAAGTGGCGCAAATTTCGCTCTGCAACTCGTGTGACCAAGCAGAATATTCCAACACATCCGAATAGGTATTTTTATGCTAGGCATGGTCCTCTTTCACACCGAAACACGTGGAATCACTCCGAGCTATGTTCCACCGGATCGATCCCTTAAGGGTCCAAAGTGCAAAATGGCTGCAAACTTCAGCATGCTATTACTCAGATGTCATGATGCTTAGAAACTTCTCGTATAATCCTATAGGATTGCATTGATCCTTTCTACAAAAACCTCTCTCAATTTTGGCTATCTCGAAGTGGTTTTCCAGTGGTGGCAGATTTTCACTTGATGGAAAAAGTATCAAATGCAAGTAGTGCAAAGTTGCAAAGTGGTGCAACTTTCGTTCTACAACTTGTGTGACCAAGCGGAATGTTCCAAAACATCCAAATAGGTATCTTTACGCTAGGCATGGTCCTATTTTGCACTAAAACATGTGGAATCACTTTGAGCTATGTTCCACCAAATCAATCCCTTAGGTTGGAGGAGTCTTAAGTTGAAAATTTGTAAGTTGCTTAAAGCAACAAATTTGAAATGATATTGAATGGCCCACTTAGCACTCATTGCATCTAAGTGATACTCACAGAGGTGAGGCACTAGGCCTTCTCGGGAGGTCACCCATTCTAGTATACTCTAGCTCAAGCGCTTAACCACAAAGTTTTCCCCCCAAGGTTAAGCCCATTTGCAAAACCTTCAGCAAGTGTTGTGCCTTATGAAACATTCATTATAGAGCCCCTTTAGCTCATCAATTGATAAGTAGGAGGTATTTTCTACAATGTGTCAAATTGTGATATTGCTATCAGGATTCCATTGAGTAGTCATTTGTAGTATTAGATATAACTCTAGCTTCTACAGTATTGCAGATAGTTTCAAAGATCTAGATAACATCAATAGTTCACATTACTCAAGAAGGATGAACATCTTAAAGACATTTGCAGAAATCAGGACACGTAACCTTCTTGTGGACTTAGGGTTGCAATATTTGATCTACAACATGTTCCACCATTTCTTCAGTAGGATCAAGAACACACATAATGAAGGTGTGTTTGTAGCCATGAAAGATTATGGTTCGAACTATCCAAGCGAGTGATGTTTTATCTCGAACAACCATATCTATACCATGGTTTGTTTGGAAACAAGGATGGGTTCTCTCTTCATCGGCATATACATTATTCCTCGATGTGTTCACACCAGTGTTACAAGACTAGGACTCGCCTCAAACTTGACAAGCCATTTTTTGACTTGGACTCGGGCTCGGAGCCCAAACTCGACAAATAGAAAAACCTAAGAAATTCAAAGATTTGTAAGGATTTGAAACTTGTTTCATGCACCCTTTAATAAATAAACCTTAAAGACACAATAGCATCATCAAATAGAAATTACTATGATCCCATACACAAACATACATTAGTCACATAAGTATAAGCACAAATTTTAGCTGAAGGAAATAACACATTTAGATATATAAATATTATGATATTGCTATCAGGATTCAATTGTGTAGTTTTACAATTCAAACTCATTGACCCATGATTCATCAGTAGTGGTTCACAAGAACCCATCTCTCATGGTAATGAATGGTTCATAAGGAGGATGATAAATCTTCATACATTTCTTCTATCACAAATGAGATAAGTGCTTGGTTTCATGAAGGTCATGAGACAACCATTAATGGGGAGTGGATACATGAAGAACTGATGGGGAATGATAATGGCTTCATACTTGCTATAAAGGAAAAAAAAATTTGTTTCAATGATACAAGGTGTTTTTGGTTTCACTACCAAAATGAGCCTACGAAGAATGTATATGAAACTCCTTTTGACCTTGAGGGTGTACTTACTCCATGTCAAGGATCATGCATTAATAATGACATAGATCAATGCTAGGGCTAACCAATTAAGAATTATACATGTGAATAAGTCAAACATGTACATGTCAATAAGGGAAGTACAAGTACTCAAAAAAATGTAAGCCTCAAAAAGTATACACACGAATACATAGTATACACAAATTAAAACAAAGTATCTGCATGAATACAAGGTATATGCATGAAAACATGTAAGCCACAAAGTATACACTCGAATGCATGTAAGTCACAAAGTATACACGTAAGTTGTAAAGTATATTCTTGAATACGCGTAACTCATATCTATTGAACCATCAATTTAGAATGCAAATATGGACAGGCATCGATAAAAGATATTTGTATTAACCAAATAGCCATGTAGGCATACATCAATATATGTACAAAATAGCCATATAGGCTTACGAGAATGCCATCTAGGCATACAATGTCAAATATGTCCAATAAAAAATATGTACAAAACTGCCATGCAGACATACAACAAAGGACTCTGGAATCAAAAGTCATTGCTCTCCATGCATAGGAAATAAAATCTTTCCCTTTCCTTTTTGCTCGAATGGCGATAGATCTATCACTCATTTTTGCTGCACTCCTGGAGTGCTCCTACTACTCCTCCTAGGGTTTAGTTCATGGTGAAGTTTTAACTGTTACAATAAGAAGTAAAGACATGAATATATAGAAATTACATTATAAAAAATGATATATTTGACAAAATAATCACTTATAGCCATCTCACGATCTCTCTCCACGAGGGAAATATCCTCACACCCATGCTCAGGCATGCTCAAGTCTTGTATAAACCATACAAATATACAAAAACTACGTGAATCAATAATTGTTTGATTTTTCACTAACTAACATCTATAACAACAAATGTAAATTAAAATTTACTAATTTGCCTCATACCTCTTCTGTCAGAGCCATCGAGGATTGTATTGTAGATGTCACACCAATATCCATTGCCCTTGTCACATTCAGAGGTGTATCATCTCGCAACAATTGAAAATAAAACAACAAATTATTCAACGTAATCAACGATGTGCATGTATAAACTACACAAATCTATTAAGTACTTGATTCATTAGTTAAACTCCTTATTCTATTACCTGCGTGAAGGTTTGAGTAAATCCACCACCACTGGGAAGTGTTCCATCAAAACCTCCAATATTAGTCTGTTCAACATCCAAAATTGCATATTAAATTACCATTCATAAAACAATGCCATTAATATACAATAAACTTATAATTGTTTACTAGTTACATACCCTAGTGATAGGTGTACTACAAAAATAGTTTGGTGGGGGGCCGGTGTATCCACTCTCAACACTGTGACCTTGCAATTTTATTAAAATCATAAAACATTTTTAATTAATCTTGCATTTCAAAATCAAAATTTATTAAATTAAATTCAATGAACACATGCACTAAATTTTACCTGACTATCAATGCTATATGCCTCATGCAAAATGTCAGTTTCCCTCTCCATCTCCATAGCTATAGATGGATCCTACGTACCAATCTCCTAAGGGTTGGTGGGGTCATGTGAACAAGTAGCCCCACAATATTGACACACATGTGTTCGAAGGCCACCACTAGAAGACTCCCCTGGATGGCGTTGTAGAATAGGGCTAGTATGATGGATGAAACTCTGGGTCAAAGTGTTGATTGCCTACAATGTCTCTACCTCAGCACTTTCCTTCACAACGGAAGGCATAACAACGTGCTCATAAGGTGGCCTAGCGAGAGCTTGTCTACCTTGCCGCGTAGGATCCGACTGTGCACTAGGTCTATCCTGAGCTGACCCCCCACCTCTCCTCTGGAAATCCCTCATATCAAAATAATTTGGGATTTTGTTCAATATCAACTCACTATATAGTTTCCTAAGGAAATATTGCAGGAGCTTGCAATTGTTGCACGGTGGGTAATCGAAGACCATGTACCACCTATCATAAAACCGGTCCTTCATCTGTTGGTGGTGGCACCAATGGATAGGAAACCTCTTCACATTGAGGGTAAGATTTTGATTTGTGCGTGGGTTGATGAATAATGAGCACAAATCACCTTTTGTAATCTTTAAATCTTTCACATCCTTGTATGATAGTTTATTTGCATAATAGTCCCTAGCTGCCTGCCTCCTATCTTCCCATGTAGTTATTTGTTTGCTAATTGAATCTACGTTTGTTAACATATCTTTCAATGAATTTGGTAGGGTCATTCTTTCTGTGGTTGAACCATTTGGATCACTCAACCTATTGATCAAATCCTCAATTTGTTTTTTGCTGTTCTTAATTTCACTCATTAAATTTTGTTGAGTGTCAGGAGGGGGTTGAGTGATTGGTGGAGGAGGTTGATGTTGTGGTTGATTTTGATCTTGAGGATTTGGTTGGTCTTCCTATTGAGGATTTTGAGGGTTTGCGGGTTGATTTGCATCTCCTAAAAATTCAAACAAATAGATATCAAATTCAACGTAAAACTAACAAATTCAAAACAAAAACCATAGAATCCTTACCTCTTATAGCTCCTCGTCCTTGTGGAGCCATCATTGTGAAGAAATAGGGATTCTTGGTGAAGAAATTATCCACCTAGAATGCGAGCGTGATATTCTGGGGTTTTTGGCCGTGGGTGCAACAAAAAAACCAGTCTAAATGCAAATGAGAGATTTGCATTTGTTTTTTTGCTTTTAACAGTTAATAACGTGAGCATGTTATAATGTGCTCACGTCATTTGTTTGTAGTTGTAGCTTCCGAGACCTTGCCTAGGTTTAACAGAGACATAATGCGAGCGTGCCATAACATGGTCGCTTTATAATGCACTCACGTTATGGTTTTCAACTTCTTCTTTTTTAGGGTGTCCACGGAATTGCTACCTATTTCCATGCACTTGCCCATCTCTCTACCCTAAACCATAAACCCTATAGGTCCTCAACCCTATGCCCTCAATTATCAACCCTCTAACCTAAACATTAGATCCTCAACCCTCATTTATCTCTTTCCCTCCCTCCTCTTCTCTCCTCTCTATCTCACTTCTCCCTCCATCTCTTCTTCCTTCCATTACTCCCTCTCTACCCTAATCCTTCAACCCTATAACCTCAACCCTTAAACCCTCTACCATCTACCCTCTACCCTCTACCCTCAACCCTCAAACCTAATCCCTCAACCCTATACTCTTAACCCTTAAACACTCAACACTCAACCCTCTTTATGTATCTCACTCTATCTCTCTCACTTCCTCTCAGTCTCTCTCAAGTCTCTCCCTCCTACCTAAGAGAGGGGGAGAGAAAGAGAGAGAGAGAGGGAGGGGAGAGATATGGAGTGGGAGATAGAGGTATGGGAGAGAGATAGAAGAAGTGAGAGAGACATAGGGAGATATAAAGGGAGTGAGAGAGAGAGAGAGGGAGTTAGAGTGGGAGAGAAATAGAGGGATCCAGTGAGAGAGAGCAAGGGAGACCCGAGAGAGGGAGAGGAGGTAGGAGGGAGAGAGGGAGGGAGAGGGCTGAGAGAGAGGATGGGATGGAGATACCTAAGAGAGAGGGATTTGGTGGGAGGGAGATACCTAAGAGAGAGGGTGAGAGAGAGAGAAAAAGAGAGATAGAGGGAGAGAGAGAGAGAGAGAGGAGAGAGGGGAGGGAGAGACTTGAGAGAGAGAGGGAGGGAGGGAGAGGAGGTGGGATGGAGAAACCTAAGAGAGAGGGAGAGAGCGGGTGGGAGGGAGACACCTGAGAGAGTAGGAGAGATTGAGAGTGTGAGATAGATCGATGGGATGAAGATACAAGGAGTGAGAGAGAGATACTTGAGAGAGGGAGAGGGGGTGGGAGGGAGAGGGAGTGTCTGAGATAGAGGGATGGGAGAGAGATGGAGGGAGTGAGAGAGATAGAGAGAGAAGGGTTTGGGGAGATACCGGAGAGAGAGGGAGGGGTGGAGGAGATACTTGAGAGAGGGAGAGATATAGAGGGAGTGAGAGAGAGATAGAGAGAGAAGGGTGTGGGGGGAGATACCAGAGAGAGAGGGAGGGGTGGGAGGGAGATACTTGAGAGAGAGGGAGAGATATAGAGGGAGTGAGAGAGAGAGGGTGTGGGAGAGAGATAGAGGGAGTGAATGAGAGAGATAGAGAAAGACTTGAGAGAGGGAGAGTGTGTTAGGAGGGAGAGATTTGAGAGAGATGGGGATGGATAGGGGGTGGGAGGGAGAGACCTAAGAGAGAGGGGGAGGGAGAGGGAGAGGGAGAGAGTGGGAGAGAGATAGAGGGCATGAGAGAGAGGGACCTGAGAGAGAGGGAGAGGTGGTGAGATGGAGATACTTGAGAGAGAGGGAGGGATTTAGAGGGGGAGGGAGTGGAAGAGAGATAGAGGGAGTGATTGTAAGAAGCAGAGGGGCTAGGAAGGGGAGACTTGAGAAAGAGAGAGGGAGAGGAGGTAGGAGGGAGATACTTGAGAGAGGGGGGGGAGAAGGGGTATGAGGGAGAGACTTGAGAGAGAGGGAGAGAGACAGAGTGGGAGATAGATAGAGGGAGTGAGAGAGAGGGAGTGGGAGAGAGAGAGGGAGAGGGAGTTGGGAGGGAGAGACTTGAGAGAGAGAGAGATACTTGAGAGATGGAGAGGGGGTAGGAGGGAGATACTTGAGAGAGGGAGAGGAGAGGAGGTGGGAGGGAGACAAAGAGTGGGAGAAAGATAGAGGAGGAGAGGAGAGAGGATTTTGTGTGAGAGAGAGAGAGGGAGGGAGATACCTAAGAGAGAGTAAGAGAGAGAGGGAGAGAGATAGAGGGAGTAAGAGAGAGAGGGAGGGAGAGAGACAGAGGGAGTGAGTGAGAGACCTAAGAGAGGGAAAGAGGGTAGGAGGGAGAGACTTGAGAGAGAGACATAGAGAGAAATATAATGACCTAAGAGAGGGAGATGGAGTGAGATTACAAAAGGACTAGAGGGGGAGAGAGAGGGAGTGTGAGAAAAGGGTTTGGAATGACATAGATTTATCTAGGTAGTGTGGGAGGGAATGAGACCTAAGAGAGGGGATTGGAGTGAGAGAGTATTCTAGGTAGCATCAGAGGGATTGAGACCTGAGAGAGAGGCTTCAAAGGGATAGAGATCCAATTAGGGTAAGGAGTCAGAGAGTGTATGAAAGGTAAAATCTCAACTATCCATCTATGATCCTAAACTGTGCACTCTCAGCATTATCAAAGTGGTCGACCAAAGAGAGGGGAAAGTTATATTTTATTTAAAGTAGGTCATTTGGTGAGTGTCAAATTTGGCGGTCACTAAATAACCTGCTTTGGATGATGAATTGATAGGATTTACTAAATTTCCTCATATTTTCGTATGTGCTCACCATCACATTTTCACGTCTTTCAATGTAAGTTTATAAAAAAATGTGATGGTGTTAACCTCTCTCTCGGCTATCTAAATATATAATTATTTTTTTATTTTGATTTAGTTAAGGTTTTGATCCATAACTTCTATTGTAAATGCCTTAACCAACATGTGCTAGTTTTAGGATATATTTTTACTCATTCATCAAAACATGAAACAAAATAAGTCTTTTAAAACTAGACTCCATTCTACACATGATTTTAAAAAATTCAATTTTTGATTAGTTTTCAAAAAATTTATGGGGGAGCACGCTCAAAATTCATCTTTTCACGATGTTTCCACTTTTAAAATTTATAAAATATTATATATTAATTAAAAAAAATATCTGAAAGAATGAGGACAAACTACATGGTGTTAGCTAATTTCTCACTATTCGGATTTTTGAAATTCTTAAAAAAAAAAAAAATCAAAAAAGGGGGCCCTTAGGTGCTATGCTATTTTTTTGATAAAAATAGGACCTATTTTGGGCCCCCCCTTTTTGAGACCAATAAGCTTCATTAATTTCAAAAATAATTATTAGCTTAGAAACTAGACTCAAAGCACTTCAACTCTTGTTCTTGCTACATCTTGAAATTTTGAGTGTAACTATCTTCATTTTCTCATGAAAATTAGATTTTGTTGATTTTAGAAAAAAAGTGGCATCTTAAGAACAAAAATTATATCACAAATCCATGCACTTACCCTTCTCTTGTTACTTAGTACATCTCTAGAGTTGCTATAAGTTGATCAATTATTTCATTTAGTGTCATTAAAACTGTCCATGTACATAATTATTGCCTATTCAATTGTGGACTTTTCAACAAAGTACATCCCATCATAAAGAGAACCAACCTCTTTCAATGTATCATGTTGTATAATTTCATTTATAGTAGCCTCAAGCTATAGGGGCTCATGCTTAGGTGCTTCTCGAGGAGCCTTCTTTGTTTTCTTTATATTTTCCTTTTCTTTAGATGTTTCTTCTTCTCATTTACTTGTTCTCTTTTCTCTTCTCTTTAATACATAAGCTTTCATTTCATCTTCTTCATCTTTTTCATCATCAACCACATTCACTAGGTTAATTTTTTCCTTTCTTACTTTCTATTTATATCTTGGCTTCTTCCTTTTTGGAGTCTTAGTTTGCACCTACTTGTTCTTCTAAGAACTTGTGGAGTTGTAGGAGTGTTTTGAGATTTTTCTACAGAATCCTTAGGAGTGACCAACACTTTTTCCAAATTTGACATCATCTTCTCCACATTTTTCTTCACCTTTTCCTCTACCTTCTTCTGGATTAACTTGTTGGTAATCTCATCATATGTCCCAAACCTCTCAATAGTGGGATCTCTATGTTTGTTGAGAAATTTTTTAGAATATGTAATTAAATCAAATCCAAAGACCTCATAAGGAAACTTCATTATCCATGAAGTTCCTTGCTCAACTACCTCCATATAACAATTTTCTTTATCTACCATAAAGGTGATATCATTCTTGTATCTCTCCATAACTTGTGAGGGTATCCTATCCCTCTTTTTCATTTCATTTTGAATTTTTTTGAAGAAACCCTAGAACATTGTGTTATATTTTTTAGTATCTAAAAAGCTACACATGTTATTCCTAATCTGATGTGCAATAAGAATATCCCTTCTCTAGACCACATTCTTTATACTAGACATTTCCTTCATGAAATAGAACATGAGAAAAATAATCAAAGTTCCATATCAAAAATTGTAGTGTGAATCCTTGGTTCTCTATAAATTCTTCAACAACTTCTATTGCAAGAGCTCACATAGATCATAATCCTTTCCTTCCTTTACCATCTGATGGTGGTGGCAGTAGTAGGCCATTCTTGGTTTATGTATTAAACCTTGTATGTAATGTCCATTATGGCATACCAAATACCTAGGGCAGAGATGTCATCCATAGTTAGGGTTCTTTTGTTGAAGTTTTCTTTGATAAGCTTCATAACCTTGTTATTCTTTACATATTTTAATGCTCGCACCAGTTCGGTGGAGCATAACACTATCACCATTCTAATAGCTTCCTTTTTTATTAGGTGGGGTTGATGAAGCCAAAAAATATCTTCATGAATCCTTCTCAAGGTGATTCTGACCCATTCAACTGTGAAGAAGAAATTAGGGAAACCCTTCAACACATCTAGACCTTTTTCTTCCACATTCACATATTCTAGTTAGAGTTGAGATTCATCACCTAAGAGATGATTGTATTTGAACTCTTCCATCTTCAAATGATTATACTCACTTAGCAGAGAGTGAATATAGATGCAAACATCTTCATAATGAATCGCATGGATCAAAACATGATAAAATGATCCACCTTTGTCTGTCACGATAGATATGTATGGGTATTTCTTGAATTTTGGCCTCATCTTATCAATGTCATCAATGACAATTGGTGTAGCCATGATAAAACTTTCTGAATACTAGGGTTTTATAGGAAAACCAAGGAAACGCCTATGAATACTATTGTTAGGGTTTGCATTCCACTTACTAAGAACCTTCTTCAATTCCTTAGATTTTGTATACACTTGATATCATTTGAATGAAATAAATTTGATTAGGTAAGAACTAAATATAATTCACACCAATCCTAGACACTTTGTATTAAATTCATTTCTTAGTTTTGACACTAGGAACTTTTACTGTCTATGATATCATAGAGATCCATGATCATTCAACAACCTTCCATAGAAAGTATATTTTCTCTTTAACCTTCATCAAATATATCCATATCACCGATAACCATTATGTTGAAGACTTCAGGATCTAATAATTTACAAGGGTTTAAAAAACTTGCAATTGTAACCCCCCTTAAGCCAATGGGAATGTGCAAGATCATCATGGAAAAAATAGGCCCTTAAGTGGCAATAAAATTCAGAAAAATCAGAGTTAGGCAACTTGACGTAAAAATTTGAATAAGTTAACTATATTATTTCAAAAATATTTAAGAATAGAATCTATCGCAAATTGAATGTAGTTTCTAAACTACTAGGTTTATTTTTATTTAAAAAAAATCTATTTGGCAAAAATTTGAAATTTCAATGCAGTAGTACTTAAATTTTAGGGAAAAAATAGGAAGTAGGTGTCTGTCTGACCACCCTAACCCCAATAAAATGATAACATTTTTTTATAAGATTTTAGATATAAGTAGAAGACTCATGTCCCAATGTGATGCATATATATTTTTTTCCAAGTAAATAATTAATTATGATTTTTTTATTACAACTTTTAAAAAATATAAAAAATCATACGTCTGACCACCTTAACTTGGTCAAAACTTCATAAAATTCAATTCTTTTTGTTAAATCCTCTAGTATGTGAAGCATAGAATGTAACACATGTTTCAAATTCAAAAAATGTGATACCCTTTGAAAGCTATAGATGTTTTTCAATCAGCCTATCAATAAGGACTTTAGTCGTAATTCAAATAGAAAATGAATAATAATTATAAATATTAAATTCAAAGTAAAGCATAATATTTATTGGTGGAAATCTCAGAATCTCCTTTAAAAACCCTTTTCATTTCATCGGTTTTGGGTAAAAATAAAGTTTTCAGCCACATGGGCCATCATATCACTTACATATTGCAACTTTTTGGCCCATCATCATCCTGCACATACCCCAATAATTTATTTTTAGTTACTGGAGGGTCCATTTGCATTAGACTAAGCCATAGATTCATTCTTCACTTCACTTTGTTCCTTCACTTCACTTTATTCCTTCTTTTGTCATACCTTTTTCATTACTTTCTTTTGTTGATCAGTATCAACCTTTTTCTGAGGAGCAAAAGGTCTTACATTCTTTCCTTTGTAGAACCTTGCAATATGCCCTGGATTATTGCAATTATAGCAGGTGATACTAGTTTTCAAAGCATAATTACTCTTTCTCACATTATATATGTAATCACCATTCCTATGACCAAACTTGTTGCATGTGTAGAAGTAGCCATATAAGGATTGAGAAGTCATAGAATTATTCCTTATCACTTTACTTCTGCGTTCATTAGCCTTATGACCAATTTTACTACAAGCATAACATTGACTATGAAATGATTGAGAATTCATAGAATTGTACCTTGGAGGCCTAACTGAGTTCTCGCTCATCTTGGTTCTGCATTCAAATCCCATATGACCAAACTTATTACAAGCATAGTAGTTACCATTGAACCTAGTCTAGGAGTAGTTTGTTTAGGAATGTAGGCTTCTTGAAGGTCTTTTTCTTGTTTCAGACTGGAATGAATCCTCCTTCTTTCTTGTTGTCTTGATTTATCTTTGCATCTCTAAAGGATACATCTCCTTAGGATTTTCAGTGTACTATTTCCCTTCCCTTGTTTCAGTCTTTCCTTCTTCTTTGAAGTTATCATACAAGTTTGTAGATGCACTAGTTATAGGACTTCTTATTTTCAAAACCAAGACTAGATTTTACTTTTAATGGTTTTTAAGAGTTCATCAACTCATCAAGAACTATAGAACCTCTTTCAATTTTAAGCCTTTTTCAAAATTTTCTCTTTTGCCTTTTCCAACTACTTTCTCAAAGTGACAATCTCTTCCTCAAGCTTTGAACATTCAACTGCTTTATCATTGAACTTAGTATTCAAGCAATCCTCAATCCTCTTGCCTTCTTCAAATTAAATTTTAAATTAGATATCACATCTTCTGCTCCTTTGACTTTAATATCACATCCATTTCCTCCTTTTATTTGAACTTTCACTTTGCTAATTTATTCTTTTGATTCTTTATCTTTTACCTTCAATTTGTCAATTGTCTCTTTTGATTTTTCAAGCATGACCTCATATTTCATATTTAGTTCACTTGTTTCACCTAGATCTTCAAGAGAAGAATAGAGTTCTCCTTCAAAATATACTTCATGATCATTTTGATCGATGTCCCAACCTTAAGGTTTCATTTCTTCTAGATATGGTCCTGGAATGAACATATCACTAATCTTTACTATAGACCCCATGTGTTCAAGTGTGAGATCTACCTCAACTATTAAGCTTCACAAAGGTACTTGTCTCTAATATCAATTATTGAACACACTGTGATGTTGAGAGAGGGTGAATAAACATATATTAAAACTTAACCATTGTAACTTGCAAATTAAAATATCACATCACATTAGTTCTGAAAAAAGAAGAAATGAAAGCATACACCACACAAGGACACCAATATTTTTATGTGCAAAAACCCAATGAGGGAAAAATGACGATGAGAAGTTTAAACTCACAATATATGAAGCTCACTGCTTACAAAGATTAAAATTTTATTTAAGGCTCACTTCCTATTGACTTGCAGACTAAGGTGTAAAACCTTAGGTCAAGATTTAAGGACCTGATGAGACTCATTTGGTCATGTCAGGATACATAAAAATATAATGACAAATATGAATATGAACTGGTATAAAGAAGCATCCAACAAATGCTAATGTTGCAGTCCCTTTTTTACACAATTAATCCTTCACATTGACTTTCCATACTTCATCTTCAACATTCTATATAATCTTACTTCACACCTTCGCTCTCACTTTCACAAATGATTTTGATCTTCTACAAATACACTCTATAACAACTCAAAACCCCAATTAGGTGTGCTCCAAGATGACCTTTAGATGAAACACATAATACTACATAGGTTAACTCTAAATATATACATTATGAAGAGAAAAAGAGTTGTGAATCAACACACAACATAATAGGATAAAAAATATCTCAACACATCCTCCAAAGCAAGATTAACTAATTAAGATCAATTAGAGATGAAGGAAACAAGTTGGTCAACCCAAATAGTGTCAACACCACAAAAACTACAAACTATTCAACTTTGCACCATCAAGGAGAAATGAAAAACATTATGTGGACCAACATGTAAGCACTGTAGTCTATGTACAATGTCTCTTCAAATTTTTCTTGAAGATTCTAATCATCATATGCTGGCGCAACTAAGGAAACCCACTGAATATCTAGGAATATAACATTCCAAACAAACTATAGCAAACTATCATTTGAAAATGGGTCTTTCAGAACACAAAAAAATTAGAAACTATAAATTAGTGTGCATTCAATATTACTAGTTATGTCTTCAAAATTGCAAGGCCATCACTTCACTTTCTGAGGAATGCAGAGCATTCCATTGGGCCTTTATCAATACTCTATTCTACTAGAGTACAAATCAGAACACTGTCACTTATAACTTTCATTGTAGAAGGTGTGATGACATAAATTATTGGATATAACATCTTCAAAAATTGACAATCTTAACTTATGAACTGCAAGATAAAAAATTTCTCTATGGAGGCATATAGACCAAGATATCACGACTCTGTCATAGAATGCATATTGTGAATTCCTTATTGCAACTTATCTCAATGTTTGGTACACCAAACATGAATGGTATCAATGTAGAAACACAAGAAACATGTTAGAAAAGATGTACCCACCACCACATCATATGTAGACATCAGACTGATCATCATTCTTTCATATACTACATTGTTCACATGTACTAACATATATCCTTATACAATAACTATCTTCAAAGTATATACATGATACATCAACATGCACATTTGACATCAATGACATGCCATATTGACTTAAATCAATGAGAACACCTATTTCCAACACTCTTTAATTTTTACAAAGGATTGTTTACATGATTTGAAAAACTTTTTTCGAAAAGTGTAATCTAGATGATAATTTGGAGGAAGAGGATCTCTCAGTTGCTTGTGGTTTGGGTATTGGTGAATTGTTTTGAATTGTATGTGACCAAAGGGAGGCATGCCTTGAGGAAAATATCTCAAGAGAAAGCAAGTGGGAGCCTCCCCAAATGGGGCCCTTAAGATTAATACTCATGGGTCATCTAGAGGGAACCCACGACATGCTAGCATTGAAGGTGTTGGGAGGATAGTTTAGGAGATTTTGCCTTTTTCTTTTCCATGTATATAAGACAAGAGATGAACAACCAAGCATGGAGGCCTAGGCTATCCTTGTGACTCTTGAAAAGGCTTGTGATTTGGAATAGAGGAAGATTATCTATGAGGTAGACTCTTAGATTGTGATTAATGTTTAAAATGAGAAAATTTTTGAAGGGATTCATGGGCACTTAACAAAGGTGGGTAGAAAAATTCTTTAGTGGAGAGGGTCTTTAGAGTATGTCTCTTTTGTTCATATCCCCCAAGAATGGAATCAAGTTACAGATAGTTTAGAAAATTGGGCTTCTAAGAAATAGAGAGACTAGGAGGTTTGTTGATGGGACTAGTTGTCTCTAGATTTGGCTCCTAAATTACAACATCTCATGCAATCAAATAGGATTCCCTAATGGAAGCCACTCTGATCTAATTTGGTTTTTTGCTTGTGTTGGGTTTTTTAATCTTTTCTTGTATTCTCGTCTCTTGGTTTTTGTGGACTGATTTTTCTAAATAAAACTTTTACCCCTTGTTTTTCAAAAAAGGTTCAAAGTGAGCTTATATATCTTAGAGATAATATTTGATTTTTTAAAGCAAATAAACCAATGGGGAAATCAATCTTTACTAGTTTCCACAAAGTGTGTAGCCAAAAATGTTGCAATCGTTAAGGGATGAATGAAATAGTAAAGTGAGAAAACACAATCACCATAGTACATGCATAGATTGAACATACAAAATTTCATAGATTTTTAATAGTAAATATATGGGCCATACAACTTTCAATTCTAATTTATCTAACTTTAAACAAGCTACAAATATTTGTTCAAAATATCCAAACACCAGTTTAAAAATCAATAAAAAATAATTTTATTAAAATAAAGTACATCCTATTAAAAAATAAGTCTAACAATCTAGTGTTCCAATCATTTTTACTAAGTATGGAATTACAATATATAGAACATTCAAAAAAACATCAATCTAATTTTTTAGAAGTATGAAGAAAATCATATTTTGTTCATATGACCATTCTATGCATCTCAATCACTCTCTTGTAAAACAAAATCAACCTAAAATCATATCAAATGACTTCTGGCTCAATTTTGTTAGTGAAATTTAATTACTAGCATTTTAAACAATTACCTATGCAAGGTAGATGGTCTTGATTTGATTAATAAAATCCATGGAGTCTTGTTATTATAACTTGTTAATCTTAGTACATTAAAAAATCATCCTATTAATTTTGAGAGGAGTTGGTCCATTGCATAAGTTTGCATGGAATTTTAGCTAGCATTAATGTTTTCTAGCACCAAAACAATCTATGGAAACAAAATCCATGATTTTCACCATGACATTTTCTAGTCATTCAATAATTGAGAGTTGATATTATTTCAAGGATTTTGTATTTATGTTAGCAAAGACCTAATCATCCTATTAATTTTGAGAGGAGTTGGTCCATTACATAAGTGTGCATGTAATTTTAGCCAACATTAATGTTTTCTAGCACCAAAACAATCTATGGTAACAAAATTCATGATTTACACCATGACATTTTCTAATCATTCAACAATTAAGAGTTGATATTATTTCAAGGATTTTGCATTTATGTTAGTGAAGACCTAACCAAACTAGCGGTCCTACATATAATGAGAATAATTAATTAATGAAATAATTCATTATTGCTAAAGCAGTTAAATTCTTCAATCTAATCATAGATTTAATTTTCATGCCCAAATTCCTAAAATTAATTTTCAAGTTACCAAGAAAATAAATTCAACAAGTGAAACCTATACATATTTAATGATAGTTTACTAGATTCATGCTACCTATGATTTGACTAATAATAAATACATCCTTGCTATGATAGAAAGAATGATTTGAATTGAAGGAATACTGTTGAAGATGACGTGATGAAAGTAAAGCAACAAAGAAATCAGAGGTGGCAAGGGCACCAAGAATAACAAGGATAAAATGGAAGACAAAGATATCAATACCAACCAATAAACCAAAATATAGGAGTTGTGGGAAGAAGTGTGTTGTGTCGTTCGAGCAAAGATCGGGAAGTTAGGTTAGAGAAAATCTATGATATTTGAGAGAATCTAAGCTGTGGATGAATTAGAACAAGAGGATCTAATCAATAGTTTAGATGGATCCCCAAGGATAGGAGGGTCGGGCTTAGCCGAAACACTCTAAGCATTGACTACTTAGGTGGTCGGGCCCACTCTTAACCTCACCTTTTTTTTCTCGTACCATTTCTAACCCACTCTTAACCTCACCTTTCCCCTTCATAGCTTTCCGTTTACGGATTTTCTGTTGCAACCATTTTAGGGATTCTCATCTAGTTTTCGTACTTACAATTTTCGTTGACATGGTAGTTCCCGTTGGACACGGCTATTCTACCAACAAAAACACATAAAATAGCATGTCAACATGCATATGGGCATAGATATCATACAAAACTGATATAAAGGGACCCACCAAGATGGAGGAAAAGTGACATAAATTGTAGCTCTTTACTTAGTTTTGCTGCCAGTATTGCTTTCGACAATTCAAACTTAAAGTGCAGTCCAAAGTTAATTTAAATTCAATTTATTATATTATATTATTATATATAATATTATTTTATTTTATTATATTGTTATATATTTATTATTGTACTTACTATTACTATTTTTTTACAATGTAATTAAATTTGTATTATTTTATTATTATTATTATTATTATAATATTGTTTTATGATTACTATTATATTAAATTATATATTATATATTAGTTTTAGAATATTATAATTATTAAATTATTTTATTATTAATATATTATTATTTTATAATTATTATTATACTAAATTATATTATATTATATTATATTGTATTATTATATATTTATTATTATGTAAATAAACTTATATGATTATTTTGCAGAGTTTTCTTCTTCTAATAGTGGCTTAGCCACATAGGTGATCTTGGGATTCTCCTCAGTTCCCAAGTTTACTGCTTGTGTTTCTTCTATCAAGATAGATGATTGTCCAAATAGTTGAGTCCCGACAAGGGGAAGATGAACGTCCCCATCTTCTAGTGCCTCATCGAGGTTTTCACTAGTAGATACACCCTTTGTTTTTACTTTTTCAAAGTCACAAAGTGCCTCAGGGAGGGTTTTACTAGGTGACCCATTTTGATTTTGTTTCTTTTTATTTTTGTGGCTGGGGCATTCATCTTCCCCCAATCCCATGAGATGTACATATTGGTCCATTGAGGGAAAGGTTTTGATAAGTGTGCTACCTTGTAGGTCGTAGTCTGTAAGCTTAGGGTGTTTGATGGATAAGGTGATTTTGCAAATGGATAGGCATTCAAACATGGAAGGGAGGTTGATGTGATCGACATCATCATATGCGTGTATGATAGATTCCTCCTTTGGTATGTCCTCGAGGGAACCATCGTCCACACTAACATTGTTAGAGGCACAAGATGATTCCATAGGACCCTTTTGTTAAGTATCATAGCCCAAGCCTATCTTCTTGAGATGCATAGAAGCTTCTATCGACTGTCATCTACCTTGCTCTTCTACACCAAGGCCTCCCCCTCGATAGTTATGTTTTTCTGCAAACTTAGAAGGCCAAGGATAGGCCTCTTGGAAGTATTCATTTAAGGGGGAATATGGTTCAAGTTCCTCATGATACACCCACTAGCTGATGTCGTCTTCGAGTGTATCTTATCATAATCCAGGAGAGCGGAAAGTGCTAGACCCCAAATTTGGAGCATTGAGGGTGATTTTCTTCTCTTCATCTTTTGGAATAGACTAAGATGTTTGACCATATGTATGTGGTGAGGTTGGTATGGTTTCCACATTCAATGTTGTATAAATTTCATACTCACCACACCCCTTGTCAATGATTTGGACCTTAGTAATGGTGGAATCAAATATGGATGATGGCGTGGATGAAGTGGTGTTTAGTGTGTTGGTGGATGGATGAGATGCTGATGTTTAAGATGCCCCCATTTCTACCCCAGGGCAGTAATGAGAATGTGGAAAGGAAGCCTCTAGGGCATAACAATATTTGAATGGCTGAGGGTCAGCTTGTATAGTTACTTCCATTCCTTGAATTGGGAATTTTAGACATTGATGATAGGTTGATAGAACAACTTGCATAAAGTGAATCCATGGGTGGCCAAGAAGGATTTTATATGGAAGTTCAAGGTCCAGAACATGACACATAGTGTACTGCACAATGGGGCCCACTTGAATAGGAAGATAAATAGTACCCTCAGAATCTTGTTTTGTGTTATCATATGCTTTGATGGTGATGAATTGATTATTTAGGTTAGCTTGGGTGTAACCAACCTATTGTATAAACTTTAATGTACATAGATTTAGGGCAGAGCCATTATCTACTAGTACCCTTTTTACTTTATGAAAATTCACCCCAACCTCAAGGTGAAGGGGGCGGTTATGACTTGAGTCAAGACGGGGCATATCTTTTTGGCTGAAGACTAATTGGTAGGTTACAGAGAGATTTTTTACCAATGCTTGGAATTGTGTGGGATCTATGTCATTGGGGACTTGAGTGCTCATTAAGGCCTTATTCAGGATGTCTTGGTGCACAAGAGAAGACTTAAGTAGATCCAGGATAGAGATCTGAGCCAAGGTCTTTCCTAAGTGATCAAGGATGTTGTACTATGAACTAACAAGTGGCAGTTGGGTAGATGCAAAGGCTCCTGGGACTATGATGTGGGTACGATGGGTGGTAACAACACATTATGGGTCTTTACCTTTGACACATATCGTGGATACATGCAGCTCCACTTGGTTGACGTGCATAACAATGCCTTGGTAATTGTATGGCACATTTTTATAACTAATGTTATTAGTGTTGTTATTTTGGTTGTTGTTGTTGTTGCTAGGGCTGGGATTGGAGTTGGATGTACTAGGGTCCTGATTATGCTTGGGGAAAGCATTCTAATATATTTGAAGCTGACCATTAGATGAGGTTACCGTGTTAGCATCCACATTTATTTCACCTCGATCTATGAGACCTTGGATGTAGGTTTTTAGAAATTGACACTTATCCAATGTATGTCCCTTAATCTTGTGAAATTCACAATACTCATTTTCTTTGAACCAAGTTGGCTTAGGCTTAGACTCATCAAGGGGATTGGTTACATGATACGTGATGGGGTATTTATCTTGGAGGAGCTTGTTAAACATGACACTAAGGAGTTTTCCCAATTGAGTAAACTGGTGTTTATTTCCCCCTTGGTTGTTTTGATTTGATTATTGTTGAGGATGAGGTGCTCCTTGGGGCACGAATATGGCATTGGGGATCAATTGATACTGTTGAGGAGGATATTATGGGTTTTGCGAGGAATTAGCCACTTGGACATGTTTGGTGTCAGTGACACCATCATTAACGGCATTCTTATTCTTATTCCAATAACGAGGTTTATCTCCAGAGGACCTCTCTTTATCAGAATTGAAAATTTTGACTTGCCCTTTAGCAACGAGGGTTCTTTCTAGGATAGGACCTTTCTCCACTAGTGCCGCAAAGGTTGTGATACAGTGAAGTTGGAAGTTGTGAGCCATGTCTGGATGAGAATTTTTAATGAACAAAGTAACCATGTCTTTTTTCCTCAGTGGGGATTTCATCCTGCTGGCTAAGGCTCGCCATCTTTATATATAGCTTGTAAATGTTTTTCCATCACGCTGGTTTTCTTTCAGGAGATCAAGCATATCAATATCCTTCTCCAGATTAAAAGAGAAGTGGGAGACAAATTCTTTTGATAGCTGTGCAAAGGATTTGATGGATCCCTTCTCAAGGCCCATGAACTAGTTAATAGCGACTCCTTGTAGGCTCTTAGGGAGTTGTCATTGTGCATGATTTCTTGACAGTGCGAATAAAACTCTTGAAGGTGAGCTTTGGGGTCTTTTGTTCCCTTATACTTATCGAATTTTGGTATTTAAAAGTGTTTAGGGAAGGGTACCAAGAAAATGGAGGGATCGAATGTGTTGGTGTAAATAAGTATTTTACTTATTACACTTTACTTAAGCTTACTTATGGAATGCATATCATTTTAGTTTTCACTTGTGACACCTAGTTATTTCCATCATGCATCTAGGTTTGTGCATGCATATAGAGATATGAGTTGGACACCTAGGGAAGTGTGTGTTGGAGAAATTTCACTCTTTGTGGTGTGATCTAGTTAACACCTTTCTATATCCACTTTTTGTGGCATGATAATTCCACTTTAGGTGGGTGATCCACCTTTCATGGAATTATCTTTTATTTCTCTCCACCTACCCTACACATGATTGTGCCACTTGTCTTATTCATGGCCCTTCATTGTGTGCTAGCTTGCCTTTATAAGCAAGCCTTGAACATACATGTTTGGTACTATCTTCATGCATATTGAGAATACTATCATCATATTCTCTCATTCTTTCTCTCTCTCTTTTGTGCTATCTTTGATCTCTTGATCCTATTGTTGCTTTTCATAAGTTCTTACAGAATGGATAATGACAAATGTCCTCAAATTTGAATGATTGTTTTCCTGTCCCAGCTTGTAAGTCTTTCAACGCATCTTTGACTTCTTCCAGGTCTTTGTTGATAGGTGGGACAAGAGTTCTAGTATGCTGATTATACGAAGGATATTGTTGGTATGATGAGGATGGTACTACAACGGTTGGATCATAAGAGGGTTGGGGTGCATAGGGAGGCATCTACTAGTTCTGATTGATATAAGAAGATTGCGGATTAATGTACAACATATATTAATATGATAGATTGTGATGGTAAGAGGTGGAAGCCGCTTGTTGGTAGGGTGGTTGCTATTTATAATAACAAGTGGATGAGGAACCCTATGGATATTGTGTAGGATTTTGATAATATGAAGAGGTAGAAGTGCCTTGTTGATATGATGATGGTTGATCATAAGAGGTGGATGGTGCACCCTGCTAATAAGACTACTGTTGTTGGAGATAGAATGGATAGGATTGGTATTGGTGCACAACGGTGGGTTGTTGTGTGACATATGGGGGTGGTTGTGGATTTGATGGATATTGATAGGGATTGGTGTGTGATTGCGGAGGGTTTGCGTAAAGTGGCAGATGGGTCTGCATTTGATTCTGAGAAGCCTGATGAGGATTAGGGTGGGATGGAGAAATGTCTGTGTTGGATGGATGATAAAGATATTTTGTAAGAGGATTATACATTGTGTTTGCATAGGAATATGTATATGCTAGTGTGGAGGTTGTTTTTGTGGTAGTTGTTGGTAATATGGGCAAGATGGAATATGTGGTTGTTGTGGGACTACTATAGAAGTGCCATGTGGCGGTTGCGGTGGCTAGGATGTAGTTTGTGTCACCTGGTGTGGTGTTTGTGTAGGAATCAAGATGTTTTGTTGTGGGATCGAGATGTTGTGTTGCAAAGGTCGTTGATGAGGTGGTAAGGATGAAGCAACAATAGTAACAATATGTTGTGGCGGTGCTTGCAATGTAGTAGATGGGTGAGGATTAGCGGGAGGTTGCTAAAATGTAGGTGGTGGTAAGTTGTTAGCGGGTGCAGATCTTGGAGGTGACATTAATGCAAGGACAGGTGTACCCCTAATATTGACAGGTGGTTGACTAGGATGTTGAGGTTGAAGTGGTGGAGTAGATGGGATGTATGGTGGCATCCCATAGGTGTACGGGTCATTATTCTAAAGTTGTACTATAGAGGTTGCGGTTGGGAGACAAGGATAACTAGCAACTTGATGTATCACAACGTTTCAAAACTCAGGGTGATACCAATTCTCTTTAGTTGCACCTTCGGGGACATATGAATTTCCTAGAATGTTTTGTGAAGTTTTGCGGATTGATAGGTGTTGGAAGAGTGTGGGTACCGACATATTATGATGCATCAAAATTGGATGGTGATTTGATTCTTCTCATGATTAGAGTGGCGAGAATCTTATCCCCACGTTTGTTGAGGAGACGATCCATCATTTGAACATTAACAGGATCACTAAGGTATTCATCAACAGTGACTTCGAGTTGATTAACCATGTTTTCATCACCAGGCTGTGTGGTGTTTTGAACGTCGGTATTGGATTGTGATGAAGCACCGTTATGGGGATCTTGTGGGATGTTTGGCTAGGAACCTTGGGCTTGTTGTTATGCCATTTTTTTTCCCTTGTGAGTGGGTTTGAATGGGTATGAAAGTGAAAAACAAATAGGTGGTCTAAAATGTAGCTAAACTCCTAGGATGCAATGCAAAGATGATCTAAATGTCGATTGGATTGATTGATTGGATAATTGGATAAAGATTTGATTGGATTGGATTTGATAAGATTGGATGGAATTGGATTAAGGATCGATTGATTGGATGATTGGAAGGGATTCTAAACTGAGTTCAGAGATCACCCTAGGTGACTTAAGGTGTTGTTTGATTGGATTAAAGGATGAAATGATGATCATGGAACCAAATCCACCTTGAGATGGAAGGGGATTGATATGGTCAAGGATGATGATCGACTTAGGATGGATGGTGATCCTAAGAAGATGTTAAAGGATGATGATCGGTTTCAACACCTAGGTCAATTCGAATAATAACTTCAAACAAAGTCTAGAGGATTTGGATTGAGAAAATGATAGTGGATACATGTAAACCTAAGGATGATTAAGGATGCACCTATATGATTTGGATAATGATTTTGATACAAATGGATCAAGATGCAGATGGACTAACGTGAGGATTATGTGTGGATGGGCTGTGCAAATCGGCTAGGCAGATAACAAGCTTTTCAGAATCCCAATTTTCTAGTTTTTCACATCAGGCTTATGTATCAGATTCATTTTTGGGGTAGGGCTACCCAAACTTGGGTGAGGTTGCCCAAACTAGGGAAGGGTCACCCACACTTGGGCAGGTTCACCCAAACAAGGGTAGGGTCACCAAAACAAGTTTTGGATCTGACTTGGTTTGAAAAATGGTCAAGTGATATTGATAAACAGACTTCCAAGATGAGGAAACGGGTTCACAAAATGGGTGAATAGATGCATGAGTCAAGTAAGTGGATGCTTGAAATGTGGGAACGACACTCGAAATGGGAAAATGTGTACCCGAAATGGGAAAACGGATGGTTGAAATGAGGGAACGATGTTCATAATGGGCAAGCGGATATCCAGAATGGGTGAACAGGTAGTCGAAATGGTTAAACAAATACCCAAAATAAGGGAATGACACCTGGAACGGGGAAGGGGGTACCCGTAATGGGAAAACGACTAGCAAATGGGAGCTAAAAATGACTATCCGAAGGGCAGGGTCACCCCTTTGAGGGTAGAGTCACCCCTTCAGAGGGCAAGGTCACCCCTTTGGAGGACACAATCAGCCCTTTGAGGGGTAAGGTCACCTATTTAGAGGGCAGGGTTGCTTGTTTAGAGGGAAAGGTCACCCCTTCGGAGGGCAAGGTCGCCTGTTTAGGAAAATTTGCTTAGATTTGACTTGGACAAGGTGAAAGGCAACTGAAATAAGAGGGGAAAGGTTTCCCCTTTGAGGGCAGGGTCGCCTGTTTGAGGGTGGGGTGGCCCCTTTGAGGGCAAGGTCGCCTGTTCTAGGAAAAGGTCAAATTTGTCTTGTTATGGGTGGAAAAAAATTGAAACAAGAAGGGGAAGGTCGCCCCTTTGAGGGAAAGGTCACACTTTTGAGGGAAGGGTTGCCCCTTTGAGGGCGGGGTCACCTCTGTGTGTTCATCTGAACTTAACTTAGGGAAAAATGGCTATGGAAAAGGACAAAAACAACAAGCAAATGGCCAAAACTGACTGATAAACATTGGTTTTGCATAAAGAAGATAGTTCAGGAAGCATAATCCTAAGATTAGTGTTAAGGGTATGGTCAACACGGTCCTTTATCTAGGCTAAATAAGGTTTCTAAGGGAGTCCCCGATATACGCATGGTACGTGGGGCACAACCGTGAACACCTGCTCATCACAAGTGTGAGTCGGGAACTTCCAGCGAGAGACTGGGAGCTCAAACCAACTCTTCACATCTTGTCTAGGTATCACCATAGCTTTGATGCTCTGCTAGACATGATGTGACTGGATTGAGGTACGAATTTTTCTCTCCCCCCTTTATATACCCTGCCAGTAACACGTGGTTGGGATCATCCCTTGGGGTGATGAAATCCACAAGTAGGTCCCACTAAGAAATAGAAAAAAAAGGGAAAAAGGACTTAAGTGGACTACGATTTTTCTTCACCCAAGATCGCCAAATGGCACAAGGGGATTGGATATGTCAAAATTCTACTCATAAGCATGACAAACAAGTTCTTTCACCCTTTTTTGTTAAGTTTATGTGCCTAGTTAAGAATGAAAACAACAAGCAAACAAGACTTTAAAGAAAGTAACTTCCTCCTCCTACAGCAAAATACGTTAGTAGTTTTGTTGTTTTGTTGTCTTCAACAATCAAGCTGCATAAACATTAGTAACAAAAACAACACTCACAACCAAACACACATTAGCAGGTCAACAGTAAGGAAAAAAAACATGAATCTGAACTCTGAAATGAAATATTAATGCTTTGTTGACCTGATTTATCTTCGTTTTGGGCGGGGCCGCCTCTATTTTTTGGTATAGTTGACTCTTTGGACGGGGTCGCCCCTTTGTGGGCGAGGTCACCTATTTGTGCTAGAACCTACAAAAAAGGTCAAAAAACTAGGAAAAATAGAAATAAAAAACCAGAATGTTGAGTGGGGTCACCTATTTGTAGGCGGGGTCACCCCTTTGTGGGTGGGGTCACCTATTTGTGTTAGAATCTACAAAAAATCAAAGAAAAGAAAAAACCAAAAATAGAAAACCAGAATGTTGGGCGGGGTTGCCTATCCGTGGGCGGGGTCGCCCCTTTGTGGGTGGAGTCACCTCTACATTTTGGGCAAGGCCACCGATGTGTTCCTGAACCTGCAAAATGTCAAACAATAGAAAACATGAAAGAACAGACCCGTGACTTGGGTCTCATCGGGAATGCCAAAAATGTGTGTAGGTGTTTTAACTAAGTCTAGAATGAAAAACTAAATGGAAATACAACAAAAAAAACAAAAACAACACCTCGAATTAGGCCTAGTTGAATCTAAACAAACAACAACAAGAACAAATAGAAATGTTATACCTTTTGCTTGCTTAGATTGTTGAGTTAGTTGGCCCTTGAAGATGCTTGGATGTATGCTCCTTGATGACAAAATGCTTGCAATAATGGAGGTGGGTGGAATGATGGAAGATGGTAGGTGAGATACTAATGGCTGCAAAATGGCTCGAATGCTAAAGGCTTAAATTCAAGAATAGCTTTGAATGCAATAATAGCTTGAATTCTCTCTAATCTCCAACCTCTAACCTCTTTAACTTGAGGCCAAGGCTCTCCATTTAAAGAAGAATGAATGGTTGAGATTGAGCCATCATGGACAAGATGGAGGGTTGTGGTGAGTTGAGGACTCACAAGCCCTCACATCTTGCCATGTGTAGGGTGAAATGGAAAAATGACAAGTGACATGGAAAAGGCCATGTGATCCCAAGGTACTTATAAGTACCTTAGAATTGGAGAGGATTTCCTCAAAAAGGAATTTTGTGTCCCCAAGTGGGGCTGAAAGTGACAAGTGAGGACTTTTAGAAAGTCCACTATTGTCACCATGGGGATTGGAGAGGGTGTTGGAGAAATAAAAGTGAATTTTTAATTCACATGCTTAGAAGAACTCAATGGATAAGACAAGGTCCTCCTAAAGGAGGTCCTTGTCCCATGTACCTAATGTGACCTATGAGAGGTCATGGGGAAGAGAAATGCATGATGGGAATAAATATGAATTTTTAATTCACATGGGGAAGAGGTCAATACCTGATAAGGTAAGTACCATGAAAGGTTGACTTAAGGAGATGCCAGAAAAGGTAAGCGATTAGTATTAAGGTTGTGTAAATAGGTGATTAGGAAAATTAATGAAGATTAGAGGCAAGTGGCTAAATATGGAGGATGTGACATTAATCCTGATTAAGGATATGCACATCTCAATCAAGGATTAATTAGATTAATCAAGATTAGTGAAAAGGTTATGGAGGATGGGGCAAGGAGAGAGAAATAATGAATTTAAAACTAAAGAGGATAATTGACTAAATTAAATAAATTGATTCATTTATTTAATTTAGAGAGGCAATGGTAAAGGATAAAGTATTTAATTAAATACTTTTAGAAACCTTAGAGAACGAGACAATATTAATTAACTATGTCAATTAATTAATAAAGACGGATTAGACAAATAAATGATAGGATTTTGACCATATGGGAGTGGTCAAATTTGGATGTCTACACTACTAATAGTAGTCTTTTTTGTTCATGATTATTTCTACTCCTTACATGTTTCTTGGTGAAGAGTGTGTTAATTTTATTGATGTTCTTCATACTGGAAAGTGTATTGCCATTTGGTTAGTGTAGATTTGAATCTTCTTATGTTCATGATAGGGGGAGATAATTTGATAGTAGCCATGTTGCAGCCATGTCTATTCAGTTTTTATATTGCTAAAGGTGCACAATTATAACAACATGGTGTTATTCAATTTGAAAGTGGTCTTTATGACACCCTCTACCATTGTTGTCAAAGGGGGAGAAATTCTCTGTTGAGGGGGAACAAATCAACTGGATGCATAACACTTGATTGGTTGAAATTAATGCCAAAGGGGGAGATTGTTGGCATTGAGTTTTGATGGTTAGAATTAGATTACATTAGATTTCCATTGATTTCAACTCATGGTATACATGGTTTTTATGAAGCTACAAGAACAAGAAAGATATAGAAACCTCACAATTTGCAGCTATAGTAGTGTTTAGTTTATGCAACAGGAAGATGACTTAAGAGCGACAAGAGCTTCATAGTGACCACACTTTAACAAGCTCACATCAAAGTCAAAAGTCAAAGATGGTTATTTAAAAATGTAGAGAAGACAACCTGGCATACACGTGGTAGACAATATGTGGAGTAATGACAAAATGGTGAATATGTGGTAGCCTTGGCTGATTGTTTCATTTTTTGTTTGCTAGGATTTATATATGTACAGGGTTTTATTTTACGCTGCTAAAGAAGATTGGTTGGGTTATGTCATCGATAGCTACAGATAATGTGCAGTAGGTTTAACCCTACATTGAAGGTTTTTGTCAGTCATTTTTTGCAGACTTGAGGTATGACGGTTTTACCCTAAATTGACACATCATGTTTTGTCTTCTCTTCCTTTCAGCGAGGCAATTGTCTGTATCAAATTTTAATCTATTGAAGATGGAAAACAATTATATTTTATAATCTTTCTCCTTGGCAGTGAAGTATCTTTATGTAGCAGCAATATGTGAAAATATTATTTAAATCTTTTTGTCTTCACTTCCTTTCAACAAGGTGGTTCTCAATGATTGATGCATATCAAATTTTCATCTGGTTTTATAATTATTTTTCTATGTCTTCAACATGCATTGGGATGGTTTGAATAAAATCAGATTTTATTGATTGATTCTTTGCTTGGAGACAAAGTTTTTGTAGGAGCCCAAGTTGAAAAAAATTTCAAATATTTTTGGTTTAAGTTAGCTCTTACAAAATTTGGCGATGCCCCAGATAGAGTTTTCTATTTATTGTAGATTAAAAAAATCAGATTTGTAAGCTATAGATTTAACTGGGAAAATTCATGCAAAAGGCATATGATAGTTGTTTGTTTAAAAATAAAGAAAAAGCATTTTTAAATTCATAATAGCTAGTTTAAATTTGTCTAGCATTATCAAATATTTTTTCTACTCAAGAAGAGTATTAAAATCTTGTAGATGGAAGAAAAAAAGAAATATATGGTTTAGGTTTTTAATGATCTATAGAAACTGCTACAAGAAGGTTAGAAGGTTACTGAAAGAAAGTTGCATAAATCTTTGTTTAAAGATTAGGGCCACAAATCATTTCCTTTTCCTACAACAGTAATATATATCAAAGGTTGTTATTCATTTATGTATAATTGGAAATAGTGTTGTAACCCTTGAGAAAGAGTGTGAGAAGGTATGACTGTGGAGAGGAGATTAGATAACTTTGTGAAAACAAAGTATGCATTTTTTGAGTGTTGAATGTTTTATTTTTGCAAAAGTGTGTGAAGGTATTGAGAGTTTTGTAGAGACTTATTGTGTGGATGCAGATCATAAGAGTCTTGTTGAGTGAGTGGAAGAATACTTATAGAGTTAGTTGATCATAAAATACTGGAATTTGTTTGAGGACAACAAATCATCAAAGTCTTCATAAGTGCATAAATCTATTTGAGTTACAAAACTTCATTTGTAACATGAGATTCAAATTTTAATCAAGAAATTTCTTATTGTGTAATCATCTGAGTAGGTGCTCAGTTTAGGGGTAGTAGCTCCTTTGAGTTGGTTCTCATAAACTAGGAATTGGTGTTCCCTTGGGTTGGTTCCCATAAATTGTAAATGTAGATCATTTCCATTGGGTGATCCCACAATAGTGGTGTACAATTTTTGGCCAAATTGGACATTGAAATTATTATTTTTAACTAAATCTTCACATTCAGGGACCTATAGTGGCTAAACCATGAGGAATTGGAAGATGATTCAAACTAGAGTCTCGTCACATTTTGTTTATAAATTCTAAAAATATTTTTTCAAAATTTTTGGAATCAGATTGCACTTCTTTTTCCATCTCCCACAAAAACTGGTTTTTTTCAGAAAACAACTTAAAAAGTGCTTCAACTTGGTTAGATATTTTTTTATTGAATATTGCTTATTTAATAAAGTTTCGAAGTCAAACCAATTACAGTTCAGACATAGCACAACTATATAACACATAACTTTTTTTGTATATATTGCAATTCAATTTTTGTTTTGTTGTTATTCCAAGAACTTCAATATCTGGTGCACTCATATTTTCCAATTTTTGTTTTGATAATATGCTATTTTTCCACATGTGTAGAACAAAGACCTTCATTTTTGATGGAAAACCTATGTTTAATAAAACTAAAAAAACAAATACATAATAAAACCAAAACATATTAAAATTATATTCCTTGGATAGCTCATTCTGAGGACTACCATAATAATTTCAAATAAATTTTAAATGAATTCATTTGATTCCCCAAAAGGTAAATCAAAAGTGATTTTTTATCAGCATTTTGATAGGTGTAAAGGAGACTCATTATAGGTATGGTTTAAGACCAGTGAGGTTCTATCCAAGGGGGTTTGATCTAAGGTGGTTTGATCAAACCCTCTTCAATTGGAATCCTTAAAATGTAACTTTTCAAGGCTTAAATCATTATATATTCTAAAAATATGTGATTTCAGAAAAAAAATAGTTCCTCTCAAAAATTGTAAACCGACTTTGTGGGATCACCCCATTGTGAGGTTGGATTGGAGCAGTAGCCTCCAATAGCTATTCTCACCAAGGCTTTTTCCCATCTTGGGTTTTTCCTCGTATACCTTATTTTGTGGGATGCATTTTGTATGTTTGGTTTAAATACCTTTCCTTGCTTCTAGTTTATGCTTTTATATTTTATTGTCATATTGCTTAGAAGTATAAAATTGTAGTCCACTGATTCACACCCCTTCTCAATGGTCTTTGTGTTCCTTCAATTGATATCAGAGCATTAGGTTCCATGTTAGAAAGCTTTCTCTAGCTTGGGTAAATTTTGATTTGTGAACACAATGTCTAAGCATGAATCCTCTTTTGTGAAAGTACCTATGTTTGATGGAACTAGCCATTCCATTTGGAGTAGAAGAATGGAAACCTACTTGTCCTCCTTAAGTTGTGATGTGTGGTCGAGTGTCAAAAATGGTTAAACTATTCCCCAAACTCCTTCAACTGACCTATATGCTAAAAAGGAATATGATTACAATGCCAAGGCCACACATGCTATTCTTAGTGGATTGTCTAATACTGAGTTTTAAAAAGTTATGCACTACAAATATTCGAAACAAACTTGGGATAAGCTATAAAATATTTATGAAGCTGATGAGAGTGTGAAGGAAACCAAGCTACAAAATCTAAGAGCTCATTTTGGAGGATTGAAGATGAGGGAAGATGAGAAGATTGTTGATTACTTGCTAAGAGTTGATGAGATTGTGAATGTTGTAATAGGACTTGGAGAAGAAATTGAGGATAATGTAATTGTTAAGAAAGTTATAGGGTCATTAACAACAAGATATGACAGTAAAGTTTTTTCCATAGAAGAAGCTAAAGACTTGAAGACCTTCTCCATGGATGAATTATTTGGTTCATTATCACCCTATTAAATGAGGATTGTGAGTGTTGAACCTACTAAGGGAGAAGTTTCCTTTAACTTAGTGAAGAAAGGAAAAGAGCTAGCAACAAACGTTGACCAAGAAGAACCTAAAAATTATAAAGCAAACTTTTTCAAGAAACTGAAGAAGGGATCAGGAAAGTATAAAGACAAGTTTCCCTTCAAGTGTTTTAATTGTGGCAAGATTGGACATTTTTCTGCTAAGTTTCCTTATGAGAAGAAGGAAGAAAACACTGAAGAAACTAATAAGTTCAGACCTAAGAAGTTCTATAAAACCAAGAAGAAAAACTTTAAGAAGAAGAGAAGTCATCTCACTGTTGAAAGTGAAACATCAGATGATGAAAGTGATTGAACTAAAGATAATAGTGAAGATGGGAAAGAGATAAATCTCTTCATGGCTCAAGAAGTTCTAAATGACAAGAAGAATTCAAAGATTGAACATAATGCTTAATCTAAAAATCTAAAAATAGTTTATAGTGATGAGGAAGATGAAGATGATGCTGAGGTTAATCTTGAAGGAGAGTTGATTTGTGGTCTTAGTGAGTTAAAAAAGTTGAAGAAAGAGCGTACCAAATTCAAGAATAGTGCATTAAAACAACAAGACCACTTAGAAAAGAGTATTGTCACTCTACAAAAATAGTTGGAAGAAGCTCAAAGAATGAGTGAAGTTTTGAAATCTGAAGTTTATGCAAAACAAAAATAATGTCAAAGGTTGGAACAAGAAGTAGTAACTTTAAGAAAAGAGTTAGAAACTTGCCAAGAGGATCTAAATTTGAGAATGAAAAATGAGAGCAACACTAATGCACTAAATGATATACTTGGTAAGCAGAAAAAGAACAAAGATTGTAGTGGTGTTGGCTATGAACATGGTGAGAGCTCCAATATGGGTGAAAAATCCAAGAAGAAGATTGTTTTCATAGTTGCAACAAGTGAAAATGTTGCTGCCCCAAGTGATAATCTTAATACTACCACATGTGAAAACATCGCTACCCCAAGAGATAGTATTAATGCTGCCACAAGTGAAAATGTTGTTGTCCCAAGGGATGACATTGCTGCCACAAAGAATAATGTTGATGTCCTACATGTTAATGTTGCTGCCCCAAGGATGAGAAGATCTATCGATGCACTCAAAACAACTAGAAGTGTTTCTCCGTATAATGGTTGGTACGCCCCTAAATTTTATGGTTATTGTTTTCGATCCAATTTATATAGTCATAAGCTCATTCATTTCGAAATGGTGAGAAGAGAAGCTCCAAGTTTCATGAGAAAAAAAATCATTTCCACCCTTGAGAGATTTGGATATAGAGTGTCACCATTGCAATAATCTTGGACATGGAAATGTAGATTGTGGAAGTTTAAATTAGACTAGTAAAAGATTTAACTTTCCTATGTCTAATGAAAATATAGAATGCTACTATTGTCATAACTATGGACACACTACAAAGTTTTGTAGAACAAGATCTACTAAACATGAAAAGAATGTAGTTGTTTCCCTTGAGAACAAAGCTGAACAAATAGTAGCAACAAAGAATAATGAAACCGAGCAAGAATGGAAAGAGGTGAGTAAATTAAAAGTCCAATCAAGCATGATAGCACAAACAAAATTACACACAGAGAAGAAAAATCTATGGGTGATAGATAGTGGCTGCTCCAACCACATGACTGGTGACAAGAACAAATTCAGAAAGCTAGAAGATTGGAATGGTGGTTCAGTTAAGCTTAGGAATAACTCCTCAATCAAGATAAAGGGTAAAGGAACTCTAAGCATTGATGGGAAACTGCTTACAAAGGATGTATACTATATTGAAGGGCTGAAACACAACTTACACAATGTAAGTCAAATGTGTGACAATGTTTATAAGTTCTCATTTGATTCCAAAGAATGTGAAATTAGAAAAGATAACAATGGAAGATTAGTTGTTGAAGGTAAAAGAACAGATGGAAATGTCTACAACTTGAGAGAATGTCATGAAGCTCAATACATGATTGGACAAATGGATGAAAGTTGGTTATGGCACTGGAGGCTAGGACACATCAATTTAGACAAGCTTGTCAAAGTAAGCTCAAAAGGTTATGTGAAACATATGCCAAAGATAACTAAACCAAAAAATACTATTTGTGATGAATGTCAAAAAGGGAAGAAAACCAAAGTGAGTTTCAAGACAAAAGAATACTCAACCACAAGGCCACTTGAGTTAGTAGATATAGATTTATGTCATCCTACAAGGACAACATCTTTAAATGGTGAAAAATATTTTATGTTGTTGATTGATGACTACTGAAGGATGGCTTGGGTAACTTTCCTACAGGATAAACCACAAGCATTTGAAAGGTTCAAGATATTCAAAAATAATTTGAGAAACAAAGTGGTTTCAACCTGAAATGTTTAAGATCAGACTGTGGTGGAGAATTTACATCAAATTAGTTTGAAGACTATTGTGAACAACATGAGATTAGAAGACAATACTCTGTTGCCCGAACACCTCAACAAAATGGAGTTGTTGATAGAATAGGAGTGTGAAAGAAATGGAAAGAACTATTCTTAATGAGTCAAACCTACTAGATATTTATTGGAAAGAGGTTGTTCATACAATAGTATACACATTAAATAGAGCATAGTTAAGAGTGCACAACAAAAGAACACCTTAAGAGCTATTGCATGGTAAGAAACCTTCTTTCAAATACTTCAAAGTTTTTGGTAGTAGGTGTTTCATTATGAAAGACGATGATGGGCTTGGTAGTTTTGATGGAAAATGTGATGATGGGATATTATTAGGATACTTAGCTCATAGTAAGGAATATAAGTGTTTCAATAAACACCTAAAGAGAGTAGTTGAGTGTGTACATGTGAGAATAGATGAAGATTTGTAGTGGTCAAGGCTAAAATAATAAAATTAGATTGAAGAACATCATGATGAAGGTGAAGAGGCAATCAAAAAATGAAGAAGATGTAATTGGAAGAACTCCAAATAAACCTCCAAGCAAGTATGTTCAGAAATACCACCCTAAAAATCAAATTATAGGAAGCAAAAATCTTGGTGTACAAAATAGAATGAGACATGCTAGAATGATGATCAAGTCAACTTGTGTCTCATAACTGAAATAGAACCAAAGAGTTACAATCAGACCAACAAGAGTGAAGATTGGATAAAGGCTATGAAAGAGGAGCTACAATAGATTGAAAGATACAAAACATGGGATTTAGTTCCAAGGCCAGCTAATAATAACATTATTGGCACAAAATGGGTCTACACAAACAAAGTAAATGAAGAAGGTAAAGTGATAAGAAATAAAGCTAGATTAGTGTGCAAGGGATAAGTGTCACAAGTTGAGGGCATAGATTTTGATGAAACATTTACCCGAGTTGAAAGACTAGAGGCTATTAGAATGTTCCTAGCATTCACAACATATAAAAACTACAAAGTTTATCAAATGGTTGTTAAGTCTGCATTCTTAAATAGTAACCTTGAGGAAGAAGTTTTGATGTAAGTAGAAACTCTCTCTTTCAAATATAATCACAAACACACATACACCACTATGCAAGAAGACTACAAATAAACATTAAAAACAAAATGTGAAAGAGAAATTTGCAACATATATTCATTTCAAAATCTAAAATTGATTTATATAATCATGGAGCTCACATGCTCTCATACATCATGGGTTTTACACATACAAAAATCTGCAACTCAACATTCTAGTTTCATTCCAACAACATTTGAGTATGGAAAACTGCTCTTCTCTAAAAGCCCCCTCCTCCAAATGAGCATCATCAATATATAAAAATTGTGCAAGAAGAAACCACTATTGGTTTCTCAAAACAACCTTCACTAAATCATTAAGAAAACCCGTCACTTTCAGTCTATCAACGCTCTATCATTTGTCTTAATTTCTTCAAACATTGTCTAGGTTTGGTGCGCCTCCTTTTCAGCTTTCCGAATCATTTTGAAATTTGTAATTTCATTTCCGTATGAGAAAGTTATGGTTGTTTTACTGTGATCGGGTCTCATAATCACGACTTAGACATTCAACAACATGCAAAGCTTGTGGCCAACATGCAAATACATGCAAAAAACATGCAAGATTCCATTGCAGCCCACTTAAGACTTTTCATGACACATGTACATGCATGCAAGACCTTTTCCCCATTGGATTTACATTCACCTTTTCTCAAAAAAGAGAAAATACATTGTTGCAAAAGAAATTATTGTTTTCTATTAGCTAAGCCCTTATTGAAAATGAACAAAATAAAATAAAAATATTTTTGGTGATGCAAGATAGCTTGATAGCCATGGATGCTCCTGCATCAGACACCCATGGTAGAAAAGAAATGTTTCATGAGTGAAACTCATAAACATTTGTAAATCACATGCTTGTTCTTCATCCATATTTCTTCCTTATCCACCTGTTTCTTCTTGACCCTACTCTGAAACATCATATCTCTTCTTTCCTTAATCTTTCCTCTCTTTCTTCCCCTCATGAAATTTTCCTTATTATACCATGGTTCATCTTTCCATCCCACTTTATCATTCTCAACACCTGCACACAAATCAACATTAAATAATTCATGAAAATCAATTAATTCTATTTGCACATCTTTCTCACTTATTTCTCCTTCACCCTCTTCTTCTTCTATGTCCACAAAATTCATCATCCCTTGTTGTATTTCAGCTTGTAACATGTTATTGCTGCACCTTACCATCTCTCTTTTTTCACTTTCTTTTACCATTCCACCCTCACAAAAATTAGCTTCATTAGCAACATGGACAAAATTTGATAAATCAACAGTTACCTCTATTTTCTTCCCCTTGCTCATTGTTGCAACGTTTTCTCCTTCAAAGAGGCATGTATCATCTGCAACCTCTTTCTTTTCATCATTTTCTTTTATAATTCCTCTTTGAAATAAATTTTCTATTTTTCTTATCTCCTCTTTCAACAAGAGACTATCTTCTTCTTCATCATTCCTTTTGTCAAATCTAGGACTATCAAAATTCATTCTTTGAATTGCTACAACATCATCCAAAAATTCATCTACCTCTTTTGCATGTAAATTTTTACCAACATAATTAAATGATACCTTTTTTTCTGCTGTAGTATCCTTCTTCTTTTCACCATTTTCTTTGTCTTTGCTAAATCCTACAAACAAAACATTTTTTGATAAAACCAAATCTTTAAAATTACCAATAGATTTATGATTTGTAGTGATCATTTTCTCTTCTTTATTTCTCCATCCTTCCCTTATGCTCCTTTTATTTTCACTGTCCTCTTTCAAGAGAACATTCTTCTTCCCATATCTCTCTTCCCACATTCTCATTTCCTCTTTAAAATTCTTTTCTAAAATATTCACTTCAGCCTGGAGCTTTTCAAACTCTTCACGTTGTTTCCCATTTTCCACATCTTCCCAATATTGTTCCAAGAACAAAATTCGTACGAACCTCCTCATAATCCATCCCATCCTTTCAGGTATAGACTGCCTCACGTCCGACGATCTGTCTACACAAAAATCACACACACCACCACAAGTTCTGGTGCAAACTGCCTCACATCGGCGCTCTGCCTACACACTCAGGAACTCCTGCTTTGATACCACTGATGTAAAGAGGAACTCTCTCTTTCAAATATAATCACAAACACACATACACCACTATGCAAGAAGATTGCAAATAAACATTAACAACAAAATGTGAAAGAGAAATTTGCAACATATATTCATTTCAAAATCTAAAATTGATTTACATAATCATGGAGCTCACATGCTCTCATACATCATGGGTTTTACACATACAAAAATCTGCAACTCAACATTCTAGTTTCATTCCAACAACATTTGAGTATGAAAAACTCCTCTTCTCTAAAAGCCCCCTCCTCCAAATGAGCATCATCAATATATAAAAATTGTGCAAGAAGAAACCACTATTGGTTTCTCAAAACAACCTTCACTAAATCATTAAGAAAACCCATCACTTTCAGTCTATCAACGCTCTATCATTTGTCATAATTTCTTCAAATGCTTTCTAAGTTTGGTGCGCCTTCTTTTCAGCTTTCCAAAACATTTTGAAATTTGTAATTTCGTTTCTGTATGAGAAAGTTATGGCTGTTTTACTGAGACTGGGTCTCATAATCATGACTCAGACATGCAACAACATGCAAAGCTTGTGGCCAACATGCAAATACATGCAAACAACATGCAAGATTCCATTGCAGCCCACTTAAGACTTTTCATGACACATGTACATGCATGCAAGACCTTTTCCCCATTGGATTTACATTCACCTTTTCTCAAAAAAGAGAAAATAGATTGTTGCAAAAGAAATTATTATTTTCTATTAGCTAAGTCCTTATTGAAAATGAACAAAATAAAATAAAAATATTTTTGGTGATGCAAGATAGCCTGATAGCCATGGATGCTCCTGCATCAAACACCCATGGTAGAAAAGAAATGTTTCATGAGTGAAACTCATAAACATTTATAGATCACATGCTTGTTCTTCATCCATATTTCTTTCTTATCCACCTGTTTCTTCTTGACCCTACTCTGAAACATCATATCTCTTCTTTCCTTAATCTTTCCTCTCTTTCTTCCCCTCATGAAATTTTCCTTATTATACCATGGTTCATCTTTCCATCCCACTTTATCATTCTCAACACCTGCACACAAATCAGCATTAACTAATTCATGAAAATCAATTAATTCTATTTGCACATCTTTCTCACTTATTTCTCCTTCACCCTCTTCTTCTTCTATGTCCACAAAATTCATTATACCTTGTTGTATTTCAGCTTGTAACATGTTATTACTGCACCTTACCATCTCTCTTTCTTCACTTTCTTTTACCATTCCACGCTCACAAAAATTAGCTTCATTAGCAACATAGACAAAATTTGATAAATCAACAATTACCTCTATTTTCTTCCCCTTGCTCATTGTTACAACTTTTTCTCCTTCAAAGAGGCATGTATCATCTGCAACCTCTTTCTTTTCATCATCTTCTTTTATAATTCCTCTTTGAAATAAATTTTCTATTTTTCTTATCTCCTCTTTCAACAAGAGACTATCTTCTTCTTCATCATTCCATTTGTCAAATCTAGGACTATCAAAATTCATTCTTTGAATTGCTACAACATCATCCAAAAATTCATCTACCTCTTTTGCATGTAAATTTTTACCAGCATAATTAAATGATACCTCTTTTTCTGTTGCAGTATCCTTCTTCTTTTCACCATTTTCTTTGTCTTTGCTAAATCCTACAAACAAAACATTTTTTGATAAAACCAAATCTTTAAAATTACCAATAGATTTATGATTTGTAGCGATCATTTTCTCTTCTTTATTTCTCCATTCTTCCCTTATGCTCCTTTTATTTTCGCTGTCCTCTTTCAAGAGAACATTCTTCTTCCCACATTCTCATTTCCTCTTTAAAATTCTTTTCTAAAATATTCACTTCAGCTTGGAGCTTTTCAAACTCTTCACGTTGTTTCCCATTTTCCACATCTTCCCAATATTGTTCCCAGAAACAATTTCGTACGAGCCTCCTCATAATCCATCCCATCCTTTCAGGTATAGACTACCTCACGTCCGGCGATCTATCTACACAAAAATCACACACACCACCACAAGTCTTGGTGCAAACTGCCTTACATCGACACTCTGCCTGCACACTCAAGAACTCCTGCTTTGATACCACTGATGTAAAGAGGAACTCTTTCTTTCAAATATAATCACAAACACACATACACCACTATGCAAGAAGACTACAAATAAACATTAACAACAAAATGTGAAAGAGAAATTTGCAACATATATTCATTTCAAAATCTAAAATCGATTTACATAATCATGGAGCTCACATGCTCTCAACATTCTAGTTTCATTCCAACAACATTTGAGTATGGAAAACTCCTCTTCTCTAAAAGCCCCCTCCTCCAAATGAGCATCATCAATATATAAAAATTGTGCAAGAAGAAACCACTATTGGTTTCTCAAAACAACCTTCACTAAATCATTAAGAAAACCCATCACTTTCATTCTATCAACGCTCTGTCAGTTGTCCTAATTTCTTCAAACGCTTTCTGGGTTTGGTGTGCCTTCTTTTCAGCTTTCCGAATCATTTTGAAATTTGTAATTTCGTTTCTATATGAGAAAGTTATGGCTGTTTTACTGAGACTGGGTCTCATAATCACGACTTAGACATGCAACAACATGCAAAGCTTGTGGCCAACATGCAAATACGTGCAAACAACATGCAAGATTCCATTGCAGCCCACTTAAGACTTTTCATGACACATGTACATGCATGCAAGACCTTTTCCCCATTGGATTTACATTCACCTTTTCTCAAAAAAGAGAAAATACATTGTTGCAAAATAAATTATTGTTTTCTATTAGCTAAGCCCTTATTGAAAATGAACAAAATAAAATAAAAATATTTTTGGTGATGCAAGATAGCCTGATAGCCATGGATGCTCTTGCATCAAGTTTACATGGAACAACCTGAAGGGTTTGAGTCACTTGAACAAGGAGATTATGTATGCAGATTGAGAAAAACTTTATATGGGTTAAAACAAGCACCTAGAGCATGGTACTCTAGATTGGACAACTATTTGCATCAAAAAAGCTTCAAGAAAGGATGCATTGACAACAATCTATACACCAAAGTGGAAGGTAACCATATGATTATTGTTGTGGTTTATTTAGATGATATCATCTTTGTTGGAAGTCATGATAATTTGTGCAAGAAGTTTGTTGACCAAATGCAACAAGAATTTGAAATGTCAATGATAGCTTACACAGATGTAGATTGGGTTGGGTGCATAGATTACAAGAAGAGCATGAGTGGAGGTTCTTTCTTCCTTGGCGGTAGGTTGGTCTCTTAGCACAGTAAAAGCCAAGAATCTATTTTGCTATCCACAGCTGAAATGGAATACATAGCTGCTACCTCATGTTGCTCTCAAGTTCTCTGGATGAAAAAAACTCTAAAATATATTTAGGTAGAATATTCAACACCTATTTCCATTATGTGTTATAATTCTAGTGCAATCAATATCTCTAAGAATCCAGTCATGCACTAAAGAACCAAGCACATAGTTATTAAGTATCATTTCTTGAGAGAAAAAGTGAGGGAAAAAGAAGTTCAACTTGAATATGTGAATACTAGTGAGAAAATAGTTGATATCCTTACCAAACCATTGCCCAAAGAGACATTTGAGTATTTTAGAATGAGGTTGGGAGTTGTATCTCCCTCTTCTAACACTTAGTTGGATACAAAATTTTATGATTTAGGGGGAGCTGATTATATTTCATCTTACATCCCTAAGTTTGTTCTACTCCAAGGTGGTAGAGGTATCAAGTTTGTTCTCCATGGAGAGATGGTTGATGCTCATGCCATACTTATTACTGATAGTAGTTTATGTTTTTCATGATTATTGCTACTCCTTACATGTTTCCTGGTGAAGAGTGTGTTAATCTTGTTGTTGTCCTTCATACTGGAAAGAGGATTGCCATTTTATTACTGTAGATTTGAATCTTCTTATGTTCATGACAGGGGAGATAATTTGATAGTAGTCATGTTGCAGCCATGTCTATTCAATTTTCTTGTTGCTAAAGGTGCACAATTATAAGAGAATCATGGTATTCAGTCTAAAAGTGGTCTTTAAGACACCCATTGCCATTGTTGTTAAAGGGGGAGAGATTCTTTGTTGAGGGGGAACATATCAAATAGATAAATAACACTCAATTTGTTGACATCAATGCCAAAGGGGGAGATTGTCGGCATTTTTTTTTGATGGTTGGCGTTAGATTGCATTAGATTGCCATTGATGTCAAATCATGGTATACGTGGTTTGTATGAAGCTATAGGAACAAGCAAGATACATAAACCTCATGATTTGTAGCCATAGTAGTGTGCAGTTCATAAAATAGGAAGATGATTACAAAGTGATAGGAGATTCAAAGAAACCGCACTTTAACAATCTCACATCAAAGTCAAAATTCAACGGTGGTTATTTAAAAAACTATAAAAGACAACTTGGCATACACATGGTAGAGAATATGTAGAGTAATGACGAAGTGGTGAATATGTTTTAGCTTTGGCCGATTGTTTCACTTTTTGTTTGCTAGGGTTTCTATATGCATAGGGTTTTATTTTGTGCAATTGAAGAAGATTGGTTGAGTTATGTCATTGACAACTATAGATAATGTGCAATAGGTTTAACCCTACATCAAAGGTTTTTGTTTGCCATTTTCTGCAGACTTGAGGTATGATGGTTTTACCCTAAATCGACACATCATATTTTTTCTTCTCTTCCTTTCAGCTAGGTGGTTGTCTGTATCAAATTTTCTTCTATTAAGGATGGCAAACAATCAAATATTATAATCTTTCTCCTTGGTGGTGAAGTTTCTTTATATTATAGCAAAATGTGAAGATTATTTAAATATTTTTGTCTTCACTTCCTTTCAACAAGGTAGTTCAACATGATTGGTGCATATCACATTTTTATCTAGTTTTATAATAATTTTTTTGTGTCTTCAAGATGCATTGGGATGGTTTGAATAAAATCATATTTTATTGATTGATTCTTTGCTTGGAGACAAAGTTTTTGTAGCAGCAGAAGATGAATTTTTTTTCAAATATTTTTTGGTTTAAGTTACCTCTTGCAGAATTTGGTGATGCCCTAGATAGAGTTTTCTATTTATTGTAGATTAAAAATCATATTTGTAAGATGCAAATTTAACTAGGAAAAGTGGTGTGAAAGGAATCTAATAGTTGTTTGTTTAAAAATAAAGAAAAGACATTTTTAAATTCATGATAGCCAGTTTAAATATGTGTAGCAACATTGAATCTTTCTATTGCTCAAGAAGAGTATTAAAAACTTGTAGATGAAAGAATAGAAGAAAGATATGGTTTAGGTTTTTAATGATCTGTAGAAAATGCTATAGGAAGGTCAGAAGGTTACTATCATAAAGTTACAAAAATCTTTGTTTAAAGATTAGGGCTATGAATCTTTTCCTTTTGCTACAATAGTAATATATATCAAAGGTTTTTATTCATTTCTTTATGAGTGCAAATAATTTTGTAACCCTTGAGAAAGAGTGTGAGAAGGTACGAGTGTGGAGAGGAGATTAGATAACTCTATGAAAATAGAGTATGCATTTTTTGAGTGCTGAATGTTTTATTTTTGCAAAAGTGTGTGAAGGTATGTGAGAGTTTTGTAGAGACTTATTGTGTGGATGTAGATAATATGAGTCTTACTGAGTGAGTACAAGAATACTTACAAAGTTAGTTGATGATAAAAGACTGGAAATTGTTTGAGGACAACAAATCATCAAAGTCTTCATAAGTGCACAAATATATTTGAGTTACAAAACTTCATTTGTAACATTCAAGAATCAAATTGTAATGAAGAAATATCTTATTGTGTAATCATCTAAGTAGGTGCTTAGATTAGGGTTAGTAGCTCCTTTGAGTTAGTCCTCATAAACTAGGAATTGGTGTTCCCTTGGGTTGGTTCCCATAAATTGTAAACAAAGATCATTTCCATTGTGAGGCTGGATTGGACCAGTTTCCTCCAACAACTATTCTGATCGAGGTTTTTTCCCACCTTGGGTTTATCCTCATATATCTTATGTTGTGGGATGCATTTTGTGTGTTTGGTTTAAATAATTTTCCTTGCTTCTGGTTTATGCTTTTAGATTTCATTTTCATATTGCTTAGAAGTTTAAAATTGTAGTCCACTGATTCACCTCCCTCTCAGTGGTCTTTGTGTTCCTTCAGGATCTAATATATCATCATCTTCTTGAATGTCCTTAGGAATTTCAATAAGCTCAATGTTCTAGATCTACTCTAAAGTAATTTGGATGAAGTATAACTTCCTCATGTATCTAAATCATTTCTGCATTTAGACCATATATCTTCAATTTTGTGAACATGAGTATAAATTCTCTTAATCTTATCCTTGATACCTTGGTAATCAAAAGAATTCCTTTTCTTATACCACTTCATAGTCACCCACTGTGTTTTAGTTTACATGTCTTTGTTTGATCGAGTTGTATGTATTGAATACCTATAAATGGTGAGTGGAAACTTGACCTGGTTTATCAAATTTTTCTTGTTTATTATGTACATCCATTATCTTCCTACATAAATCCATCAATATAAATTTTCCACTTGGGTACTTTGGTAACATTTAAGGTTTCCAATAGAAACAAGCGACCCTGATGTAGGTGAAAGTGGTAAATTACAAAAATAAACAACCTAACTTTCTCACTTGTTCCCAAGCTTCATTAGAGACTCTTTTCTTTTCAATCTCTTTATCAAACATGTAGATGTAAGTACAAAAGAAGGCATCATTTACCCTTATAAATTTCTTGATGCTTTATTTCAATTTCAAATGAGAATAATATTCATATACCAAAATCTTCCTTCTATCACCTTTTGAAGATAGGCCATGAAAATGTCTCATAGAGGAAACATCATTTACTAAATATGAAATCATATAAAACATCAAAGAGGTTGAATTTTTTTAAAGTTGTTCACAAGTCGAATCACTAATTTTCTTTCCCCAAAAGATCTTCTAATTACCCTTCCTTATGACATATATACTAATACATCGATTCCTCGAAAGTATTGGATGTTGGAAGCCCTTTAACTCTACTAAGGAGTGTTATCAAATCATCAAAGTCTTCAATGAACTCTCTCTGGAAGATGTTCTTTGGCCACCTTGCAATTGTAGGCCTAGAATTCTTGAGCCACTGGGTGTTCATTTTTTTCTTGCACTTGTCCAAATTCTTTTCATAATAATCTTGTGATGCCTCTATGGTGATATCAACATAATCATCAATATCTAGGCACAAGAAAATTTTGTGAAAGAATTCCTAATCCAATCTTATGACTACCTTTCTATTTGCATTTGTTATGCTCTTACTCTCCTTATCAAAATTGGTAGCTTCTTCTAACATAAACTTTGGATTATGAGCTGATATTGGAAAGCCAAAAACTAAATGAATGTCATTGTTAAGAATAGCTTGTATTCTTGAGGAAATAGGTTATTTGTTCACCCTCTCCAATAATTCTGACATTTCTACATGCTTGATCTCTATATTTCTAATATTTTCCATATAGGACTCCATGGAAGTCATCGAGAACACCCCTTGGTACTTGTACTTCATGTTTTTCTTCTTGGGAGATGGACCGGACATTTGGAAAGAGACTACAAAAATGAATTTCAGAACCTTCTACAGAGAAAAATTTCAAGTACCAAGGTTCATGTAGTTGTGAAAAAAATATGAACTTCTACATATCTAAAGTGTTTTAGTGTGTATTTCAGAGAAAATTCTTTGATCTATAAAGGAATTTAAGTCTAGGTGTAAAGGTGGAAAAAATTCTCACCTTTACATGAGGGTATGGCTTTAGGTATAATTCAGAGAAAATTCTTTGAACACCACTTAGGGTAGATCATGCAAAGAAGTGCAGGTCAAATTATTTTCTCTAATTTGCATTTTTTAAGGGTAAATCAACTCGATACAAATCAGAGGAAATTATCTAACTCACATGTGATATGCAAAAGGAACATGTACTTTAAAGAAAATTATTTAAAGTGCATGTGATGTAATTCAGAGAATTTTCCTTGAAGTACATGGGAAATTCATAGAATAAGGTGCCATACAGAGAATTTTTCTCACACAAGACCTAGGTGAGTGCAAGATCATGGGGGTACAAAAAGTGGCAATATGACCCAAAAGTGGCTAATGACATTTTTTTCCTCCAAATTTGATGAAACAAAAAGGGTTTATCGGTAAAATTTTTAGTTTTCCACCAATATAAGATATGACTTATTTGGAATTAAATAGATAATTATTATTGATTTTCTATATGCATTATGACTAAAGTCCTCATTGATATGCTAATGGAGAAAAATCTATAATTCTCAAATAATTTCACATTTGTTGAATCCAAAAGATGTGTCACATTCTATGCTTCCCATACTATAGCATTAAGAAAAGAAAAATTTATTTTCATAAATTTTTGACCAAGTTATGGTGGTCAGACAAACATGTTTTAATATTTTTAATTTTTTCTAATAAAAAATTCATAACTAATTATTTGCTTGCACAAAAATTATTAAAAAAATGTGGCACATTTGGGCATGTTTCTTCTACTTATATTGAAACTTTCAAAAAAATATATTATTTTTTACTTGTACTTAGATTGGTCAAACATACACCTAATTTTTATTTCTTTTCCTAAAAATTTAGTACTACTGTATTGAAATTTCAAAATTTCACCAAATAGATTTTATGTTTTCCAAAATAGGACTATTAACTAAGAAACTACATTCATTTTTCTACAAATTTTTGTTCTTACATATTTTTCAAACTATGTTAATAAACTTTTCAAAATTTTATGTCAAGTTGCCTAACTCTTTTTTCTAAATTTTCATTACCACTTAAGGGCTTAGTTTGGACCCCCATGATCCTGCACTGACCCACCTAGGTAAAGGTTGTGGTGTAAGAGTGTTGTCTGGGAAAAATTCCCCACACAACATGAAGACCGTAAATGGACAGACAGTGTTGCTCAATGAATTTTCTCCAAATAACACATAGAAGATGATGTATAAGGGTTTGAGGAAATTCCCTCAAAGAACATGGATGCTCAAGAAGGGTTTGCAATGTTTGGAGATGTGGGTTGGTGATGGAAACAACACTCTAATCAAGGTGTTGTTCAAGTAAAATTCCTCAAACACCACCTCATAATAGAGATTTTTGTAAGGTGTTTGGAAAGATGTTGTTTGGAGTTTCATCTTCGAACAAAACTTATTTGTTTAGGACTATGCAGGTAAAACTTAAACTTGAACCCAAAAAGAGAACGTGAAAACACATTGCAAATTCATAAAAAATATTAAAAAAAATCTGAACAACAAAAAATAAAATGAACACCTAAGAAAAACCCCACTTAAACAGTTCTTTAGAAACATAAACCTAAACGAAAATATTGGAAACCAAAAATAACATACCTAAAAACCTAAATGATGGTGAAACTCAATCAAATATTTGTAAATACCTAGCATGATCATTGCAATGAGCAAAAAGGAAGTAGGAAACATGTGGATGGCAAAGAAAATAAGGTAAATTGAATGTAAAACAAGGTCAAATTTGTAAGGAAGCTAAGGTAGTAGAACAACTTCCTACACTAATCTTGAGAGGAGAATAATGCAAGACTTACAGATCTTTAACAACTAGAAAAAAATTAAATAGAAATGAACATAAATATCATGCATGCCACAACACAATGATTTACATGTGGAAAACCCCACACTGCAAAAGCCACCCAAAATATTATTCAAAAGTCACAAATATTACAACACACTTGTAGAGCAAGCTTCTCATAGCAGTATCATCAACCAGAGATCCAAAGGAAAGAAGACCATTATCAGACTCTCAGAATACACCATAATACAAAACCCTCATAAAATACGGTTTTCTTCGAGGGCAAGTCAAGCTAATAAAATATAGGCTATCATATCTAAGACCTAATGATCAAGCCCCCCCCTCCCCCCCCCACCATTGATGCAAAGAAAGGTGGAGATCATTAACCAGTCACAATTCAATCATTTTTGAACAATCTTTCAACCTTGAAAACCCCAACTTGGTGTCTAACTCACAATTTCCTCATATTCCCTTGTAGCACAACAAACAGTGAATTTTATTCATATCTTTCGAAAGAAATTGAAAACCCATAGAAGAATCACCATTTTGAATACCCTTTATGCTCTACTTTGATATATCAAATTTGTACATATACTTGTTTTGTAACATCAACTCCTAAAATTGACTGCTACACTGGAATTAGGCTTCATTAAGCATGTTTCTCAAAGCAACCTTGTCAAAATCAATCCTCAAACCACCAAACTCCATTCCAGTGCTCTTCATAGGTCACATAAGGTTTGAATCAACAACCTTTACCAATTGAAACACTCACAGATTCACCAAACTTCAAAATCCCATTTACACCTATTTAGGCTTGTTTCCAAGGGGGTTTATTGAATCTATATACTCCAGGCCTCAAATATCTTCATTGACACCCTAGACACATCAAATTAAGTCTACACATGCATATTTTATAAACTAGAATGGCCTCCTAATAATTCCTCAACAAAACCCTACTCTTATGCTTCACTTTTGCTTGAAAATATGAAGAAAACCAATTAGGGCATCAACCTAATTTACCCAAAACCTCATCCCTACTCCTTCCAACCCTAAAATCATGAAAAAAAACCTATCCAACACCATTTCACCAATTTGCAGAGGTTTTGATCAGTGGAATGGTCTTTTACTCCATGCTTACACTCTCAAACCCTCAAAATCAGGGTTTTCAGTCCATTCTTAGTAATTTGGCTCTAAAAAACTTCTAACTTGATGAATTCAACTCAAATAAAAACAAAAAAACTCTTCGTTCATGTCACCATCAAATTCAAAGAACTTTAGATCAATATCACTTAGTACAAAATCGTATAGAGGCATGTAGTAGCAGATTTACACAAGAGATTACAGGAAATAAATAATTCTTTATTGTTTGAACACCAAAATGACCTCTAGAAGGTTTCCTCAAATTTTTCAAGGCCTTTTTAAACTTTTACCACCAAAAACCAATGATTCATAACTATCTTTTGAACTTATGACCGTTCAAATTCTCAGAACAACCAAAAATGCAAATGTTGCATAACAACTTTGCAACTTTTTCAAAATTTAACATGACTCCAAACTGACCCAATGAGACTTATTGCATTATAAATGATCTAAATATACCTTATTACACCACACAAGACTCAAACACCCACAAATACCACATTTGACCATATTTACAAAATTTGACTAGGTGCCCTTGCACCACCCGCACCCCCTCATCACAGACCTATCATCAGTACGTTATTTATCAACAATACCTTATGTAATTGGAAGGTTGAGACACATTTTCCCAAAAAATCTTCCACTTTTTGAACACCTTGCAAGATCAACAAGATGGTGTATAAACATCATTTTTTAATTGCTAGGGGTTGAAAGGCCCATAGTCTCTAAACAACATCTAAACTTCTCTATGCTCACATGCTTAGTTAATGAATAAAAAAAATTCATCAAAATCTCTACCTTAACAAGCTTCACCCTACCATCTTTGACCATATCTCTAATAAAATGATATTGTACATCAATGTACTTGGTCCTGGCATGAAATGTCAAGTTCTTAGCTAGACATATCGCACTCTGACTATCACAATAAATTTTCACTACACATTTTTTTATTCCAATATCTAATAATAGTCTCTTAATCCAAATAGATTCTTTACAAGAATGAGTAGATAACATACACCCAGCTTCAATAATGGACAAAGCAACCACATCCTATCACGTTCTCATCCAACTAATTGCACCACCAAATAAAGTGAACACATAAATATTGGTGGATCTTCTACTATCAACATCACCTAACCAGTTTGAATTTGCATAACCATGAATATCAAGATAATTATCATCTTTAGTCATATTACTATGATAAAAAAATGAATAATTTGAGGTACCACATTCATAGCTAAAGACTCTTTGAAATTTATCCCAATGAACTCTACCAAGATTAGTCATATATCTGGAAAGAAATCCCACTTCTTGGGAAATGTTTGGTCTTGTACAAACCATAGCATACATGAAACTTCCAATTGCACTCTAGTAAGGCACTTGCTCATGTCTTCCATTGCTTATGGGGATGTTGGACAATATAAAATAGATAACTTTGTTCTAGCTGAAATAGGAACACATAATGGTCTACAATCTTACATATCAAACCTCTATAAATTTGAATTGGCATACTTGCTTTGGCCAAGCCATATTTTTCTATTCACTCTATCTCTTCTAATTTCCATTCAAATATTTTTTTAGTTGCACCAAGATCTTTCATTTCAAATATAACATTAAGTTGATATTTTAGTTCTGAAATCATATCTTTCCCTTTACGAATAAATAACATATCATCAACATATAATGCAATAAACAAGAAACAATCACCATCAATTTTATAAGAAACACAATGATATAATTTAGAACTCTTAAATTCCAAACTCAACACATATGTATCAAATTTCTGGTACCACATACTAGGACTCTTTTTTATTCCATACAAAGATTTATTGAATTTTCAAACCAATTTAATTTTACCTTTCACCACGTAGTGCTCTGGCTATGTCATATAAATATCCTCCTCCAAGTCACCATGAAGGAAATCAGTTTTCAAATATATTTTCTCAACTTATAAATAATAAGCAATGGCAATAGAAAGAAAAAATATAATCAACACCCTCAACTTGAGAGTAACGTTTTACAACCAACCTTTCTTTGTACTTTTCAATACCTGTATTTGAACCAATATTTTTCTTGAACACCCATTTGTAACCAACAGGTTTTTATCCTTCCAGTAATTGTATAAGATCCCATGTATCATTCTTTTACAAAGCCACCATTTCTTCATCCACAATAATATTCCTAGATTCTACATCATTCATACCTAATGTCTCTTCTACCAATTTGGGTTCATCCATGTTAGTATTCAAAGAAAAAATACATATCCAGTCATTAGATGAATACCTTTCAAGTGGTTTTCTATGCCTTGTAGACCTACAAACAATTTGAGTTGGAGGTTATTTCTCCTCTTAAAAATATTTAGAGCTAGATGAGCTCTCCTCAACTTCTTGTCTATCTATGGGCCTCAATTCAAGTTTCTTAGGTGTAGAAGGAAATTGAATCACATCTTCCTATTTACTTTATTATGAATGCAATGTAATAGAAGAAGGCTTAGTTTCTCTAAAAACAACACTTCTACTATGTATTTCCTTCTATACAATAGGATCCCAAAGCTTGTATCCTTTCACACTATAAATTTATCTGATGAAGATAAATTTCACAACCTTGTTCTCCAACTTTGTTCACAGCTCCTTTGGCACATGTGCATATGCTTCACAAAAAAAAACTCTAAGTTGTCTTAATGAAGGCTTGTGGCATGACCACGCCTCTATAGGCATCTTATCAACAAGAGATAATGTAGGAGACCTATTAATTAGGAATAAGCAGTGGCAATAGGTTAAGCCCAAAACCTTTGTTCTAGACTAGTACTACTCCACATACTCCTAGCCTTCTCCATTAGTGTCATATTCATAATTTCTACAACTCCATTCCATTGTGGAGAATATGAAGTACTTTTTCTATGAAGACCACAATCTTTACAAAATCTATAAAATCATTAGAGAAAAATTCTCCTTCATTATTAGTCCTCAAAAAAATTATTTTCTTTCCAATATGCAACTCAACCATTTCTTTAAATTCTTTAAATCAACTAAAAACTTTAGATTTACACTTTATAAAATATACCAATGTCGTTTTACTATAATCATCAATAAATGAAACATAATATGTAGATTTACCAATTGAAGGAACATATACAAAACTAGACACATTAGAATGAATAAGATCTAATACACCACACGGTGAGAACTCAAGTAAAACGAAACATGGTTTTGTTTTCCATAAATGAAATTCTCACAGAAATCAAATTCAAGATTACAATCAGAAAAACCTTCAACGAATTTTTTATTTTTCAAGGTCCTTCTAGACCCTTTTCTCCACTGTGGCCAAGTCTTTGGTGACATAACATTGTTTTCTTTGCAAGTAAATTTGATTCAAAAGAAAGAGCACCTTTGGGTACCAAAACTCCATGACCATCTACTGAAGATGAAACCCTCACCTCTTCCACAAACTTTCTTTTCATAGATGTATTATTGCACTCAATAGTGCATGCATCAAGCTTATACAATGTGCCATATCTGAAACCTCTAGCAATCACCATAGCACATCTAACCATCTTGTATCTTGCATCAATAGATTATACTACATGCAAACTTGCATCTATTAGTTTTGTCATAGATAACAAATTATGTGCTAATGCAGGGATATGCAACACACCATTAATCCTATTTGTTCTACCATTAGGAAACCTAATTCTAAATTTACCAAAACCAAAAATATTCAAATAAGAATCATCACCCAAGTACACCTTACCTCCATCAAATTCTTCATATTCAGAATACTAATCTTTATTAAAGGTTATATGGAAAGATGCACCTAAGTCAATTAACCATGCATCATTACCTACACGAGCTTCCAATGTTGCAATGCATGCATCACCATATTTCTTCTAGGACTCAGAATTAGAATAGAATTTCTTCTTTTTATTCTTCTTTCTTCTTTAAAGTCCTTATGAACATGTCCAAGTTTACTACAGTTCTAGCAAATAACTTTGGACTTTCCAAGAGATTTGGATCTCCCCTTGGACTTGGATTTATGACACTTCTCATTCTTCTTGCATTTTTCCTTAGGTCTTCAATGAACATTTAAGGCCTCCTTAGTATGATGGATACCTTCCTCCTCATCTCTTTAGAAATTAAAGAACCCACCACATCTCCAGTCTTCAATATAACATAAGTAATCCCAATAGCCATAACAAGAGAATCCCACAAATTAGGCAAAGAACAAAGCATAATATGATATTTCTCCTTCTCATCCATTTTGACACCAATCGATGCCAACAAAGCCACCAACATATTGAATGATTCCAGGTGTTTTGTAATTTTTCCACCCTCTTCCATTTGCAAGGAATACAATTTCTTACTCAAGAAAATCTTGTCCACTAAATATTTTTCTTGATACATCTCACCAAGCTTCTTCCATAGTTTTTTTTGCAGATGTCTCTTCATGGACATTAATTAAAATAGATTCTACTAAGCACAATCTGATTAGACACTTGGCTTTATAGTCTATAAAATAATATTGAGCAGTCTAAGTAGGATATGTAGGCCTTGAAACATTCTCATCAGTAACATCCCACTGATCTCAATCTATCAAAAAATCCTTCATCTTCAGCTTCTACATCTCAAAATTATTTCCAAAAAAAATTATCCACCTCCATTCTTCGTAATGAACTGGTGATCTTAAAACTCCTACAATAAGATCACAAAGTATTTGGTGCACAAGCTCCCAATCAAATCTAGATTAGTTCAAAAAACCCAACAACCCACAATGAAAACCAAAGGTGATCAGGCTCTAATACCACTTCTAAGGAAGCTAAGGTAGTGGAAAAACTTCCTACACTAATATTGAGAGGAGAATAATGCAAATTTTTTACAAATCTTTAACAATTATAGAAACATAAACATAAATGAACATAAATATCATGGATACCACAACATAGTGATTGATGTGGGGAAAACCCTTTCGAGAGAAAAACCCCACATTCCAAAATCTGCCCAATATATTATTCAAAAATCACAAAGATTACAATAGACTTGTAAAGAAAGCTTCTCATAGGAGTATCATCAACCAGAGATCTAGAGGTAAGATGACTTCTTTCATACTCTCAAAATACATCATAATACACAACTATAATACACAACTATAATACAAAAACCTCATAAAATAAGGTTACCTTCTAGGGAAATTCAAGCTTACAAAATATAGTCCATTAGATCTAAGACCTAATGATGAATGGTACAAATTTACAATAATAAAAAATATAAATAAAATTTTCCATTTGAGGGCACTTACCCTGAGCCCACACTAGGGCACGTTTCCCCCCAAACCCCTCACAATGGGGAAACCCCCCATTCCCCCTTGTTGCGGATGTATCAATAGTACTTTATGTATCAACAATACCTTATGTAATTGTAAGGTTGAGACACATTTTCCTAATAGAATTGATTAATAAACTAATGTTAACAATGCATTAATGGCCGAAAACATGTGGGAGTAGGAGTGTATTTGTAGGGAAATTCTCCACAATTATATAAAACATGTAGTTACACTAAAATTTAGTGATATTGCTTTTGAAAGAAAAATGAGTCTTGAAATCTAAATTTTGTAAATTTTTCAAAAGGTTAAAAGGTGACCCAAACAAAATAATTTTTGAGGGGCTAGACTACACACAAGACGAATCAAAATTTACCTTGATATACATGCTTAGAGGATTTGGGCTACAAAATGGACAACTTTTGTAGTGGTTATCCCATGAATTGAGCAAGAAAATTTCAAGGATAAAAATTTTCTTTGATTGGGGAGCTTCCTTCAATCATGATTTTAAATAGTCAAAGGGAAAAGAATAAAAAAAATCTAAGTTCCTTCATCCATCCATTGGGTTATAGAGTCAGGTGACAAAAACAAGACAACAAAATGAAAAACACAAAACTAAAAAAAAATGCACAAACTTATCTATTGCTTCACTGAGTGAACAAGTTCATATGTTGTCCGCTACGGGGTATAAAAATAGGTGTTCCATCTATATATTCCAGAAGAAAACTATTTTTACCACAGAGTCAATGAATCATGAAAGGGCCTCTCCACAAAAAAATTAAAATTTCCATGAATCCCTTTTGGATTTCTTCACTTATCCCATAAAATAACTAAATCTCTAATTTGGAAATCTCAAGATCTCACTTTCTTATTAAAGAGCTTCTTGAATTGGATTTTGTTTTCTACAATGTGATCCTCCACCTTTACATGTTGTTCCTCAAGTTCATCAAGAAATATAACACACTTATCAATTGAACTATCAAAAGTCTCATTTTCAATTGCCTTAGCCAACTTTAGAGCATGAAACTCCAATGTAATAGGTATCTCAACATTTAGAACATACAAGGGATAAAATAGAGACATGCCAATTTCTAATTTAGGAGTGATACAATCCACCCATAATTTATCATACAACACCTTATGCCAGGATCTCTGATTCTCATTAACCAACATTTTTATTATGGTGACCAAATTCTTGTTTCTTGACTCAGCCTGACAATTCCATACTCAAACCAATTCTTGTTATCTCATGAGATGAGAAATAAGTAGCATTGTCTACTACTATCTTGTTGGTAACACCAAAACTTGAGATAATATTTTCCTTGAGGAAATCACAAACCACTTATGAAGTAGCATGCTTTACAAGAATGGCTTCCACCCACTTGGTGAAATAATTGGTATTTGTAAGAACATAACTATTTCCATCACTTGATTGTGGATTCATTTTACCAATGAAATGAATACCCCATTGTTGAAAGGGTTCTTTAATCACCACTAGCTTGAGGAGTAGAGCTGTTGATTTGGGTTTCCCCACAAACTATTGTCACAATTCACACTTACGCACCTAGTTGTATGCATCCAAAAAAGTGTGGGCTAGTAGTACTTCATTCTCAAAATTTTGTGATTTGTAACTGAACTAAGAAATATCCCTAACAATGCTAAACTATTAAAATATTCTAGCATCTTTCCTTGATGTGCTTTGCCCACACATTGCAGAAAAAATTCATCAAATCTTCTCTTGTACAAAACATTGTCCCAAAGAAAAAAGTTTGTGGCTTTAAGACTAATTTTCCTTTTCTCTTTATATGAAAAATTCTCAAGATACCCTCCATTTATGAGGAAGTGTGCAATCTTAGAATACCACTCATCCACTGTGTTTACAATTAAGACTATGGGAAGTTCTTCGATGTTCACTTCCTCATCATCACATATCTCTTCTAGTTTGTTCTCAACAATCAACTGACATACACCATTTCTATGGACTAGCTTTGTGGGCTTAATTTCCATTCCTTACTCTTGAATCTTATTAATCCATTTACCTCTCTTACTCCCAAAGTCTTGTTGAGTCAAGATGGAATTGATTGTTGAATCATGCACTAATGCAATAATATGGGAATTGAGAATGTAATACCTAAAGTTCTTAATTACTTGTACCACATCATATGCATGTTTCTCCATTGGTGAGTACTTGAGTTCATGAGTCTTCAAAGGACAACTCATGAAAGCTATTGGAGATTCAATCCCTTCTCTACTTTGTTGCATGAAGATGGCAAATAGAGTATGCTTTGAGGCATAGTTGTACATGATAAAGTATTTGGTATAGTCGAGATAGACTAAGACCAAATCATGAACAATATCCTCTTTTATTTCATGGAAAACTTCCCCTTCTATACTCAAACAAAATATTTATTTTCCTTTCATCATATCCATTATATGATGAGTCTTCTCTGAAAATTATGGAACAAATATACACAAGAATTTTTCCTTCCCAAAGAAGGAATGTACTAATTTCTTAGATGAAGCTAGGGTAATATTCTAGATGGATTTGACTTGTTAAAGATCAATCCTTACCCCTTCTTTAGACACTATGTGCCCAAGAAGCTTACCTTCGAATACCCCAAAGATGGATTTCTTTGGATTTTAAGTGAAATTCCATGTTGGCATCAACTTTCAAGCACTTGTTGTAAATAATGATAATGATCTTAATGATCCTTATAAAATATAGTCAAATCATTAAGGTAAACTACAATAAACTTACCCATTTCATTATGGAAATCTAGGTCTATTACCCTTTGAAAAGTGGCACCGGCATTGATCAACCCAAAATATATTCTGTGATATACAAGAGTGCACCATGGCATAGTGAAAGTAGTCTTGTGTTGATCTTCAATTAATTCCACTTGGCTATACCCTGAGAAACAATCTAATATAGACAACATTTCTGAATTTGTCACTATTTGTAGAACTTGATCCATTATCGGTAATAGGTAATTATATTTCAATGATGACTGATTTAGATTACAAAAATGTACACAAATTTGGATTTCTCCATTCTTTTTATTAACTAGCTCAATATTAGCTATCCATGTTAAATGATGGATAGGAAAAATAATTCTAGAATTCAACATTTTTTGGATCTCGACAATAATGGTAGATAAGATTTTTGGGTTGTCTTACCTTTTTTTTTGTATATGAGGTAGAGAACCTAAACTGAGAGGAATATCATGTTGGAATTTTTTTGGATGAAATGACTTCAATTCATCATATGAATAAGCCAACACATTAATGTACTAACACAAAAGTGCTACAAACTTTTATTTTCCTCCAATGTGCAATATTTCCACTATTCACCATTTTGGGATCACCTTTTGTTTCTAGATTGATTTGTTGAACCTCTTCTAATGAGTGTGATCTAGATCATTGTTTTCATTTGACATAGTGATCATGCTTATCAAAAATTTTGTCTAGGGGGACCAATCCTTTGGGAATTCTATTCCCTTTCAATTGTAAGATCTCCTCACCAATTTACTGATCTACATTAGAGATTGATTCTCGAGGAGTAGAGTCACTCCATTCAAAAAATAGATCTCTAAAATATTTTTCCTTTTCTAGAAAGGTGTTAATTTGATAATCATCATTAAAGATTTGCCAGAGGTTGGAATTTTTGGGAACGTTGGGCTGAAATACCAACTGAATGGTGTACTTAGTCCCTTGTAAATATTTATGAGGAATCATGAGAGTGGATAATACAACCAAATAATATGCCCTATCATTATATTACCTTGGAATGGTGGATATGTCAAAAGAATAAAAATCTTCTACACAATCCCAACCATGATTGTGGTAATGCATTAGCCTTCCATTCATTATCTAGTATAGATTTCTCACCTGACAAACAACCAGTTCAACATCACCTTGCACATGAAGATTCTTCATTCCTTTCTTTTTTGCAACATCCATTCCTAACAAAAAGGCCTCATATTTAGCGGTATTGTTAGTGTTGTCAAATTGCATCTTGAAAGAAAAGGTGAAGATATTTCCTTTTGGGAATATGAGAACTAGGTAAAAGCATAATAGTGTGTCACACTTTTGGCCAAATAAATGGTTCCAATCAATTTGTTTCTGGTCGGAAGGTTTTCGGATGAGTGACTCTCAATCGAAACCATGTGGTGATGACTTGGCGCTGATGTAGTGGTACCCTTCCGATCAGAAGGGTTTTGGCCAAAAGTTGCTCAATCGAAAATCTTTCGACCAAAAATCAAGATGGTAAAATAAAAAACGGGGCTTGACCATTTTTCTTAGGCGAAAGGGTTTCTAACCAAGAGGAGCTCATCCAAATAGGGTTTGGAGGCATCGACATAAATTCACAGCACCCGTGTTGAGGCTCCTCCCAGGTTCTCTTATGTGTTTTTGTTCTTAATTTTTATTTATTGAACTACTAATTAGAAGTAGCAATGGCTAATCACTCTAGGTAGGAGTTAGTTCACGATCAAATATTAAGCGCTACAAAACCAGACATTCATTTTGTATGGGTTTTTCAACAATTTTTTATCAATGATCAATGAACATGAATCTAAATATATCTCATTAAGTTAGCAAAGACATACCTACCTCAAACATGATGTAGTAGGAAACTACATGGAACTTTATGTCTCATCCACACAATCTAAAATTCAAAGAAAATTTATCACATTTTGAAATCATTCAAATGAGAATTTATGCATAATTTTTTCTTTATTGAATTTTGTGTATAAGTATGTGTTAGGGCATGCAATTTTATTCCTAGACCAATTCGATTTACAAGGTAAAGTAACCTACAAAATATGATAGCATGATGAGGGTGTTAGGCTCGCTTTGATGATGTCTAAACAAAATCCTCCTTTCACAAATCCATTCAAAGAATAATTCAAATGAAGCACTCAAATTCTTGCAAGAGAAATGAGCGTTTCTTAAGGAATAACACATAGAAGAAGACATTCATTTTGTATCATTATTTCAACATTTATTTATCAATGATCAATGAACACGAATCTGAATAGATCTTAGTAAGTTAGCAGAGACACACCTACCATAAACATGATGTAGTAGGAAACTACAGGGAATTTAAAATCCCATCCAAACAATCTGAACTTCAAAGAAAATTTATCACATATTGAAATTGAATTAAAGTGTGAATTTGTGCATAATAAAAATTTATCACATATTGAAATCATTCAAGTGTGAATTTGTGCATAATTATGTCGAGTGTGAAGTGTGAATTTGAAATCATTCAAGTGTGAAGTGTGAGTTCGATTTACAAGGTAAATTAACCTAAAAAATATGATAGCATGATGAGGGTGTTAGGCTCACTGTGACAGTGTATAAACAAAAGCCTCCTTTCAAAAAACCATTCAAAGCACAACTCAAATGAAGTATTCAAATTTTTGCAAGAGAAACAGACGTTTCTTAAGGAATAGCACATAGAAGTAGACATTCATTTTGTATGGTTATTTCAACAATTTTTTATCAATGATCAATGAACATGAATCTAAATAGATCTTAGTAAGTTAGCAGAGACACACCTACCATAAACATAATGTAGTAGGAAACTGCAGGGAATTTAAAATCTCATCCACACAATTTGAACTTCAAAGAAAATTTATCACATATTGAAATCATTCAAGTGTGAATTTGTGCATAATGAGAGTTTATCACATACTTCAAAGAAAAATTATCACATATTGAAATAATTCAAGTGTGAATTTGTGCATAATGAAAATTTATCACATGTATGTGTGTATGTATGTATGCATATATGTGTATGTTTGTATGTATGTATACATAAACATGTGTATATGTATGTATCCATATATGTGTATGTGTGTATGTATGTACAAGTATGTAAATATAAATATATGTATGTATATGTACACATGTACATATATATATTTATGCATACATAAACAAATACATATATATATATATATACATATGTCATGTACATGTGCATGTACATGTATGTATATATACATGTACATGTGTATATATACATACACACATACACATATATGTATTAAGACACATGTATATATACATATATGTACACACATATGTACATACACATGTATCAAGTCTCTTTGAAGTTGTCAATTTTTTTATTTATGTTATCTAAGTTACTTAGAAGGTGAACTATTGAACATAGAGATAAATATAACTTGAACTATCTCATTAGATATAAATTTGTTTTAATGATATATATGTACATTTTAGTTTTGAAATTTGATTAAATAATTTTTTTTAACATCATCTATATTTTGTTTTAATGATATGCAGATCTCTAGATTTATATATATACAAATATATATATATATATATATATATATATATATATATATATATATATATATATATATATATATATCATTACCAATGAGGGATCTCACAATGCTCTAAGATGTTTAGAGAAAACAATTCACAACTCCCCCAATTTGGCTAATCAAGATAGATTAGTCACTATTGGAGATGAGATTCATCGAATGATCAAGATAATTCGATCATTCAATCCTTATGATGATATTAGCATGAGCAATTTTATTTGTCTCTTGCCAGGAGTGTTACTCGCGCAATGAAATATAGAGAAGTTGGCAAATTAGTTTCAGGTGAAAAATGTGTTAACCATGTTCCCTCATTATAGAGGATGAAATAGAATTAGAGGATATGTGGTTACAAGGTGTGTAGATCCTCTTGTAGCACCATTCATATACCGTAGATGGTTGGCAGTGTATCATAGATGGCCTACAATGATGAACTGCCATAATATTTTGTAAGATAGTTATATGCAGAATTTCATTTACAACAATCTGATGTGGACTATACATCTTATCCTGAGCATGCTAGCCAAGGTAAAGGCCATTTTTCTGACAAACAACAGTTTAGATGTCTAGGTTTTCCACCACTTGTGGACAAGAGGGTATTAGTTGGCCCAAACCTTTTGGTTTTACCAAAATGTTTAGAATTGGCAGCAACAGGGGAGTGAGCAGCATGCTCCACTCGATCCTAGATTTTTGATAACATTGCCTCTATTACAACACAGATTGATCAGATTCCATATGATAGAGTTGGTAGATACTTATTACGCTCATGGATCAACCTTCCTCCCACTGAGGCTACATCAACATCTTATGATCCATTTATTCGTGTTGATCTACCTACTACTTCAGATATCGAGAATATGACCCACATGACTATGTGTAATATGTGTAGAGTCTCATTTTTGGATTTACTAGCAACATATCAAGTCATCAATGAGGACCATGGGATCCCTCTTAACCAGGTATAGGGCTTTATTAGATGGTGATATCCTGGTACACATACGAGCCATGGGGTGGAAACTCCAGGGGATATTCCAAAGCAGCCTATAGGATCCCATGCACATCATGTTTCTATTGATCCTTTAGCCTGTCCAGGTCATTAGGATGTTAAAGATCACATTGAGGTTACTGCGACACCTAATCGTGTCCATGACACATATACTCGGCTTATTTTTGGCACTAATACTATACATGCTACAAATCCCCCTACGATGTCCTTGCATTCTCATGATCTTAATGACATTGGCAGATCCATCGATCAAGCATGACAGGTACTTGAATAATTTATATATATATATATATATATATATATAATTGTATTCTAAAAAATTACGTACAATACATGTAATATATTTTAAAGTCTAGTTTCTTAACTCTTGATTTAAATTGTGTACTTGAAATTTTTTAGGAGTATGGTGATTTGTCAAATTTTGGAAATTTGACACAAGATGGTGATCCCATGCAGCACACAGCTGAGGTACATTTAAATAATAAAAATAATAATTACTTGATGTAATTTTGAACTTATTGAACTTGTACATTGTATAGTTTTAGATAATTTTACATATATGTACATATATATATATATATATACATGTATTAAAAATTAAATCATGCCAAATTGTGTACTTGAACACATGCAAGGCTTGGGATGAGGCTTAGGACATGGATCCAAAGAGCTTGGATCGGGACATGGATCCACACATCTTGGATCAGGAGAGGGATCAATCCATGGATCAAGGGAGGGATCGAGGGAGAGATCGGTCAATGGATTGTAGTGCACAACTGAGGTACATTTAAATAACAAAAAATTTAATTACTTGATGTAAGTTTGAACACGTTGAACTTGTACATTGTACAAGTTTAGATAATTTTACATATATGTACACATATATACATGTATTAAAAATTAAATCATGTCAAATTGTGCACTTGAACACATGCAGGGCTTGGGACCAGGCTTAGGACATAGATCCAGAGAGATTGGATCAAGACATGGATCCACACATCTTGGATCGAGGGAGAGATCGACAAAGAGATTGAGGGAGAGTTCGGGCCAAAGATCTAATGATTATATTCACACTAAATATCCCTCTCTTTAAGATTTTTTATAGTACTATGGTTTGAGATTAGATTATTATGATGTCCAGACACTTTTTATTATTTATGTACATCACATTACATACATTTATGTTTTATGGTATACACTTGTTATTATTGACATCACATTCATGTACATTTAAATACACATAAAACAAGTGATCTAGAGATGATGAGCTATAAATGGAGTTGAATGTAAATGAAATCAAATTTCTATTCTTAAACTTAAGAATTTCAATGTGGAACATTTATGCAATTCAAAATTGATATATTTAAATATCAAGTTATGCACATAATATAAGTATCTAGATCTTCCCATGACAATTCTATATATTAAAAATTGATCAATCCATATATAATTACCAAAGATCCCATTACATGTGTGGTCTCAAGATATACATGGTAAACAACTAGATTGATGCCAAAATATAGCTATCTCAAGTACCCCAAATACCATCACTATGATTCACTACAATGAATAATTTATTCCAATGCACCAAGGTGAAAAAGAAAGATCAATCCAAGAGAACCCATACAATCTAACATTCACAAAATGATACATGTAAGTTATGTATACCAAAGGTTATAGAAAATCATGGTTGCTAGTCTATAAATGAAAGAAAACAAAGTTTTTATGTAATTCCTATAGATCTTGGATAATATACACAATGATTAGGACAAGGTGGGTGATTACAAGAATAGATTATGAGGATGATGAATATGGAGGATGGGATTAGGATTGGGATCAATTTTCAAGACCTCAAAATGATTTTTTTTGATAAAGGTTGATTCCCTATACTTGTACCTGATAGGCTAATGTAGACTAAGCAAGAGTTGATTGGATTTGATAACTATAGTTAAGATAGGCTAATGTTCTTAAGCAAGTTTGGATTAAAGATGAAATCAAATTAAGGTCTTGATTTTTTATTAGGAGATTGAATTTGAAATGGATGATAGTGGATTAAGGATAAAGTCTCTAGATGAAAACTTTGGGTAATGATGAAAGGATATGATGTATGAACGAGATTGAGACCTTAACCAAATTTTGATGTTCAAGCACGATGATTTTTTATTAACCTTGTTGATTAGATGTATGTTAGAGATGGATCTAGATGGATAATAAATGATTATATTTTGGATGAGGATAGATGGATTCTAGATTAAGATTTGATTAGGATTTGATTAGGATGGGATTTTAGGTTGATAATATGATTAAATTAAGATGATGGTTAAGGATGATGACGGATGCTTAAGATGGAATAATTAGGATAAATGGGGCACAATCAGGGGGATAGTTAGGGTTATTGTTGATGATAATGATAGTGATTATGGATGAATTAGATGTGATGATTAGAATGAGATAGGATGGATTAGAGACATGATATGGATTAAATTATTGGGTATGATTAAGATAAGGTGGATAATTAGAATGATTATGGAGGATAATTTTATGATTAGGGTGAAAATAATTTAAGGATGATTATGAGTGATTAGGATTAAAGAATGGTGATTATTAGAACATGATAATGAATGAATACGAAGGGATGATTATGGTTATGGGTTATTAGGATACTTGGTGATTAAAGATGATTAGGATGAGGGGGGATGCTTAGGATGAAAATAATAATTTTAGTATGTGATGATTAGGATATGAAAATGGATGATCAATTTATATACTTGTGGAGTTGAATGTTCACTATATTCAAGTGAACTTAAAAATTCCATGGAACATAAATTTAAATGCAAAATTAGAACATAAACTAGGTTTTGTAAATTGCACGCATATATATATCCAATCTCGCTCATATAAGTGGAGTTGAATAAATGAGTTTGAAGATTTGAAAGTGAACTTAACAATTCCACATGTCAAACATAAATTTATACAATCAAGGACTAGATGATTTAAAGGAATTTAGGCAAAATGCACGAAATTTTTAATTTAGTCACTAGGTTTCAAGTAAATTGCATACATATATACATGATCTGAGATTCAACAAATGAAATCGAAGATTCAAGTGAACTTAAAAGCGTTTCATGTCCAACATAATTTAATGCAATTAGAAATAGATTATTTAAAGGAATTTAGGAAAAATGTTTGAAAACATTTTTAAAGTCACTAGGTTTTGTATCAAACATATATGATCTAACATACATATTTAAGTGGAGTTTCAAACATGTAAATTATGAAATCAAATATTCTTGAACTAAATTAAGAATTCCACATGGAAAAATTTAATTATACAATTCCAAAAATAAATGACCAAGCCTTTGAGAAAACCCATTCTAAATCATGCCACATGCCCAATCAATATAAATATATAGATCTAGATCTATAAAAAGTTTGAGTACATATATATATATATAAAATTTGAGTATATATATATATATATCCAGTCATACATGTACATATATCCAAAAAAAAACTTAAAGCTCCTGGTACATAAAATATGGATCCTCTCTATCTTTAATTATCTCTAATTTTTTTTCATGATCTTCAATAGTCAACCTCCACTTTTGTTTGGCACATCCTCTTTTAGGTAAGTTTCTAAATTTATTTTTGTTTCTATAACTAAGTGACTGTAATGTAGAACCTTGTCCTACTATATAATCAACAAATATAATACTATTTTTATCTATCTTTATTTTTTGATAATATGTGCCTTCAATAATGACTTATCCAATGGGATACTCTTGTCCATCGCCATCTATCATCGATTCCACCAATTTGATTTTTGGTTGCATACTTCTTAGTAGATAGTAATCTACACCTTCTGAATTGTCAGGATCTACAACAACAGTGAAAATATCTCCTGTACACATACCACATGTAATGTAAATACAAAAGTTGTAAATATATTTTTAATCAATTTTAACTAAATTAATCAATTTCGATACCTGTAGCAACTAAATCAAATACAAGTTTGTAATCAGCTAAATTTAGAGGATCATAGACATCAACATTGTCATCTTCAGCAAAAGGAGGCATTGATATTATTTGTTTCATTTCCCATCATGAAACATACCAATCTCTAATATTCTCACATTGAAGAAAATTTGCATTGTCCCCAATGCAATCAACACAAAAACATGATTTTTCTCTCACATTAATTACATTAGTCCTACTACTTCCCATTCTCATGATTTGATGCAGACTTCTAATACCATGAGTTGCTTGAAAATTATAAGGATTTGATTGATCAATATCTGTAAATTCAAATTTGAAAATTCAATTAAAAATCATGTACACTTAAACTTTGAAATTCAATTTTTTAACAAATTTTGACTAGATGTACTTGTAACTTCCCAAAAATACAATGTGTTGTATGTTGATTCACGAGCGAAAAAATGACTTTTGCACCATTCAACAATTTCATTTGCATTCCATATGGCATTACCTACAAGTACACATGTTGGCACAATTTGTCACCTATTACTTTCAAGGAACTTAAAAGGATTTAATTTAATTTAAATACATATCTAATCTTTTTAAAAAAATCTCTAGATTTCATATATATATATGGTGAAAGTTACCAACAAGTTCATGTTGACGAAGTGCACACTTCACACATGCTCCTGCTCCATCGTGCTCTCCTTTTCCATGTCCACTCTCATAAAAATTCCACAAAAATTTAGTGTTGCATCTAGCATGTTGATGGCTTAACCAAACAAAATATTTTGCAGGCTTAAATTGTCTTGTGAAGTTACAAATGATTACACTATTTCAAATTAGCTTCAAAAAAGTAACTATATATAAGAAATTAAACAATTTAAGTCTCAAAATTAAAAGTAAATATAAATAAATAAAATTCAAAAAAACAATGTACTCACCAGCACATCCATCAGACCATATCTAGTGTTGTTCTTGATTTATGCCATGTTGTCTTAGGTCTTCAAAAAACCTTTTGAAATAATGAGCTACATAGCTTCTATCATGATTCGTATCATAATTGATATAAAAGTGAACCTCTTTGATGATAATTCAACCATCTTTGCTACTTTGTATTCCATTAAATTATAACTCATCATGCTTATAGAAAACTTGCACAAAGATTGCAACTTTCTCTGAATGATAATATTGACTTTGAATCTCAATTTGAGGACTAAATGTATAGTTCTTAGAGAAATCTACAATAGAGAGAATACAAGCTGGTGGAAAGAAATTCTTTGAATCATGAAATTTCTTAGCTTGTCATCTTGCACCATGACAATTTTGGATATGTGGATAGGGGAGAGGACCGAGTAGTTGAGCATGTTTCAATACTTGTGATAGTAGTTGTTAATATAATGTCCAATAGTTGTCATAGTAGTTGTTTATATAATGCTCAATAGTTGTGACATAAGTACCCTAGCTTAAACAAAATTTATCCCTTTGATCTAAAAAGAAACCAATCATGTGATGCCACATCAGCACTCAACTACTCATGATGTGAATGCACAAGTATTGGTAGCACTTTTATTTTGGGCCTTTTTGGACACCTTGACAAAAAGCATGTTGATGTGGCTCTGAAACGAAAGTTATAAGCAATGGACTTGCTATGTAAGCTGTTGTAGAAAATTTGGAGTGATTTGAAATTAAAACGTAGGATTTTGAGAAGCACGAAGTTAGGGTGCACAAACTACTGGGTCCTCTCCCCTATATGATATTGCGAAATTTACTCATGAATTCATTGTAAGGAAATTCACTCTCTTTGAGAACTATTTTTTTGGCCTCAACTCCTAACTTCATTAAGTATGTCTCATATTCAAATCTATTTCAAACAACTTTCATTTCATTATTGTCAACATGTAAAAGATTCTTCAAATCTCCACAATTATTACATACATTTTTTATACATTGAACATTGAATTCATCTAAATCTTTTAATTTTTCATATACAAGAGACTTCACAAATTGTGTTGCACTTCTAGGGATGGCTAAATTTTGATCAATTGCTGTCATAACTTTTCTATATGATTGTAGGTGTAGATCAAATTCAACATGATTTCGACAAAAAATTTCGTGTACTTTATACATACAAATGATGGTCGTAGTGTCTCAAACATCCTTTGACAAATCTTCACATTTGAAAAATATTGCTTGAATTCTTCAAAAATTTCACTTTGTGTTGTATTTATAAAATGTTTTGGATGAGAAATTTTTGTACCATCTTCACCTATTATTTGTATAGTATTCCTTCTATTGGAAGAAACATGCGAGTGAGTAGTCTAATATTCAACCACCTATTTCTTTACATCTTCTACAATTCTATCTTTTCAGGGAACCCTACAAATATTTACCCAATTTTTCTCAAATTTTCCATCTATTTCATTTCTCTTTTCAATATACCTTTGAATAGTTCTCCTAGAAACATTTAGTAATTTAGAAATTGCTTGAACTTGTCTTCTATGTGATAATTTCTTACTAGAAATTACAGTCATCAATGCTCTACGTGCAACACTTATATCACTAGATCGACTCTTATTTTCAATACATTCTAATGCTTCTTGCATGTTTTCAACAATTGTTTGTTTTAAATCTGATGACTTTTTCCTATTATCAACCCCTAACAACTCCAAAATAGGGGTCATTTCTTTTCGTCTAAATAACTTTGCAACTAACTATGCTCTTCCAATTAGATATTTTTCTTCAAAAACATTACCCCATATTCTTTTTGAGTGTAATTTTAATGTGCTTTCAGATAAAATATCTTCAGATGAAATATTATTGAAAAGAGAATCCTCATCCATCTCCATCAGATTTTCCATACCATAGTCCAAAAAATTTCTATTATTAGGTCTAGTTTGTTCTTGTACCTATACATCACCTTGGTCATCAATATTTTCCATGGGTTGTTCTTTTAGTAGATGTTCCTTCACCTGCTCTTCTCTTCCTTTGTCTTATTCATGTTTGATCATACTTCCTTGATCTAGTCCTTTTACACACCATCACAAATTGCACTCAAATTTGAATTCACATACAAATTTGTACACACATGAGCTTTCAATCAAACATGTACAACTAATATTGTATAAATATTTAGCACTAAATTTTAAATTGTTCATTTGTTTTAAAGCCAAAGTAAAAAAAACATTCAAATAAATTACAAACATATCACATGAGAAAATTTGGTACATCATGAGCTCATATTTGGTATATGTATATCACTTGAAAAAAGAATGGAAGAACATAGAATTGGTGATCAATAATAATGAAATCTAAGAATTTAAATAGTGAAAACAAATTTCAAATCCATTCATGAAAATAAAGACATAATCAATTAACTAAGTTCAATATCAATGAACCTTCAAATATAGCTCTCTTATTGTCTAAATACGTTTTCTTTTGTCGAAATAAGTCTTCTAAATTGTCAAAATAAACCTTCTTTTGTCAAAATAAATCTTCTAAATTGTCAAAATAAACCTTCTAAAATGTCGAAATAAATCTTCTTAATTGTCGAAATAAACCTTATTTTGTCGAAATAAGCCTTCCTTGGTCGAAATATGCATTTTATCGAATTTACTTGAGTTGAAAAATTTACAAAAATAAATCAATTATATTGACCATTTTCGGTCGAGTAGCTATCGACCGAGCATGTTTTGGCCGAGCATGTTTCGGCTGAGCATGTTTCGGTCGATCATGTTTCGGCTGAACATGTCTAGGTCCCATCCTACATGGCAGCCAACTCACTGTTTTTTAGAATTTTCTGAAACATTCAACTTTGGCAGAGTGTTTCTCCTATCAGAATTATACCCTTTTGTAGAGCTCAAAGTGGTGAATCCAAACATATAATTTTTTTTCTATTTTGATTAGTTTTAATATACGTTATTTTTAAAATAATGCAATTAGGTTGTTAAAATTAAAAAAGAGGCTGATTAGAACTTAAAAAAAATTAGTAAAACATATTAAAAATAAATAAAACTTATATGGGACAGTAGAGGAGAGAGTCTTCTTCAAAAGGGTATAGTTTTTTTTTTTTAAATGATTAAAAATATTGAAAATAGTCGATGACCCATGAAAACTATAAAATTTTGACATGTTTGACTTTAAAATGTTATTACGAAAAAAATATATATTAAAATTTGAATTTTTTTTCCATGCAGTAGATATTGAATTTACCTATTTGGAGAAAAAAAATTAGAGAAAAATGAAGTTTTTTTCAATTTGTTTCTTGATGGCTCGTGAAGTCACTCTTTCCTGAAATTTTCAGCATTCCAAAATTTGTCCTTAAATTGAAAAAAACATAATGAAAACAATTTTTTTTTAAATTAAAGGAATAAACCTCATCAAAATTTCTACATTTCACTAGTTTACACCATTTTGAAATTCAAAACATAAAGACCACTTTTATGTGGTCGAAATTCAGTATTTTTGTTGTTGTTGGTCGATTCCTTTATAAAGTGTGACACAGGTTTGTGCTTTTACCCCTTGGTAGAAATGCATGCAAAAAATAGAAGCATTAACAAGGCATGCGAACTATTTGACATAATACCTAAAATGTATGCCATCTTATGGACTGCAATGATTGCAAGATATGTGCAAAATGGATTTGTTGAAAAGGTTTTAGAAACTTTCAAGCATATGTAATTGGTAGGTGTAAAGACAACTTACACAACCTTTTCCATTTTCCTCCTTGCCTATGCCAAAATGGGAGATTTAGAACAAGGCATGGACATCCATCAAGGAATTTGGATTTTCCAGTGTAGAATTTTGAGGTTATAGGTTTAAAGAGAAAGTTTGATTTTCTAGTGTGGTTTGGAAGTTTTGAGGTTCCTTGTTTTAGTTGGGGTGGCTACTAAAGAGTAACTATTTGTCTATGATGGTTGAGCTTTCTCTAGATTGAGATGGTGATTGGGGTGTTTGTGTAGATAAATGCAAAGAAGCATCTCTGTATGACCGTCGTTCGAGAGCTTGTGGCACATGTTGTGCCAAGTGCAACTATATTCCTCCAAAAATAGTTGGAAGCAATGAGCTCTTCCCTTGCTATGCCTGCATGACAACCCGTGGATGTAGTTGCTCTTGTCAAAGTTTGGTGTGCTCCTTTCTCAACATGGGGTTTAGTCGCTAATTATTTTGAGACACTGCCTCTTAGAGTGTGGGATTTTCTTCAGTCCCTTGCTATTTCACAGATGTTTTCCTTTGATTCCTATGTACGATTATGACAAAAAGAAAATAAAAAAACTTGCGATCCATTTTATACTAGCTACTTACTAAATGGTTATTATTAGCTAGCTATTGGACTAAAGGATTATTCATTCTTCTAGAAAAGTCATCTATTCTCCACCATGAAAGCTCTAATGAGAAGGAACAAAGCAATAGTGCTAAAAGGGTTGATGCTATTGCATTGGCTGTATTGCTCCCTTTGTAATTTTGTGTAGGTTTGGCAGCATACTATTTTTTTGTTGTTATATAACAACCTTGTTGTTGTCCCCATTTGACTTTAGGACTATATTGTCCTCTCTGTAATTTTGTTTGGAATTGGTAGCATTTTATTACTTCTGAATTGACTCTTTGGTCAGATTTTTTGTTGTAAGTAATAGCCTTATGGTTGTTATTTTGTTCTATTTTATTTTGCTTTCTCAAATATAAGAAAAACATCATGAAAGGAGGGATTTTTTCAGATATTATAGTTGGAAATTCTCTCATAGACATGTATGCAAAATGTGGAAGCATAGAAAAGGCACGTGAACTGTTTGACAAAATGCCTCAAAGAGAGGTTATAGATCATGGAATACAGTGATTGTAGGATATGCACAAAATGGATTTTTTTAAATCTATGATGGATAAAAATTGACCACGTCAATCATTATCCATCCTCAAACTAACGATCAAATGGAAGTTGTGAAAAAGTTGATGATGCATCTACATTGGATCTACAATGCCATAGAGTGCAAATTTTAAACCTTTTTGTCTTTCAACACAACTACAACTAAACTTGGCATATTTCTCAAGGATGAAACTTTTTTCAACCTTGAACTTGGAATATTTATTAAGGATGAAACTTTTTTCAATTTTGTTTACATTTTTAGCTTTTTACCATGGTTTATCACAATGTATATTGTGCATTTAGCAACAAAATCTTCCTACATGGAAAAATAAGCTGAGAATGCAACAATATTATTGAGCAGTTTCAAAACATTTAGCAGAAAGTCTAAAATATTTTGTGATAAAACCATCTAATGCAAGCAACAATAGGATCTCTCCTGGGTGTTGCACCAATAGAAGGATGGTAATGAATTTTTGTCTCACCGACAAAAGGAAGGCCTCACAAGGTGTCACAAGAATATTATAATATTAGGTTTACATCATGTTTTTATTGTTGACATTTTATTTTTAAATTTTCCACTTTTGAGTGCACCAAATGGAGCAAAATCATTTCCAGCTAGGGATTGAATCTTGATTTTAGTGTACCTAAATTGCAGTGACAGACAGTTAGACACAAAGATGAACAACACAAGGAATGAGGTCATACCCATATTTTAAATCTTTCAAAGTAGGTCAAATCATTTACTAAGGAAATATTTCACCAAATCTTAGATTGTGAAGTAGTTTTGGCACTTGTTTTTGGTTTGGTGCAATGAGAGCCATCACTTTGCAAGGACAAAAAACTATCCCAAGTGGCAGCATGAATCCTACAAATAACGCCAACATCAAATATTTTTTCCTAATCAACATGTTACTTGGAAAAGAAACACTCACACCACCAAAGTTCTTGTCAGTAGGGACCCTTTCCAAGGCACTCTAGCATCAACACTTGATAGAGGTGCCGATAAATATAAACTATAGAAGGTTGAACTATTTTTCCTTCAAAATAGCTCTCCCTTTTTATGAACTTTATCAGGAATTATTCACTATTTTTGTGATGATTTTTTATATCAAACTCTCCTAAATTCCTTATTTATTCTACTTGCTCATACTCATGGACTACACAATTATAAATTATATAGCTTGATATCTGACATATTCTAAATGGTTGAGGTTGTGCTACCACCAATTGTGATCTAATAGGATATGTTGTCTCTACCTCTCCAAGAGATGGAGACTAAAAAACTCCTTATTTCCACATTTTCTATCTACTATGAAATTTGAAGTAGATGATATTGTTGAGGTGGCTCTTCATCCAAAATTTTCTTGTACTAATAAAATTGTTTCATTATCATTTTTATTAGTAAATATGGAATTTAAATAATGGATAATCAATATGATTGTTTTATAATTAATTTTAATTGCAAGGAAACATTTATGTGTGAAAATTTGTTGAAAGAAAAATTATATTTTAAATATAAAGGTCTAATTTTAAAAAATGATGTGCATCGATGTTGTTAATTTTCATTCAATAAAAAAATAAACTATCATAGAATAATTATACCTAAAATTTTATCTCCCCCCTCTTCTCTCTCTCCTTCTAGACCTATCTCTTTCCTTTTCTCTCCCTCCCTCTTTCTATCTCTCCCCATTTCTCACTCCCTCACTCCCTCCCTACCCCCTATCTATCTTTCTATCGTACCTCTCTCTATTTATCCCTCTTTTCCTGTCACTTTTTCTCTCTCCCTCTTCCTCTCCCCCTCTCTATATCTCCTTATATCTCTATCTTGAGCTGTCACTATATCTACTATTGATAGCTCTCTCTACCTCTCCCTCTCCCTCTTCCTCTATATCTCTCTATTTCTTCCACTTTATCTCTCCCTCTCTCCCTATATTGGAAACATAACATTAGCCTATTAATAATGGAGCCAAAATATCTTCATAATTCAAAGTTTTTTGTTTCAATTGTGTTTCAATCCTTATAAATGAATGCATAGTTAGTTTGAATCTACTACTTCTCCATTGAAACCTCTATTGCACAAAAACCATCATTTGCAAAATGTTCTACCATTTGATCTCATGTATTACATAAATGTATACAAACAATAGACCAATTTTTTTCATAATTAAACTTCCACACATATTTGGCATACCCATTACACACCAAGGTGTGATTGCTAGTAACTTAACCATGTTAAGTTCTTAAATCTAGAGTTCACTTGAGAATTCCCACAACTATGCATTGATGATGTCATTGTTATGTCATGATTATGTCATTAATATAAAGGATTGATCGCAAGATCACTTCCAAAAGGATAATGTCAATTTTATTTTTGTTGACATCATTATTGGGATTTTCCATCTAAACCTAACTTCAATAAAAATGTTTAGATCATTTGGAATAACCCACATTTGTGGAAAATCACCTTTCATCTAAACTCGATATATTGAAATGTTACATTAGTAGTTCACTTAGCTTTTTTTGCTTTTTTTTTAATTGAATAAAGTTGAATTACAATGAAATGAATAAGTAGCCCAAAATGAGACTATGAAGAAAGAAGAATAACAAAATAACTAGAGAAAAGATTGTAGCACAACAGAAACAACTCACTAGCCAATTAACATGTGACAATACTAGTAAGAGTGACAACTATTATACCATCCATACACAACTCAAGTGACACAGCTAATTGAACCAACAAAATAAAACACGACTGATTGAACCAACATACAACACAACTGATTGAACCAACAACATACCACATAGTTATATCATAAATATACAATGTCCAATAAGTTGTCTATAGCAACACAAATGACCAATTGATTACACCAACCATAGACATTACAAAAAATCATATGAGGCATACATTACACTTGAAATTTAAATAAAATTTGGAGTTTTCTAGAATAATGAATATCCTTGTCATGAAGTTGCAAAAAATGGTATTTGACCCCATCCAAAAGCTTGTAGTAAGTAGCATCCTCTCTCAACTAAACACACAAAGAGACAAGTTGAACCATGATGTTAGAGTAAAACTACAACATTCCTACATCTTGATGCATAAAATGATTATAAAACATAGCAAAACATCTAATTTTCTAGATATGAAGTAAAATAGTCTGTCACATAGTATCAACAATCACATTTTTATGGAGCCTAATGCCCAACGGTGATTCTTTCCATTGTAACACATGATGAAAAATAGTTGGAAAAAAGAAAAAAATAGCCTTCTAATTTTTTTTAACCAAAGAACAATCCCAAAAAATATGTTTTATACTTTTAGTCTGGCCTGGCAAAAAGGACACTTGGTTGATTGAGTCTTGAGAAACTTCAACATTTCACCCACTGGTAATTTATGGTGGAGAACTTTCTAGGATAGAATTTGAGAATTTTCTTTTTCTCTAGACCTCCAAATTTGAGCACTCAAATGCCTCCATTTCTTTTCTCAAAAACTACAACTCCATTTGAAATTAATTCTTGGGTTTAGTTCCATCCTTGGAAGGAATTTCAAATAAATCTTCTTCAAAGGAAACTAAAAAAAGGGATATTTCTCAAGCCATATCTAATCTCTTAAGACATTGCGACGTAGAGGAGAGAAAGATTTCATAAGAAGATCCATAGGGACCAATGATTTCACAAATGTCACAAACTCCTTGAACCAGATATTTAAACTAAAAGCTTCTTTAGAGCATTAGCAATCTGCCCACTTAAGGGAATTGAAGTCCCACAAGTCACCAAACTGTTGTACACTTTTCTTGATAAGATAATGAGCCTACTTAGGGAAAGTAATAGCCAATGGTTTTCCATGATATTATATTAATATTTTCCACCAAATAGACAATGTCGTAAAGCTAAAACCATGCTGCAAGGAGTCCTTCCAATTTAAAAATTTGTAGACTTGTTTCCATGCCTTCCAAATATATTGCAAAGGGAATGAAGCCTTAATATGAAAGAAAGATGCAAGAAGAATTTTAATCAGCCACTCAACACCTTGCCATTTTTTATTCATAGAAGAAAGAATAATACGACGATGAACCAAAATTTTCCATTTCTCTTCCCTGAAAACAAGTCTAACTATCCATTTTGTTGTTAAACAATTCCCATGTGTCTTAAGGTCCAAATGACCCAATCCTCCTTTAGTTTTAGGTTGTATACAATATAACCAAGAGGTTGATCTAAAACCAATCTTACCATCCAAATTGTTCCACAAAAATTGATGAACAACTTTGATTAAGTCATCATACCCCTTATTGGAAGGCATCTAGCAAGAGAAAAGTAAACATGAGAAGCAAAAAATATCGTGTTTACCACTTGGATTTTTCCAACCAAAGAAATTTATCACCCCAATTGAATATTTTATTTTTAAACTTAGCTAAAAAAAACTCCACATATTCAAAAAAGTAACCCCCACTCCAAAGGGTATGCCCAAATATCAAGTAATTTTACCATGTCCAATTTGCCTCCATTATTTAGGAATCCAGTGCAGGACTTGATTAGAATAAAGCATGAGAATTTTAGTTTTATGATGAGAAATATTTGAACCCGAGACAACACAATACAACTCTAGGACTATTAAAATATGACTTATTTCTATTTCAGAGCTTTGAACAAAAAGCATGTTGTCATCAGCAAAATGAGAATTAATCCCAACTACATTATTTGGGATAGATATACCTTTGATTAGCTTCATATGATTAAAAAATGAAGCAAATAACCAAGAGCATCAATAGAAAGAATGTAAAGAAATGGTGATAGAGGGAAGCCTTGTCTGATGGATCGTTGTAGGGAAAATGTTTCAGTCAATGATTTATTGATCACCAATTGGGCATTTTCATCTTAAAACAACATTTGAACCTGTTTGCATAATTTAGGACCAAAGCCCAACCATTACAACATTTTAATAATAAATCTCCATCGCATTTTTTCATAAGCTTTAAATCAAAATCTAGTTTAATCAACAAAGCATCCCGACCTGATTGTTGTACCCATTCAAAAGTTTCCAAATCCAAAATTAAATTGTCAAGGATATACCTTCCCTTTAATAACCCAATGTTTTCAGGTCTAATTATCTCTTTAGCCACTAGTTTGATTCTTGCAGTTGTCACTTTCATTATAATTTTATAAGAGGTGTTAAGCAACATTATAGGATGCCAACCAGAGATAGAATCAACATTCTTTCCCTTTAGAAGAACTTTAATTATTCCTTTGTTGATATCTAGTCCTAATGAGCCCTAGTTCAAGGCTTCAAAATAGAGAAGGTAAAAATCATCCTTAATATTCTACCATATTCTTTGATAAAATTCAATGGAAAACCTATCAAATCATAGCCTTAAATATTAGGGGTCATTGAAAACACAACATGCTCCAATTCTTCTAATGAAAGATCCCTATCAATGAACTTACTATACTCATAATCAAACTTCCTAAGAATGTGATCTCTAACAATATCTTCCAATACTAGTTGAACATCATGCCAATGATGATCCTCCCTAAAACGTTTCTCATAGAAATTATGAAACATAGCTTTAATTTCCTCCTTCTTAGTGATAATCCGCCCCTCCTCATTTTGTATTACTCCAATGTATTCCTTCTTATGCTTATAATTTAAGTAGTTGAAGAAATATTTTGAACCTCTATTCCCTTCCTTAATCCAATGCAGTCTAGCTCTAATTTTGGCCCCTTACCCTTTATACATATCATTTTTTCATAGTTGAGTTTCAATAGCAACTATAGCTGATTGAATTGAAATATCAGTGGGGTTTTAGTTGAGCATACTTCTATGGAGTTCTAGCTTACCTTTGAGGGATTTTTCTTTACGTTTTTTCTTCCAAACCAATCTTCTTCCAAAGGAGCGTAAAAAAATAGCACATTGATATAAAGTATCCTTCCACCATTTCCTATAAAATTCCCCTTCCTTAGGTTTAGGAATAGAATTCCAAATGCTAGCCAAGGAAACAACATAAGATGGCATTTTGAGATATGAAGTATTAAGTTTAAAAGACACCATAAAATCCATTTCCTGAGATTCTTCCTTTGAAACAACACAAAGGATAGGAAAATGATCTGATAAGAATGTAGAGTAATCAACTTTTACATAGCATCCATTAGCATCTTGAATTAACTACAGATTGGGAGAGATATAAAACCTTTCAAGAATGCTAAGTTTCCTAACAACACCCAATCTACAATTAGTCCAAGTAAACCATTTTTTCTTATTTCTAGAAAAAATTTTATGAATAGGATCTATAATGCCCACAAAATTCCTACAAAAAAGCCATTTATCAAATTCCTCATTACTTAGTTTAACAAAATTGAACCAGCTTCGATTAGCATGATGTTCCACCATATTAAAATTGCCTCCAATAACCTAATTAGCATTTGGAAAATTCTTGGTCACCCATTCCCATAAATAACACCTCTCCTTTGCAATATTAGGAGCATATATAGAACATAAACCAATAGGATTCCCATTGATGAACAAACGGATCTACTCACAACTATGCAAAGAACCCTCTCCTTTATCAATGACAAGCTTGTCCACCCAAGGAGCTAAACCAATAATTTCCCTAGCTCTTCCTTCTTTATGCGATGTATGAAAAAAAATTATTCTCCATACGTTGGATAGGGTAGAACCAAGTTGAGAGCCATTAAGTTTAACTTCTTGGAGAAAGACATTGGGTTTCCATTTAACTATAGATTCCTTGACCTCATATTTGTGATGCGGGAGAAAAATCACCCTAACATTCCATGAGAAAATTTTATACTTCATGATTATGTAGTGTTAGGGAAATCCTCCTCTTGGAGAAAAACATCGAAATTGTTAGCAGTTATAACAAATTTGTTAGAGCGACTATCATCTTTTGCAACAGTAGTAGGAGACCTTGATCTTTTCCTCATAGTAGGAGAAGGAGATCCTTGAGTAGTAGGTGGAGAATGAGATCTATGTCTCATATTTGGAGGAGGAGGATTACACTAAACACTTCTCACAGTCTGAGGAGAAGAAGGTGAGTTGTAATTAAGTGAAGATTGACCATTATGAGGAACAAGATATTTTGATGGTTCCTTCCTTTTCTTGGACACTCTCCAACCATCCACCATAGTGGAATATTTATATGAAGAGGACTTATCATTATTATCAATATTCCCCTTAGACACATCTTGTTTCAATTGAAGAATGGTAGGCATAACTAAAGGCAAAGAAGATTTAGACAAATTTTGTGTGTTAGGAGATGCAACTGTGTGTGGCTGAGCATATCTATTTTTCCTTATAGGAGAGTCTCTAATCAAATAACCATCTTGACGATAGAAAAAAAATGCATTAGGACTGTTCATTTACATTAATGGCTAATAGAAATAAAACCATGGGCCTATTAATTTGATAATTTCAGGAAGTTGAATAGTTAAGTCCATTTCTACACAGACTCTAGGGTGAACTCTAAGACTTGAAAATTTATCTGTGTTATTTTTGCACCATAGAACTCTACCAAGTTGCGACATAATTTCCCTCAAAAAAGGTCTGAAAGAAAAATTCAAATAGGGTAACTCTTTCCACATAGGATATTTAGATCTAGATGGACCTTCAAGGTGAAAGTCCAATGCCCAAGCCTACAAATAATAGATTTTTCCACATATAACCCAAGTTCCATACTGAAGCACAAATTGTCCATGATCAATAGATTTAAATTTACAAGAAACATACCATTTCCATAACCCTATGAAAAATTCAATTTCCCATCTCTGTTCTCCCAATTAATTTTAGTCCATCTGTAAAAGTTAGACTCATATGGGATTCCTCTTAAAAAGAACAAAATAACAGACCTATGATGGAATTCAACTATGTAGTCAACCACATCATCAAGAAACAATAATTATATAGTTTTACCTGATTCCTCACATTTTTTTTCCTCCATTTTTTCTAAATCTTCTCCTTCCTTAATCATCTCAGAGGGTTCATCTAACTTGTCTCCAGCCAAATCAACATCATTCTTCCCTATCATAGAAATAAGGGTGGGATCTAACAAAGTATCATCCAACCCATTAGTATGTGCCTCTCCTACTCTCCACACTTATATTTTAAGTATCATATTAAAATCCACACAATGTTGTGTAATGGGTTTGAAGAAACTCACGCAAAAGAGCCAGAATGCACTTTTGGATCACGTGAGAAACCACCCAAAATTCACACCCTCGGCTACTAGAAAGGAGTCAAGAAATCACCAAGGGTTGGAGAACAAAGAAATAAAGGCTGCCAAAACTCCCTGACAACCTAAATAGGGTTCCATGGAAGAAAAAACTAGCCACTTTGAGACAAAAATGAATGATTAACCACTTTAAAAAAACCTAGAATGAATGATTAGCCACAGTTAAACAATCCCAAATAATATTATGAAATGAGCTAAAACAATGGGTGAGTGATAGATTGCAAGAAATAGGGTTTAAAATATTGTCGTTAGTGCACCTATATCTATAAATGTATACCTACAATTGTCTGAAAATTGAATGCACTTAATTTACAAGGAATTAAGATCAATAAAAGTTTTTTTTATCAATTCACTAGAATATGAATCCAAAGTGAATTCACGACAAAGTGGGTAGTTATTAATAGATAACTAGCAGTCACATGCACAGGTATGCAACAATCAATCGATAGGGGTCCACCATAAATGGCTATTCAATGGGAAGTAAGAAGCAAACTTTTTTTTAGGATGGAGTGTGAAATATAAATAATTAGTAATATTTGCAATTGTTTCATTGAGTTGATAAAGGGAAAGCATGTTAATAAGCCAATATGAAATAATGTGAGGCTAGTTCATAGTAGGAGGTGAAGCTTACGATTTTGGAGTTTACCTAGGAGAAAATAGGTGGAGTAGACTGTAATGAAGAGAGATGTTGGAAAATCAATTTATATATTATTAAGGATAATTAGATGGATAGATCAAGTAGATCGATACATATGTATTGAAGTTAAAGGCAACATATGTGTGCACTGAAAGATATTAATTTGTATCACCTAACTTGAACATATTATAAATCACTTAATTTTGGCGTAGAAATTATTTTATATATCTTCATTTAATTTGAGCATTGTAAATCATTTTAAACCTCATGTTATAGTCCAATTATTTGTTCTTATCTCACACACAATGCATGCGAGATTAAGAACCAATTGGATAAAATGAAAATTTGATCTTTGTGTTTCCACATCAAAATTTATTAGTTGAGAACAAAATAAAAAGGACTTAGACAAACCAAAATAATTAATGGATGACCAAATAGAATAACAACTTGAATTTTTGTCCAAATAAAAACATATATGTAAATGCATTTATTCAAGAAGAAAGAAAAAATATTATATTGATAAATTTTATACCATTTGATCAACACAAAAAGGATTATATAGGGGAAAATATCACTTAGAGAGTAAAGGTATTCATAGTCCAATCAAAGACTCACTAACACCATCTTTGATCATAAACAAATAAACAAACCTCACCAAAAGAAGAATGTGATGACACGATACATATATTTTACATTGTTAGAATAATTGAATTAAAAGGTATGCCTTGTTTTGAGATGATGTGACCAAAGTCTCAAGTGCTTCCCCGCCACTTGCTATGACATGAGGAACATGTTATTATAGAGTATGTTTTTGGAAGACAAGTGTATATAAGGATTTGTGTACACATGTATCTATGAAACAAAAAATATATGGCATTAAAAGAAAAAGCACAAAACCCATTCGCATTATCCTCCCTACCATATTGGCATCATGGAGCCTCGTGGACTCTAGCCAAACCCCCAAGAAAGAAAAGTATGAAATTCCCATGAGAAACTTCATGGAGCTCCATCATACATCACACAATAACAAAGTTGGGGGAAATCTGGTGTTTTCATATATGATCTCTCATATTGTAGTGTTTTATTTGCTATGGTAACTTTTAAAAAATTAGGTATCCTAATTTTCGAATGCTTTTGCATGCTTTAGCCTAGTTGGACTACAAATAGAAGACAATGTGGGTATGTTAGTGGATGGGCAAGCAAAATAAAAAAGGAAGCATAAAAAGTGAGTAAGTATATGTGTAAAACCAATATAGACAATGTGAAACTAAAAATAATTAATAATATTTACAATTGGTTCACCGAATCTATTTATTGATAATGGAAAAAAATTGTAATTACATGCACTATTGATGGTGTTTAACAAGGGCGAGCATCATTGGATTGAGTTTTTCGACCATGAATCTTGAATTTGAAATGAACAATTTACAATACACTAATTTTCTTGAATGTCTATTGTATTTGTGCATCATTATAAAGGAAATAATATATATACAATAAAAGAGGTTAGCATTATCTATTTTAAATAGAAAGAAATAAAATGGAACATCTTGAATACATGGCATCCTGGTAAAGAATTGTATATAAGTAATCTATTGTAGAAGTTGGAAAGAGAGCTGTGGAAACAATGAAAAATGCAATGGATAGAATAGAGTATGTTTTTGGTAGACAAGTGCATGTGAGAATTTGTGTGTCCATGTATATAAGCAGCAACAAATATATGACAATGGAAGGAAAAAGAACTAAACCCAAAGTCATTCTTTTCCCTACCATATTGGCATCATGAAGCCTCACAGGCTCTATCCAAACCCACGAGCAAGAAATGAAAGTAAGGTCCATGGAAAATCTCATGGACTCTTATCATATATCACACAATAACAAAGTTGGGGAGAAACAGGTGTTGTCAAACAAGATCTCTAATATTGTAGTCATTTTTTTACTGTGACAACTTGATGAAAATAGGTATCTCGATAAAGAATTAACATCATGGGATTTGAAGATGGCTGGAGAAACATGGACAGATGGAATATATAGATGAGTGTATAATAACTAAAAAGGTGCATCTATCTTCACAAACATATATATCGGTATAGATTTTGTTTTGCAATTTTTTATATTTGCATTGCATGGCTAATATGTATATGAAAAATGTGTTTGCGAAACATGGTCACATATAACAACTAATAACTAAAAAGGAAAAAAATGTAGTCATGTACAAAATTGAAACCATGCCAACCATGACATTGTAAATGGTTTAGTTGAATGGAGCAACATACACCATTGTCATGGGCTTTTGGGGATAAACAATGTGATGCAATCAACAAATTTTTTGTCCTCTCAGAAGCACATGGAAATGGTGTGTGCTTGCCCTCCATAATCACATAAATCACAATCTACAATGGCTGTAAAAGGGGAAATCTTAAACGAGACTTTTTTTGTGGGAAAACAATCATACATTTGACTTCAAAAAAGATATTCAAGTCTACCCATTGCATTTTTGCATATGTGTACAGTTATCTTTTCAACCTATCTAAAAGATTATTTGCATACAGTTTTTTATCAAGATGAAAAATTTGTGGATGGGTCTACAATTCAAACAGATGAGAAAAAAAGAATATCATGAAACATATTGATACAAGATTCGAGTTATGCTTATTGGTAATAAATATTGAATACAAGTAGAGAAATTGTATAAGAGGCATTAGAATGATTAATTTATTGTTCATGTCTTTCCCTCTCTACTTATTGTTCCTTGTTATATGTTTGTATATTTGGTATTATACCCATTTTGGAGACTTCAAAGAGATTATGGCTCTATATGGATGGAGAAATTGTAGTTAAATCTTTTGTCTTTCATCAAAAAATATGGTTAGGGTTAGTAATTTTTTCACCCTTCGTTTATTGTTTGTAGTTATCTTTGTGCATCTTTGGTATTATACTCATTAACATAGGAGCAATTGCAGATTAACATAGGAGTAATTGCATATATATATGCAGAGGGTTAGTATGAAACCATTAATATATTCAAGATCAAATTAGTTTAGTGGCTATTAAGTGTTAAATTTAATAGCTCTTAAAGAATTTCTCTATTTATCTATAATATTTGGTGCCAAGTAATATAGCTTGAATTTTCAATTAATTGTGTGGTGTTATAAGGGTAAAAGCACAAACCTGTGTCACACTTTATAAAGGAATCGGCCAACAACAAAAAAAATTCTAAACTTCGACCACATAGAAGTGGTCTTTATGTTTTGAATTTCAAAATGGTGTAAACTAATGAAATGTAGAACTTTTGATGAAGTTTATTTCTGTAATTTTTATTTTAAAAAAAATTGTTTTCATTATGTTTTTTTCACTTTAAGGACAAATTTTGGAATGTTGAACATTTTAGAAAAGAGTGACTTCATGGGCCATCAAGAAACAAATTGAAAAAAACTTCATTTTTCTCTTCTTCTTTTTTCTCCAAATAGGTGACTTCAATAGCAACTGCATGGAAAAAAAATAAAAAAATTCGATGTATATTTTTCTCTCAATAACATTTTAAAGTCAAACATGTCAGAATTTGACAATTTTCATAGGCCATCAACTATTTTCAATTATTTTAATCATTTTCAAAAAAACAAAATATACCCTTTTGAAGAAGACTCTCTCCTCTACCGCCCCATATAAGTTATAAATTTTTTTAATATGGTTTACTAAATATTTAATAAGTTCTAATCAGCCTCTTTTTTAATTTTAATAGCCTACTTGCATTATTTTAAAAATAACATATATTAAAACTAATCAAAATATTATAAAAATTATATATTTGGATTCACCACTCCAAACTCTACAAAATCATTTTTGTTTTTGCAGAAAAATAATTCTGACAGGAGAAACACTTTGCCAAATTTGAATGTTTCACAAAATTCTGAAAAAAGGTGAGTTGGCTGCCATGTAGGATGACACCTAGACAAGTTCGGTGAGCATGTTTTGGCGAAGTAGGTTTTAGACGAAACCTACTTGGAAAAAACATGATCAACTGAAACATGCTCGGCCAACAGCTATTCGGCCGAAAATGGTCAATATTAAAAAAAATGTTTAGATTTTTCATCTCAAGTAAATTTGATAAAATAAATATTTCGACCAAGGAAGGCTTATTTTGACGAAGGAAGGCTTATTTCAATAAACTAAGGTTTATTTTGATAATTAAGAAGACTTATTTCGACATTTTAGAAGGTTTATTTTGACAATTTAGAAGATTTATTTTGACAAAAGAAGGTTTATTTCGATAATTTAGAAGACTTATTTGGAAAAAAGAAAACGTATTTAGACAACAGGAGAGCTATATTTGAAGATTCATTGATCTTGAACTTAGTTAATTGATTATGTCTTTATTTTCATGAATGGATTTGAAAATTGTTTTCACTATTTAAATTTTTAGATTTGATTATTATTGATCACCAATTCTATGTTCTTCCATTCTTTTTTCAAGTGACATATATACCAAATATGAGCTCATGATATACCAAATTTTCTCATGTGATATGTTTGTAATTTATTTGAATGTTTTTTAAACTTTGGATTTAAAACAAATGGACAATTTGAAATTTAGTGTTAGATATTTATGCAATATTAATTGTACATGTTTCATTGAAAGATCATGTCTATACAAATTTGTATGCAAGTGAATTCAAATTTGAGTACAATTTGTGATGGCGTGTAAAATGACTAGATCAAGGAAGTACGGTTGAACATGAATAAGATAGAGGAAGATAAGAGCGGGTGAAGGAACATCTATTGAAGAACAACCCATGGAAAATATTGATGACCAAGGTGACTTACAATTACAAGAACAAACTGAACCTAATAATATAAATTTTTTGGACTATGGTATGGAAAATCTGATAGAGATGGATGAGGATTCTCTTTTCAATAATATTTCATTTGAAGATATGTTATCTAAAAGAACATTTTTAAATTACACTTAAAATAATATGGGATGATTTTTTTGAAGAAAAATCTCTAATTGGAAGAGCACAATTAGTTGCAAATTTATTTAGACGAAAAGAAATGACCCTTATTTTGGAGTTGTTAGGGGTTGATAATAGGAAAAAGTCATCATATTTAAATCAAATAATTGTTGAAAACTTGCTAGAAGCATTAGAATGTATTGAAAATAAGAGTTGATCTAGTGATGTAAGTGTTGCACGTAGAGCGTTGATGACTGTAACTTTTAGTAAGAAATTATCACATAGAAGACAAGTTCAAGCAATTTTTGAATTACTAAATGATTTTAGGAGAACTGTTCAAATGTATATTGAAAAGAGAAATAAAATAGATGAACAATTTGAGAAAAAATGGGTAAATATTTGTAGGGTTCCCCGAAAAGATAGAATTTTAGAAGATGTAAAGAAATAGGTGGTTGAATATTGGACTACTCACTCTCGTGTTTCTTTCAATAGAAGGGATACTATACAAATAATAGGTGAAGATGGTACAAAAATTTCTCATCCAAAACATTTTATAGATACAACACAAGGTGAACTTTTGAAGAATTCAAGCAAGACTTTTCAAATGTGAAGATTTGTCAAAGGATGTTTGAGACACTACAACCATCATTTGTACGTATAAATAAAGTACATGAAACTTGTTGTCGAAATCAAAGTACATGAAACTTGTTGTCGAAATCATGTTGAATTTTATCTACACCTACAATCATATAGAAAAGCTATGACAACAATTGATCGAAATTTAGCCATCCCTAGAAGTACAACACAATTTGTGAAGTCTCTTGTATGTGAAAAATCAGAAGATTCAAATGAATTCAATGTTCAATGTATAAAAAATGTGTGTAATGATTGTGGAAATTTGAATAATATTTTACATGTTGACAATAATGAAATGCAAGTTGTTTGGAAGAGATTTGATTATGAGGCATACTTAACAAAGTCAGGAGTTGAGGCCAAACAAATTGTTCTCAAAGAGAGTGGATTTCCTTACAATGAATTCATGAGTAAATTTCACAATATCATATATCCACATATCCAACATTATCATGGTGCAAGATGGCAAGCTAAGCAATTTCCTGATTCAAAGAATTGTTTTTCACCAGGTTGTATTCTCTCTATTATAGATTTCTCTGAGAACTATACATTTATTCCTCAAATTGAGATTCAAAGTCAATATTATCATTCGGAGCAAGTTTCAATCTTTGTTCAAGTTTTCTATAGGCATGTCGAGTTAGAGGTCGATGGAATAAAAAAGTAGAAAATATGATCGAATTATCATCAAAGGGGTTCACTTTTATATCAGTGATGATACAAATCATGATAGAAGTCATGTAGCTCATTGTTTCAATTTTTTTTTTGAAGACCTGAGACGACATGGCATAAATCAAGAACAACACTGGATATGGTCTGATGGATGTGCTAGTAAGTACATTTTAAAAAAAAAAATTATTTATTTATACTTACTTTTAATTTTGAGACTTAAATTGTTTAATTGCTTATATATAATTACTTTTTGAAGCTAATTTGGTTTTAGTGTAATTATTTGTAACTTCACCAAGATAATTTAAGTCTTCAAAAGATTTTGTTTGGTTAAGCCATCAACATGCTAGATGCAACACCAAATTTTTGTGGAATTTTTATGAGATTGGACATTGAAACGAAGAGCACAATGGAGCAGGAGCATGTGTGAAGTGTGCACTTCATCAACATGAACTTGCTGGTAACTTTCACCATATATATATATATATATATATGGAATCTAGAGATATTTTTAAAAAGATTTAAATTAAATTAAATTCTTTTAAGTTCCTTTAAAGTAATAGGTGACAAATTGTGCCAGCATGTGTACTTGTAGGTAATGCCATACAAAATGCAAATGAAATTGTTGAATGGTGCAAAATTCATTTTTCCGCTTGCGACTCAACATACAGCACACGATATTTTTGGGAAGTTATACGTACATCTAGTCAAAATTTGTTAAAAAATTGAATTTCAAAGTTTAAGTGTACATGATTTTTAATTAAATTTTCAAATTTGAATTTACAGATAAATTGATCAATCAAATCCTTATAATTTTTCAGGCAATTCATGGTATTAGAAATTTACATCAAATCATGACAATGGGAAGTAGTAGACCTTATGCAATTAATGTGAGAGAAAAATCAAGTTTTTGTGTCGATTGCATTGAGGACAATGCAAATATTGTTCAATGTGAGAATATTAGAGATGGGTATGTTTCATGATGGAAAATAAAACAATTAATATCAACACCTCCTTTTATTGAAGATGACAATGTCGATGTCTACGATCCTCTATGTTTAGCTGATTAGGAACGTGTATCTGATTTAGTTGTTATAGGTATGGAAATTGATTAATTTGGTTAAAATTGATTTAAATATATTCTATGTTTCAGTAAGTTTCAAGCATGTTTAATTTAGTTAAAATTGATTAAAAATATATTTACAACTTTTGTATTTACTTTACATGTGGTGTCTGTATAGGAGATGTTTGTGTTGTTGTTGCAGATCCTGACAATGCAGGTGTAGATTACTATCTACTAATATGTACGCAACCAAAAAGAAAATTGGTGGAATCGATTATAGATGGTGATGGACAAGAGTATCTCATTGGATCAGTCGTTATTGAAGGCACATATTATCAACAAATAAAGATAGATAAAAATGGTATTATATTTGTTGATTATATGCCAAGACAAAGGGTTCTACATTATAGTCACTTAGTTATAGCAACAAAAATAAATTTAGAAAATTTGTAACGGGTATGTGTAGGATCATGATGGGCCAAAAAGTGGCAATATGTAAGTGATCTGATGGCCCATGTGGCTGACAACTTTTTTTAAATCAAAATTGATGAAACGAAAAATATTTTTAAAGGAGATTCTTAGCTTTCCACCAATATAAATTATGCTTTACTTTTAATTTAATAAATAATTATTATTCATTTTCTATTTGAATTACGACTAAACTCCTGATTGATAGGTTGATTGAGAAACATCTATAGCTTTCAAAGAGTATCACATTGTTTGAATCTAAAACATGCATCACATTCTATGCTTTGCACACTATAGGATTTAAAAAAATTAATTTCATGAATTTTTGACCAAGTTAAGGTGGTCAAACATATGAGTTTTTTATATTTTTTAAAATTTGTAATAAAAAAATTATAATTAATTATTTACTTGAATTTTTTTTACAAAAATATATGCATCACATTGGTACATGAGTCCTCTACTTATATCTAAAATCTTATAAAAAATTATTATCATTTTATTGTGGTGAGGGTGGTCAAACAAACACGTACTTATTTTTTCCCTAAAATTTAAGTACTATTGCATTGAAATTTCAAATTTTCACCAAATAGATTTCTTTTTTAAATAAACCTAGTAGTTTAGAAACTACATTAAATTTTCTATAGATTCTATTCTTACATATTTTTGAAATAATATAGATAACTTATTCAAATTTTTATGTCAAGTTGCCTAACTTTGATTTTCTGAATTTTCATCACCACTTAAGGGCCTAATTTTTCCATGATGATCCTGCACATACCCTTACCTAAAAGATGATGTGCCAAACAAAAGTGGAGGTTGACTATTGAAGATCATGAAAAAAAATTACAGATAATTAAAGATAGAGAGGATCCATATTTTATGTACCATGAGCTTTAAGTTGTTTTTTGGATATATGTACATGTATTACTGGATATATATATGTAATCAAACTTTTTATAGATCTAGATCTATATATTTATATTGATTGGGCATGTGGCATGATTTAGAATTGAATTTTTCAAAGGCTTGGTCATTTATTTTTAGAATTGTATAAATAAATTTCTTTCATGTGGAATTCTTAATTTAGTTCAAGAATCTTTGATTTCATAATTTATATTTTTGAAACTCCACTTAAATATGTATGTTATATCATATATGCTTGATACAAAACCTAGTGACTTAAAAAATGTTTTCAAACATTTTTCCTAAATTCCATTAAATCATCTATTTCCAATTGCGTTAAATTATGTTGGACATGGAATTCTTTTAAGTTCACTTGAATCTTCAATTTCATTTGTTGAATCATAGATCATGTATATATGTATGCAATTTACTTGAAACCTAGTGACTAAATTAAAAAGTTCACATTTTTCCTAAATTCCTTTAAATCATTTATTCCTTGATTATATAAATTTATGTTTGACATGTGGAATTGTTAAGTTCATTTAAAATCTTTAAACTCATTTGTTCAACTCCACTTATATGAGCTAGATTGAATACACATATGCGTGCAATTTAAAAAACCTAGTTTATGTTCCAAATTTTCATTTAAATATATGCTACATGGAATTCTTAAGTTCACTTGAATATAGTGATCATTCAACTCCACAAGTATATAACTTGATCATCCATTTTCATATCCTAATCATCATATCCTAAAATTATTATTTTCATCCTAAGCATCCCCTCTCATCCTAATCATCTTTAATCACCAAGTATCTTAATAACCCATAACCATAATCGGGTATGTGCAAGATCATGATGGGCCAAAAATTAGCAATATGTAAGTGATATGATGGCCCATGTGGCTGACAACTTTTGTTTTACCCAAAATTGATGAAAAAAAAAGGGTTTTTAAAAGAGATTCTCAGGTTTCCACCAATATAAATTATGCTTTACTTTGAATTTAATAAATTATTATTATGCATTTTCTATTTGAATTACGACTATAGTCCTAATTGATAGGCTGATTGAAAAAAATCTATAGATTTCAAATGGTATCACATTTGTTGAATCAAAAACATGTTTCACATTCTATGCTTCACATACTATAGGATTAAAAATTAAAAAATTGAATTTCATGAATTTTTGATGAAATTAAGGTGGTCAGACATATGAGTTTTTATATTTTTTAAAAGTTGTAATAAAAAATTCATAATTAATTATTTACTTCGAAAAAAATTACAAAAAAATATCCATCACATTGGAACATGAGTCCTCTACTTATATCTAAAATATTATAAAAATATATTATCATTTTATTTTGGTTAGGGTGGTCAGACAGACACCTACTTCTTATTTTTTCCCTAAAATTTAAGTACTATTGCATTGAAATTTCAAATTTTCACAAAATAGATTTTTTTTAAAAATAAATAAACCTAGTAGTTTAGAAACTACATTAAATTTTCTACAGATTCTATTCTTACATATTTTTGAAATAATATAGATAACTTATTCAAATTTTTATGTCAAGTTGCCTAACTCTAATTTTCTGAATTTTCATTGCCACTTAAGGGCATGTTTTTCTATGATGATCCTACACATACCCAATCATCCCTTCCTAATCATTCATTATCATGTTCTAATAATCACCATTCTTTAATCCTAATCATTCATAATCATCATTAAATTATTTTCACCCTAATCGTAAAATTATGTTCCATAACATTCTAATTATCCACCTTATCTTAATGATACACAATAATTTAATCTATATCATGTTTCTAATCCATTCTATCTCATTCTAATCATCACATATAATTCATACATAATCACTATCATTATCATCCATAATAACCCTAACTATCCCTTGATCATGCACCATTTATCCTAATTATTTTGTAATGCCCCGTCACGCAACCCTAGAGGAAGTTGCATCAAACTACTTAAACATAATTTTTTTTAAAGTATAATTAATAAGCAAGTTCGCTAACTAATGCCAACATCCTCTAAGGTTACGAGACAAAGGTTAAATAGAACCCAAACAAAAACATGATTTAAACCATGTCAATTAATTAACCAATAATTAAAGCACATACATCCAAGAAGAAGAATTACATCAAAGCATAAAGATAACTTTCCATTGCATTAATCCATCATTAAATATTACAGTTACATCTCTCATTCCCCGAATGAGGTAAGTCCAAAAGACATAATTACAATTACACTTCCACCTCGATACAACAGAGGGGTAAAATGAGATTACAATTACAACTGAAATGAAATACAACAAGAACTGATACTGAAACCAACGAGCTCTCAAATGGGAAGTCTCGTCCACACAAACATGAAGATGAACCCAATGGATTTAGGTGCATGCCACCCAACCAAGTGGAACCAAAAGTCCCACCCCCCGTGCTAGGAGATAGTAACTAGGAATCCTAGTCAAGACCATCTACCTCTAGACACAGGCTAACATAATTGAACCAACCAATCACATGAACCTCACAAGTACATCCCAAAGTACACATCAAATACCATGCAAGTACAACATAAGTACAACACTACATGATCACATTGCTTCCATGAATAAAGTAGAACAAGCATGTTACGAGAACCATACCACATAGAATCAAGCACCAACCATGGTCACATCAGGTATGTTACAGAAACCATACCCACAATAAACAAGTATCAACTATGGTCACACAAAGTGCCATCTCACAGCACATCATGAGTTACCCACACTGATCATCAAGATGGTGGCCCTAACCGATCATTGGACCTCATACCTACTAAAGCAAAACCAAAGATTAACTGTTGTCCTAGATAGAGTGTCATCACACAACACATCATGAGTTACCTAATGTGATCGTCAGGAAGGTAACCCAAACCGACCCTTAGCCCTCACCACTTACTAATGCAGAGCCAACTACCTTTCGTATAGACAAGATAGATGACCTTGCCATCCCATGGCCTTCTCACTCATCCCAAGTCTAAACTAGCCCTTGGATCAATGAGTGAGGGATACTTATCTTTTTAGTGTGAAGTACTACCCACTCTAAGTATATTGATTTAGTTATCACTTATTTATACCACTTCCGAAGGTTACCCAGTCTTGCCTCTTCCGGGCTCTGGCCCCAATGGAAGCCACTCTTCTACTTGACAACACACATATAACATCCAAACATCAAGAGTACAAGGTACAACAACCAAGGTATTACAACCACTCCTTTCTCAGGAGGCAACCTAAGTCAAAACCCTCTCCAAACACTGGAGGTAACAAGGTAACAAAATTGCTCCTGACAGCTCCTGACAAGGAGACACACATAACAAAATCCACTTCCTTCTCAGGAGGCGACAAAGATAAAACCACTCCAACATAGGAGCACTAACCACAAAATAGGGTCACTCCATACAAGGAGACACAGATCCCATACTCCGCTCCTAACCCAAGGAGATACAAGACATACTCGTTCGTAGAAACCGAGTAATAACAGGTAACTTCACATGCCCCACCGAAGGAATACAAAATAGGTTGACATAACAAACGACAACCACTAAACGGAAAACTCAACTGGAAGCTTGCCCAATGTAAAGACTCAATTTTCCAAATGACGACAAGAATCAGATAAAAGTCAAACAAGAATTAAATCTACTTTGGATATTCTAAATCCATGTCCTCATGCTAACATTCAGGAATTTATTGCATTATATAAACCGATACCAAACACGTTTTATCCAGACATGGGAGAAAGTTAATATTTACTACTTAATCTCCTACTTGCATTTCATTAATAATAAAATAATCAATTGATTCTACTAATCAAAACACCGTAACATGAAGTAATCGTTTCCACATTTCAATATTACCATATAAAAATATTTAACTTGACTTGCATATATATAACATTTTAAAACAACACTATTCCCATTAAAATATTGTTTACAACTAAACAATGGTTTAATTAGAGTCAATATGTTTTCATTTCTCCAATTAACCTTAAGTCATACTCAAAAGAAAACAATAATTTCTTATGCATTATAAATTTATTTCACAGCTATGCATAAATCTATTTAAATAAAAATTCAATTCATCCAAAATAATATTATAATATTATACAATATAATATTAATAATTAATACATATTATTTTTCAAATAATACATAGTAATATATTAATATCATATTATAAAATAATATTATATATTATGCAACAAAACATATAAATATTAATATATATATAATATTATAATATAATAATATAAATATTATATATATTATAATATTAAACATATATTAAAATATATTTATTTTTATAAATAATAAAAAAAATGAAGTTATCACTTTGGTTCGCGCGTCGTTCAAAGTCGTCCGCATTGGTTCGCGAGCCACGAAAATCACAGGGTAGCCGTGCCTCCCACGGGTTGACTGGCTGTGTTCACACACAGCCGACCCCCATTAATGGGGGCGGTGACTATGTGTGAACACAGTCGTTACTCCCATGGTGGGCGGCGACGACCGGCGGATGCAAAGGTAAGGGGAGGAGAGGAGGGCGCACTGGGCACGGCTCCCTCTGCCCATCTCCCATGGGGCGCGGTGGGGGTTGAGCCCCCAGCCACCTCCCATTAAAATTTTTAAAATATTTTTAAAAAAAAACCCTAAGAAAATTCGCGACCTGTGGATTTATGAAAAAATGCGATTTCATAGAAAAATGAAATCCGCCCACAGAATTTCAGGTTTCTCACAATAACATTTTTTTTTTTATAATAATCTTTTAAAACCAGCATTATAATATATGCATATATATATGTATATATATATACTCTTTAATGTATATATATATATGTATATGCATCTTTGGTTTAAAAACTAGAATAGATTGAGAAAACCAGAATAAAATAATTTTGAGAACAATAATTTACATTCAAAAAACATAATTTTCATGGAAGCAAATTTAAATTCTAAAAGAGTCTTCTTGCAAATTTTGAAGAACACAATTTCAACCTTGCTCTAATTGAATTCAAACAACAAAATTCAAAGTTCCTTTCCATGAGATTTTAACCACTAAAATTTAAATTTCAAAATTTCAAAACAAGCAGATAAAACACAAGAACCTGATTTTTTTCTGAGTTTGAGGAGGTCCAGATGATGCCAAGCTTCCCACCTTGCTTCCAAATCCAGCCCCACAAATTTTCACAAACCCAATCAAAAAACCCACAAAGTTGAAGAATTCCTTCTCCCACAAATTCAAACTTTTACAAAAACTCCAAGATCCAAAAATTGAAGCCAAATTTTCAAAACATAAGGATTTTGCCCTAAAATCCTTCAACCACCATCATAAATTCTCTAAAACAGAGAATGGAAAATATCTAATTTTTAAATAATTTTAATTTTCAAATTCCAAAATATCTCTTTCTTCAATTTTTGAATGCAATTTCAAATTTGACTTTCTAAACATTTTTTATTTATTTTTCAATTTCAATTTTCTCAAATGATTTCCATGCATTTTCTTTATTTCCAATTTCAACAATTAAATCAATAACTTTAACAAAGATAAATTAACTTCTTTCAACCAAATTAATTTAATCAATTAATTAATAGATTTAATCAAAGATTAAATTATTTATTAATTAAATTAAATTAATACTAAAATAAATTATATTTCAACATAATTCCAGAACACAATAATCCACAACATAAATACATCAAGTTATTTAAATCACCCAATTCAATTTACAATTAAATAACGAAGAGGGGAATACGATAACCGAAGCAACACAACCTCACAAACAACTGACGATGTACAAGACTAGGGTGATGACCTGACACGGAAACCTAGCTACTATCTCCCAATCGAATACCGTTGGATATTGAACACACTCTCACCTGTGAAACTAGGTGGAGTCAATGTCCTGTACCTGTCAACCTGCAAATTAAGTAAACCGCAACATATAATATGAATAGCATAAAATACACACCGTGAAGAGGTAATCACGGGATCGTAGGGCACTCGCAAGCGAGTGATGCGATACCGTCCCCTTCACCAATACACTGCAAATAACTGACAATTCTAACATGCTAGTATAATCCAAGATATAATCATCATTAATTTGAATATCCATTTTGTTAATCCAAAACATGTCGTAAGATAAAATTATATTAAAATATCATCACATCAAAAGATTACAATAACATCGCTTTATAGATAGTGATCAAAAGAAGTCGAGTACCATAGTCAAGGTACAAACAGAAAGTACAACACAACAAGGCAGAGCACTGTTCAACCAAAATGCAAAACGGAGGGGTATTACATATTCCATCATCATCCTTAATCCCCATCCTTCACCATCATCTTAATCTAATCACATTATCAACCTAGAATCCCATCCTAATCAAATCCTAATATAGGATCCGTTTATCCTCATCCAAAATATAATCATTTATTATCCATCTAGATCCATATCAACCATACATCCAATCAACAAGGTTAATGAAAATCATCATGCTTGAACATCAAAATTTTGTCAAGGTCTCAATCTCCTTCATACATCATATCCTTTCATCATCACCCAAATATTTCATCTAGGGACCTTATCCTTAATCCATTATCATCCATTTCAAATCCAATCTCCTAATAAAAAATCAAGACATTAATTTGATTTCATCTTTAATCCAAACTTGTTTAAGAACAATAGCCTATCTTAAGTATAGTTATCAAATCCAATCAACTCTTGCTTAGTCCACATTAGCCTATCAAGTACAAGTATAAAGAATCAACCTTAATCAAATCAAATCATTTTGAGGTCTTGAAAATTGATCCCATCCTAATCCCATCCTCCATATTCATCCTCATAATTTATTCTTCTAATCACCCACCTTGTCCTAATCATCAGGTATATTATCCAAGATCTATAGGCATTACATATAAAATTTCTTTTCTTATAATTTCTAGAGTAGCAACCATGATTTTCCATAACCTTTGGTATACATAAATTACATGTATCATTTTGTGAATGTTAGATTGTATGGGTTCTCTTCCAGATTGGTCTTTTTTGTTCACCTTGGTGCATTGGAATAAATTATTCATTGTAGTGAATCATAGTGATGGTGTTTGGGGTGCTTGAGATAGCTATATCTTGCCATCAATATAGTTGTTTACCATTTATAGCTTGAGACCACACATGTAATGGGATATTTGGTAATTATATATTGATTGATCAATTTTTAATACATAGAATTGTCATGGGAAGATCTAGATACTTATATTATGTGCATAACTTGATAAATAAATATATCAATTTTGAATTGCATAAATGTTTCACATTGAAATTATTAAGTTCAAGAATAGAAATTTGATTTCATTTACATTCAACTCCATTTATAGCTCATCATCTCTAGATCACTTTTTTTGCATGCACAATAAAATTCATGTGTATTAGATTATATGGATTTCTTAAGTTCACTAGAACATATTTGATTTTATTTAAACATTCAACTGGACACAAGTATAGCTCATCATCTAGTTCAAGAATTCTTTTCATGCACATTCAAATTCATGCACGTATTAGATTATATATGGAATTATAAAGTTCATGTATAGCATGATATACATGCACAATTTATATTTAACCTATCTAGTGACTTTAAAAATGAACATTTAGAGCTAATAATTAAACTTATCTATTTCCAATTGCATTTTTATGTTTCACTTAAATATAGCATTAATCTCTTACATATTTGCATTCAATTTTTTCTATTTCTTGACCTATTTATTTAGAAAAATTCATTTGTATTTAAAATTAATTGTACATGTCCATCTTTTTAAATTTACAAATAACAACCATTAGATATAGTCCAACATTTTGATTTCACAATGTAAATAGTTGTACAACAAGTGTGAATAAACCATAATAAATTTAAATAAAGGTACAATTTTTTTAAATAAATAAAACCATAATAATGCATGATGTAAATAGATGTAACAAGTGTTCAGACCATAAAACTTAAATGTACATGAATGTGATGTAAATCATAACAATTGTATACCATAAAACATAAATGTATGTAATGTGATGTACATAAATCATAAAATGTGTCTGGACAACATAATAATCTGATCTCAAACTATAATATTGTAAAAAATCTCAAAGAGAGGGATATCTAGTGTGAATAGAATCATCAGATCTCTAGCCTGATATCTCCCTCGATCTAAGATGTGTGGATCCATGCCCAAATCCAAGCTCTTTGGATCCATGTCTTGAGCCTCATCCCAAACTTTGCATGTGTTCAAGTACACAATTTGGCATGATTTAATTTTTCATACATGTATATATATGTGTGTGTACATATTATCTAAACTTGTACAATGCACAAGTTCAATGTGTTCAAACTTACATCAAGTAATTAATTTTTTTATTATTTAAATGTACCTCAGTTGTGTGCTACAATCCATGCCCCGATCCCTCCCTCGATCTCTCCCTCAATCCATGGGCCGATCCCTCTCATGTTCCAAGATGTGTGGATCCATGTCCTAAGCCTCGTCCCAAGCCCTACATGTGTTCAAGTAAACAATTTGACATGATTTAATTTTTAATGCATGTATATATATGTGTACATATATGTAAAATTATCTAGAATTGTACAATGAACAAGTTCAATGTGTTCAAACTTACATCAAGTAATTAAATTTTTTATTATTTAAATGTACCTCAGTTGTGTGTTGCAATCCATGGCCCTATCTCTCCCTTGATCCATGGAGCGATCCCTCTCTCAATCCAAGATGTGTGGATCCATGTCCTAATCCAAGCTCTGGATGTGTTCAATTACACAATTTGGCATGATTTAATTTTTAATACATGTATATATATGTGTACATATATGTAAAATTATTTAAACTTGTACAATGTACAAGTTCAATGTATTCAAACTTACATGAATTAATTAAATTTTTTATTATTTAAATATTCCTCAACTATGTGTTGCATGGGATCGCCATCATGTGCCAAATTTCAAAACTCTAACAAATCACCATACTACTAAAAAATTTCAAGTACACAATTTCAATCAGGAGTTAAACAACTAGACTTTATAATACATTACATGTATCGTAAATAATTTTTTAGAACACAATTATATATATATATATATATTATTCAAATACCTGTCATGCCTAATCGATGGCTCTACTAATGTCACTAAGATCATGAGAATGCAAGGACATCGTAGAGATATTTTTAGCATGTACAGTATTAGTGCCAAAAAGAAGCTGAGTATATGTGCCATGGACAAGATCAAGTGCTGTAGTAACCTCAATGTGATATGTAACATCCTGGCGACCTAGACAAGCTAAAGGATTGATAGAAACATGATGCGCATGGGATTCTATAGGCTTCTCTGGAATATCCCCTATAGTTGCCACCTCATGGCTTGTATGTGTACTAGAATATCATCGTGTAATAAAGCCTAGTACCTGGTCAAGAGGGATCCCATGGTCCTCGTTGATGACTTGACATGCTACTAGTAAATCCAAAACTAAGACTCTACGTGCATATTATGTAGAGTCATGTGGGTCATATGCTCGACATCTGAAGGAGTAGGTAGATCGGCACGAATAAATGGATCATAAGATGCTAATGTAGCCTCAGTGGCAGGAAGGCTAATCCATAGGCGTAATAAGAATCTACCAACTCAATCATATGACATTTGATCAATCTTTGTCATAATAGAGGCAATGTTATCAATAATCTGGGATCAAGTGGAGCATGTTGTTGACTCCCCTCCTGCTACCAATTCCAAACATTTTGGTAAAACCAAAAGGTTTGGGCCAACTAATGCCCTCTTGTCCACAAGCAGTGGTAAATCTAGATGTCTAAACTATTGTTTTTCAGAAAAATGGCCTTTACCTTGGCCAACATCCTCGGGATAAGATGTGCAGTCCACATCTAATTTTGTAAATGAAATTCTACATATAACTGTTTGACAAAATATTATGGCAGCTCATCATTGTGAGGACATATATGAGACACTGCCAACCATCTAGGGTATATGAATGATGCAACAAGAGGATCTACACACCTCATAACCACATATCCTCTAATTATATTTCATCCTCTATAATGAGGGATCATGGTTAACACATTTTCGCCTTAAAATAATTTTCCAACTTCTCTATATTTCACTATGCCAATAACACTCCTAGCAAGAGACAAAAAAAATTGCTCAATGCTGATATCATCTTAAGGATTGAATGATCGAATTTTCTCGATCATTCAATGAATATCATCTCGAATAGTGACTAATCTATCTTGATTAGCGAAATTGGGTGAGTTGTGAATTGTTTGCTCTAAACATCTTAGAGCATTGTCTAATCTAGCAATACTATCCTAATATAAATTTGATCTATTTTGAGCCTCTTGATTAGAATGAGGGGAATAGTGAGATCCCTCATCAGCCATGATATATATATATATAAAATATACATAATGTTAAACAAATTTATTTAATAAAATTTCAAAACAAAAACATACATATATATATCATTAAAACAAATTTATATCAAATGAGATAGTTCAAGTTATATCTATCTCTATGTTCAATGGTTCACCTTCTATGTAACTTAGATAATATAAATAAGAAATTTGACAACTTCAAAGAGACTTGATACATGTGTATGTACATATGTGTGTACATATATGTATATATAAATGTGTATGTATGCATATACATGTATGTGTGTATGTATGTATACACATGTACATATCTATACATACATGTATGTACATATGTATGTATGTATATATATGTGTATACATGTGTATGTATGTATACATGTACATATGTATGTATATATGTAAATACATGTGTGTGCACATGTACATGACATATGTATATATATTTATATATATTATATGTTTATGTATGCATAAATATATATATGTACATGTGTACATATACATACATATATTTATACTTACATACTTGTGCATACATACATACACACATAAACATATATGCATACATACATGTACACATGTACACATGTGTATGTATACATACATACACACATACACATGTATGCATACAAACATGTATACATACATACACACATACACATATATGCATGTACATACATACACACATACATGTGATAAAAATTTACTATGCACAAATTCACACTTGAATGATTTCAATATGTGATAAATTTTCTTTGAAGTTCAGAATGTGTGGATGGGATTTTAAATTCCTTGTAGTTTCCTACTGCATCATGTTTATGGTAGGTGTGTCTTTTCTAACTTACTGACATCTATTCAAATTCATGTTTATTGATCATTGATAAAAATAATTGTTGAAATAACCATACAAAATGAATGTCTGCTTCTATGTGCTATTCCTTAAGAAACATGTGTTACTCTTGCAAGAATTTGAATACTTCATTTGAATTGTGCTTTGAATGGTTTTGTGAAAGGAGGCTTCTGATTAGACACTATCAAAGCGATCCTAACACCCTCATCATGCTATCATATTTTGCATGTTACTTTACCTTGTAAATCGAATTCACACTTCACACTTGAAATAATTATGCACAAATTCACACTTGAATGATTTCAATATGTGACAAATTTTTATTATGCACAAATTCACACTTGAATTCAATTTCAATGTGATAAAATTTCTTTGAAGTTCAAATTGTGGATGGTATTTTAAATTCCCTATTGTTTCCTACTGCATCATATTTATGGTAGGTGTGTCTGTACTTATTTACTGAGATCTATTCGGATTCATGTTCATTTATTATTGATAAAAATTTGTTGAAATAACCATACAAAATGAATGTCTACTTCTATGTGCTATTCCTTAAGAAACGTTCATTTCTCTTGCAATAATTTGAATACTTCATTTGAATTGTGCTTTGAATGGTTTTGTCAAAGGAGGCTTCTGTTTAGACACTGTCAAAGTGAGCCTAACACCCTGATCATGCTATCATATTTTGTATGTTACTTTACCTTGTAAATCGAATTGGTCTAGGAATAAAAGTGCATGCCTTAAAACAAACTTATACGCAAAATTCAATAAAGAAAAAATTATGCACAAATTCTCATTTGAATGATTTCAAAATGTGATAAATTTTCTTTGAAGTTCAGATTGTGTGGATGGGATTTGAAGTTCCATGTAGTTTCCTACTACATCATGTTTGAGGTAGGTGTATCTCTACTAACTTACTGAGATCTATTCATATTCATGTTCATTGATCATTGATAAAAAAATATTGAAAAATCCATAAAAAATGAATGTCTGGTTCTGTAGTGCTTAGTATTTGATGGATGAACTGACTCCTACCTAGGGCGATTAGCCATTGCTACTTCTAATTAGCAGTTCAATAAATAAAAATTTAAGCACAAAAACACATAAGAGAACCTAGAAGGAGCCTCAACATGGGTGTTGTGAATTTATGTCGATGACTCCAAACCCTATTCAGTCGAGCTCCTCTCGGTCTGAAACCCTTTTTCCCTAGAAAAATGGTCGGGCCCCTTTTTTCTTATTGTATTATCCTAGTTTCTAGTAGAAAGGTTTTCGGTCGAGTAACTTTCAGTTCAAACCCTTCTGACCGGAAGGGTACCACCACATCGACGCCAAGTCATCACCACGTGGTTTCAGATGAAAGCCACTCAAGCGAAAACCTTCCGACTAGAAACAACTCGATCGAAACCATTTATTTGGCCAAAAGTGTGACACACTATTATGCTTTTACCTATACTCAGACTTAAAAGGATTTGATCCTTAGATTTCCCAGCATACAATAGAATTAGAGCCAAATGTTATGCCTATAAGGAAGAAACAAAGGAATTTAAACCCAAAAATTGAGCCTGTAATGATTAAAGAACTAACTAAGTTAGTTGACGGGGTATTATCTTTCCAATTGAACACACCTCATGGGTTTCTAACCTTGTACCAGTTAGAAAGAAAAATGGAGAAATTAGGCTCTGTGTAGATTTTAGAGATCTTAATAGAGCCTCTTTGAAATATCATTACCCGCTACCCTCTATGAAGTAGATCCTTCAGGTAGTTGTTGGTTCAAAGAGATTTTCCCTTTTAGATGGTTATTCTAGTTATAACCAAGTATTGGTCAAAGAGGAAGATCAATTTAAGACTGCATTTACTACAAAGTGGGTCACTGTGGCTTACAAAAGAATGCCTTTTGGCTTATCTAACATTGGTACCATATTTCAGAGGGCCATGGATATGACATTTCAAGGTTTGATTCATAAGCTGGTGCTTGTCTATCTAGATGATGTAACCATGTTTTCCAAGATGCTGATGAGCATTTGCCACATTTAAAACAGGTGTTTTTAAGATGTAGGGAATATGGAATATCCATCAATCCTAAAAAGAGTATCTTTGTTGTTCATGAAGGTAAGCTTCTTGGACACATAGTGTCAAAACATGGGATCACTATTGATCCAAAGAGAGTAAAATACATTTTAGAGCTTTTCCTTTACCCAATCATAAGAAGGGGATGCAAAGTTTTCTTGGTAGAATTATTTTTCTGAGAAGGTTCATTCCAGATGTTGTAAATATTTTGAAACCACTAACTACCATGTTAAAGAAAAATGTAGTTTTCAGCTAGACCAAGGAGGCCAAGCATAGTTTTGAGGCTATTAAGGAGGCCTTGGAAGTATCTCCTACTTTGGTAAACCCATTTTTTTAAAAGGGATTTGTTCTATATGCTTTTGGTAGCATAGATTCAATTTCTACAATCATGGTACAAAAAAATAATGATGGCTTAGAACAACTCATTTTTTTTTTTAAGTCAAGGTTTAGAAGATTATGAGCAAAGGTATAGCTTTGTAGAAAAACATGTGCTTGTTGTAATCAAAAGTCTAAAAAAATTTAAGCCTTTAATTTCAAAACCAAGATACATCTAATGGTTGCTCACCCTAGTGTGAAGTAGTTCTTGTTAAGCAAGGACCTGAATGAAAAGAGGGCTAGCTAGATTACAAAGGTTATGGAATATGATATTGACATTAAGCTAACCAAGCTTGTAAGTGCTAAAGGGTTGTGTGAAAAACTAGCTACAAGATCCAAAAATGAGGAAAACACAGAAGTGGAAGCTATTTTGGCTACTAATGATGAGCCTCAGAATGCTACATCTGCATTAGGTGCAAGTTGGGTACATGATATGACTCATTTTTTGTAGACTGGTGAATGTCCACCTGATTTTGACAAGGCTAAGAGGAGGTATTTTAGACTACAATCCATTACTTATGTGCTGGTTGACAATATTATTTTCAGAAAATACCTGAATGGTGTTCTTTTCAGGTGTATTGATAATGATCAGGTGGACAAAGTACTTCATGAGTTCCATGATGGAACTGTTGGGGGTCATTTTTCCCCAAGAACAACTTCCCAGAAGATAATGAGAGTTGGCTACTATTTTTGAAGCTTGTTTAAGGATGCCCATGCTTGGGCAAGAAAGTGTGTAAAATGTGTTATTTTTGTAGGAAAATAAAGGTTGTCAGCTTTACCTTTGCAGCTAATTCATGTGGAACAACCCTTCATGAGATAGGGAATTGATTTCATAGGTGCCATTAACCCACCTTATAGTGTAGGTCACAGGTGGGTACTTACTGCAACTGATTACTTTACATGATGGACTGAAGAAGTGGCTTTGAAAGAAGCGAATGAGATTGTTGTTTTGAGATTTTGTGATGATTTAGTAACCAGGTTTGGAGTACCTAAATCAATCACTTCAGATAATTCCTTAGCATTTTTTGGACTGAGATTAAGTGATTGGGATATCAGGATTGGAATTTATTTGAATACATCATCAAACTTTTACCCTCAAGGTAATGGTTTGGCAAAATCAACAAACAAGAATCTCATAAGGATTATCAAAAGAACTATGGAGGATAATTAGAAAGCTTGGCACACCAAATTAAAATCTACCTTATGGGAAGATAGAATAACTCCCAAGCAATCCATTGGGAATTCTCTATATGTACTAGTTTATGGTAAAGAGGCGAGATTTCCTTATCCATAGAACTGCCATCTCTTGATATTATGCATCAGCTAGAAATGTTTGAGGAGCAAGAACCAATGGTAGTTAGGTATGCTTAGCTCATGGAGCTAGAAGTGACAAGATATAAAGCAATGAATTCCTTGGAGTATCATCAACTCTAAATAAAGAGAGTGTTTGATAAAAAATCAACTCCCCAAATATTCAGAGAAGGTGATGTTGTGCTCAAATGGGATGAGTTGAAAAGAAGGCGAAGAAAGCATACAAAGTTTGATAACTTATGGAGTGGCCCATTTGTTATTATTGAATGTAAGGAGCAAAATGCATTCTAGTTATCAAATATGGATGGATAAATTATACCTATCCTAGTTAATGGTATACACCTCAAATGGTATTTTGAGGTATGATCTACCTTGTACATGCTAGGTTAGGTTTTTGCTTTCAATAAGTGCTTATAGACTATAGTTTAGATGCAAGTTTGTTTTTTAAATTCCCTAAGTGTTGTTCAACATAGTTAGGTAGCTTTCTTTCTGTGGTTTTGGTGTTTCAATTAGTTTCCATGGGTCTGTTATACTGAGCTACTAAGTTACACTTTGTGTTAAGGATTGTTTTATAAGTTTTGTCAAGTTTATGAGTGACTCTGTGCCCAATAGATAATCCTAGGCAACTAGTTTGATGTTTAGCAAGAAACAATTAGACTGATGTCACCAAAAATGTTACCCAATTTGACTATTATCTCAATCAGGTAGAGCTCTTAAATTTTTCAAGTGGAAAAGTAGGGTTCATTTTAATGCTGCTATATTTCATTTATGTGTACAAAAAAGAAAATCAAAAGATTACATTACTGAACTACATTTATTATTATGCATACAATATAAGAAATATTGTATAAATATTTTTGGAAAAGGTAATCTTTATTGATGATATAAATGTGTAAGGTCTCACACAAGTTGTGAGACTAAATGCTCTAATGCAAATGAAAGAAAATATTATACATTTATAGAAAGAAAAGGAAATAAATATACATATGGTAAAAGGTGACACGTCATTGCTTGAATGACGAGTCTTGTTCCTGGTTGAGTTGCCTATTGTCATCTTCTATCCTCTATTTGTCATCATCCAACTATCATTTCCTTGCTACTCCTAATTTTTTGCATTTGAGCGAGAGGTTTTTGTTAGAGCAATGAAAATTCATCAGACAACATAAGCACATTCATCTATAAACATAAAATCTGATCATTATGTGCACTAAAATAGTTAGCATCATGAAGATGTTCAAGAAACAACAATATTATTTAATACATCTATCATATGCACATATTTTTCTAACATGTTTGCTTCTTGTGCAAATATAGGGAAAATTATGTTACTATTTTGTTTCATCTAATTTCAACATGTGGGTTAAAATGTGGCTCCCACAATGGTTGAGCCCAGTATGTTTCCCACTTGATTTAGTAAAGAGGGGCAGGAGTGTGAAATCATCTCACTTATTAGCCTTGAACAAGTATTGATCACCCATGAAAGTGATCTATTGACATCACTATCATAAATGACAAGTATTTTATCATTGGAATAGTGGAGAGATTATAAGCACAACATGATCATACAAAAGTATAGTGGCAATCTTGTAAAGCCAGAGCCTAGTGAACTTATATTAAAAGAATAACATTACAGTCACCACTTACTCTTCTAATAGTGGTGACAATCATCTCTACGTATAGTAATATAAGATGAAATCATCATTTTATGATATAGAGATAAGAGATTGATCAATAGATGACAAAATATAATCATAGAGCTTCAAGAGAAGGAGAAATAGTCACAATCCAACATCACTAGAGATCTATTATTCAAGATCAAGGTAGGAGTATGAAGAGTAAAAGGAATGTTACAATACATAGTGAGGGTTGAAGGTATTATCCCTTTGTCTGATCAAATATCAGTCCTAATGTTGTTTGAATGGTGGCAATATGAGTGAATAAGTTAAGTATTCAGGATCTCAGTTTTAGTTAGTCCATATGGATTATGACAGTCTTCATGAAGCAACATGAAAAATGGAAGAAACAAAGTCAAGTGAAAATTCTAATGCTTTTTCTGGGTCAAGCAAAGAGAAGCGTGAAATTATGGTAGCAACAATTATCATTTTGGTATTGGTTGTAGCTCCATGAAAATCATGTAAACTGTAGGAAGTAAGTGCAGCCTCATGTCCATGAAAGGGATAGTCAAGTGTTATCAAATCATAGTGGAATGGTAAATGAGAATGAAACAAATATGATACAAAGTAATCTTCAAGTGTACATGGATAGTCCTTAGAAAAAGGTGATAGGACACTCATTTCAAATTTGCATGAATAAATCTTCAAATTTTCAATAAAGCATGATAGCCACTATGTCACCAGGGTGAGAGTCATAATCAATAACCTATCTTGGTTTTAAGGATAGTCACTTCTTCATGGATGGGTAGAGTGATGTCAAGGACAGTGCATAGAGATCAATCAGGGAAATGTGGGACAATACCAATATAGTGAACAAGATAAAGCAAAATGATTTTATAATGAGCACAATCACTTTAAATATAAATTGCTACAGTAGTGGGAGCTTCACCTAGAAATTTGGAATCCGAGTTTCAAGTAGGGTTTTGAGCATAGTGGAAGTGTTGAAGAACAAACATGGCCATATTTTAAGGTGAGAAAATGATAAAATGAAAATAAAATATGTTGAGGAGCTAAGTAGTGAGGGGAATTTTCTTTTGTATTTGTAGAAGAGGATTTTAAACAAAAGATACATAAACCCATTTGGGTGTGTCTCAAGAAGATGCATAATTTAGGTCCAATGGAGTGGTCATGGGTTTTTTGATAACCCATATGTAGTTTTTAGCTCATGAATAACAAATATGGCCACAACTATAAAAGAACAAAGAAACCTCATACAAATTTATGAAAATAATGAGATCTACAAGAGGAGACCATATTTGTCATAATATGCTAAAACCCACTTGGGGTTTTTGTGTCTCAAGCCCAGTTTTTTTATCTCAAGGATCGACAATTGATGGAAATGGTGTCATTTGTACATACAATGAGGAAGATAGTTGTGTCTTGGAAAATACAAATGCTTTAATTTTATGTATAAAATATCATTTTTCTCCAAAATATATGCATGGAAGCAATAGGAAAAGCATGGGGAAACAACAAATATACATTTTCATTCAAAGATGGCTCAATTTTGAGCTTTATTTCTTTAGAAAAATATAAATGCTTTCAAGGAAAAGGTTTACCACTATTTATTTTGTCTGGAAATGCAAGGTAAAGGCTCTATATTTCTTAAAATTCACCATTATAGGTGCTTTCTCAAGCCTCGAGTATAGCATATATCGCAGCCAAACATTTATTAGATCAACAGAGAAAGGTAAAACACATGCAATGTATTAGGTCAAGCTACAAGATCCATGGCTTGGGTGGCCCAAATCATTGAAAAAGAAACTCATACTTAGATTTTCTTTTAAAAAATAACTTACCAGAGCCCTTGAAGGCTGAGATTTGTCAAGAAAATGTGAAGGAGGAGCCTTTGTTGTTCTCTATTATTCTAGAACCCACCATTGAAGACCCTCAAAACCCCTATGTTGGCAGCCATGAGTTTTCCAGAAGCTCAATGATCAAATGAAAATGCTTTTGCATGTTTTGCATCATTTGTGTTCATTAGGGTTTTCACCCTAATCTTGCCAATAAGAAAAGGTGTTTTACCTTTTATTTTAAAATGCAAGTATGACTGGTGAACACCATGGGCTAAGAATTTAATTCTTATGCTTTTTCCTTGTATTTTTTAAAATACCACATGCTATGGAGACTTTTAATTTGGTCTTTTACATTTAAACCTCCAAGGTTGACCTCATGTTATTTTGCATAGATAAATAAATGTAAAGCATTTAATTAAGTGTTTTTTCTATAAACACTTTATTAAAATGCTCTTTAAAATGCAAAATGGTGGAATCCTACTTTGTCAAAGTAATGTATGGAGGTTTATAGTTTAAGTCTTCATGACTTTGAGAGCATATAGGAGAGATTTGAAACAATTTTCCAACATGAGGAGGGCATATAAGGGTGTTTAATTTCTTTTTGGAGCATTTAGGAGCTTTTGGAGGGTTGTTTTATGTGTCATCATGTTTGACTTGATCAAATTTGACTCTTTCAAGCATAATGAAGTCTTTTGGTGATGGATCTACATGCTAAATTTGGTGCTTTTTGTTGCATCCAACCCCAATTATTTCTAGAACCTATTTTGGTGGGTTTTTGGATGGAGATGTTGGATTTAGTCACTTGAGCAACTCTTTTACACTTAGTTCTTGTTATGTATTTTTTTTCTTAGTGACTACTTACAGTCCTTTGGAGATTACAACATATTTTTGTAACTTATTTTGGATATGAAATACAATGAAAGCCTTGGGTGTTATTGATATAAAATTTTTGCCTTCTTGTTTATTAGATTATTGTGTATTTCCACATGATTGATTGAGTTATCTGTGAGATAATATTCATTTCCTTTTAACTTTGTCTCATGAATTTGATGCCTTTATGCAAAAGTGTGTTATTATAGGTTGCAGATTGTGTCATAAAAAAGAAAAATAACTTTTAGCAGTGGAGATACCTTCCTCCTTGAAGTTTGAGCTTTAAGACCTTTCTATGAAGTACTTATGCAAGAACATATAATAATAGGTTGTGGAAGTTTGTTTTTCTATCATTGCAAGTAGGTGTTTACAAGTTGAGTTTCATAGTCATGTTTAGTTTGGTGCGTCAGCTTTTATTTTCACTTTCAAGCTTTCAGTTTATGCTTTCTTTTTCCCTTTTCCTCTGCAAAAATTAGTAGTTTTAGGTGACACCACAAGAAGCCAACCTTCTCCAAATTTTGACCTTTTTTTACAAGTTACCCATAACTTTAGAGGTCTTCCCATGTTTCACTGAATTGTTGAATTTTAGATTCAACAGGGTGCAATTTCAGTAGATAACAGGAGTTTAACCAGTAACTCCTCAATTCCATTCATCATGATGACACGATGTCCATCAAAATATTCTTATACCTGTTAGGTGTCCTCAATGAAAGATGTGATCACTTGTATGCGGTTTTTGAGAGATTCTCCTATTTCCACATACTTTTCTTTGTCGGGAATAAATACAACTTTCACCAATTTACTCAACTTTATCTCTTTAATTTGTGACCAAAATGTGAGACATCTTAACATTTCTTTCTGCTATTTGGAAAGTACATTTTCTTCTTTCTCAAGCTCTAATTTCAACTTGGCTACTTGACAAGTCTTTCAATCTGTAGCAACTATGAGCTATGAGCCTTATTCTATTATTTCATCAATGAAATCATAATACACTTTACCTTTGGAAACAAACTTCTCCACCTCTTGTACTATTGGTTCCTCAAAGCTCACCATGGCCATCGGTTATATATTCTTTGAGGAGCCCGCAATCTTTCTCAAAACTGATGCATACTTCTTTGCTTTATCCTTGTACATATTTTTGGCTTGCTCCATTTTATCGAGTCTACTTGATAATGCTTTCAAGACTACTTGAGCATCTTATTTTGCACTTTCATTTGTTACCTTAACAAGCTTAACTCTTGTTAGAGTATAGTCCTCCATATTCACATCACCTGATTCTTGTGGGGGTAAACCAATGTCTACATACTTGTGACTTGATTTATCTATATGAAGTCTTGAATGAATTTTAGCCTTTTTCTTCCCCTTGGCTTTTAGAGGAACTATCTCTTCAAGGTCAAGCTCATATGGGGAAATCATTTATTTCTTGCGCTTTGACACTTGTGAGATTAGCCAAGGGGGGAAGAATGAGGTATTTTCTTCTCGACTTACTATCAAATCTTCTGTACCAGATTCTTTTGTAGAGATGGATTCTATTGTAACAATTGGGGTAGTATTTGTCATCATAGCCCTAGTAGACTACAAACCAAGTGGATCCTACAAAGACTCATTCATGAATCTGATAGAGCCCTCAAAATGCTTGACATTTTGAGTCTTTTACGCTTGTTATTCACATGTCAATTTTTCCCCATCGATATGGTTCAAGGGTTTTACTTAGTTAGTCTTGTTTTCAATTGATTTATGTCTCATCCTTGAACGTTCTAATTATGCATTGATTGGTTTTCCTGGTTTTCGGTCTTATTAGTTGTGTTTTAGGCCATTGACATACATTCATTACCGGCCTCGAGACTTTGTGATTGTCGGTCATTTTAATCTTCCCTCACACTTGATTTTTATTTTTGATTTATGAATGATTTAAGTCTAATTCATTGAACCATGAGGGTGTCATCCCGTCAACCTAGTCAGGGCCCCTTTTTATGAATAACTTTGCTTCATGTGTAGGTGAATGCATTTCAAGATCATGGGATTCCATCTGGACCATTCCTTGTTGGCTCGTCCATTTGAAATAAATGCAAGTTAAATGCTATGATGCTAGCAAAGTCTCGCCACATCTGAGGGGGCCCACCTACTATGTCCCATCTCAACGCCTAGAACTTTGAGATCAATGGTGCCAACTAAGCGATGCAAGTGATCACTATCGTTCCCCGCTAGCTTGCATAAATAAGATGCAAGTTGCTTAAGGATGGCGAGACCTATGAGAATCTACCACATACACTCTACAATTGTAGGTGAGTGGAGCCCACAAGTACATGGGGAAGGTCCTTTCAGTGAATTATTATTGGCTATCATCTGAGTTAGACATAGTGAGGAAAATTCAAACAATCTCGACTTGATCAGAGTAGTTTAAGTGGCCCAGCTCAGCTGCAAATTAACAGCTCATATTCAAAGTTGCAAGTACGCCCATTGCATTTCTTTTGCTTTGTGTGAGTGAGAATTAATGGCAGAAATGACCTGTATGGCCTATTTTGTTCTTATCAAAATTTATGTGCAACCGATTATTGCTTGTTTGAAGTTTAGAGACCTGTCCTAGGAAATATGAGGAGCTGATAAGTGAATTGCACCGATTGTCCCAAATGGCATTAGGGTTTGGCACAACTAAAATCAATAGGTTCTATAAACATAGTTCCATGCCTTTTTTAGTTTTCTGTGCTAGGGCTTACTTTAGTCTATTTTAAAAAATGGTGTTTGTTCGTTCTGCTTTCACTATTTTAAAATTAGGATTAATTTGTGCCTTTGAAATTCGTAGCCCTATAAATTGTCCAAAATTAGCGATTGTCTAGAATTGTAAACTGCAATTGGGATTTTGTCATTAAAATCCCTTTGTTAGAATCTTTGTGCATACAAACCTATGGCTCCCAAAATACCAAGTGCTTCGTCCTCTTCCGCCCAACCTAGAGCCTTGTCTCAGGATGTTATCGACCTGCTACCCCAATCTACGAGGAAGAAAATAGAGGGAAGGGTTTTGTTTCATGGGTTGACTATGATGGAAGGGTTGATAGACAAAGCTTTCTTTATCAAGGATGCCAAAGTACCGTAAATAGGATGGAAAATCTTTCAGCAATGGTTTGGGAATAGAAACCTTGGGTCTCCTTTCAGTAACTGATGGAAGTTGGATATGGGGAAATTGGTTGTTCCCAATGTATACATGGATGTGGACCTCTTGAAGGATATTGTGTCAAGATATGACCTAGTTTCTAGGGCAATCAGAACATTTAATGGAGTGGTTATGGTAAAAATAACTAGGGAAGAAATTGAACAAGTCTTCGGCTTGCACCCATGGAGTCAGGATATGGTGTCGTTAGACATGGATACTTTTAGGTCATAGTATAACAATACTAAAGTGCTCATCAGAATAAAGATGTTGCCTACACATACTATAATAACTAGTGAAGGGAATAATAGGAGAAAAATTAGAATAGATGATAGAGAACTTGAACCTTTCCCGATGAACTATTTTGCTAGTTATTTCCAAAAGACTGTGTACTCTCTAGATATCAAATTATTGGTGTTGATCCACCTGACACATTACAAAAGGAATACAGCTACATGGCTACAAAAATGAAATATCCAATGTATAATATTGTTTATGATTATGGGACTTATCTGGCTAAACATATTCATAAGGGCTTAGTTGAATTGAAAGAAGGGAAGCAATGGGTGATACTCTGGTGGTACTCATTTCTGGTGGTACAAGGGACAACGAGTCTTTGAAAAGGTAATCACCTTGGAGAGAAAAAGGGATGAAGTTGATTTTCTTGTCCAATGTTGGACCAGACTCTTGGATAGAGATGATAGGAGGCATAATTTTGTGATGTTTAGAAATGCTTTTGCATCCAGGATAAGGAGAGATTTAATATATGATCCACCAAGAATCCCCAAAGAAATCCATGAGTTCTTGAGACCTAGGGAGATGAGGCCTAACCTGAATTTTAGTCATAATTGGGGAGACTTGATCATGTATCCTGATAAGACAATTTTTAGAGTATATGGTAATGGTTTGGGTCCATATGTCTTGCCTGCAGGTGTTCCTTTGAGGATAGGATTCCTTGATATTATGAGGGAAACTAGGGGCCTCACAGGAGGCACATTTACCTGAATTAGCAAGGAAGGGGTCCTTCTTCCCAAAATGGACCATATTTGCATATTACATCATGACAAAAGGGACATGGAAGAAATTAGATAATTTGTTAGCTCCTTATAGATTGGTGACCATGAGTCCAAGGAATTATGACCGTGAAGGCTTCATTAGTAAGCTCAAAGCAGATAAGAAAATGGGTACCTATATACATGATTTTGGTTATCCTGAGGATGTTATTAGAAATGTCTTTAATACTGGGGAACAAGATGAATGGAAATCCAAATACTTCGCTTAGAGAAAAATGGTCGAGGATAAGATGAAGAAGGATCCCCAGTACATTCCTTTGCCAGATATACAGGGTGACTTCAATAAAGTTATGTATGTTATGGATAATTTTGAAGATGTTGTTGGTGTTTTCAGAGAATGGCGGGAAGTTGCAGATAAAGGAAAAGCAATGGTGGTTGAAGAAAATGTTGAGGTGACACTAGAAGAGAGACCCTCATATCAACCACCTAAACATCTGATAATTTATTCTAGGTGAAAGAAGTTCAGCAGCCCCTATCACATCTAAGAGGCCAAAGGTAGACTCTACTAAGAATATAGAGCCAATTCCTCCTACACAGATATCTATGCTTGTAATTGATCTTGATTCATTTCTTGAAAGTTTTGTTCCTCTAGAGCAACCACCTCAAAAGAAGCAAAGGACAGAAGCAAAAGAAGTGGTTGATTATTCAGACATAGAGGAGGATGATATTTTTTTCACCCCTGAGGAAATACAAATAGGGATGCCACCTCATGAAGGAGCAGTTGCTTCAAGCTCAGGACAAAGTATCCTCAGGATTGGGAAGCTTCACATTTGTGGATTGAGGACTATAGATGATTTGAGGGTAGAGGCTAGTAAGGAATTCATAGAAGATGATTCATTCATTGAAACTTCAACATTTCAAGAATTTTGTTGGAAATCTAAGGTTGCAGAGTATGTAGAGCAAGTTGCCCTTGAAAGAAGATTGCACCTTGATTTGCCTAAAGATTTTGTTCATGCGAATGTAAGGGATATTATGAGAAATGATTTTAAAAATATTAATGCCCAAGAGGGTAGAGAACTGGTAAAGAAGAGTGGTGTGTTGCTATTGCCAAAATGGAATATTGTTGATGCTATTATGCTAGATGCTTTGCAAAGTGTTGATGGGCCTATTGTACAAAATGAAGAAGAATTGGAAATGGCACTTAAAGGTTCAACTTTTAGTGAGAATTGGGGGGCATTGGCAATTTGGTCTTTGTCTCCAGGACCTAGGAAACTAATTTGAGCAAAAGCATTAGATTTCAGTGGTCAACTGCTTGTAAAAAGATTTGCTGATACTCCAACTTTGGAAGCTACAGACATGGCTGTAAATGTGGCTAGGTTTACTTGATCAACTATTGAGGGTCTCACCCTAGAAAGAGATAACTTTATAACTAAATACAAAGAACTATTGGGTGATTATGATAAAATCCAACAAAGAGAGAAGGGTCAGCCTAGCTCAAGTCATCCACACTGAATTGGCTCTATATAAATAAAGAGAGCAGGGTCAACCTAGCTCAAGTCATCCACCTTCAGTTTCTCTAGTGACATCAATGCAGCATTCATTTCAAAGCTAGGCCTTAGCAATAGTACCTTATAGTCGAGAACAACAACTAGTTGCAATGGAAGAGCCAGTGGATGAGGTTCTAGCTCATTTGATAGAAATCAATTGCTTTTGCAAATTGAAACATACAAGAAGCTATTGGAAAAGTTCAAGATGCAATGTATGAGAATATATCAAAGGTTTTCCATACTGCATTGAGACATCTAAATGAGAAGATTCATGCTAGACTCAATGGTGTGTATGAAAACTATTCTCTGATGTTACGTGCAATGAGATTGTCTAAAAAGGATAAGATGTTGGCCATACCAAACTTAAATAAATGGGTTGAAAGATCTAAGATATTGACACTAAGTGGGAGATATTCAATATGAAGATAAGTACCTGTTGGTGTAACCAGTTTATGATTTTGTATGCAGGTTGGGTGAGAAAAAGTTTCAGGGATATGTAGCCCTACTTGAGCAGAAGATAATAGAATTGTTATCTCATTACAGTCTTACTGATCTATCACCATTACCTGATGTTGAAGTTAATAATCATGAATTGAATCCATTGCATGAGTGGAAAAAGGAACTGGATGAGGTTATTCATTGCCAAGTAAATGAAATATGCAAGGATGTTAATATTGATCTTTGCAATGCCACCTTGGAGAGGTTGACATTTCTTATTAGTTTTCTGGGGGATTTCGATGGAGAATCCAATGTAGTGGTAACTAAGTATGCTGCTTACAGAAAATCCATGGATGAGATCATGGAGTTTAATTGGCCATCAGAGGAGGAATATGAAGAATGGGGAAGGGTATATGTTGGCAAGTTTGGTTTATGAATTGAAGTGTGAAATGTATACTGGGTCAAGTATTGTATAGGTCTGGCCATAGAATTTATAAGTGTATAAAACATATATTTCATAGGGAGATGTTAAATTGTTAGTGATGTGGAATGCTAACTGGAATTTTCATTCATTTTGATCCACGTCAGGTTGTCATTTTGTCCGATGAAACCAAGGAACTGTTACAAATTTTTTATTCTTTTGACATATTCTTTTGAAAGACAAAGATGATCCTCATAACAAATGTAAATGAAATTTGTCTTGCATGAGTCCCTTTGTTTTAATACAGGTAAATATAACTAAATGGGGGGAATCTATTTTCTTGTGGTCCAATCGTATTGTAGCATATGTACTTTTTGGCCTAAAGCTTGTTTCGCTCCCTTATTCTATAAAAGGGAATTTAGGGCCATTTGTATGGGTCTTTTATTGAATACTGGAGCTATATTATGAGAATTAAGAACATAGAGAAAGTATGTTTAGTCTTTATCTAATGATTTGAGTCTAGGTAGCATATTTTGTCAAATGTATGGTTTCTAGACATATTAGAATGATAATGGGGATTTTCTAAGTCTATAGTCTCTCCACTTTGATTATGTATACGAATTATTAATGAAAATACTAATTAGAAATCATTTCATTAATTTTCATCGTGTTATACTTTGATGTATGTTTTGATTTTAGCTCTTGTTCATAAGAGAAGTTAAATTGCTTGAATCAAATCATGAATTCTTATGCAGGGCCATGGGATATGGTAAGTAGTCTTTAGAACTTGGTTACTGATTTGTGAATTACTAAGTGATATCACAAAGGTCCTAAATTTCCAAGATTAAATGTTCCTTATATTTCAATTTACTTAGACTCTTAGCTCGTAGATAATGGCAGTGATCATAAATCATTTCGATGTCTTTACATTCCCAGTTATCCAATCTGAGAACAATCTTTTAAAATAATCATTGACTTATCTGGAACTTACATTTTTATGTTGTCTTGGTATTCTCGACTTAGGGTGTGTAGTTTATTCAAGGAATTGCTAACTTCTTGATAGATTTCAGCTTATTAGCCAAGAATGAGAATATGTATGCTTAAACATGCAGTGTACACATGAATTGTTGAAAATAATAGTCTAATACATTGTGGTATTACCCTCTCGGGTTTAGCAGAGCCCAAAGTTTAGGAAATAAAGCAATTGATGTTGTATCTCATCAGTTGGCCACTCCTCTAGCAGATGTTCGAGAATTGAGCCCGACAAGCTTATAGGTATCTATCAAGACCTGCTTGGTTCATTTTAAAAATAACCAACATAATCTATTGAACTCTCCCTAAGGAGTGATTTCATATGATGGAGAAGATAGGCTCGGGATGGATGATAGAGACCTTGAAACATCAATAGTTTGCAAGAAGGAACTTATAGGAGGGGTAGAAAGAACTGATGATGTTGATGGAGGGACATAAACCTTCACTATATGCAAAGTTTATGTAGGAGGAGGTGAGGTAGGAAGAGGAGGTGGAAGAATCATAGGATTGGGAGGAGTGCACTGAATACTGGAAGTCACGAGAGATGATGTTAGGGGAAGATTATCAACCATGTTCTTGTGAGGAGATAGTTGTTCATCATCATGCCTGTGTTCCTCCTCTTTATCTTTTTCTTCTCCTTCTTCAACAAATTCTTCATCTGCATAATCTTCATCTCTGGAAGATTCTTTAGCTTCTTTGCTTTCATTATCTTCCTCTTCATCAAACGCTTTCTCTTCAGATGCAAGCTCTTCTCCCTCTGTAGATGGTTTTTGTGATTCAATAGCTTCCTCATCTTCAATTGTTTTTGTAGTACTTTTATGAATAGTAAATTTGATCTTGGGATCTCTTTCAGAAGAAGAGGGAGTTTTTGCATGTTTTCTTTTTGTGTGGAGCTCTTGTCGTTGACTAGTTTCTACTCTTAGCATTTCTCCTTCTAATTTTGCCCTGAAATATTTCATTTGGAAGCCATGTTTATGCAACCATTCTACTATGTTTTGTAAGATGGGAGCAAGACTTTCTCTGATAGAGACACTTTCCTTTTTAGAGCATTGTATTGGAGGTAAGGGTCTCCTAGAAATTTCATCTTCTTCATAAGCATAGTTTATGATGTCACTAGGATCTTTGAAATCCTTTTGTATATCAACTACACCAAGATCTCTAATCTGCTCTACTGTCAGCCTACAAAAATCCATTTTATGGAGGTCTTATTCATCTCTGTAGATTGCCCATATGTCTTCAAAGTGGTAGACATGTCGATGATCTTTCTTCAGTTTCCTTTTCACATCTTGGTAGTTAAAATCAAATCTATATTTATATGTTCTTATAGTCATGATTTGCATTTCTACAACAACTAACTTTTCTTTTTGTACATTGTGAATGGTATATCTCCCAATTGTTAGTGGAAACTTGAACCCTAGCTTGTGAATTCTATGGTGTTCCTTGTGAATCGAGATCAACTGGCTGCATAGCTCCATTAGTATCCACTTATCTAAGGCATATCTGGGCATGTATGGACACCTAGTATAGCAAAAAACTCTCATATAGGTGAAAGGTGGAAACTGGAGAAAGATAAATTTAACCTTACTAGCCACTTTGTAGCCTTCATCTGATACTCTTTTCTTTTCAAGAGTTGGATCAAAAGTGAATAGCAGGGGTGCAAAGAAGGCATTTGTGACTCTACTGAAATGATGAAGACTTTCTCTTAATTTCAATTGATAATAGAACTCATACACAGGTAGAATATGTATTTTTTATTTGGTATAAATCCCTGGTGAACCACCAAAAACAATGCATTTAGGGAAAGAGGATTCACCAATAGGCTCCTAGGGTTTTTCACCTAGAAGCTAGTTGATACAATACCTCTCTTTTACACTAAGGGTATTCTTGGTGAGTTCATTCAAATATTAGGGGTTTGAATAGGTATGATGTGTGTGGAGTGTGTCTAAGTGCTGGAAATGGATAAAGAAAGCTAACAAGTAAATGCAAAAACTAGCAAATAAAACTATGTTTGAAAACACATTGAGATATGCAAAAGGATCGAAAAAGATGAAAAAAAATGCAAATGAAATAGAATAGAAAGATAAAATAGAAAGAATGCACCTAGAAATATTTTGAGGAATAGGATGGAAGTTGGAAATGCTACTGAATTTGAAATTTTGGCTTCTTAGGACACTTACTCCATTCTAGGCGACCTAGTCCCAGATTTGGAAAACTACACCGGAGCCCGTTTCGGCCAAATGGGTATCTAGATTTACCAAAATCTATGAAAAGAAAGTTCACTGGGACTAGGTCGCCATTGTTGGCGACTTAGTCCACTTCTAAATTTCTAAATATCAAAAAGTGGAACTAGAAACCCTCAGTGTTCACTTCGGTTCTTCACAGGTGTTTGCTTCTGAAACTAAAGAATTTGGTCTGTAAGTGTCCACCAAACTCCAACTAGGATTTCTGAAAGCTTGAAGAGCTTTGACACTGATGACAACACTTCTAAACCTAATCTTTGACAAACTTGCAAATAAGACCTGCAAATCACACAAAGAGAGAAAGAAATGTTGGATGTTAGGGCATAAGGGTTTTCCTTGGTCAAACCCCTTCTGAGTAATTAAACTAAATGAATATAGAAATGTAATGAAACATGAACTGAGGGAGTTAATACCTTGCCACGATGAATGATCTTGATTTTTTTCAGCAATCCAACCCTTGAATGCTTTAGCAAAGGATGTCTTGGTGACCTAGGATGCAAACCCTAGCTTTCTTGAGAAGAGTACTGGATGAGTGATTGAGAAGATTGAGTGAGGAGAAAAATGAGACTTAGAAGATGCAAAATGAGGCGAAAAACCCTTATTTATAAATGTGATGCCCTAATTTCCTTGAAAATAATACATGATAGGCCGACCTTAGGGTTTTGGAGGCAATTTCTCATTAGAATTTTATTTTAATTTTGAATTTTATGTCAAAAGGGACTAGGTCACCCAAGGTGGTGACCTAGTCCACTTGGAAAAATTCAAGTGGTGGTTGGGAATTAAGTGATGTTTAATGATTTTTAACGGGCTTGTCTCTCGAAACACACTTAATTCAAGCCTAAAAGTACATTAAGGGGCAAATTTAACATAAGAAAGGGTTGAATTAGTGATGACAAGCCTAGAAGAGTATGAAAATTTATTACAGCACCCTACAAAACTTTGAAATAAGGCTTGTTAAGGGGTTAAAAACTAGGCCAAAATCCATTGCAAAGGGCCCAAATGAGTGAAAAGTGTCAAGGCTACACTTTTTGGTGACACATTTAGCCCCCACTTTAGTGAGAGGATGAACTTGCTTCAAAATCACACTAAAGTAGCCATGTGGTGTGGATGGTGAAGAATGAGAAAGGTGAAGGAGGTGGTCAAGCTAGTAGGATTCAAGATTCTAGTTCAAACAGAAATCAGTGCAAGAGGTCGCATTCAAGGGTGAATGATTTGTAGCAAAACAAGATACATGATCATGCAATGACAAGGACTAGAAGGAAGAAAAGAAGAAAGGTAAAAATTTGGATCAAGTTTCGATCATTTTTCCAACTAGATGTGGATTAGATCTAGGTTGTTTTTCCAAAAAAGATATGTACTCACTCTAGGGCGACGAAACATTTGGCTATCCAGGTATGTACAGGATCATGATGGGCCAAAAAGTGGTGATATGTAAGCCATATGATGGCCCATGTGGCTGACGACCTTTTTTAAACCCAAAATTGATGAAACAAAAATGGTTTTTAGAGGAGATTCTTAGCTTTCCACCAATATAAATTATGCTTTACTTTGAATTTAATAAATAATTATTATTTATTTTCTATTAAAATTACGAATAAAGTCCTGATTGATAGGCTGATTGAAAAACATCTATAACTTTCAAACGATATCACATTTTTTGAATCTGAAACATGGCTCACATTCTATGCTTTGCATACTATAGGATTAAAAAAAGTAAAAATGAATTTCATGAATTTTTGACCAAGTTAAGGTGGTTAGACAGACGAGATTTTATATTTTTTTTAAGTTGTAATAAAAAATTCATAATTAATTATTTACTTGGAAAAAAATTATAAAAAAATATGCATCACATTGGTACATGAGTCCTCTACTTATATCCAAAATCTTATAAAAAAATATTATCATTTTATTGTGGTTAGGGTGGTCAGACAGACACCTACTTCTTATTTTTACCCTGAAATTTCAAATTTACACCAAATAGATTTTTTTTTTTTTAATAAAGGTCTAGTAGTTTAGAAGCAACATTCAATTTTCTATAGATTCTATTTTTACATTTTTTTGAAATAATATAGATAAATTATTCAAATTTGTATGTCAAGTTGTCTAACTCCGATTTTGTATCTTTTTAATTGCCACTTAAGGGCCTGTTTTTTCCATGATGATCCTGCACATACCCATCCACTAGGTGAGAAGTCCCAAGAAGTGGTTTAGTGATAAATTCATGTCAATGTGTTAGCTTCCCATCATACTAACCATACCAAAGTACTCTCGCTTGATAACTTTGATAAGGCACCACAATGCTTTTGTAAATTCTTTTGAATTTGAATGTAAATATTTAGTTGAAGGGGATTGTTCTTAGGTCATGTGAGGGATATGTGTAGGATCATCATGGAAAAAATAGGCCCTTAAGTGGCAATGAAAACCCAGAAAATCAGAGTTAGGTAACTTGATGTAAAAATTTGAATAAGTTATCTATATTATTTCAAAAATATGTAAGAATAGAATTTGTAGCAAATTGAATGTAGTTTCTAAACTACTAGGTTTATTTAAAAAAAAGAAAAATATATTTGGTGAAAATTTGAAATTTCAATGCAGTAGTACTTAAATTTTAGGTTAAAAATAAGAAGTAGGTGTCTGTCTAACCACCCTAACCGCAATAAAATGATAATATTGTTTTATAATATTTTAGATATAAGTAGAGGACTCATGTCCCGATGTGATGGATATTTTTTTGTAATTTGTTTCCAAGTAAATAATTAATTATGAATTTTTTATTACACTTAAAAAAAAATTTAAAAACTCGTATGTCTGACCACCTTAACTTGGTCAAAACTTCATGAAATTCAATTCTTTTTTTTTAATCCTATAGTATTTGAAGCATAGAATTTGATTCATATTTTGGATTCAAAAAATGTGATATTGTTTGAAAGCTATAGATTTTTTTCAATCAGCCTATCAATCAGGACTTTAGTCGTAATTCAAATAGAAAATGAATAATAATTATTTATTAAATTCAAAGTAAAGAATAATTTACATGGTGGAAATATGGGAATCTCCTTTAAAATCCCTTTTTATTTCATCAATTTTGGGTAAAAAAAAAGTCGTCAGCCACATGGGCCATCATATCACTTACATATTGCCACTTTTTGGCCCATCATGATCTTGCACATACCCTGAGGTCTTCTTCTTAGGGAGAATTGTGTCTAATGTCTCAAAGAGAGGACAAGTTAGGGTGTCAGATCATTATCCATGGGATGCCTCATTCGCATTAGACCACTTTAGTTGATCATACACTCTTGGAAGACATCAAACCTAATAACACCACAAAGAAGAGGACACATCACAAGAAAAAGAGAAATCACGCCATGGAATTTTGTTAAAAGATATAATATATGTATGCCCCCACTTTAAAGCAGTTTCTACACCATTACTATGAGAAATTTCTTTAAAGTAGCCAAGGATAGATGAAAGAAGGCATGAGAGCTAACTTGGAAAGCCCTATGCCAAGTCATATGTTTATGAAGTGAGCTACATCATGAAGAAGGGGATAGTATGTCACATGCGATTCAAATTAAGACATGTCATCCACATCCCAAGCTTGCTCTTATAAGGGTATGAAAGGTTAACAAGTAGTAGAAAGAGACAACAACAAGTGACATATGAGGGCAAGACTACTTAAATGATTTCCCCCACTTAGTGTAGGGAAAAGGTGAGCCTAGAATGGATGATGGTATGTTGATCCTCATAAGGGATGTGAAACATACAATTGTGAGTATGGTATGATCCTACAACTATTACACGGAAAGGAGTAGCAACTAATGTTATTTACGTGGATGAGTAAACAAATTGTCGGAAAAGTTAGCCTTGATGGTGTAGACTTTGTCATATATGTGAGCAATGTCATTGTAACTTGGTTGATGTGAAATTTTGTGCTTAGGTGGGTGAAGGATGAAGTCGGGTGTGGTTGGAGATAGTTTCTTATGTGATGGTGGGTAAAGAATTAGAGGATTCTTAGGATGGCCCACGGGGTATGTAGGAGGTTCATTAATCGAGGGGGATCAAATGGACACTTGTGTATGCATAACCTCAGCGGGATTGGTTTGATGTATGTATAGGAAATGGAAATCTACTATCATCTTGGTACCATCATTCAAGTGAGACACATTTCTATTGCTTGAAAGGAGATCAACCATGATACGTTCCCTAGTAGGAGAGTTTTTAGGAGAACTATAAACCAAGTGTGCTTGAAAATCAAGGGTTGGTTCTTCTAAAAGAACTTCATCATATGGAAGGGGAGGATCAATAGTTTGATTCTCTCTTTTATTGATAGTGGGGATTTTGGGAGAAGGCTCTAGGTGATTTTCTAAAGTCATGTTTTCTTGTGTCATAGTATCCACCCTAGTAGGAGAGTGTGTAATATGTTCCTCATAATTCATGGTTAAAATTGGGGAAGTAGCTTCATCACAAATAGGGGAGATAACAAGGTAAGGACTGTTGTGTTCAAAGACGTCTTCCCAAATGGGAGGGGCATGAGGAAAAGGAGGAAGAAGATTCCCATGAGTCTTGTTAAGGGTAGCTTCTAACACAAAACTATCTTCCACACATCGAGGGTGGATTGTAGGAGAAGGACAATTGTCATAGTCATGCAGTCTAGGTAAGGTGATGTTTAGGAAGGTGTATGATTTCATTTTCTTGTGCTAAAATATCTTCCCAAAGGGGATGAGGAGAAGAAAAAGCAAGACCTTCATGATTCTCAATGATTGTACCTTATTTTAGCAAGATACCTTCGTCACTAGAAGGAGAGGTATCAAGAGAGGAACAATTATGTTCATCATGATTGTCTATGTTTGTATTTGCTTCTAACACATCATCCTCACAAATATGAGAGATAGAAGGTAGTGTAAGTTTAACACAATTATCAATGTTTTCATTCGCTTGACTCTCATAACTAGGGAATGCATTCAATGAATGATTAACATGTTTATGTATTGAATTTTTCTTTACAATTTTGGAAAGAATTGAAACTAACATTGTTGAAAATTAAAATGCAATGTAAAGACTTAAAATGAAATGAAATTTTCAGATGTCAAACAAGGTAATTTACTGATTACACTACGTAATGATCTAAAAAGAAAATGTTGTGAATGAAAAATTTGAAAATTTACAATGCATAAAATGAGCTAATTTAAGCTAAATGTAATGAAGTGCATGATACAGAAACACAACCAATTGATACAGATGGTTGATGGCACAAAAAAAAAGCTTTAAAATAGGGATTTCATCTCTGTAAAAGGTTTTTTCAGGGGCACAAAGGGACTAAGTCGCCTAGGGTGGCGACTTAGTCCACCTGGTGATTTTTTTAAGAACTTATAGAATAATTTGATGGATTTAGGTGGTTTATGTGTTGTATGAGGCATCCCTAAAAGGAAAAATCAAGATTTCAGAAATGTTTAGTGTTTTAAGATGCAAAAATGCAACCTATATGCATTTTCACTAATGCAAAAATTTGAAACCCTAGAATGTAACTTAACTAATGCAACATGCATTGCAAGCTAATTCTAGGACAATGATGGACTCCTATTGAGAAAAGAAGGTATGTGGACATTGGGTTCACCAAAATGAGCCACCAAAAACAATGCATTTAGGGAAAGAGGATTCCCCAATAGGCTCCTAGGGTTTTTCACCTAGAAGCTAGTTGGTACAATGCCTTTCTTTCGTACTAAGGGTATTATTGGTGAGTTGATTTAGAGATTAGAGGTTTTAATATGTGTGATGTGTGTGGAGTGTGTCTAAGTGCTAGAAATGGATAAAGAAAGCTAACTAGTAAATGCAAGAACTAGTAAATAAAACTATATTTGAAAACACATTGAGATATGTAGAAGGACCGAAAAGGATGAATAGAATTGCAAATGAAATAGAAAATAAAACTAAAAAAAAAAGCATGCACCTGGTAATATGTTGAGGATTGGGATGGAAGCTAGAAATGCTGCTGAATTTAAAATTTTGGCTTGTTGGGACACTTACACCATTCTAGGCAACCTAGTCCCAGATTTGGAAAACTACACTGAAGCCTGTTTCGGCCAAATGGATATCCAGATCTACCAAAATTTCTAGAAAGAAAGTTCACTAGGACTAGGGAACCATTTTTGGTGACTTAGTCCACTTGTGAATTTCTGAAGATTAGGAAGTGGAACTGGAAGCCCTCGGTCTACACTTTGGTTCTTCACAGGTGACCACTTCTGAAACTGAACAATTTGGTATGTATGTGTCCTCCAAGCTCCAACAAGGGTTTCTTCAACCTTGAATGGATTTGAGACTTTGATGATAATACTTCTAATCCTACTCTTTGACAAACCTGCAAATAAGACTTGTGAATCACACAAAGAGAGAAAGAAATGTTGGATGTTAGGGCATAGGGGTTTGCCTTGGTCAAACCCCTTTTGAGTAATTAAACCAAATGAAGATAGAAATGTAATGAAACATGAAATGAGGGAGTTAATACCTTTCCATGATGAATGATCTTGATTTTTTACAGCAATCCACCCCTTGAATGGTTCAACAAAGGATGTCTTGATGACCTAGGATGCAAACCCTAGCTTGCTTGAGAAGAGTAGTGGATGAGTGATTGAGAAGATTGAATGAGGATAAAAATGTTATGTAGGAGATGAAAAATGAGGGGGAACCCCTTATTTATACATGTGATACCCCAATTTCCCTGAAAATAATACATGATAGGTTGGCCTTAGTGTTTTGGAGGCAATTTCTCGTTAGAATTTTGTTTTAGTTTTTGAATTTTATGCCAAAAGGGACTAGGTCACCCAAGGTGGCAACCTAGTCCACTTGGACAAATTCAAGTGGTGGTTGGGAATTAAGTGGTTTTTAATGATGTTTAACTGGCTTACCTCCTGAAACACACTTATGTCAGGCGTAAAAGTACATTAAGGGGCCAATTTAACATAAGAAAGGGTTGATTTAGTGATGACAAGCCTAGGAGAGTGTGAAAATTTATTACAACACCTTACAAAACTTTGAAATAAGGCTTGGTAATTAGTTAAAAACTAGGCCAAAATCCAAAGCAAAGGACCCAAATCATGAGTGAAGAGTGTCAAGGCTACACTTTTTGGTGACACACCTAGAAATTGCCTTATTACTACAGTAGCATATACCAAATATGAAGTCATGTAAAATTTAAAAGTAGTAGGAACATTGACCAATTATTCATGGATTTCATCAATTATTTGAGTTCCCCAATCATTATGTGCTTTTCTCCTCTTCATGATGCGGATGTACTAATACATCCAATCTTGAAAATTACATGAAATAGGAAATCCCTTAACCATGCTTAGGAGAGTAATCATATCCCTAACATCCTCTTTGAAATCACTTCGAGGAAGCCCTTTAGGCCATCTTGAGATGGTAGGCCTTGGAGATTTCAACCATTGAGTGTTAATCAATGTTTTAGATTTATTGGGATCCTTATCATATACCTCTCGTGCTTGTTGAATTGAGATTTCAATATATTTTTCCATATGTGGAATCTTAAAAACAATATCAAAGAATTCAGGATCCAATCTCATCATCACTTGTCCCAAGGAATCTCTCACACTTCTGTCATCTCGGATGTAATGAGATGTAACTTGGAGAACAAAGACTATGTTATGAGCAGTAGTTGGGAATGTAGATACCAAGTGCAAGTTGCTATGAACAATAGATCTAAAATTTTCCTCTAATGGTCTTATCTCAGTTCTTTTTACAAAATCTTCCAAGTCTTAATGACCAACTTTAGTGTCTTTGATTTCATCCACCTTTGAGAGTACAATAGTAGGCAGAAAGACACCTTGGTATTTGTACTTAATCTTTCCTTCTTTTTTAGAGGGTGATGGAGTCTTTTCTAATATAATCTAAGAGTGACAAAGATCAAGGAATGCAACCTTCAAAGATCACCTAATGAGATCTTGAGAGGAACTGCAAGAATAATGAATTAGAATCTATGTTAGGGGAAAATGTAGTATTGGAAAGCATGAAGAAAGCATGAAGTTTGAAGGAAGTGCAAATGAGTTATAATGCACAAAAATCAGAGCATTAGCAATGGAATAAGGTTCGGTGCACAAGCGGAATGATTTATGAGTGTTATACTAGAAAAAATCCTTTTATGTAGGAGCATTGAAATTCAACGCTCCTACATCTTGAGAAGTTAGTTTGCATGTAGGGGCGTTGATTTTCAGCGCTCCTACATGTGTTTAGCATTTTGGGAAGTCAAGTGTTGGGGTGCTAAAAATTAGCACTAGTGCATTTGTGGGAAGGTCTAGTTCATGCTCAGGGACTAAAAATACCGCTCCAGAATGTCTTGAGTGTAGGTCAATCTGTAAGGTCGAATTTTTTCACCACTTCATCATTTGAGAGAAAAGACACATGTAAGAGATGGTGGAAATCCTAGATGATGTAATAGCAGGTATTTTCATCACTTTGACAAGTGGGTGGAAAGACCTTACAATGTTCAAGTGGTAAAAAATCTCACTCGAACATTGTAAGTGGTGGAAGAACTTTGAATGTTAAAGCGCTAAAATTCGTTGCTTCTACATATGATGGGGAAGATCGGGATTTTTTTTGAGTGGTGAAAAATCACTCTCGAACAAGTGTAAGACTTGGTGGAAAATCATCATAAAACAATGTGCATACTAATTCAGAAAAACCAAGGCAAAAAAAATTTTAAAAATGAAAGGATGATGGAGTCAAAAAAGAAGACTAAGAAAAGAATGCATGAAAACCCTATCTCACATAAATAAATGAGCAATAAGAAGACATGAATGATTTTAAATATAACACGAAGAAGAAGTACCATGTCAAAATGAAATGTGATGATGAAGAAAAAGCATAAAATGTACCTAGTAAGAAAACGCAAACCCTAGCTCATATGTTTGAGAACCCTTCGAGACATCAAAGGAGAAATGCACTAGCGGTGAAAATCACTGCTTTTGCCTCAAAAGACTAAGTGTAAAGTGTAAAGTGTAGGAGCAATGAAAATCACTGCTCCAACACTTGGAGTCTATTTTTCTAACATAAGGCTCATGTAGGAGTGCTTAAGATCAGTGCTCTGACATGTGTGAAAAATTGACTAACTCCCAAGGATTGGGAATTAATAAAAATACTCATTTTGAAGCTCTTCAAAAGATGAATGGGGCGAAATGCTCAAACAGACTATTTGAGGTTTTTGATGAAGAGAAAATGGTGGTCCATCCTCGTATGCTAGGAGAAATCCATTTTCACCATGTAACTAATAAATTTGAAAGGTCATGTCCATAGTGAATCAAACTTTTCGTGCATACCTTTTTGGCTCTCTTCGCGTGTTCCATAAGAGAATGCAATCACCAAATTGAAATTCACAAGACTAGCTTTCTTGTCAAAAACCTTCTTAACTTGTTCTTGGTGTTCCATGATACGGTTGGCCACCTGAAATCATTTTTCCTCTAGTTCAGATAGATACATTATCCGCTTATCAACTGAACTGACAAGGTCTCATCTTCAATGGCCTTAGCCAATTTGAGAGCAGGAAGTTCTAATGTGATTAAAATTTCAGCATTGAACCCATACAATAATTGAAAAGGAGACATGCCAATTGTACGATTTGGAGTTATCTTGTTTGCCCACAAAGCATCATACAAAGCTTTGTGCCAAAAATGTTGATTCTCATCCACTAACTTGTGGATTATAGTTACCAAGTTTTTATTGCTAGAGTCATCCTAGCCATTACCTTGTGGGAAATAGTCAGATGAATGAGACAATTTTAAGCTATGCTCAAAATAGAACTCAATTATCTCACTTGACGAGAAAGTAGAAGCATTGTCAGCAACAATTTTGTTTGGCAAATCGAACCTGGAAATGATGTTCTCCTTTAAGAAACTACATACAACTTTAGAAGTAGCATGCTTAACTTGAATTTCCTCCACCCACTTTGTGAATTAGTTGGTTGTAGTTAGGAAATAGGTGTGTCCCATAGTTGAAGGTGGATTTACTTCACCAATGAAATCAATTCCCCACTACTAAAAGGGCTCTTTGATGACAACTAGTTTCAAATGCAAAGCCACCAACTTTGTTTTACCTATAAATTGTTGACATAGCTCGCATTTACACACCCAAGAGTACGCATCTTCAAAGATTGTAGGCCACCTATACTTTTCTCTCAAGATCTTTTAAGCAGTAATTGGCACTAAAAAGTGTCCTCCACATGCTAAGTCATGTGATATGACTTCAACAATTTTTCCTATTGTTCTCTATCAACACAATGCAAGAAAGTTCCATCCAATGCATGCTTGTACAAACCATTGTCCCATAGGACAAAATTTGTTAACTTTAGTTTGATGGTTCTTTTCTCCTTTGAAGTCAAATGATTAGGACATTCCCCATAAGTGAGAAAATGGGAAATGTTGGAATACCACTCATCAGTTGACACAAACCTTGCTCATGTATCAGCTTGGTAGACTTCATGTCAACCCAATGTCCACTTTTGGCAACAAACTCTTGTTGTGTCAAGATAGACTTAACAGTTGAATCTAGAACCAAAACTTTAACATCGCTATTAAGAATATAGAACTAGAAATTTTTAATAGCCTTAACCACAACAAAAGCATGTTTTTCCATTTGGGAATATTTCAATTCATAATTTTTTAGAGGATAACTCATGAATGGAATTCGAGATTCAAAAGCCTCACTATTTTATTGTACTAGAATTGTTGAAAGTGTATGCTCAGAAGCATAACTATACATGATGAATTCCTTTGTGAAGTATAGATAGACTAGCACTGGTGCATGAGCAATAGCATCTATAATATCATCAAACACAACTTTTCCTTCTGTCGTCCAATGAAAAGCAGTAGTACCTTTCATCATATTAACAATATGATGAGTCTTTTCAGAAAAATATGGAAGGAATCTTCATAGAAAATTTACTTTTCCAAAGAAAGAATGAACAACCTTCTTACTTGATGGTAGAGTGAGTGATTTGATACTTTTAACTCTCTCTGAGTCAATCTTGATACCTTCTATGGACACCACATGACCAAGAAGCTTACCTTCTATAACCCCAAAAGTTGATTTATTGGGATTCAGGGAAATACCATGTTGTCAACATCTCTCCAAGATTTGCCTTATGTTGGTGGTTTTATAAGAACCAATCAGATCTCACCAAATGCCTATGAATTTGCCACACTCAATTCTTGAATAATTGACAGATAGTTGGCCAACAAATGAGATGAAGCCTTAACACTTCTTCTCCTACACTTCAGGGTCTGCAAAACCTGTGAGGGTGATCCCACAATGTATATCTTAGATCCAATTTATCGAAGTATACCAGACATTGCATGGAAAAGGAGATGTATTCCCATCAAGGGTTAAAATATGAAATCCTTCAAGAAATGGGCAGTTCCTTAGAAGAATTAAATACCAAAAGCTGAGAATACCATAAAATATTACAATACAACACAGGTAAGTCAATTTAAATGTATTTATAAAAGATGTTCTCAAATCAAAGACTAGAACCACAAGAAATGTGCTCAACTCTTTCAAACTAGTGTCTTATCTTAGGGTAAGGAGTCAAAACAAAGAAAATTGAATTATAAGGTAAATTTAATCCCATACATCCATGATCTTAGTGAAATTGCATTACAATTCACTAAATAATACTCGAGACCCATGACTACGTATAAAATCCACTCAACATGTACATAAATCCATGTTCTAATTAAGGTATTCTAACCGGTTCCTTAAACCAGAGCCATAATCAAAACCTATTTCATTGTGAGAGATAATGAAAATTAATTAGATGATCATTGATCGTATTCTCATTAATAATTCATGTAAAATGCAACAATGGAGAAACAATGGAATCAAAATATTAGCATATTTGCTTTAGACATGCCTAGAAACCATGCAATTAACAAAGTTAACTCTCTTAACTCATAGCCTAAGACCTTGAATCAAAAAACATTATCTATGTGTTTTGTATTTGCATAACTCCAATCTAGAATTCAACAAAAGACCTCCACATATGGTCGTGAATTCCCTTTTATAGAAGCAAGGGAGAAAAACAAGCTTTGAGCCAACTTGTACACATGTCTCATTTCTATTGGACCGCTATAACACATATGCCCTTTTGCAGTTACATTTACATTTTCAATTGGAGGGAAACACATGAGAGAAAATATTCATTCGCAGGAGAAAATATAACCGCCTTCCAAAAGGCATCTTGAAGTATGATGATAACCTTCGTACTGTTGTAACCTCTTTTTTCTTTCAAAGCATCTGAAGGAGGGAGAGTGAGTCATCATTTCGACCAACATCAACACTAATCTAGGTCAGCACCAATCAACATTTTCTTGTTACATCCTGAGTTGAGGAGAAAACATATATCTTTATATAGTGTAACTTCTAAGGCCAAACCTATACTATACTCAACCAAGAATATGTATTATCTTGCTATACTCACAACTCCAAATCACCAATGAAAATATTCTTCCATAACTCATATTATGTGTCTGAAGGTCAACTAAACCCAATAATCTAGTCCATCTTCTTTTTATATGGAGCATATTTTATCATTACGGAATTAGCCTCCTTGTCAAAATCTTGGAAGAAGTCAATGATGAAGGATAACTTCTCAAGAGTATTCTTCAACATATTGATATCAATTCCTTTGCAAATGTATGACGCTTGAGAAGCAATGGTTGCCTCAATCTAATCCCTCCATGCCTACAAAGGTTTGATCCCATCATGTGGACCATGGATATCAGGCAACAACGTAGTATCTGCCTCATCAAACTTGGCCTTTATCTCTTTTATTTTTGCATCCATAGGGGCGGCATAGCCTTTAAAAATTTTCTCCTTAATCTCATTGACAAATCTATAGGTTGGGACAAAATTTTGATATTTGTCCTCTTTCTTCCTAGCTCCAATTGCCATAAGCTTTAGATTTTCAGCCCTAGGAATACACTTATCCAACAATGGAGTAGCCAATTATTTGTCCCTTTCAGACAACTTTATTACATGTGTCATTGAAGCATAATTTGAATTAATACTAGTTAATGTATTCTAGATTTTCTTAGTCATATGCTTCAAAACCATGTGAACAATTTCAAAGTTAGTTTCATACATGATACTTTGGGCTTGTTGAAGCAATTCCTCCTTGGTAGGTTCAGTTGATGGGGTTGCTCCTAATATTCCACACTCTTCAACTATAAATGGCTCTAGGCCCATATTCTAAGGAATAATTGATAATGCCTGCTCAGATGGGGGAGGAGGGGAATGAGTCACATGAGATGTGGGTGTTGCATGATCTGGACCAACTGGTCCTTGAGACTTAAGAGCCTCTACTTGTTTCTTTAATAATGTCACCTTTGCTTCAAGCTCAACAACCCTTTGTTGACTCAGGTTGTATTCACCAATTAGCTCATTATGCTTACTCCTATATGTATCCCTTTCTTTGGTAAGGCTTTCCACTGTTTCCCTTGTGAACTTAGCAATATTGGTTGTCATGTCAGCTGCCTCTAGTGCAGGAGTATCATCAACTCTCTTTATAATCAGTTGTCCCTTGAAATTGGCTAGTTCTTCTACAATAGGCTTCTTAGAACCAAGAGATAATGACCATATAGCTAAAGCATCCCATTCTTCACTAAAAGATAACTCTTGAAGTGTCAGTCTAACCTCCTCCTCAGTTTGGAATAAAGGTCTCTTAGCTCTCCTTATCGTATCCAAGACCACATCATTAGCTATGTCCCACTCAGGCAGTAAAAAAACCACTCTTTTGCACGAGTGCTCTGGCCTCATCTGGTTTGATATCCTAAAATTTCTTCTTCATCTCACTCCTCATATTGGCTTGTACAACCTCCTCTAGAATATCGAGGTGTAGACTTCTTTCCTTGGCCACCTTCTCAATGAACTCTTGAACAGTTTCCCTCCACACAAAACTTTTAAAAGCATCAGTCTCAATAAATGAATCATCTTCCATGAATTCCCTGTAGGCATCTATCTCAAATCATCAACATTACTTAGCCTAAGATCAGTTATTCCAAATCTTGATGCCACTTCTCTTGGGGAGAAGGCTTCCCTTGCTGAATATCTTCAGGGGTCACTAGAATATCATCCTCATCGGATTCAGAATAATCAACAACCTTACATACCTCAACTTTCTTCTTCATGGCTGGGGGTTGCTCTAATGGAAGAAATCCCCTAAGAGGTGAATCAATATCAACAATAATAGGAGAGACCACCTAGGAGGTGATGGCATTGAGTTGTGAGGGGAAGCCGCTCTTGATCCCTTTGATGCAATAGGAGTTGGCAATGTTTGTTGCTTCCTTACCCTCTCCTTCCTTCTAAAATAGATTCTAAATTTTGGTTTTGGCTGATAAGAAGGTCTCTCCTCAAGTACTACTATGGGATATTTCTCTATGACCATTGATTTTCCTCTGTCTACTACTACAAGCTCGGCCCTCAGAATGCCCACTATATCTTCAAAATTTTGAAGGAAATACAAAATTCTATTGAGATCGCCCTTAATGTTGGGCATAGGATCATATTTAGGATCTCTCCTTGTAGCCTGCTCCATCATCTTTTGGGAAGCCAAATATTTTTCCTTCCTCTCTTGTTGTTCAGATAAATCTATAACATTTCTAATGACATCCTCATGATATTAAAAATTGTGTATAAACTGACCACTCCTGTGCAATGCCTTCAAAGCAGCAATGAAATCCTCTAGATCATGATTCCTCGGGCGTACTATTTTCAATTGATAAGGTGTCAGGAACTTACTCAAATCTTTCCAACTCCCTTTTACCATCACAAGGTCAGAAAATGTTGTCCATTTAGGGAAGAATGAACCTTTCTTTCGTGACTCTGGTAGATGTTTCATCTATGATGCTCCCAATTGCCTTGTGATTTTAATAAACCCTAATCTTAATGGCACATCCCTTGGGAAAACATAAGGGTTCACAAGAGTGCCATATACTCTAAAAATAGTAGTATGAGGGTAGGCTATTATTTCACCCCAATTATGACTCAAATTCAAATCAAGGCTTTTCTCCATGGGCCTCAAAAATTCATGGATTTCCTTAGGAATCCTAGGTGGGTTATGAACCAAAAATATTTTAATCCTTGAGGTAAAAAGATTGTTGAACACCACATAGTCAAACTTGGAATCATCCTTATCCAGAATTTGTCCAACATTGGATAGGAAATTCAATGTCATCCTCCCTCTTTTTCAATTTCATATCTTTTCCAAAAACCTTCTCACCCCTGTACAGGAACATATGCATCAATAGGGAGTACCACCAAAAGATCACTGGTTATTTTCCCTCCTTGAGTACACTCAAACCTTTGTGCATCCTATCTAACAAATATGTGGAATAATCATAAACCACATTATAGGCTAAATGTTGGAGGTGTGCAGCCATATACATGAGGTATGTAGGCATGGTGGATGGTTCATCAATGCCAAGGATTTGGAAAAGAGAAAAAATCATCTTCTTGAAACAACTAGCAAAGTATCTCATGGGGAAAGGCTCATTTTCATCTTTGCCAATATCGATTTGTTTTTTGTTTTTTCCTTTCCCAGTAGAGGTAGTATAAATAGGAAACATTATTGTTCTGAAAAGAACCTTTATATTTTTATACTCTTCCCTGAAGACTTTGAGGTTAATTGGGATTGTGCCCTCACTCCACTCATGCAGATTAAAGATATCTGCAATTTCCTCTCTAGTTATTTTGACCAACTCTTTACCTTCATATGACCTGACTACTTTTAAAATAGGGTCGTACCTTGAGGCAATATCCTTCAGTAGATTGATATACATGTACACATTCAGTACCACTAGTTTCCCCAAATCTAACCTCCAAGGGTTGCAAATATGGACAACCAATTTTGAAATAATTGCCACCCAGGAAGTGGAAAATTTGCATCCCTGATAACAAACATCTTATCTTTTAATCCTTCCTAAACCTAATAGCCGTAGAACAAGGCAACCCCCTCGGCCTTTTCTCTTGTGGAGGGTTGCAATTGGTCGATTATATCTTGGGAGAGAGTCCTATTTGGGGTTGCTAAGCCAGACACTTGAGTTTTGGGTGCCATAGTTGAAAAGAAGATACTAAAATAATCTAAGGTTTTAACAAAAAGATATGAAAAACCTAGCACTTCTATTCATATATTAGGACACCACCTATGGGATGCCATTTCATAGAATTTGACAAGGCCTACTAACTTTTAATGCATACCCAAACCCTAATAAATAAATTAAGGCAAGAAAATGAGTTCTAACAATAGATGTCTACCCTAATTCAAGCTTTTCCTCCTTTCTTAAGAAAAACAACAAAGAGAAAGTTTTTTTTCTACTTATGGCTTTTTGCTGGTAAGAAACCCCAATTCTGGTCATGGTGAACTATGAAATGCATTTTCAAAATCTCTCGGGTACCTATGAATCACTAGAAATCTTTAGGTGTGTAGAAAAACTAGCCTTAAATGTACTTATGTCAACATTAGATGGCTCTAGGTGTATTTACTGCAATTACTATTCGCTCGCACGAAAGGCAATGACTCTTGCATTTGCAATTCTGATTTTAAATCATGTCCGTAGATCTGATCCTAATGTGGCACATCGAATGACTCCACTCAAGCCAAAAACATGTCACCATCATTCGCCACTCTATTAACCGATGAAGAGTTTTCCACTCGGACATCAATTCATTTTTTGTAGGGCCCTACATTCCTTTTTCCTATCGATAGACGAACACACGTGTCATCATCGAGCACACCATGCATAAATATTTAAAATATCATTTTAAGGCTTGTGTGGTGTGCACTCAATGGCTCAAATTTTATCATATTGCTACATCACAACCATTGATTCTCTAGCTTAAGTGTGTCGGGCACTAAAGTGGAAAATGGGTCCCACATCCTGCAAAGGGACACATGTCACAAGCGTGTGAGCTGCACAACTCTTCAAAGATGAGTCATTTTGATCTTGCATGGTGTGCGCTTATCGCCAAGATTTAATCACTGAATCAGACAGACCTAGTTTTTTGCACATGTGATTAAAGTTAGTCATAAAAGGGGCCATGACTAGGCTAGTGGACTATGATCCCTTAAAGAACACATTAAATACTTAAGACTTAAGTCAAATTATTTTTTCCTAACCAAAGGAAGATTAAAAGTAATAACGAATAGGTGATGATCGATGGGTCTAACGAAAGGGGCCGGTAATGGCAATGGGCATGATGACTTATGTTGTTGCTAAGGCAGTCGAAAACCTAGTAAAGCAATTCAATGCAAAAATATAAGGCAAGGCTTTAAGGCTTGAGAAAATTTAAACAAGGGTATTAGACCTTAAAACCCTAGAACAAACCTATCAAGCACAAAAGAAAAAGAACATTTTAAGCATGGAACCAACTTAAAATTAACTCATATTTTAAAAGCTCTACCACCTTAATTTTAACTATAACAACCTAGCAAACTGCTTTCTTTCTTCAATTGTGCAACACTTACCAGTTTTTATCATCTTAGGATCTACTTTAGTTCCTACTTCAGTTCCTAAGTTAATCTATTCAAATTCATTATATGAATCATAATCTGAGATTTATTTCCTTACATAGTGATCATGCTTATCAAAAAAATTCTCAAGGGATACCAACCCTTTAGGAATTTTATTCCCTTTGAGTTGTAGGAACTCTTTTCCTATAACTAGATCCATATTATAAATATATTCTTGATGTGGAGAATCACTTCTTTCAAAGTATAACTCATCAAAATTTTCCCCTTTCTCTGAAAAGGCAGCAATTTGATTATCATCATTGAAAATCTGCCAGTTATCTGAATTGTTAGGAACACTTGGGTGGAAGACCAACTCAATGGTATAGGTAGAACCATGAAAATATTTGTGGTATCAAGAGCATGGCTGAGACTGCTAAAGAATCAGCTCTGTCATTGTATTCTGTTGGAACTACGGATATATCAAAAGAAAATTGAATTCTTCAATGCAATTTCCTAAAGATTGTGATAATGTCTTAGCATGTCATTCTTTGTTTGATAAAAATTCTTTACCTAACAAACTATGAAATCGACATCACCTTGTGCATGAAGATTCTTGATACCTTTCTTATGTGCAACTTGTATTCCTAATAAAAAAAGCTTCATATTCAACAATGTTATTAGTATTATCAAACTGTAATTTGAAAGAAAAAGGAAAAACTTTTCCTTTGGGAGATATGAAGATAATTCCAGCTCCAAAACCAATGGAAGAATAATTTCCCTCAAACTCAAATATCCAAACACCATTTGGATGACCAAGGTTGACAATATCAAATTTTGTGTCTTCATTATCTGATGAAGCTTCATGATCTGAGGTCGAAAAATTATCCGATGAAGAATCATTTGTTGTCGAAAAAGAATCAAAATTATGCAACTCATATCTTGTTGAAGATTCACCAACTTCTTTTGTTTGCAAGTAATATGTTCCAACACCCAAAGACTCAAACAAAATTTGAGCTCTTGGATCATCAGACTGTGTTACTGAGAATTTTTACTCCCTTTACGAATCAAATTTTGCATCCTTTCGTAGGTATCCTGGCTTCGGACATGTCCATGTTTACCTCACCTCCAATATCTTTATAGAAATTATGTCCGAGGAGAATTCCATAATGTGTTGGCACATCAACTACTAGAACCGTCATCTTGATCTTCTTTTTGGGGTATGCAGCAAATGCATACTGTGCATCTTTGATCTATTTAATTAGAGGTAATTTCTTGTTCTCCATTGGAAAAAAATGGCTAAAAGTTTTTGTTAGATTCAAACCCAAGGTACTAGCTACCTTGTTTGGCATCACATTGTCTAATCAACTAGAATCTATGACATAATTGCTAAATTTAAAACCATTAACAAGTAAAGAAATAAAGAATGGATCAATACACCCATATACAGTTGGAGGAGTAGAAATGTGGTTATTTTGTGGTGCCTTAGGCTTTGGGGCTGCAATAATATCATAAGGTGAATCCTTACTTGGAGTAATTCCTTTATCCATTACAAACTTGACAAGCCTGCCAAATTGGTCAGGATTTTCTTTAAGGTATTCAACTTCAAACATTTGGATTTTCGTTTTCTTAGCATGATCAATGATTTCAAAAGCTTGAAAGGAACTTTGAAAAGTGGATGTGGTAATGTCTTCAATAGGTTAATAAAAGGTACACTCATCTTAGGAACTAGGAGATTAGCTTTTGGAATAGCAGGAACTAATGAGGGAGGATGGGGGGCACTTGTTTGTTTGTTGTATTTTTTGGTTGCCAAGGCAAAGGAGACCCTATTTTTGCAATGGTAACTAGTGGCTTATCCTTTGTTGGTGGAGTGGAAGCCAAAGGCTGATCAAGTTGATTTTGTTTTTGCCATGTAAAAACAACATATGCATATGTCACTTAGTCCTCATCATCAGATTCATTTGCCATTTGAAAATAGCCAATATTGGATTTTCTAGCTAATTCCATTTCTTCATCTTGAAAAAGATCAAAATTTTCTTCGATGGGATAGTCTAGTTGTGCATATTCATCTTCTTCAGCCTTATAGTATCCTGATGCAGTATTAGTAGGCGGGGCTTTAAGTGGAAGTCTTCCTTGTGGCGTTGGAAGATGATTTTAATTTCTATTTCCAACATAGTTAGGGAAAGTCCTTCTTGGAACATCCTTGTAAGTATTATTGTTGAAAACTTGTTTCTTCAAAGCCAAGATTTCGTTCACCAACCTTTGAACCATAGGGTCAAAAAAATTAGAATTAGCATTTGTAGCTGAAGATCCTAATGCTTGCACTTTCTTGTTATTCGTATTCATTCTTATTTCTCTAGCAAGGATCATGTCATCTTCAAGACTTGTAGCTAATTGTTGAGCTACTTCAACATTGGTGAGAACTTCTCTACACAAGAAGAAACTTACTTTGGGGAGTTGTGTATTGATAAAGAAACACTTCATATTATGATCCATTGGTCTCACCACCATTGGGATCCTTGTCACCAACTTATTAAACTTAGCCACAAACTCACACATGGGTTCATGGGCCTCTTTTTGCATGGTTGTAAGCTATGCCAATAAGGTACGTGTATCTTCGATGGGTTTAAACCTTTCTTCAAACTTGGTGTGAAGAGTGTTCTGATTAGTGACTGAAGCAATTGAAAGGGTATAAAACCATTCAACAAAAACTCCTTGTAGAGATTCAATGAAAAGTCTCACAACTACATTTTCATGTTCCATGCCAAGAACACCATAAACGATGTAAAAGGAAGCAATGTGCTCATCAGGATGTTGTTTTTCGTCACCTTGAAACTTTAGAATATGCTTCCTTGAGACATGTGGAAGTTCATCCAGAGGTGTGGAAAAATTAAGGGGACCAAATGCATTTCACCAAGGTCCTGTAGGTGGTGCAACCATTGTACGTTGTGCAATAGGTACTTGGACTAGAACTCTATGGAGAACAAAAAACTCACTCGAAAGAGGATATCTTACTCTTCATGGAGGATAACTTGTGGTTTGCTACAATGGAGACTTTTTTCATGGAAGAGAAGGAGGAATTTTATGTCGCTGCAATAATTGGAAAAATGGATCCACCACTCCTTGTTCCCTCAAACCTTGTGTATAGCTCCTATCAGCTAGGATGTAGACTTGAAACAAGAGAGATATTAATAATAACAATACTCAAGATAACAATAAGGAATTGGGGTGCTTATCTTATTAACTTCAATCAAAAGCGTGAGGCTTCGATTATGTGTGTCGTTCCCTAGTGGACTCACCAATAAACTATTGGGTGAAAATTATGTAATCCCTTTTAATAGATTGCAAAACTTGATTTTAGTCATAGCTGTGTGAGATACAATCTCTCCACTTAGAAAGGGGAGGCACCCTTCTTACTACTTATTGAAACTAAGTAAAACTAATTACGTATTCACAATAATGTACACTACAATTAATATATGGGGCAATTTCGCATTCATAATTCTCTCTTTTTTTCTGAGAATATGTTTTACAATGCTTCACGATTTTAAGTTCCTGATTCGATACAACTTCAAACTAAAAACAAAAGAAGTAATTCCAATATTCCTATCTTGTCAAAGCAAAGCCTAGGAATACCAATATGATAACGATAAATGATAAAAAAAGAAAAACTCATGAAGGTACAAAGTCATTTCATAGCTCTCAACAATGAATCCTTTAAGATATGTAACTAGCATTCTATTAGAAACACAAAGTCTTCTAGATGCTTCATAAAAATTACACGAACAACATGAATAAATATAAGCATAAAGTCTTGCAAAGAATTCACCAATAGTATTCAATCAATATCATGAATTCAAGTAAAGAGTGTAACTCAAAGTTTACACAGATTTACTCAAATCCCTTCAGATCTCAATTACTAATCACTACCAATTTGATCAAGCCATAAGATAATTTTTTCCCAAAACAAAGTTTGGTATGAAACTTCACTTCTTTATTGATCAAATTCATATTCACAAAATTGAACACAAAGTTTCAATTTTTGCTTCACAAATGGGAAACCCTTCATTGCAAAAGATAAAAGGTAACCATTACAATAGAATCCTCTCTTATTTATAGATGGGAGAGGAGAGAAAATTTAGGAAAATCAGAAGAGAAAATCTAGGAGTAAATCTCAGAAAATTAGACCTAACTAGTTGACCTATTCAAAAATGTTATCCACACTTTTAGAACATATTTGTTAACATGTGATTATATTTTTCAAAATGACATGTAAAATGTCAAAGACTATTTACATAAAGCATGAAAAATGGTAAAAGTATCGAACACTGGAGACACAGGAAGTTTGTATGGTTCCTTGCATTGGGCTTGGAAGTCTTCATATTTCTTCATTGTCTCCTGCTAGAATTTCTCATCCGGACCAACTGTATAATCAACAATGGTATGAACTCTTGTGATTGATCTTCTCACAGATGAGAAAATTTTCTTGTATCTATCTAGATTTTACTTGAGAATTTCTAGAGCAAGTTATACATCACATATGGCGTTCATTGAAGCCTTCGAAAATATTTCATCTTCACCTATTCCATGATAGCTTCCTTGAACATTTTAGCAATCTCATTGACCAAGAGGAAAGTATTATCATCATTAAGGAGTTTACCCAGTAACTCCTCAATACCATTCATCATGATGAAACAATGTCCTTGATGAGAGATTTGATCGTGGAACTTGTATGTGGTTTTGAGAGATTCTCCTATTTCCACATATTTTTCTTCGTCGGGAATTACCCCAACTTTCAGCAAATTACTAAACTTTTTCTCTTTCATTTGTGACCAAAATGAGAGACATCTTTCCATTTATTTTTATCCTTTGGAAAGTACATTTTCTTCTTTCTCAAACTCTAATTTCAACTTGGCTATTTGACAGGTCTTTTCATCAGCAACAGTTATGAGTTGTGATCCTTCTTCTATTATTTCATCAATGAAATCATAAAACACTTTACCTTTGGAAAAAAACTTCTCCACCTTTTGTACTACTGGTTCCTTGAAGTTCACCATGGCCATAGGTTGTACACTCTTTGAGGAGCCCACAATATTTCTCAAAAATGATACATATTTTTGGCCTACTCCATTTTATCTAGTCTACCTGATAATGCATTCAAGACTACTTGAGCATATTATTTTGCACTTTCATTTGTTACCTTACCAAGCATAACTCTTGTTAGAGTATAGTATTCCATGTTCACATCACCTAATTCCTATGGAGTTAAACCAATGTATACATACTTGTGACCTAATTTATCTTTATGAAGTCTTGAATGAGTTTTAGACTTTTTCTTCCCCTTGGATTTTGGAGGAACTATCTCTTCAAGTTCAAGCTCATCTGGGGAAATCATTTGTTTCTTGTGCTTCAACACTTGCGATATTAGCCAAGGGGTGGGATGAGGTATTTTCTTCTCAACTTACTATCAAATCCTATGTAGCAGGTGCTTCTATAGAGATGGATGCTATTGTAACAATTGAGGTAGTATCTATCATGATAGCCCCAGTAGACTACAAACCAAGTGGGTCATACAAAGACTCATTCATGAACCTATTTAACTCTCCTTGAGAAGTGATGCCATATGATAGAGAAGATAGGCTCGGGATGGATGATGAATAACCTGAAGAAACATCAATAGTTTGCAAGGTGGAACTTACAAGTGGGGTAGCAAGAACTGATGATGTGCATGGACGGAAAAAAACTTTCATTGTATGAAAAGTTGATGTAGGAGGGGGTGAGGTAGGAAGCGGTGGTGGAGGAGTAGTAGGATTAGGAGGAGTGCACAGAACACTAGAATTCATGAGTGATGATGTTAGGGGAAGATTATCAACCATGTTCTTGCGAGGAGATAGTTGTCATTCATCATCATGCCTTTGTTCCTCGTCTTTATCTTATTCTTCTCCTTCTTCATCAACAAAATTTTCATTTGTAGAATCTTCATCTCCAGAAGATTCTTCTACTTCTTCGATTTATTTCTCTTCCTCTTCATCAAATGATTGCTTTTCAGATGCAAGCTCTTTTCTCTTTGTAGATGGTTCTTCTAATTTAGTAGCTTCTTCATCTTCAACTATTTGTGAAGTACTTTTACCAACAATAAATTTGATCTTGGGACCTCTTTGAGAGGAAGAGGGATTTTTTGCATGCTTGTTTTTTGGGCAGGGCTCTTTTTGTTGACTAGTTTCTACTCTCGATATTTCTCCTTTTGATTCTATCCTAAAAGATTTCATTTGGAAGCCATGTTTATGCAACCATTATGTTGTGTTCTATAAGATGGGAGCAATCCTTTCTCTGATAGAGACACTTTCCTTTTTAGACCATTATATTGGAGGTAAGGGTCTCCTTGAAATTTCATCTTCTTCATAAGAAATGTTTATGATGTCACCAGGATCTTTGAAATCCTCTGGTAGATCAACTACACCAAGATCTCTAATCTGCTCTACTATCATCTTGCAAAAATTCATTTTATAGATGTCTTCTTCATCTTTGTAGTCTGCCCATATGTCTTCAAAGCAGTAGATGTGTCGATGATCTTCCTTCAGTTTCCTTTTCACATCTCGATAGTCAAAGTCAAATACATATTTATATGTTCTTATAGTCATGATTTACATTTCTGCAACAACTGAATTTTCTTTTTGTACATTGTGAATGGTATATCTCCCAATTGTCAATGTAAAATCGAAACCTAGCTTGTGAATTCTCTATCATTCCTTGTGAACCAAGATCAACTATGTGCATAGCTCCATTACTATCCTCTTTGAAATCACTTTGAGGAATCCCTTTAGGCCATCTTGAGATGGTAGGCCTTGGAGATTTCAACCATTGAGTGTTAATCAATGTTTTATCTTTATAGGGATCCTTATCATAGGCCTCTTGTGCTTGTTGAATTGATATTTCAATATATTTTTCCATATGTGGAATATTGAAAACAATATCAAAGAATTCAGGATCCAATCTCATCATCACTTGTCTCGAGGAATCTCACACTTTTGTCATCTTGGATGTAATGACATGCAACTTGGAGAACAAACTCTATGTTATGAGCAGTAGTCGAGGATGTAAATACCAAGTGAAAGTTTCTATGAACAATAGATCTCAAATTTTCCTCTAATGGTCTTATCTCAGTTCTTTTTACAAAATCTTCCAAGTCTTGATGACCAACTTCGATGTCTTTGATTTCATCCACCTTTGAGAGTACAACAATAGGTGGGAAGATACCTTGGTATTTGTAATTCATCTTGCATTCCTTTTTAAAGGGTGATGCAGGAATTTTTTATGTCATCTAAGAGTACCAAAGATCAAGGAATGTCACCTTCAAAGATCACTTGATGAGAGCTTGAGAGGAACTACAAGAATGATAAATTAATAGATGTTAGGTGAAAATGCAGTGTTAGAAAGCGTGAAGAAAGCAAGAAATTCACAGGAAGTGCAAATGAGTTATAAGGTAGAACCATCAAAGAATTAGCAATGGAACAATGTTCAAAGCACAAACAGAATGATTTCTGAGTGTTATAGTGGAAAAATGCCTTTTGTGTAGGAGCACTGAAAATCAGCACTCCTACAACTTGAGAAGTTAGTTTGCATGTGGGGGCATTGATTTTTAGAGCTCCTACATGTGTTTAGCATTTTGGGAATTCAAGTGTTGGGACACTAAAAATTAGCTCTAGTGCATTTGTGGGAAGGTCTAGTTCATGCTCGAGCATTGAAAAACAGTGCTCGAGCATGTCTTGAGTGTAGGTCAATGTGTAAGGGAAGAATTTTTCACCACTTCATCATTTGAAAGAAAAGACATTTGTAAGAGCTGGTGGAAATCCCAAATGATGTAATAGCGGGTATTTTCACTGCTCTGACAAGAGGGTGGAAAGACCTTACAATGTTCAAGTGGCAAAAAATCCCGTTCAAACATTGTAATTGCTAGAAGAACTTTGAATATTAAAGCGCTAAAATTTTCTGCTTGTACATTCAATGGGGAAAATCAGGAGTTATTTTACCAGAAAAAAATTACGCTTGAACAAGTGTAAGACTTGGTGGAAAAGCATCATAAAACAATATGCATACTAAGTGAGAAAAACCAAGGCAAAGAAACTGTTAAAAATGAATGGACGATGGAGTAAAAATAGAAGACTAAGAAAATAATGCATCAAAACCCTATCTCATTGAAATGAATGAGCAATAAGAAGACATGAATGATTCTAAATAAAACACAAAGAAGATGTACCATGTCAAAACAAAATTTGATGAAGAAGATAAAGCATAAAATGCACCTAGTAAGAAAATGCAAACCCTAGCACATATGTTTGAGAAACCTTCAAATTCGAGCTTGCTGGAAGTTTTGAGAATGACCAGGAGAAGAAGGAAGGATGAATGGAGGATCATAATGAAGATAGATTAGTTTTAAATGACTTTATTAAGTCATTTAGAAAAGACCATTAATGCAACTAGAGTTGCATTAATTATAGAGTACATAATTGTGAAAAAGATGCACTAGTGGTGATTTTCACTACTTATGCATGTAAAAGACATCAAAAGGAGAAATGCACTAGTGGTGAAAATCACCACTAGTGCATCAAAAGAGTAAGTGTAGAGTGTAAAGTGTAGAAGCGGTGAAAATCAATGATCTAACACTTGGAGTTTAATTTTCTAACATAAGGCTCATGTAGGAGTGATGAAAATTAGTGCTCTGACATGAGTGAAAAATTGAATAACTCCCAAGGATTGGGAATTAACAAAAATACTTGTTTCGAAGTGCTTTGAAAGACAAATGGGGGGAAATGCTTAAATAGATTGTTTGAGGTTTTGGACCACACATCGAGGTGAATTGAATTTTTCCTCATTTTGCATGCTTGAAGTACACAGAACTGTGAAACAGACAAGTTTTGTAGGGGGTTATCCCATGAATAAAGAACTGCTATATTCGAGGATAATAGTTGGCTCAAGCTGGGGAGCTTCCTTCAATCATTCTCAAAAATATTGAAGGGAGAAGAGCTCCAAAATTGAAGTGCCTTTATCCATCCATTGGCCATAGAGTTAGGTGAAAATAAAAAGATTCAAAAAGACTCAGAAAACAAAAAGACACAAGGACTATAAAATATTTTAAATGAACACCATTTTTACCTCACTATGTAAAGAGCTTCAGATGTTGCCCACTATGAGGAAGAGAAAATGGTGTTCTATCCCTGTATGCTAGGATAAACCTATTTCCACCATGTAACTAATGAATTTTCAAAGGTCTCGTCCATAGTGAATCAAACATTTTGTGCATACCTTTTGGCTCTCTTCACTTGTCCCATAAGAGAACGAGATCACCAACTTGAAATTCATGAGACTGGCTTTCTTATCAAAAATATTCTTAACTTGTTCTTGGTGTTCCATGATACAGTTGGCCACCTTAACTCGTTTTTCCTCTAGTTTGGATAGATACATTATCCGCTTATCAATTGAATTGTCAAAGGTCTCATCTTCAATGGCCTTAGCTAATTTGAGAGTGGGAAGTTCTAATGTGATTGGAATTTTATTATTCAACCCATACAAGAGTTGAAAAGGAGATATGCCAATTGCATGCTTTGGACTTATCATGTTTGCCCACAAAGCATCATACAAAGCTTTGTGTCACAAATGTTGATTCTCATCCACTAACTTGTGGATTATAGTTACCAAGTTTTTATTGCTACATTCATCCTGGCCATTACCTTATGGTTAATAGTCAGATGAATGAGACAATTTTATGCTATGCTCAAAACATAACTTAGTTATCTCACTTGACTAGAAAGTAGAAGAATTGTCAACAATAATTTTGTTCGGCACATCGACCCTGGATATGATGTTCTCCTTCAAAAACTACATACAACTTCAGAAGTAGCATGCTTAACCATAATTTCCTCCATTCGTGCTTGGTGAAGTAGTTGGTTGCAATTACGAAATAGGTGTGTCTCACACTTGAAGCTAGATTTATTGCGCCAATGAAATAAATTCCCCACTATGGAAAGGGCTCTTCAATGAAAAATGGTTTCAAAGGAAAAGCCACTAACTTTTGTTTACCTATGAACTGTTGGCATATCTCACATTTACGTACCCAAGAGTACCTATCTTGAAAGAAGGCCAATAAAACTTTTCTCTTAGGATCTTGTGAGTGTTAACTAGTGCTGAAAATTTTCCTCCACATGATAATTCATGATATGACTTCAAAATTTTTTCCTGTTGTTCTTCATCAACACAATGCAAGAAAGTTCCATCCAATGCATGCTTGTACAAACCATTGTCCCACAAGACAAAATTTTCTGACTTTAGTTGGATGATTTTTTTTTCATTTGAAGTCAAATGATCAGGACATTCCCCATAAGTGATAAACTAGGCAATATTGGAATACCAATCATCAGTAGTATTGACGAATAACACCATTGGAAGTTTGCTTGGATCTACCTCCTCAGTTTCTGAAACTTCTCCATTTGGATTAGTTTCAGCAATGAGTCGAAACAAACCTTAGCCATGTATCAGCTTGGTAGGCTTGATGTCGATGTTGTATTCTTGAACCTTGGCAACCCAATCGCCTCTTTTGGTACCAAACTCCTATTGTGTCAAGATAGACTTAATGATTGAATATAGAACAAAAACTTTAACATGGCTATTAAGAATGTAGAACCGCAAATTTTTAACAGCCTTAACCATAACAAAAGCATGTTTTTCCATTTGGGAATATTTCAATTCATAATTTTATAGAGGGAAACTCATGAATGCAATCGAGGATTCAAAACCCTCACTAGTTTCTTGTACCAAAATTGTTGAAAGTGTATGCTCAAAAGCATAACTATAAATGATGAATTCCTTCATGTAGTTTGGATAGACTAACACTGGTGCATGAGCAATAGCCTCTTTGATATCATCAAACATAGCTTTTCCTTTTGTCTTCCAATGAAAAGTGGTAGTACATTTCATCATATTAACAATATGATGAGTCTTTTCTGCAAAATATAGAAGGAATCTTCGCAAAAAATTTACGTTGCCAAAGAAGGAATGAACAGTGTTCTTACTTGATGGAAGAGTGAGCGATTTGATAATTTTAACATTTTCTAAGTCAATATTGATACCTTTTGTGGACACCACGTGACCAAAAATCTTACCTTTTGTAACTGCAAAAGTTGACTTTTTAGCATTCAAGGAAATACCATGTTGTCGGCGTCTCTCCAATATTTTCCTTAGATGATAAAAATGTTCATGACATTTCTTAGAAAAAACCATAATATCATCAAGATATACTACAATGAACTTACCTAGCACATCACAAAAATCTAGGTCCATAGAATGTTGAAAAGTGGCACCAGCATTTATGAGACCAAAATTCATCCTGCAATATGTAAAGGTACCCCATAGCATTCTAAAGGTCGTCTTGTGCTGATCACTTGAACTGACTTCAATCTAGTTGTAACCAGAAAAACCATCCAACATGGAGAGCATTTCAGACGTGATCATGGTTTGAAGAACCTGATCCATTACTAGAAGAGGGTAAATATCTTTGAGCAACAGTTGATTAATATTTTGGAAATCCACATAGATACGGATCTCACCATTCTTCTTCTGAACGGGAACAATATTTTCTATCCATGTTGAATGATGTATAGGGAATATAATTCGGGCATTCAACATTTTTTGAACCTCCGCAAGGATCGTTCCAAAAATCTTAGGGTTATATTTCCTTTGCTTTTGTTTATAAGGCAGTGCTCCAATCTTAAGTGGAGTGTCATGTTGCACCTCTTTTTGTCGGAAAGATTTTAGATCTTCATATGAATATGCTGAGACATCTATATATTCTTGTAACAACTTAGAAAAATCCTTTTTTTTTTCAATTGTGCAACACTTACCAATTTTTACCATCTTAGGATCTGCTTCAGTTCCTAAGTTAATTTGTTCAACTTCGTTACATGAATCAGAATCTAAGAGTTGTTTCATGACATAGTGATCATGCTTATCAAAACATTTCTCAAGGGATATGAACCCTTTAGGAATTTTATTCCCTTTGAGTTGTAGGAAATCTTCACCTATAAGTGGATCTATATCAGAAATAGATTCTCGATGTGGAGAATCACTTCCTTCAAAGTACAACTCATAAAAAATTTCCACCTTCTCCAAAAAGGGAACAATTTGATTATCGTCATTGAAAATCTGCTAGTTATCTGAATTGTTGGGAACACTTGGGATAAAGACCAACTCAATGGTATAGGTAGAACCATGAAAATCTTTATGTCCTATCAAGAGTGTGGCTGATATTGCTAAAGAATTAGCTCTATCATTGTATTCCCTTGGAACTACAAATATATCAAAAGCATCGAATTCTTCAATGCAATCCCAAACAAGATTGTGATAATGTATTAGCATGTCATTCTTTGTTTGATACAAATTCCTTACCTGACAAACTATCAACTTGGTATCACCTTGTGCATGAAGATTCTTGATACCTTTCTTATGTGCAACTTGCATTCCTAATAACAAAGCTTTATATCCAGAAGTGTTATTAGTATTATCAAACTATAATTTGAAAGAAACGGGAAAATCTTTTCCTTTGGGAGATATGAAGACAATTCCATCTCTAGAACCGATGGAAGAACAACTGGAATCAAAATCAAATAGCCAAATGTCATTTTGATCACCAAGACTGAAAAACACTAGAAACAATCTGTGGCCATGAAAAACACCTTCAACATCTCTCCCATTGACCAAGCTTATCTTGCCTGGTCCTCTTTGTTTGCCTTCATAAAGTGGAAAGGAGTATGATCTTTTTGAACAACTTAGGAACACTCCTACTAAAATATCATTATGGTACCTTATTCAAGCATCCCCTCATTATAATAACATGATTCAAAGCACCTTACAAGTTCATATCCCTGATAATATGCAACCAAATGACATAACAACCATAATTCAAGGAGTAAATGTTGACATTGTTTTCCACCAAAGTGAGCTCCCTCCTTTGGAAGTGCAAAAATAATATGAAGCTTTTGATGATAATAGCTAACTACGATGGGTGGGGAATAAAAATAACCCTTGTTGACAATGGCTCCAACCTTAACGTTTTTAGTGTAACCCTTTTGGATAAACTTGGTGTGGGTAAGTAAAAAATTCAACCTAATTCTTTATCTATTTAGGGGTTTGACAATGTAGGAAAACAACTACTTGGAGTGATTACATTGCCTATTATAGTTGGAAAGGCCGCATTACAAACCCCCATTCATGTTATACCTCATGATCTTCCATACAACCTCCTTCTAGGAAGACCATGGATTCATGAGATGCATAGAATGCCCTCTACCCTTCATCGTATCATGAAATATGTCGACAAAAAAAAAGTATATACAATCAAAGCCAGCCCTGAACCAAATAGTTGTTTGAACATTGACAAAGATAAGGAAAATCCTTTGAAAACATTGACACCAACTACACAAGTAGAACCTGTGCAACAAAAAGACAAAGAAAAACACATTGAGGAAGTCATGAAGCTATTAGAAGATGATTGGGATTCCTTATATTTCACACTACAACATTCATGGATAAATATGAGATCATAAATAAAGACTTTGAAAAAGGAAAAGAAAAAGTGGTAATGTCAATACAAAATTTGAAAGACCCTTCAAAAGAATCCACCTTAAACACTTTAGAAGAAGAAGCAAATTATACAATAAGCTTTGATGAAACTGACTATGAACAACCACCAAATCAGAAAGAAATGAAAAATATTTATGTAAAAGGTTATGAACTCATGAAGCAACTTGGGTATAGTGGAAAATGATGTGGTGCTAAAGAACAAGGTATTCATGTCCCTATAGAGCCTAACATGCAAGGAACAACTAGTGGTCTTGGTTATTGTCCTTCGAAAGAAATAAACAACCCTTCACTCAATATCAACACCCTTACAAAATATTCCTCTAGGCCAAATTTAACATTAGTGCATTTGGAATTGATAGAAACTTGTGTTCTTGATTATTAACCTTTCAAAGAAATGAAAGAAATTGAGAAATCCTTTCTTAATATCAATGTCATCACGTAAAACACTAATGATTCAAATTTGATAGATTTTACACCCTCCTATAAAGGAGAGTACAAAATCTCGCAATCTAAAGAATATTGTGTGTGTATGACACCTTGTACTAAGCAAGATATGTCTTTGTCACAAGATAAAGGAACATCTTCTACTATTTATCAAGAGAGTGTCTTGTCAAGACTCCTCCAAGATCATTTGATATCTCTCCCTCCAACAACACAAATTAAATTCTACTACAAGATTTCATTTTGTGCATATCATAGAGTTCATGGTCACTCTATTAATGAATGTAAGGCTCTGAGTAACAAAATTCAACATCTTAAGGAATTTGATGCTCTTCCTTATGTTGAGGCACCTAATTCCTCTAATTGATGCTGATTTTCGCTCTAGCATTCTTCTCATCAATCATCTTCTAGCTCATCCTTGTATTGCACTAAGTGGGGGAAAAGGTTTAGGTAGCCTTGTCCTTGTATGTCACTTTTTGGTGTCTCTTTTGTCTAGTTGACCACCTTTCATGTACATATAAGAGAAAGCTTGGGATGTGGATGACATTCCTTAAGTTGGCTTGCTTGTGACATACAGAGTTATACATTTTGGGGGCAACCCCTTCCCTTTTCATGACGTAGCATATTGGAAACATATGACTTGACATAGGGCTTTCTGAAAAAGCTTTCATGTCTTCTACTTTAAAGAAATTGCTCACAGTAATGGATTTAGCAACCACTTTAAAGTGGGGGCATACATCAACACTCATGTTTCATGGTGTGATTTTCTTTCTTCTTATGATGTGTCATTTTCTTTGTGGTGTCAATGGGTTTGATTTCCTCTGAGAGTGTGATATGTCTTTGAATTTTCCTCTCTCGAAGACATTAGGCACGATGTTCACTAAGAAGAGACCTTACATGAACTAAGAAAAATCCCTTTGAACACACTTTACACTATTTTGCATTGATTATATGGCCACCTTGCATAACACACTTTGCTTTCCTGTGGAGCCATCTTGTTTGTTCATGAGTTTCACGCAAACGAAGCTTTGCTTGCTTCATGAAGTTTGAAGTTCAAGTTTTTGCGGTGCCTTATCAAAGTTATCAAAAATTATAGCTTTGGTCTAGTTGGATGGGAAGCCGAACTTAGGCATGAATTTCTCATAGCCACTTTCTTCTTTATGTGAGTGCATACCGACAACATGTGTATGTGTCTCACCCTTTTGGATAGTCACCTAATAGAAAACCTAAAGTTTTGTTGCCTCAGAGTGAGCGTGTAATTTTTGAAAAATAACTTAGATCTTATCCACATCACATTGGAAAAATGGTCTAGGCTTGATCCACCTATTTTTTAATTTTTTCTTGGTTTTTTTTTTCTTTCTTTTAGTCTTTGACATTGCATGTTTGTGTATATTGTCTTGCTATTGCATATCATACACCTTGTGCATGTCCCTTTGTTCTTATGTTGGTTTGATGTAGGATCTTGGATCATGGGGGCTTAGTTGCCTCCTCAATCTTTGTTATCCTAGACCATCTGCATCGATACACTTGGACCCCTCTTGAATGTCTACTTTAGTGTAAGTTTGAAGCAAGTTTCTCCTCTCACTAAAGTGGGGGCTAGATGTAACAACGAAAAAAGTATCCCTCTACATTTTCACACTTAATTTGGGAATGATTAAAATTAAAATGGACCTAATGTCACCTTAATCTAGTTTTGTAATGTGTTTTACACATTCACATTGGATATAGGGCCCATCTAAGCTAAATTGACCTATTTTTTGCTTAATTTAATGTAGTGAACTATGCTCCATGAAGTTTCGGGAATGGGGATGGTAGGGTATGGCAGGACAATTTTTTGGTATGGAGGTAATTTTGGGTCATTTTTTAAGGGATGATAGGGAATGACTGATAAAAAAATAAGATTTTTATTTAAAATATAGAGAAATTTCAAATGTTCATAGCATGACATTGATAAAGCATTAATTCTAGACATTGTATAAGCTTAATACATATTGTTGATGCCAAAAATTGACAAGGTAATAGATTTTATGGGAAACTCAGTTAAAGGGGGGACATTTTGCACTGAACTGAATAACCTCCAGATTTTAAAGAAGTCAGCTTCTTCTATAATTGGGGTTTTGAATGGGGAAAGAAAGAAGATATAAAAAATAAAAGATCTAACTAGGACGATGCACCAAGATTTAGATGTAAGGCATGATAGATCTATCTCGTGGATGCAATCTAAGGGCTCGTTCAACAATCTGCTATGTCCGAAAATAATAATCATCAGAGAGAAAGACTTGAATAGTTCATTTCATAACATAAAAAAAATTGTATGAAAAATTACTAAAAAGAAGAGTCAAAAGACATGGTCTTAAATCAGTATTTTGTTCAAATCATTGAAGTTACAAATAATCTATTCAGTAACATCACAGTATAATGTTTTTCAAATGGCTAAGAAATAGAGAGGCCAAATTACAAGGGCATAGTTTGTGAGTCTTTACAATTATCTAACAAAACTAGAGGCTAAGTATCTCCCTAATCCTTCTATATGTATATTTTACCAACCCTGTTCTAGGTTGAGAGAAGTAGTATATGTAGCCAAAGGCGTCCACCACTTGAAATCCCATAATACAAAAGATTCTTGATCATGAGTGATGGTGTTCACAACAATGACTCATCATGGCCATTGTAATAGAAAGATTCCCAAGCATCAACCCAGTCACCCATGAGCTAGGTGCATTCCCTGTGAATGATGACAGTGGTCCAAACTTTTGAAACTAGCTAAGCCTCAAGTAAGCACATGTCATATCCTTGTAGAGTTAATCAAGATGCGTGGTAGGACATTGGGACCCAAACTTCGTTCCATCCTTTTTGTGAGTAAAATGCCCATTATGAGAACATGTGGAAGAAGATTCAACATATCGGCATCATTGTGGAGCCCACTCAAAAGTGTGCTTGGGAGGAGGCGATGTGGCATGCGGTTGGAACCCAAAGGAGAAGGCCCCTTCAATGAGAAATTGTATGACACGTGGAAGCAGCGGGCTGAGTCCATTGAGAGGGTGGCACAAAGACTTTAAAAGCATTGGGTGCAGTCGAAAATGAAGCAAAACATCAAAAAAACCCAAAGGGAGCATGGGATATATTTAATATCCACAATTTTTGTCAACTGTCAGGGGTGTTTCACCTACAAAACGATGCACCCAAAAATCTTTGGTTTCATGATCATGGCCTTATTCATTGAGCATTAGATTCAGAGCTTAGAAAGAGCGATCTGCAAGGGTGGCCAGTCGGCCTCAGAAGGCATTGATATGGTGCGTAGATTCTCGTGCGCCTCATGTAGATTGATCACTTCTTTAAAAGGAAGCATCACAGATATTCTAGACCCAACATCGAGCTCAAAAAGCAGTTGTGTGATTTGATGAGTGACACCTTCGATGTCCTTAGTGATAGGAGGCTGACTGAAGCTCTAGAAAACAGATAAAACATGCTTCCTCTCAATTTTGGCTGCAATTTTCTCCATAGTGGCCACCGATTCATCAAAAATAAATGGAGAGGGTAAGCCCATCTGGGTTAGTTGGGAAAACCTTGCCCGTACGCTATTCATAGTTTTCCCCAATGTGATTGACCAACACTGAGCATGAAGGGTGGCTTCATGGTAGTGAATAAACTCTTTCTAAATCCTAGCGGTTGACCTCCGATTTTCAACTCTTGCTCATACCAAATCCTTGCTTGGCACAGTGTATAGCCTATCTAACAGCTTTTTTGCTTCAGGAATCTTTTCCCCTATGAATTGTGGTAATTGTTCCATTGCGTTGTGAACCTCCCTGCATAAATTTGTCACCTCCACCATAAACTAAAGTGTGGGTTGGAGAGTTAGACATAAAGCCCTGACTCTTTCCCAGTAGGAAGCATACAGTTGTTGGGCTACCAAGTGGAGGTTCAATTGTGGAGCAGGAGTTTGAGTAATTTTATTCAATAGATTAATCGTTGCCTCCTTCATCCCAATCTCTTTTATTAGCCCTACAATTTTTTTTGCAACAGCGGAGAGTTGCTCTTGGAGGGCTCTTTGTGCAGCCAACCACCTTTCCTCAGCTTGGCTTCAGTTCGTAGACTCTTCCTCCAATGAAATATTGATCCTTTGGAGGTCTTCTTGAAATTGAGTCTGTGCGCTTGCTTGATTTGTCTCTTTTTCTTGTACTGCTTGCTCCAACTGAGCGCATAGTTGCTGCAACTCTTCATTCTTTTGTTGAACTTCCCTTTCCAATTGGACCAACCAGTCCTGTAATTCTTGATTCCTTCACCGTAGCTCAGCCACTTGATCCGACTCCTAGGATTGGAACCTCTCGAGCTCCCTTTCAAGCTAGCCTGCTCTGCCTGCACATTCTATGTGAAGCATGCCCTTTCTGTTTCCTATGCTTTATCCTTGGCCAACAAGAATTTTTTCCTTTCTTTAATTGCCTTCAGCTCATCCTTTTCCTTCTTCAACTGACAGCCAGACTTGAGAAAGTTAGTGGTCACCACCTGTTGGGTCTCCTCCATTAGCTTTAATTTATCCTATGGTCAGGCAACATGCAAGTCCAATCCAATTGCATGGACATCATATTCATCGGGCCGCATTTCTCCCTATAATTTGGTAACATTGGGATGCATGGTTGTGAAATGCAACAATGTTGAGCCTCATTATAAACTGTTTGGACTCTGGGCTCTACTTGTTTCGTTGTATCACTCTATGACAAAAATTAAGCCGATGATCTAATGTGTTTGCCTGCAAAGGGTGCACCGAGAGGGACAAGGAAATAGAATGAGAGGCAAGTGACCTTAGATATTTTCTTCTTTGGAATGGAAACCGTGAGCGGAGGGAAGGGAGGAATATTCCAAATCCTAAGTGATGAAGGTGTGGGAGGACTCATGGGGAATGATGGTGGCAATGGAGATGCAACGAGATTTGAATATTGCAAAGCTTGGGTTGGAGTTGACTTAGAGGAGGCAAAAGGGATGGCAATTTTGGATACCAAGGGGGCGGTAGCCATGGATGTGGATAGGGAGGAAAATGAGGAGGCTGACAGGGCTCTGACGAAAGATGGAGTAGCTCATGCGGAAGTGAAAGCCACTTGTCTGATATGGGAAAACTATGAGAAACCTCTTGAATTCATTGCAGTAGGGACAGAGAAAGATAGACTAACACTTGGAGCTATGGGTGCCATAGAGATAGTAGAAGAAACAAGAGACTGGGAGCCGAGAAGACAGGGAGCGAAAGATACCTAAGCGACAGATTCTGCCTCCAATCCTGGGCCTACGCAACTTCCCGTGAACCCTCTCCTAAAGCAGCATGAATGTGATTCACACAATCATCAAGTGGGCAAGTGCAACGCACACACACCAAAGCACTCTTCCCCTACAAAACATGTAGCTAGAAATGCTATAAAATATGTAGCGAATAGCATGACTTGTAATTTGTTTGAAAATGTCATGAATTATAAAGTCATCACAAACACCACAAATTTCATAGCACCTGACTGCATGCTCTGTAGGGAAAAACAAATCTTCCTTTTCTTCATTCTTGCAATTCACATTGCAATATGCATTACATAGTTATTCAACCAATGAACTGCATAACCCATAAGTACAATTATCTAAATCTCTATTTACAAAAGAAAAATACTTGGCCAGGGAAAATACTGTCATGTTTATCAATTACATACCATGATCTTGATGCACAAAGACTTCATGACACATTACACACTCTTAACACCTAACTCCTTAATCACATCAATTGTTTCACATTTGTAAATCAAGCTTAGGCCTCTAGCTATGAATCAAAAGTAGATGCCCACACAAGGGTCTATGCATGTCAGGGGTGTTTTGTGGTGCAACGAGAGGAACTAAATTCAGTGTCCAATGTTGAGCTAAGGAAAAGTATGAAAGTATATAGAAGGTGAAGGTTGAAAATAACATTGTATGACAAGTGTGTGCTCGCACAAGGGGCAATGCATGTTTATATTATTGTACGATGACGTGGAAGGAAGCAAAAATAGTGTTCAATGTTTTCCTATAGCAAAGTATAAAAGAATACACGAGAGAGGGATCGAAGATGACATTGGGTTGTTGATATGCGAACATTTTATACTTAGGAACTATGAACAGTTTTTTTTTTTCGACGGGCATGGAAAAGTAAAGATATACACAACATGTAATCAGCATGATTGTCATGTGGAATAAGAAACTTATAAAGCGTCATGCTAAACAAAACATATTGAAACATAGAGAATCTAGAACATGTGAACTACAAAAATAAACAATCTACTATGGGTAAGTGTGCAAAACAACTTTATGGAAGATATTCATACAACACAAGCAATCTATGTAACAGCTAGCTTGCCAATTCAAAGTTGGAGCTAGATTGCACAACACTAAATATTATAGAGAAATAGAGAAATTGTAAAACAAGTGTTTCAAAAACATCGAAGACTAAAAGGTAAAAAAGAGATGGCCAAAAACCTACAATAAGCATAACCTTATCAGAGGTACGAAAGCATACACAAATGGAGCATATCGAAAGCACATTAAAGATACAGGTCAATGTTATGTTTGTAGTTCATAGGAGTCTACAAAATTTCAAAATCTCCAAGTGGTAAACCATCACAATGAATAATTTGTTACAGGGAACTTCCAGCAAACAATGGGGAAAAAATATGATGAAAGATATTAATTGAGGACAAGCAATCTATGTAAGAGTTACCTTGTCAGTTCTAAATTCAAACTACATTATTTAACACTAAATATTACCAACAATCAAGCAAACTAAAAAATAAATATTAGGGAACCACATCAGCACCACAAGAAGTTGGTAGATCACCATCAACCCACATTAAACATAAAATCACAATAACAAACAATCTATTATCGACAAAAGAATACCACGAAACATATTGATATTCCTTATTTTATCCTTCCTCTTACGACAACTATTCTTTGGCTTTCAAATTTCTAAAAATTTATATTATTTTTAACTATTCTTATATTAAAATATACATAAATAAAAATAAAGATAACATACACAACTATTTAGACATACACATGTGTATATATAGATTGATCTTGCATTGTGAAATAAGGCATAGTGGTTTTGGTCTATACATATGGATATATATTTCTTCCTATATGTATATTTTAAAATAAGAAAGAGGCATTTCAATACATAAACACTTGACATTTAGTTTCCACGTATCGAGCACACCAAATCTACAACCGCCAACCCACATAATTAGCAGCCTCGGTGTTGCCAATTTAAAAAAACCAGCCAACTCGTCGTCGGTTGGGCCACCTCTAATGCCGATAAATGCAATTCACACCTGGACCTATGAAAATCCCAACGGGAACTTCAAACAAAATAACCTATCAGATATATATATATGCGTATATGTATCTCTCTATGTTTAAGGGAATTGAATACCATTTCCCTTTTTATCAATAATATTTACAAGAAGTGTGTATGGTAAAGGCAATGACTTACAATATCTTGAACAGATCTATCCACAATCCAACAAACGAAAATCCCGATGGGAACTTCAAACAAATAAATTGATCAGATAAAATAGATATTAGAAAGAACAACAGTTAACACCCACTGAAATAATTGTATCCCCAACATGCTTCTGATAAATATGTTGATAAACAAGTACCTATGGATAATTTTCGTCATAAGCTAAAAATATTATTGTAGAGACATCAAAAAATGTAATGTGTAGAATAAACTATGTTTATTATGCTCCAGTTAATCTAAGAATCCATGCATGCATGGATATCATATATTGCACACACACACACACACATACACTTTTATCTGTTTGAAGCTTGTTGTCATGAATTATTCTATTATTTTTTGAATATTTGTCATTTTCCTATCTATAATATTTGGTGCCAATTATAATACCTCTCATACAATTACTCTATTTGTGTTCAATATATAAGTGTATATGTATTTTTCTATGTTTGCAAGCATTAATTTTAACATGCAGTTGACATTGCAATTATTTTTTTTCCCTTGGTTTATTGTTTTAGTTATCTTTGTCCATCTTTCGTTTATGGGAAGATTGCAGTTGAATCTTCTTTCTTTCATCAAAAAACATGGTTAGGGTTTGTAATTTTTTGGCCGTTGGTTTATTGTTGTAGTTATCTTTGTGCATCTATATGGTAGGTCATTTCATATGGGTATTTTGCATAGGTGATTAATTTACAATGCAATAGGCTTAATCAATAAAGTTCAAGTTGCATTAGCTGGCACTAAAAATTGTAGACAAATAAAGAAATTGTGAAAGAGCAACAACAATCTATATATACACAACATACATATATATATATTTGCATACAATGTCAATTGCATGTTATTGCAATTAGGTGGGTTTGAAATTTGAAAAATGGCTTTAAATGCATATGGTTGAGACATTTTGGGGGGAGATTTGTTTGGGCAAGAAAGTCAAACAAATGGAGTTAATGAGGGAATATTCCTTGGGAATATGCCTTGTGAGGGAAAACAAAGATAATTAGATAATTAATTAAAATTAATTTCATATGCAAGTTGCAAAAGTTAGAGAAAAGAGGATTAGTGTTAGGAGTTAATCATGATTTAACTAACTTAGATGGGCATTAGTTGATATGACACTTTATTTAGATTTTTTGGATTTATTTAAATCAAAATGAGAGGAATGTGAAAATTAGTAATTTAATTAAATAAAGTTTGATTTATTCAATTAAATGAAGAACATTAGGAATTTAATTACATAAATTTGATTTATTTAATTAAATGAGGAACATTAGGAATTTAATTACATAAATTTGATTTATTTAATTAAATGAGGAACATTAGAAATTTAATTAAATAAATTTGATTTGTTTAATTAAATGAAGAACATTAGATGCATGATGTCAATTTTCATGTCTACAGCCAAGAATTTGTCCCTATCTACAGAGAAATAAGTTTCAGAGCATTCTGATGTCAGAAATTGAACAAGCCACCAAAGTGATCAAAATTGACGCCAACCATGATTAGCCGATTGGATTTATACCAACGGAGATAGGGAAATTGAGCATGAACATACTTTTGCTGCAGTAGAATCAACTCTTTGGATAAATCTCGATGGAATTGTGACACTATATTTAAATTTATGTCTTGTATTAATCTTGCAAAGAATAGATTAATGAAATCGAATCCTAGGTCATTTGGATCAATGAAAGTGTTGAATTCTCTAAATTTTTCTATCATACTTTAGGGATAGATTCCCAAAATTCTGACATCTCTGAAGTTGATTTCTATTGATTTCTCTATAAATTTACGGGAAGGGCCTGTGCCCCTAGAGCTTGTCAATGAGGCTGGAAATATCTCACTTTGGATCATCTTTGACTTGTTTATACAGAGGGGGCACCAAATTGGGAGATTACATGATACAAGGAAAGGAAATGAGAAAATCTGTCAAATAAACTTGTAATTCCTCTTAGAAATCACAACCCATGTGGTTGATTAGGTCGCATACCTGTAGGGTAAATTTTTCCAACTACGATATCTTGAATAATAATCATTACCTTCTCAAATACTTTATTTTTTCATCTTTAACAATACCTTATATCATTTTCTATCCATTATTCGACATTATAGAATATGATTGTTGCTCTTTTGATTCCTCTTATATACTTTAATTTCAATTTGCTTGATATGAGTCACCAACAGAAAAAATCTTTAAACTTTGATACAAAATTTAAATCTTTAATTTAAACTTGAAGATCATCGTTTATCAATTATGACTATCATAAGGAAGTGACATAAAATGGTGGTGATAAGTTTCCTTTGTCATTGGGCAAGTAACTCCTTTGATATCTACTAAAATCATAATCCATTTCAGCATGTTAAGGCAATCTGAGACAACTAACTTTCAAAAGATTAAAAATAAGAGATTTGGAACTTTTAAGGGGTATTCTTCCATTTTGCTTGAGAGAAGCAAGGAGGGTCTTCAATTTTTATGGTAGTACACAAGGAGATGTAGGGTTGATATTGTTTTAAGGGAAGTTTGGCAGTTTGTTTGATTTCGTAAGAATCAAAGGAGTTTTATAATTTTAAAGGAATATTAGGGGGTTTATTTTCTAGATTCTTATAAGTTATTTTTTCTTTTAGGAAATTTTGTTGGATTATTTTATGTTTGTAGGAAGAGAATCATTTTGTAAGGGAAATTTTATCTAAGTAAATTTAGTGCATGTACAAGTTCATTTGTTTATCAATAAGATAAATATTATTTTCATATTTGTATCATTGAGTCTTTACAAAGAGATCAATTCTATGTATTATTTTTTGTTATGCATATATTTTTTTGTCTGAAGCCTCTTCTCTTACAAATAGACAACTTTAAAGACCAAAATGATAGATCATAATTGAATCAATACTTGAATCATTTAACTAGTGCTACACAAATATGGTAATAGATACGAGTACGATCTAGATGACGTGTTGTTTTCAATATTTCTAAAAACTACATAATCATAATTAAGGGCATTTTCAATTCGAAGAGATTTAAGATGAATAAATTTTCTGATTTGCACAACTCCCTTGAGCTTTTTGCCAATCAATATGATTATTGTAGGTTATATTAATGGGGAAATTTGAATGAATTATGAGAGCTTTAACTTCATATAATAAACATATGCATTGTTGTGTGTTATAATATTGTATAACATGTATTATTAGTTACATAAAAATCTATTATCTTAAACCTTAGCACTTTTCCCACCACCCAAAGTTTATTGGTTAAATACATGTCAATTCAATTTGTTTATTCATATGATTCAATGTTTCCGCTTTAAATATGCATTGATATTCCTTGAAAGGTTCTTTAAGGTTGACTATTTAAAGATTATTTATTTCCCAAGCTTCTCCTTAGGCTTTCCACCTCTTTTACTTATTAATGTGGTTCATTCTCAATATCTTTTCCTTATACTATAACTAAACAAATTTTTATTGTGCTCATGTAGTTTTAAGTTGAGTGAATTGTTTCCTAAATCTAAATGGGCATTCTGATTGAGTATATCTTCCAATAAATGCTTGATATAAAAGGTTTCTTCAATAGCTTCATCAAGTCATTTGTGATTGTTTTTTTAAGAAGGATGTTTGTATAATTGTTGTTTAATGTGTTGTTAGATGAAAATATAAATGTCAAAATTAAGTATTGATAAAAAAATTATTCATATAAAATGTATTTCAACAAGTCTAAAGGGTTTATGGAAAATGTATTTCAATGGATGTAAAGGGTTTAATAGTACCACAGAATAAGTGTATCTATTAGAAAAATTTACTTGAATTATTTGAATTTTGTAATATCCATGTTTAGGACATACACTTAATCATTTTTTTTCATTAACCATATATCTCCTTTTAGAAAGACCTTTAGGTTGAATATTTATGTAGAATCCTTAGTTATTGAATTGTTAACCAAGTTCTTCCGGTTCCCAAATTTTACTAGTATATTGCTACTTAGCATTTCCTGAGACGCATCAAAGTCTCTCAATAACATAAGGTTGCACAATTCTTTTGGTATGTGGTAGATTAGATTGTTTAATCCAACCACATAGAACTAGAATTTGTAGCACATGACATCCATATGCACCCATGCACAAACACATACTCTCTAACATATTAACAACATATATTTGTCTATCGACTTAATCCTTGAACATCCTATAGATGCAAGTGCTAGTACTACCTAACTCCAAAACAAAAGATCTACTAAAACACCACTACCTAAAATAAAAGAAACGTGTATACAGCCCAAAAGATCTACTAGAACACCACTACCTAAAATAAAGAAACGTGTATACAGCCCCTAATGCACTTTTCAATTAATTAATAAATACCCTCATGTACATTCTAGAAACTCAATAAACAATAGAAAGACAAAAGGCTCCAGCTCTCTGCCCCACCCAGTTTTAGGCCCTTTAAAGGCCTGTTGCTCTCAAAGTACCTTTTCCAATTAATACGTCTACCGGCACAGATTATCCTCCAGTAGTGCGTGCACACGTGGAATATGTAGTAACTGATCTATCACGTTTTGTTTGAAGTAGCTGTATGAATGGAAGAATAATGTTCAAGTGACTAAAAACAGCCTATGGGACAATTTATGCGCTCCGACAATCTCTTTATTGCATAAACCGTAAGAAGAACGAGCTGTCAAGATATTGCCATTGCCATTGTCGGAGCGCATAAATTGTCTTGTTTTTAGTCACCTGAACATTATTCTTCCATTCACATATCTACTTCAAACAAAACGTGATAGATCTTTTGCTATATATTTCTCTTATTTTCGGGTTCTCTGCATAATTTGAGATAGAGAAAGCGTAGTGGTATTTGTTCGGCATGGCTTTCTCTGAGTTTCCTGTATTTTTGCATGCAACAAGTATAATATAGGACGGTACATATGCTTCTGCAACAGCTACAGTATGTGCACTCATTGTTTTCTTGTGGGTTATGTATAGATTTAGTGTGCAAAAGACAAATCCACTGAGATTGAGATTGCCCCCTGGACCGTTTCCATGGCCTATTATCGGAAACCTGAACCAGCTGAAAAGGCTTCCTCATCGTGATCTTCATGAACTTGGTAAAAAGTACGGGCCCATTATGTTGTTGAAATTGGGTTATGTTCCCACTGTTGTGGTTTCTTCTTCTGCAGTGGCGAAGGAATTCTTGAAAACCCACGATGTGGTTTTTTCCAGCCGACCTCTTACAGCTGCAGGAAAATATATTGGATATAATTACAAGGATCTGGTACTTTCCGCTTACGTTCCTTATTGGAGACACATGAGGAATCTGTGCGTGGTAGAATTGCTTAATAGAAAAAGGATCGAGTCTTTCAGATGTGTACGAGAGGAAGAAATGCTTTTCGCTGTTCGTTCGGTGTGGGAGATGTCTGGGCACGGTAGGACTCCTATAAATCTCACCAACATATTTTCATCGTTTGTGCAGGCAGTCATGTGGCGAATCCTTTCCGGTACCAAAATTTTCTTTTGGCAGTGAAGGCCATCTAGATGGTCATGGCGAAGAGATAAAGAAGATTTTAACAGATCTGGCAGCCATAGTAGGAACTGTCAATATCAGGGACTTCATTCCTTACTTAGACTGGCTGGACTTGCAAGGAGTGAAGCGGCGCATGAAAAAGGTACACAATTCTATCGACCAAGTGATAAGAAAGATTATAGAGGAACACCAGCAGCGCAGGAGGAAATTAGACCAGGAGCATGAGCAGCAGCTTGCTACTAAGGACATCATTGATGTGCTCTTGGAAATGAAAGGTTTCGATGGAATGGAAATCACAGAGGAAAACACTAAATCCATTGTTCTTGTACGTATTCAGCTCATTTTTATAATACAATTCTACATTTAAAAATAAAATGGTAGTTCTATTTTTGATAAGTAAAGGAATGTTTTTGTATCAAATTGTGATATTAATATTATGATTCAACTGTGTAGTTTTTTTAGTGAAATTCTTGACTCATATTTCATAAGTAGTGATTTGTATGAACCCATCTCTCATGAGCATGAATGATCTACTTAACTCTCAGTGCATCTAGGTGATGCCTATAAGTGTGATCAGCATCCAAATTTCTCAAGAGGTCATCCATCTCATTACTATTTTGACTCAAGCAAATGGAGTAGTAAGTTAAGTGGGCTTGACCTTGAGAAACTCTATGGTTAAGCATGTTTTAGTTGGAGTAGAATTAGGATGGGTGATCTCCTAGGAAGTTTGGATGCTTCATTTCTATGAGTATCACCTAAATGCTATGAGTGCTAAGTGAACCATCCATTCTCACTAGAGATAGATTCATGTGAACCACTAATCGTAAAATAGCTAAGAAATTTGATTCAAAAACTACAAAATTGAATCCTATATTAATATCACAATTCTATTCTTTTTGGATCTAACCAAGTTGTTTAAATATTAAAGGATATGTTCGTGGCTGGAATTGACACGACGTCTACTACATTAGCTTGGGTAAAGAGTGTGATTCTCAAAAAACCTGGCGTTACAAATAAAATGCAAGAGGAAATTGAATCAGTGGTAGGCAGAGAGAGAATAGTGAGTGAGTCTGATTTAGCAAGCATGGAGTACGTGCAGTGTGTGGTAAAAGAGACTTTGAGCTTATATCTAGTGGTACCCTTATTGCTTGTGCATGAATCTACACAAAATTGCACAGTTGCGGGATATTTCATTCCTGAGAGAAGCAGACTTATCATCAATGCCTAGGTCAATGGAAGAGATCCATCCTTGTGGGAAGATCCTCTCACATTCAATCCAGAAAGATTTATGGGTAAAAATGTTGATATTGTGAGAGACAAAAACTTGTTTGATATGGTGCCATTTGATGCAAGAAGGAGAGGATGCCCAGGGGCGGGCATGGCCATTGTGACCATTAATCTTGTTTTCGCTCAACTCATTCATTGTTTTGAGTGGAATGTGGAAGGAGATTTAGATATGACGGAACTATTTGGATCTAGCATGTATAGGAGTGTTGAACTTCTCGCTCGCCTTGCCTTAAGGTTATCCTCTTGTCCTTAAATTACTCTTGTCCTTAAATTAATATGTTCACTTTTTTAATATAATAGTGTGAGCTATCATATGTCTTCTAGTAATAACTAATATTAGTGACCTCTTTTATGTCTTCTTGTAAACCACTACAATAATTCATGTTTTTGAAAGAGGAAAAAATAGGTTTTATAGGGACCCGAAACCACAAAGTTTATGTAACAAGAAAAGATTATCCATAAGACAATCCCAGAAAAGAAAGGCTGCAATAAAAGGATAAGCAGAAAACACTAGCAACTAGCAACAAAAAACCACTAAAAAGACAACAAAAGACCAATGAAAACAAAACCGAAACTAACCCAGAGATTTCAAGGTCTCAGCCACATCCATTTCTAGGATATCCATATCATAGACAACCATCCTAAGATCTTGAGTCTCCAGAGGCGCAACATCTTGTCTTTTCTTCATGTTAGCTCTAGTTCTCTTAGAAGGGCCCAAATCCCCATCTTTGTTTTTGTTCTTCTCTGTGTCTAGATCCACAATTAAGATTCCCAGCTAAGTAGTCTCCGTTTTTTCCGCAATAGCTCTTAGGGCAATGGTGTTATTCTTGACAATTCTATGATTGTGTTGAACCATAGCCTTCAAGGCTTCCCTAATTTTCTCAACCTCTCTACCCAGAATCTCCCCATCCTTCTTAAGGCCTTTGGTAAATTCCACCTCTTCCTGGATATAGTCCATCATGGCCATCTTTTCTTCCGCCGTCCACAGAGGCTCACCCAGGTTCTGCTTCGACATTTTGGTTTCTAGAATTTCCAATTTGTTGTTCAAAGCTCTTTTTTTCAAATTTAGGTCCTTTATTTCATGAAAGGCCCACTTGAGAATTTTAAAATTATCAATAGCTTCATTTCTAGCAAGAGACAGAATATCCCCATGATAATCCCTATCAGGTTCAAAAATAGGGTCATTAGGGTTCAGGTCTGAATGATGGCTGAGTCTTTCATCTCTACCAATAGACTGGAAAGAGGTGGAGGAAAGAATTTTTTTAACAAGTTCGACAATATACTCATCCGACAATCCTCCGAATAAGTGACCAATAATTCATGTTAATAATATTACTTATATGTTTAAAAAGTTTTTAACCTATCTTCGAAACTCCTGTTCGTGGAGTTTCTTGGTATAGCTAGTTGTATTAGTCCTTTTTATTTTGAGGACATTATTGGGATATGTAAGTTGGTTAATATCATGATTTTGTTGTTTCCGTAGTATCCATAGATAGTTTCTTTTTTCTCTTTTTCTATGCAGACCTCTTTTTGAATTGTCATTTATTCTCATTGTAATTCTTTTAGCTTTGATCAATACAAAAAAAAATCTTCAATGTTTTTTGTTCTTGATCTATTTTAATAATTCATATTTTTGTATTAGTTATATAAGCTCTCAATGTTTTATAGTGAGCTCTTCTAATGGTATAAATAATATTTTATGTATTCTAGTGTCTTGTTCATATAAAATTTCAATATTCATATTGATATTTTATAATTATAATTTTTGATAATGTACATGTTTGAAGTATTATTAGTGTTATTTAATTATTCATGCTATTTATAAATATTTTTTATCCGTCAAGTTTTTCATTAAAAATAATAATTTATGTGTAATATATATGTATAGAATATTTGACTATAAAATAAATAAATGTATAACTATTTTAATGTAAGTTTAATTAAATATTTAATATAATTTGAATTTAAATTAAATATAAGTTGCTTGTAAAATAAAAGATAAAATTTATTTAATTTTTAACTCATAATGAAATTTCAAAAATTAAAATTTCAAAAACTATATAATAAAGTAAAAAATATATTTATAAAAAATTGATTAAAAAAAATTGTTAGTTTTTAGGAGAATTTAAAGAAAAATTTAAATAACTTAAAGTGCACAATTTTATATATTATTTACAAATTTCAAATTCTCGTTTATCTAAATTTGAGGTAATGTGAAAGATTTTTTTTTAAAATATTAATTTGAGTAAAAAAATATTAATATTTTCTCATCTAAATCTAAATTCAATTATTACTACTTAGTCTATTCAACACTATTTATTGTGCAAGGGACATGTTGATAGATAGATGCAATGAGTGTGCTATGTAAAACAAATTGAAAGAAATGTAAGCTTTTTAAAATATTTGGCACTGGAAAGAAGGGTATAAAAGAAGATAAGAAAAATAGCAAAGCCTCATTGATGCAACCTTTGCATCTACACTCTCTTCTCCAATAACACACCCCACCTAAAAACACATGCACCTCAACTGCAAAGTATACTTTGACCCAACCCATTTGTTCAAATGCACCCTTGTCTACCTTCATCTCATGAATTTTTGATTGCTAGAAATACTTTTTGTTCAAATTTAGATAGCCTTTCAAATATGTCAACATGTATGGTCTACATGGAAAGATATCCAAGAATTAAAACTAGACAATCAAATGGAATCACTACTTGTTATAGATGTTCATCTAAAAAAAAAAAACCATTGCTTCTCAAACTAGAACAACATGGACCCTAGTGAGCAACCTACATGCTTAAAAATTATATCCCAATTTGAGGAGATGTTGATAGCAAGGGTTAGCCCAATCCTTCAAGTTACCTATGTAAGGGAGGGACAACTAAAATACACTGGACAAACTATTTCTTTTCCTCAAGATATATCTATAATTGCAACCTACTTACCCAAACATATTAATGATTTGTATATATTAATAATTATCATGAAGAACATCGAACAACAACCATATCACTTCTATGTCAGTAGAGGACACGTCCATGAGGCATTACAATATAATATGCACAATGACCTATACTACAAATATGTGCAAATAGATGAGCTTGTATTTTCAAGCTTACCCCAATCCTCCACTAACATCTCAAACCTCCTATATGCAACAACGTCAAATCCATATCCCACAGATACAGGCTTAGCAAAAACAAGGGATACAAAATATGACCCTTTAGAAAATAACATATCCACCACAACTTCTTTTATGGAAAATCTACCATATGCAATTGTACGAATAGAAGTCGAAGAAGTTCACTCTTTACTACAACTAGGTAAAGGATGACCAACACCTATTGAAGAATGGCCACCATTTTTCTATCTCTTATAAATGAATACACCACTGAAGGATTATTTATGATGGCATTCCCGACTTTGTTTTCAAAATGAAAATTTGCATTCAAACACTTGAGTGTATCAAGGAAATTAAGCTACATGAGTATTCTCTCCATCTTTTAAGGTACCAAGATAATAGGTTTGGCCAACACCCAAGATCTAGGAACTTCATATTGAATATTCTAATGTACCACTATAGCCAAGCCACTTCATCTATTTTTATCAATAAACAACTTGATGATTACCTACCATAAACAATCTTTGACCTTTGTTGGTTGAGGCTCTGGTTTTGATCTATGTTTTAGTTGTTTCTACCAGTGGTATAGAAAGGATGTTTTTCTTCAAGGACTGGTGCGTTGTTGCTTGGCTAGTGTAGGAAATTTTCTTGGGTTTAAGGTCCCTACCAAAACCTGGGTGTATAGGGTTGTGGATCCCTTCAAAATCTAGAGGTTTGGGTTTAAGTTCCCTACCAAAACCTTGTTGTAGTGGGTTATTGGTCCCGTCAAAACCAATGGGTTCAAGAATCATGTAAAATCTTGGTACTTTGTTGGGCAACTTTTTGGTTGGTGGTTGGTTGTGTCTCTGTATCGTTGTTGGGTGTTATTGGACTCTATTCTTAGGGCAGCTTGGTCTTTGTTGTTTGGGTTTTGGGTCCCTTCAAAACTTGATGGTTTTGGGTCCATTCAAAACCTATTTTTCCACTAATCAAAAAAAATCTTTGACCTTTTCCAAAGATTAAAGGACATGCTAGATGACAAACTTGCAGATCAACTCATGTGATTTAGCTCATCCATTCGTGGCACCCAACCATTTTGGAACTAACATCGAGTGGAGCTTTCAGACATGGTCATTCAAGTTGGGTGCCCCATAGTTTTCTTCACCCTTGGTACAATAGATATAAAATGGCAAGACTTGCATTCCATCATGCCGACCAAATCACCTACAAATCCTTCTATGGCTTTTAGATGGATGATAAAAATATTATTCAAAATCCACACCTCATTGCATTGTACATGCACCATAGGTTTACTGCATTTTGTGAAGAGGTCTTGGAAAAAATTCTTGGTGCAATATAATATTGGTATAGGTAAAACCCTTCTTTCCTCATTATCTTACATTACACTCTTACTTTGATTGTTTCCTAAAAAATGTCATTTTGTAGGTTTGAATGTCAACATAGAGGCTCTACACACATCCATGGTTTCTTATGGCTCCAACAAGCACCTAACATTAGTAGATTAGAATGGAATAACCTGCAATTAGTGCAAAATGCACTTGATTACATTGATAGATATGTCCTTGCATGGAACCCATGAAGCCTTGAATTAAGAAACCAAACATTTCATTGATATATTCTTGATGATCCTTGTTTGATGGATACAACAATGTTCATGTCAACCAACCCTTCAACCGACTATTGTGAACTAGTCAATCATGTTGAATGCCACACAAAATTTACTCTGTAAACATGCCTTAGGAGGAAAGGGACATCTACTATATGTCGTTATAAAGCACCCTAGACCATGCAAGATCAGTCAATTCTTTTAAATGCTAAGAATGGTCAGCCTAAGAACACCCCAACCTATAATGATGAACACCTAAACCTTCACAACCAATTTATACTATCTATCTAGAGGGCTAATGTAGATTTCCAACTTGTTCTCTCATTTGATGTTGTTCTTAAATATATTATAAAGTATGTTGAGAATACTTAACACAAATTTGAAACATATCATGCCATGTTATCTCACATTTCAACCACTTTTGATTATAAAATGCCTGCCCTATAGATTTTTTTAAAATTCTTACAAATAGCCTTGTGGATTGAGACATTAGTGCTTAGGAGAGTTGCCACCTCTTGCTAAAGCTACCCCTCTCCATATCCAATAGGAAATTTTTTCTTTAAATGTCAATCAACACAAATTCCAATGTGTATTAGTCTCAACCACATCAATGACAACATCACCTACCTACATCGATTCTTACATGGCACAACCTATATAGCTAGAGATAATGCCTCTCATTGAAGTGACACAAAAATGGACCTTTAAAGCATCTCGCAAGAATAATCAATGGAAGGAATTTCCCAAAGAATCAATTGTTCGAGTCTCCCCACAATTCACAACTATCCTTGAAAAGACGACAACAACTTTCATGAAATTTTTTGGACTGGACTAGTACTATGCCAACCATTCATAATATTGCAAGTGAATTTGGATCCTCAAAAGATCAAATAATTTCACAATGGGAAAGGTTCTCTTCTATTTACTAGCCATGGCATGTCCATTGCACAACATCAAAAGCAATTGAAGAACTTGATGCTAGAAGCCCATCCAACACTGAGTTTACGATGCAAGAAGACAACCTTGATGAATGACAAGTACTATCAGGTCTACATCCAAACCTTCCTATTAAGCTAGATGCACTAGACATGCTTGGTCGATGTGACATTGACCTAAACCATGAATGGCAAGATACCCACTTCAACCCGCTATAACTAATTGTAGCTACTACTTTCATAGACTCTAATCACCCAATATTTCAAGTTCACCATGTTCTTAATGAACACACCCATACTACCTTCTCTACTAAGCAAAAAGAGCATTTGATATAGTTTTGTCCCATATAACTACTCTTCCTTTGTAGCCATGACTTAAATTAATTTTTTAAGGAATTGCAAGAACTGGAAAGTCGCACCTCATAAAAAAAATGTCTACACTCATGAGTTCATCTCCAGTTCACCAGTCACCATTAGTACTTCTTGCACCTATATGTCTTGTTGCATTCAAAATTCAAGCATCAACACTTCATTGTGCCCTCTAAATACCAATCAAATAAATGACCCCCTACAAGGACAAATGCTTGCAACCTTCCAAGAAACCATGTACTTCATTTGGTACATTTTTATAGATGAGATGAGCTTCATCGTGCCAAAGTTGCTAGAATGGAATGACATGAAGCTATGTGAAGCATTCCTCATCCACAACCACCTACCATTTGGAATTTTGGAGGGCGGTCAATTATTCTCTTTGGTGACCTAGGCCAACTACCTCTAGTAAAACATATCCTCATGTATGCTTCCCCTTCCTATGGAGGAAAACTATGGCACAACTTCACAATAGTGATAACATTGACAAGAATCTTCTGACAAATAGATGATGATCCTTCCTAGACTATTTTTTTTGCACTTCTCTCATATCTACAAAATGCAAAGTCTACAATAAAAGATTGGAAATTTCTAATGTCACGTTCAAGTTCCTCACTCACCTTTGTAGAAAACTTAATTTTCTCATTTTCCATACATCTATTTGCAACAAGTGAATTGGTGTCACTACATAATAATCGTATGTTGTTATCCTTGGCAATACCTATTGCACTATCCATTGTAGAGCAACTTAGGGGGTTAACATACTCAAATCTAGATGAAGACCAACTTCTAGCTAAGATACTCTTGTCTATTGGTCAAGAGGTTATGTTGTGCTCAAATTTATGGGTGGAGACAGGGCTTGTGAATGGTGCACTTGGTCAATTCAAAGTAATTATATACAATGATGACAAAAACCCACCTCAAGTTCCTTTATTTGTTGTTGTTCATTTCAAACATTACATTGAACCAGCTTGGGATCATAACAACCCAAAAAATGTCACTATAACCCCACTAAGTGGTGGCCTCCATCATCAAATTTTGCTAAATAATGGCATGGGCCTTAACAATTCACAAGTCACAAGGCCTTACACTTCAAAAGGAAACAATCAATATTGGCAACATTGATTTTCAAGGATTGGTATTCACATATATTTCAAGATTTTATGAACTACCATGTCTAGGCATACAACTTTCCTTCACATTTCAAAGATATGCACACATGCAAAAAAGCCCATATATTTCTCAACGGAAAAAAGGAAGAGGAACGTTTGAATGCATAATTGCAAAACAACTCAAACACGTAAAGAAGATTACAATAACTGCTGGTATGCCCCTTTATTTATCTCATATTTACATTATCAACTAAGTTTACAAAGACAATACATCAACAAAAAGTTAATTTTTTTTATTGCATGTAAATTATATATCATTTTTGTTTTATTATAGGCTGCACTCATGACTCTCTTACACTATGTTCCCATACTTGAACATCTACAAACAACTCTACCAAAGGTGACAATGAATTTAATTTAATTTAAAACTTCAAAATATTGGTTTTACTTGGTTGTTTTTCATATAATAAACAAGCCTATTGTTCAATACAGAGTGGAGTTTGAAGTGATCATGTGACAATGTTGTAAAAAAAAAGGAGATTTATATTTAAAGTGTTGTGTTTACACAATAAGCTATATTTACAGCATTCTATATATATCCAAAATGTATGTCTACAAAGATTTACATTTTTATATCAAATGAATTTAAGTTCTCTATCATTTATTTAATCATTTTATTTTCATTAATTCCATTATTTTTTCCTAATAACATAATCATTGCATTTGTATTTTATGAAATTATACATCTTGTACAAATTGAACCATCCAACTACAAACTAACTTTGAAAAAATCTTAAATATACCAATTTAAAACCTTTTTATTTATGAAACATTTTCAAATTTCGACCAAACTAGTACACAACTTTTAAATTCACATACATTTATTAGACCTACCCATTGCACACAAAAATATGATTGCTAGTAAATAAATAGCCAAATATAAATTCTAAAAATTGGATAAACAATAGGTAGTCCAAAAAAGAGAGACAAGCTCCAGCTCTCTACCCCAACCAGTTTTAGACCCTTTAGAGGCATGTTGCTCTCAAAGTACCTTTTCCAATTAATACGTATGCCTAGGGACTCAAACCTCATATATAACAGTAGGTTATCTTCCAATAGTGCATGCAAACGTGGAATATAGCAACAGATCTATCATGTTTTGTTTGAAAAGGAAAGAAAAGGTCCTTTTATAGTCCACGATACTAGGCGATCTGTTTTTGGGTCTACAGATGACTTGCAGTATATGGGACTCCTCGTACTCCCAATATGAGGGAGGCACCTAACTCGTGCTCCACAATACGAGGTGTACATACCTTACCCCCTGCAGGATTTGAACTTGTGACCTCCATTTAAAGAGTACAAGTTCTCCACCATTAGGCCAACTTAAGTGTACACCATTAGGCCAACTCAGATGTACAAGGGAAGAATAATGTTCACGTGACTAAAAATAGTCTGGGACAATTTAAGGACACCAACAATCTCTTTAGTGAATAAACTGCGCGAAGAACCACCTGTCATGATATTGCCATTGGAACACCATGACGAACGGTGTTGTCAAACGATGTTAACAGATATAATTTTTCTTCTTTTACAACCTCTAATTTCCGGGTCCTCTGCATAATTTGAGATAGAGAAAGCGTATTGGTATTTGTTCGGCATGGATTTCTCTGAGTTTCCTATATTTTTGCATGCAAAAGTATAATAAAGGACGGTACATATGCTCCTGTAACAGCTAAAGTATGTGCACTCATTGTTTTCTTGTGGGTTTTGTATAGATTTAATGGGCAAAAGACAAATCGAGTGAGATTGAGATTTCCCCTTGGACCGTTTCCATGGCCTATTATCAGAAACCTAAACCAGCTGAAAAGGCTTCCTCATCGTGATCTTCATGTACTTGGTATAAAATAAGGACCCATTATGTTGTTGAAATCGGGTTCTGTTCCCACTGTTGTGGTTTCTTCTTCTGCAATGGCGAAGGAATTCTTGAAAATCCATGATTTGGTTTTTTCCAGCCGACATCTCACTGCTGCAGCTAAATACATTGGATATAATTTCAAGGACCTGATACTTGCTCCTTACGGGCCTTATTGGAGACACATGAGGAAGTTGTGCGTGGTAGAATTGCTTAATAGCAAAAGGATTGAGTCTTTCAGAAGTGTACGAGAGGAAGAAATGCTTTTCCCTGTTCGTTCGGTGTGCGAGATGTCTGGGCACGGTAGGACTCATGTTAATCTCACCAACATTTTTTCATCTTTTGTGCAGGCAGTCATGTGGTGAATCCTTTCCAGAACCAAAATTTCTTTTTGCAGTGAAGGTCATCTAGATGGTCATGGCGAAGAGATAAAGAAGATTGTAACAAAGCTAGCAGCCACGGTAGGAACTATCAATATCGGGGACTTCATTACTTACTTAGACTGGCTGGACTTGCAAGGAGTGAAGCAGTGCATGAAAAAAGTACACAATTCTATCGACCAAGTGAAAAGAATGATTATAGAGGAACACCAACAGCGCAGGAGGTAATTAGACAAGGAGCATGCACTACTACATAGAGCCCCCGTTTAAGACATTTATTTAAGACAAAATTAATCAAAATATTAGTTTTGTCTTAAATTAAGACAATAAGAAAAAAAATCTTTTTCTAAAATAATTTTTTTATTTCCCTCTCAATTTTCGTTTTCCCTCCCACATTGGACATTACCTTCAATCGCGTGTCTGCAGCTTTCAATATGCGTTAATTTCATTTTCGTTTCAGAATAGAGAACACGAACAGGGAACAAAACACGCACAAAGGAATGGAGGCACGAGGAACAAAGGCACAACACAATAGGCACAAAGAACAGTGAACAACACAGACAACGGTCACGAAGCACCACAAACGGGGGTTTTTGAAAAACGACAAGGGATTTTTCATCAGAAACAACAAGGGGTTTTCAGAAAATCAGAAGGACGCGAAGCTCAGAGCAAAAAGTCACAAGCAAGTGGGTCTAGGTTCTTGGGCAAGCGACAGAAATAAAATCTCCATGAAGTTCCTTTCAGGAATAGACCAGGTGTGCCCCACCTTTGTCATTTTTTTTCTGTTTCTTGTCTCTTTTCCTGGCATCAAACTCTGCAAGCTTTATGTGAAAAACAGACACAAATTTTTTTCTAAAAATAGTTTGAAGAATGATCTGAATGTTATAGGTACGGGGTCTTCATACGTCCACTAAGACCTCGACCAAACGTTCTGGTCATCGAAGGCCCTGCAAAATAGATAATACTAACAAATCCCTAGGTTTTCTAAGTCCCCGCAAAGCAAATAATTGGATGGAAAAGCTCTGTCAGCCTCTACCCACCCTCTTTTTCTTATGTTGTGTTGCTTCTTTTCTTTTACTGTCTCATGCAGGAAGACGTAGCTTTGAGTTCCCTCCTTTGGGAGATACAAAAATAAAAATTATGCCCAAAATCAGATTGCTAGTTAAGGAGAAATGCTTCAGCTCACCAGCGATGAAGTATCAATGAGCCAAATTGACAGCAGTGGCTTGGAGTCTTCCAATAAAGACTCCAAATTAATGATTGATAGAAACAAAGGTTTAGATATGTGAAATGCTTCAGGTTCCAGAATCAATGGCTCGAACATGCAAAAGATTGCATTATTTAAAACTGTTTTCCAGTGGATTATATCGAAGCATCTATAGTCCTGCCATAGTAAGGGATAGTAGTCTCTATTTTAGAACACCCTTACTTAAAAAAGAACTTCTAGCATAGATATATATACCACAAAACACAATCAGCACAAACTGTGGCTATGCTATGACAAATTTCTAATTCATTTTGCATGCTCAGAAAACAAGAAATTTGTTCACTTGCCCTCCTGTCAGTTCTCTTTAATAATACAATTGAGTGCATGGAAACAATCAAGAAGTAAATTTAGCTTAAGAAAATGTAAAGAACCTGTGACGAAGAGAAAAAGAAATCCTCCTCAAGCTGGCAAGCCATTGTTCATTTGTAAAGAATCTCACAATTGTAGCCAAGCATTCTTTCAAAAGGCTGAAAAGATAATGAAGTTGACGCTCCAAGAAAGAATTGAAACCATAACTGCAAGTTCCTCTGCTTTAGAGGTTGTTAAAATGGCTTTCAACCTTGCTTGACTGAACGCAAACATAATGCTACCAGAAACAGTTTGAAGAATGATTATAACAAGCTGTGAAGATATTTGACTTGGGAAAAAAAAAAAAGAATACAGATACATCAAGGTAAGGATGTTTTTAACTCAAAAAACCTAAAATGCCTAAAATCCAAAACAAAGAAAATATTGAAGAACTATAAATGATCTTCCTGCAGAGACCTTGAGAAAAGGCATAGTAGAATGCATTTTTTGTGAAATAGAAAAACCAATGATTGGGTGAGGGTTATGGACTGATTGAAATGATGTTTTATTAAAGAGCCAGCTAGATGGAACTTTATCCAAATACAGTCATGTTTGTAACTGATAAAACGAATAATAATTTGGTGGTCAATAGTATAAACAAAACTAAAATGAGAAATTGAGATGGAAATATGGCACGTTTTATCTCCTTTGATTGAAAGGAGTACGAGGTCAAACATAATGCTTGTGTTGGATTTTGAAAGTTACACATGATGTCATTTTGAGGATTCTGACAAATTTCTTGGAAATTTGCTACCAGAATATAAATTTATATTTTAATGTATCAGCAGAATCCTCAAGTGTATAACTTATGATACAATCGAGGATTCTTGCCATAGTGTAGGAGTGTGGCATCCAAACTCCTTTACCTGTTTTATGCATGTCCTGTAGGTGCTCATTCTAGCTTATAAGCTCCTTGTTGAAAGTGAAATCTCTCCTAGCTACATAATCAATTTGAAAGACTATTGCTTCTCTCTGACCCATAATATTCTTGACAACAGCTACTTTTTCATTCAGAAACAGTCCCATCCTTCTTAAAATTCACCTCCAGGAATGCTCTGTTGAATCAACTTTTGCTTCTTTGTGGGGGCTGAATGACTGGGCAAAAGTAATACTGTTGTCTCTAATTTTCAAAGGTTACTCTCTCTCTCTTTAGGAGCAGAGCATTTAGCTACAACAATAGGTTTCTCTAATTTTGCTCAAAAGTGATACTGCTGTCTCTAATTTTCAGAGGTTACTCTCTCTGTTTAGGAGCATAGAATTTAGCTACAGCAACAGGCTTCTCTAATTTTGCTCAAAAGTGATATTGTTGTCTCTAATTTTCAGAGGTTACTCTCTCTGTTTAGGAGCAGAGCATTTTTCTCTCACAAGGTTTCTAGTTATTTGTGTTGAATCAATTATTTTCCATCATATTTATGATATGATTTCTCAACAACATTCGCACTTCTTTAATAATTTTATTTGTTGGAGTAAGTTGAAAGTAGATTTAATATTTGTAGTTCTTAAATTCTACTTTAAGTTAGAGTATGAATCATTCTGGTAATAAAATAGTTTGATCTTTGTGGGTTGTGGAAGTGTATTTTTTGTTTGACAATTACTGCAACAAAGAAATCCCAAATGGAGGAGTTGCATGCACAGGTGACTGCAATGGAAATAAATATGAAATATGTGACAAAAAAATCAACAATAGTTGGTCCAACAACAAGAATACATGACAAACCAACAAATTAATATTATTAAAAATGGTACAAGAACATCAGAACAAGCATTGCACAATTCCTATTTCTACCATCTGCAGAGTCTGTCTATCTGTTCTGAGGCAGTGATGGTTGTTGAAGATTACTATTTAATTATGACTACTTTTTTTTGTCGTTTCTTTCAGTCTTTATTACTTTAAATTCTACTTTAGATTTATATTTCTTAATCATTTTTCCTATTATTGATGGTATTTTCCTTGTTTTTCTAGCTATTGATATTGTTTTATTTTTTGTTTGTAGGTACCTATGGATCTTGTTGTTGACCACTCAGTGTAGGTTGATGTGGTAAGGTCTGAAAATGAACATAATAGATATTCGTTACCTATGGTGTGAGTTATTCCCAAATGGTACTGGTATTGAAAGTTTCAAATGTTTCTTATAATATCTCTAGCAGTCACCAAGCAATTCTCATCTAATACTAGATAATCAAGTGTAGTTTGTTAGTGTATTACTTTGACAAAATCTGTGTTAGATAATATACAAAGAATAACACAGATGCATTGGAGTTTGCTCAGACCGAGTTGACACCATTTGGAAAGTAGGATAAATATGTTGAGAAACTAGAAGTATTTGTTTCAAATCATTCATTAGTCTGTTTAATCCCTAGCTATAAGTGCAAATAAACATATCCTGTGTTGTACTAGTCGCAATAAAATATGCTTATGGGTGCCAACTATATTTGCTTATTCCATAAATTATATGTTAACTGAAACTGGAAATGGGTTTAGTTTCTGAAATGGACATTTTGAAACTATCAAAAATGGGAAAATCTAAAAAAATAGGGTTTCTTAAAAAAATATTTAGAAGCAGGGTTATGAATTTTACATATAAACAATTTTAGACAATTGAACATACAATTTAGCTGATTTTTTATAGCATTAGGCTGGTTATTATTTCTTTATTCTTTAGGTTGTCTTGCCTGCTTAAGGCTTCTAGAAGCCTCACAAGTTGGATTGAGAGGCTGCAAAGGAACATAATGATGCCATTTTATGGAACCTTCATAATTGTTGAGTGATGATGTTTGAGAGGCATTACGATAAATAAATGAGAAAGCATCACAGTACATTCACATGTAATTTCTTGGACTTTCTGGCCTAATTTAGGAAACAAGGGTTGAAGAATTTATTTGGTGATAGCTCATATATTGTAGTGTTGAAATTGTTTAACCAACTTGTACTTCAAAGAACAAGTAGTAGTTGCTTACTTGTTAGCGTATTTGTCCTAGTTTTGCAGGATTGCATGGCACTTCTTGCTTATGAGGAGCCTGAAAGGTCACCCATGTTTCATCTCTTAAGCATGGAATATCGTCAAAATGTTTTTGATTCACTGAATTGAGCAATCTTGGGTTAGTATACCTATTTTGGCTTTAGTTACTAAGTTTCTTTTCTTAATCTCTCACATTGAGGATGTTAAAGATAGTATCACTTTCTCATATGTATTTATTTCCTTTGTTTTGGATCTTAAGTTATTGAACTACTCATGGAAAAACAAAAGTATGCTATATGTATCTTTTCTGACATTTTGCTTGTGATTATGACAACACATGCCAATCTTCCTAGCTACACATCCTTGGAAAGGATTGTCCAACAAACCACAATTGTGAGACAGTAGCTACATCAAGAACTTGGTAAGGTAAGAGATTGGCTTCATCAAGAGCTTGGAAAGTAGACAATTCGGGTTTTTATCTTTGATAGCTTTTTCACATAATTGGATCCTTAGAAGCCAATGTCTTTATTGCCTTATCTGCATTTTCTCAAGTATCATGCATTTTTACTTTTAGTTTTAACCTTTAGGCTCTATTAACAGGGATGTAAATTTCTATAAATAAGTAATAACTGTAAAATATAGGCTTACTCTCTTTTCAGTACAGAGTTGAATTGGTTGCTTTTCAGCAAAGTGACTAGTTGATTGTTTGCTTGTGCACTACTTGATAATTTGCTTATGTGCTTTCTGAGTTACTGTTTGTTCTAGACGCACACACTAATCTATTTAGTATTTATTATTTAAAGAGTTTGTAATGAATTACAGTTATTGCAATATCAGTCTGTTTTCGACCATCAAAATTCCAGAGTTTATGATTTTAGTGTGATGTTTCCATTATTGTGCTTGCTACTTTGTTTGTGCATGCATTTTCCTTCACACAATGACTTGGATGTTAGAGTTCAGGCTCATGCTGCTTTTGGGGAAACTACATGCCAGCTAATACTAGGTCATTCTAATTGAACATAAATTAGTAATTATAGTTCATGGATTGGTACTATCATTTTTTTTTAGCATGGACATGTTTTATTGTCTTATACATGTGGCTTACACAAAATCTTGTTGTATCATAGTTACCAGATTCACCATTTACCAGGCAAGTCTTTGTGAATCCCAACTTTAGCAGGCCTAAATGAAGCCTGCAGACCCATTTTGGAGAATCACCAAGTCTAGGCCAAATTTTTTGAAAATTCTTGTTTTTTGTAAGTTTTTTTATATTATTATTTTCTAAAATTATGGAGCTTTTGTGCATTTCCAAGTCTGAGTAACTATGAACTGTATTTGGGCTTCTTTTTATATCTAGCTTGGTTTGATGCCATTCTTTAGGTTTTTAGATTGAAATGTAATAGTCATGGATGCCAGGCTAGGAAATGGACTGTTATTGAATTTGGAAATGGAAAAGTGAAACATAATTATCATTCACCTGAAAATGTAATAAAGTACATATCTATCAACATGAAATGTTAAGTTCATCTTCAAGATGACCGTTCAACTTCTAATGTATATAGGTAATAATAATATAAAATATTATTGCTACTTTTATTTTCTACACCTATGATTAATGTACAATAGTGCTAACAACAGATCATAATGAATTTGAGACAAATCTAAAATACCCAATCTGCACATGGGAGTTAACAAATTTAGTTCTAAGAATTTTAATAATTCTTCTAATATGAGACTTTTTTGAATAGCAGACAGAGCAGATGTAGGCTTTCATCAGAATTTGCATTAGGGAAATAATGCTCTTACAGAAGACATGGTTTTTGATGTTTATATTATGTATTGGAATTCCTTGATAAGTAATGTTTAGTGTAGGTGTGGAAGTTTATGCAATCTAACAAGATGAAGAAGCAGAAAAAATATGTTTTGGTTCATGGATATTGATTGCATTGAACCAAATATTTCTTGTACCGATGGAAATTCCTATCACATTTTTTCCACCCTGTAAAACATATTGGATGTTGATACTTTTCTCCATTCAATTAGCTATATGATTATGTTTCTTGACTGTTATGTACAGGTTAGAGAAAGAAATACAGGATCGTTATCTTCAAGTTGTATTGAAGGGAAATAAGGATGGGCTTAAGGTGAGAATTCAGACCAATATTTTTTTGCTAATAGTTTGTATGGACTCCGCCTTAGTTGTGCTAAATATGGGCTTCAAGGTGCAAAAAATATTAAATTTTTTATAATTATATCTTGCATGGAAAATAGCCTTCCAATGCATCCAATCAAATCATAATATTTGTATAATTCTTGTTAAGAATTTACTTTTAGTTGTTGTTGTCCATTCTTATTTTACTTGAGAATTGGAATATATTGTGCTATATTCTTTGCTTTCAGACATAAGGACTTTCTAGTTGACATTCATTCTCCAAGTAGCCTCAATTAGCAAACACAATTTGGTGGTGTTACACCCATGCAGAACTCGTCATTTGAACCTTATTTTCCCGTGTTTCACTGAAGTCTTCTATGAGAGATTTAGGTTTAAGGGCTGAGAATGTCATTTCTAGTTCTTGTCTCCAATGTTGCATGCCTAGTCCATAGGAGAAGTTGCTCGTTTTCAAGGTTATTTTGTGTTCGTTGAACATGCCATGTGCAAAAATAAGGAATGGTGGGGGATTGTCTACTATTATATACATTCCATGTCTTGCAGGAAAATAAATAATAAAACTGTATTTGGTCCTCCCACATATTTTTCTTTGTGTGCATATTTTTGGTACAATTTTGATTGATAAATTTCATTATGAACATATTTTAATTCTTTTTACTATGTATGGTGAATTGAAATTCATAGTTGTAGCTCTGCCTTTCACTCTTTTACAATGCACCATTAAAAATGATTTTTTAGATGTAATTGTAGAATCCTTTTCTTCCAAATGTTTTTCTGCACATATTTCCATATATATTTAATATATGTAGTTTTGGAATCCCTTCAAGAAACTCATCCAAATATTTTACTAACTCATTATGCATAAGCTTTGATCATAAATTTTAGCCTTATATTTTTTAAGCATTTAAAAAATAAAATTCTAGTCATGTTTGATTTCTAAAAACTCTAGACTTATGGTCAATCATGGTCAAAGTTCTCAAATGACATCCTTACAGGTGGCTTGGCCTCATGCTTTTCCCAATTCTACATCTGTGATCTGCATCTCTAAGAAACAACTCTATCTTGCTAAGCATATTATGGACCCGGAAATTTAAGTCTCAGAGAATGACAATGACCAAATTCTTGATAGAACTTCTTCAAGGCTCCACATCTCCACTTGAATGCATACGATTAGCTTAGAGATCTTTTCTATCAAGGTTGCATTCATGTATGGTTATATGGTAATTTCCTACTCAACATGAATGGTATGTCACAGTTTAAATTATGACATGTGCTTGGCAGGCCAAAGCCATAATGAAGCTGACCAGCAATGGAGTAAATAGCAAATAGGCCTCCACAACCAGTACTCCCACATCTTTTGAGTCCTAGGTACAGAATTCAAGTTATATTTACATTTATGATTTCCTCCAAATGTTGTGATGGACAGGGAGATAAAAAGTCTCACTTGTTGTAATCGTTTGTACTGTAAAGTTTTCATGATTTTTCACATTAAAATTAAATTGCTTTCTTCAAGTTGTAAACTTCAAAACAAATTGATGTACTCATTAAACCAGCACATTCATTTTAACTTTAGAATATATCATGCTTTAATTTTTGTTAATTATGTGATTAGACATTTTCTTACAAATTTCTACTCTTTTCCAAAAACAAAAACAAGTATAACAAAAACATTGCCATGTAAATAACTAGCAAAAGTTAAGTAGCAACATGTCTAATTTCATGTTATGTTGTTGTTATAGATGCACTCTTTAATGTAAGTATTGTGAATGATTTTCGAGGATTCTCCAATGTGCAATGAATGCTACAATCTGAAGAAAAAACTAGTGAATTTACTCCATGTATACATTGTAGTGACCTACCTATGCCTAACCCTTGAAAATGAATAAAATCTAGGCATAGCCTCCTTGGCACTGTTAAAATTCACGATCTTGATTTCACCAATATTTTCCAGTAGCTGCCAAATATCAAGAACATCAAGTTATATGCACAAGCCTCTTGTACAAGAAGTAAACACCGCCACAAAAGTTTAAAGAATAAGTTGCGGATCTAGTGGAGAAAGAGAACATCCCTAACAGGAGTGATTTAGTGTTAGGACACATTCCTTTAGAAATATGGCATACCACTAAGTCATACGGTCTCATAATGTAGGAAATCTGGGAATAGCATGTTAGGAGTTTCAAGCTGCCCAAAAATCAAATATCCGGTGACATTATCAAATGCCTTCTTTCAATCAACAAAACAACAATACCCTTTCAAAGATTTTAATTTCTTGCTTCCTCAATAATACCACGAAGCATGAAGGCATACTTCCTACCTTAAATTCCTTCTTAGACCCTACTTGTGCCCTAAAGGAATATCTCTCCATCTAATAGAAGAGGTCCATGTCAATACAAAACACATATTGTTTGGTGGTGGTATAGCCAGAGAACCAAGATAGTTATAACTTAAGGCATGAAGTTTGTATAAAATGTATGGAAATGATTGCAAACTTCAAGGATGGAAATGCATTACATTGAAAGGTAACATTTTTAGTTGTGTAGCCATGAGTTTACAAGTAAAGTACACTTATGGTATGCACAAGTAAAGAAATGTTGATCACTATCAAAATCATATTTCACATGCATAGATCCAGAAAAAAAGCCAACTGTTGAAACCATCTTGACACAATTGATTAAAAGTTTGAATGGATAGATTACTTCACTGGATTTCTCATTAGAACATGATGTTCAATGTGTTGTTTATTGCTACAATAGAAGAATAAAGCCAACTTCCAACAATTACTCCTGGAGCTTAGAAGTATTTTGAAGACATGTATTGACATCAGAAACTAGATGTCTAGAGGAAGGAAAATCTCCACTACAAAATTACAAATAAGTTTTTGAACTTAAATAAAGAGTGACAATTTCAAAGATCATATATTCCACCAATGAGATCTAGAATAGAGAGTACGCCTTTAAAATCCTCAATCCCTTAATTTAACAAAACATTCTAGAATCAACATTACATCAAGATATTTTTGCTTGAGCAAAGAATATTCTTGCAAAAAGACCTATGTAATATCATAAAACATTATGAGAAAGAATATATTGCTCATCAACTTAAAACAGACAAAGAATTTGTATATATGTGAAAAATATGAACTGTCAACATATAATCGTATTTAAAGTGAATACAAAAACTCTGCATTGATGAATTACCAAAAGATATGCTCAACAGATTTGGAAGACTCATGAGAACTTTTAATAGCATGGTCCCAGCAATTGATAAAGGAATCTTATTCAATGATCCAACCAAACTACATAGAAGCATCAAAAATTTTCATGAGAACAAAGACTATTCATTCAAATTATCCATTTTCTGCTACCATCCACAAAGTATGAAAAGTAACTGACTATAGTTTTCCAAATACAAATAAACAAATTGACGTACTCATTAAACTAGCACATTTTTTTTAACTTTAGAATATATCATGCCTTAATTTTTGTTAAATATGTGATTAGACATTTTCTTACAAATTTATATACTCTTGGATTACAACAACAATTAATTTAATAATTTACAAAACTTGGTAGTATAGTTATAAAAATAAGGTTTTGATCAATGAAGAAAAACATATATGAATGTACTATGTTTTACTTCTCTTGCTAGACTGCGTTTCTTCAAACTGCATGAGTAAGACATGGCTAGGAATGGAGGGTTGTGCAAGATGATGAAATTTGTGTTTTTTTGTGAGGTATATTAAAAAAATCATTTGCTTGATTGATGTGTTCTTAGGTATGGTGCATTCTCCTAAATGATAGAGTACCTTTTAGGATGCATTGGCCACAAAATGTTGATCTTCGAGTAAATGGTATGATCTGACCCATCAATGCTGACTTTTTTTTTTTTTTTTGCAAACTTTGATTGTTCATCTTTCAGGCATATTGAATTGATGTCTGTTTGTTATTACAAGTTCATTATGATTGCCATATATATGGGGGCGTCTAGGATATTTTTTGTCAATTCTTCTTGCAATATTTTTTTTCAGCTTTTACAATTAATGTAAAAACAAAATTGATCTTTGTGTGTAACTTTTTTCACTTCACTGATCTTCTTAACTTGCATGTTTGGAAATGTATTTATTTTATTATTAGCAGTATAAACTAGTAATCTTATTGCCAATAATTGCAAAGATAATTAGAGGAAATTGTTTGTGTTCATAACTCTTGGAATGGATGGTGGGTCTGGGCTATTATGGAGATAGTTTTGTGGGTGTGTAGAGTAATATCTAGTTTGATTTGGTTTATTAGGTATTGGGAAAAGGGTGCATTAAATTTTTTTTTAATTTTGTTTTCCATCAAAATTCTGGCATGGTTATCTGTATGGTATATAGTCTTTTGAGAGTATGTGGTTTTGTGTTGAGGGGCACTTTATTAACTGATTTGGTTTGGAGTTTGAAAATGATTGGGAGAGGGAATAATACATTTTTGCACTTACTCTATATATCGTGGGAAAAGATCAAGTCATATATTGAGAGAAGGTTATGCATCTGTATTCATTTTTGGTATTTGGGGTTCAAGATAATTTAAATTATGATAGTTTATTTGTGCTTAAGTACATGAGAGAAAACTTGTATTTCTTCACATTATTTCAGTTCTTACATATATTGTGTTATAGTTATAAATTTTCCTATTTGCAGTGTTGGAGTTTTGCACGGTTACTATTTTGGTGTAATAGGACACTATATATTTTGAATTGTTGTAGTAAATAATCTTCTCATTAAGAAAGAAAATGGAGCAGAGAGAAACTTAGGGCATGAGGAAAACTGAAAAAGGAAAGAAAATAGAGATAATGGATTGTAGCGGGGGAGATGTGTCTCGAACCAAGATTAGGTCGAACCAAGATTAGCTATCTTTACTAAAACTGAACTGGCTAGTAAAGTAGAAATTGCATGCCCAGGATTTACAATCTGTTAAAGATTTAGTCTCTAGAAACATGCTTGAATGCTGAGCTGGTGCTCTTCATATGCTATATTACATATCAAGCCTGAAATGCTTCTAAGGCCCTATTACTTAGGGTAGAGATTAAAATATCCTGCCTACAGGGATTATCCGAAGTAGTACTGTTATCTTGCTTTAAAAGTTTAGATACATGTAACAGATTTTGTATTTGGATGTGTGCCCATGTGTGAGATTCTTTTGTGGAAGCCTTCCTTTTGGTGAAGATGATCCAATATTTTTAGAAAGCTTCAGTTTGTTGTCATTGTGCCTTTCCATATATTTGAGAAGATGCAGAATTATGATTTTTTTTATTTTTTGTTCTTATATGGCTATGCCAAAGTCTTATATGAGTTTTGTCTTTTGGTACAGGAATATCAATTAAGGTTACAAACAGATTGAGTGCTCAATTACTGAGAGCCAATGGTCATGACGATGGTCCCGGGGTGGGTTCCTTTTACCATCTTAAGATACTACATTGTACTAATTGTTTTTTGCTCATCTCATTTTCTAACACTCTTAGCAACTAAATCTCTAAGCAGTTTCTATCCATTTTGCATACTCTTCATGGTGGTGCATTGTCTTATTCTTTGTAGTCATTTTGTGTTCATTCTTAGCATAATTCTTGAAATGCCCAGTTCCTTACTGTTTTATGGTCATATCATTTTTTTTAGTTTCAATTTGTAAATGCTTTGTTTTAACCTATTGTAGATTATAGCATGCATCAGAGAAGGAACAAATATAATATTATTGCAAGTATATGACCTTTGGTCTTTTGTTCTAGTTGTGAGAATTATGCGTTGTCAGATAGTATCATTGCAAGCTATGGAGGATCACAAAGGATAAAATGTGGTTGTTAGAAGCTCTTTGTTTCACATGGGCAGAGTTGTATAATGGAGAAATGACAGTTGAAGGCATTGTTCCAATTTTTATCATAATTCCACATGCATTTCCTCCTAGATAAACATTTGGATATCTTTTGAATGTGCCTTATCAAATATAATTGTATCAAGTGGCAGTGTTGCTGATGTTGCACCTTTTAGTCTTATCACCATTGAATCCATTACTAAGCAACTTCACAGTCATATTGCAGATTAGTGTTCTACCATAGTCATTGTGTTTTGAAGCCTTAATTTGCATGGAGGGGCATTGTTATGAGGCTCATTGAAGGAAGGGGATAAATGCATTATTCAATAGCCAATATCTTCATGTAAGTACAGCCCCAATGGTAGCCTTGCTTAATGCAGATCTATTGTAAAGAAAAACACAGTCACAACGTTCCTCAGGCTCATCATGCAAGTGGGATCACAAAAATAAGTTGTAGTGATTGTTGTAGTAATGACAGGGTAGTAGATTTTTTTGATGAAAGTGCTTTGGAGTTTTATAATTCCGAGTTTCATAGCTGTCTCATAGAAGCATGGCTGAGCAAGTCAAAGGTTGCAATGTTATTCTTCAAAAGAGGGCAGTGATGAGTGAAAGCAGTTACAGTCATTATGATGCCTTTACTATGTGCAAATGTTATCTCCAGGGTGCAAATGCATGGTTTACATTATCTTTGAGATACCAAGAATATGAAGGCACAAAGGTGAATTTCTAATAGTGGCAAGAAACACATCAGTTGTTTGCAACAGTAGAGGAAAGGTCCAGATTAGCAAGTCAATTTCCTTCAGTTTGAAAACTAATTTCAAAGTGTTTGCAACAATTTATCGGAATTAGCAACCCTTTCTTCAATGAAAGTTTCTGATTTGAGGATTTCTCTTTATAAAGGCTTCTCTTAGGACTTTTATTTTTTAGTTCTTTCTTCTTTTTGCTCAGCAAAAAGCTTGTTTTGTAACTCTTTCCAAAGAAAATGATTGTAATAGAAAAACTCTTTTCAAAATCAATAAAATGGTTGCAGGGTTCCTTCTCAGTTCTCTTGTTTCATTTTGGCAAGGAGTGATTTGATGTAGAAATTGTGATTTCATTTATGAATCCTTCGTTATGTCTCATTCATGCAATCTTGGAGTAGGAATCTCATGTTAAATGTAGGTCATATGATGTGTTGAGTTGTTTTGAGTGGATGTAGTTGTGAAGAATTTGTTTTCCTTCCAGCAAACTGGGGGACGACGATAATCGAGAAGCATTGAATGTTGAAAACTACACTAAAAAATAATTTAAAAAAAATTGTTTATTTTTTTTAATACATTTTTTCATATTGTCGCTAGAGAGACAATTGTTGGGATGAAAGTCATATTGTCTCTAAAGAGACAAAAAAATATTTGTTTTATATTGTCTTTAGAGAGACAATTTTAAAGACAATAACTTGAGACACTCGCTTAAAGACATTATTTAAGACAATAAGAAAGTTTTTTTTTGTCTCAAGTTTAAGACAATTTACTAAAAAAATGTCTTAAAAATTGTCTTAAATCCCCCCTTTATGTAGTAGTGATGAGCAGCAGCTTGCTACTAAGGACATCATTGATGTGCTCTTGGAAATGGAAGGTTTCAATGGAATGGAAATCACAGAGGAAAACACTAAAGCCATTGTTCTTGTATGTATTCAACTCCAAAAAATTGGTAGTTTTATTTTTGATAAGTAGAGGATTTTTTTGTTTATCAAATCATGATATTAATATCATGATTCAACTGTGTTGTTTTTTTAGTCAAATTCCTGACTCATATTTCATAAGTAGTGGTTCGCATGAACCCATTTCATATGAGAATGAATGATCCACTTAATTCTCATTGCATCTAGATGATGCCTATAAGGATGAAGCATCCAGATTTCTCAAGGGGTCATCAATCTTAGTATTATTCTACCTCAAGCAAATGGAGTAGTAAGTTAAGTGGGCTTGACCTTGGGAAACTCCATAGTTAAGTATGTTTTAATTGGAGTAGAATTAGGATGGGTGATCTCCTAGGAAGTATGGATGCTTCATCCCTATGAGTATCACCTTGATGCTATGAGTGCTAAGTGAACCATTCATTCTCACTAGAGATAGATTCATGTGAACCACTAATCATAAAATAAATCAGAAGTTTGATACAAAATTGAATCTTATATTAATATCATAGTTCTATTCCTTTTGGATCTAACCAAGCTGTTTCTATATTAAAGGATATATATTTTCATGACTAGAATTGACAACGTCTACTACATTAGCTTGGGCAATGAGTGTAATTCTTAAAAACCCTAGCATGGAAAAGAATATTCAAGAGGAAATCAAATCAGTGGTAGGAAGAGGGAGAATAGTAAGTGAGTCTGATTTAGCAAGCATGGAGTACATATAGTGTGTGGTGAAGGAGACGTTGAGGTTATATCTAGTGGTACCCTTGTTGCTTCCACACGAATCTACATAAAATTGCATAGTTGGAGAATATTTGATTCCTAAGAGAAGCAGGCTTATCATCAATGTTTGGGTCATTAGAATAGATCCATCCTTGTGGGAAGATCCACTCGTATTCAGGCCAGAGAGATTTATGGTTAAAAATGTTGATATTGTGAGAGACAAAAAAAAATTGTTTGATATGATGTCATTTGGAGCAGAAAGGAGATGATGCCCAGAGGCAGGCATGGCCATTGCAAACATTAATCTTGTTTTGGCTTAGCATATTCACTATTTTGAGTGAAATGTGGAAGGAGATTTAGATATGACAAAACTGTTTAGATCCAACATACATACATTAGTGTTGACCTTCTTGCTCATCTTGCCTTGAGGTTATCCTACTGCCCTTTAATTAGTGTGTCCACTTTTTTAATGTAATAACGTGAGTTATCTTGTGTCTTCTAGTAATAACTAATATTAGTGACCTTTCATATGTCTTCTAGTAAACCAATCCAATAATTCATGTTACTAATGTTACTTATATGTTAAAAAAGTTTTTTACCTATCATCAGAGCTTCTCTTCATGGAGTTTGTTGGTATAGCTGGTTGTATTAGTCCTTGTTATTTTGAGGACATTATTGGGATATGTAAGTTGGTTAATATCATGATTTTGTTGTTTTTCACACTATCCATAGATAGTTTAATTTTTTAATTTTGTTCTTTTTCTATGCAATCCTATTTTTTGAATTGTCATTTTTTCTCATTGTAAATTCTTTTAACTTTGATCAATATAAAAAAAATCTCTAATATTTTTTTGTTTGCGATCTATTTTAATCATTTATATTTTTGTATTAATTATATAAGCTTCAATGTTTTGTAGTGAGCTCTTCTAATGGTAAAAATAATATTATATGTATTTTAGTGTCAAGTATTCATATGGAATTTCATTTTCATATTGATAATTATAATTATGAGTTTTGATTTACATGTTTGAAGTATTATAAGTGTTATTTTTTTATTCATGTTATTTATAATTATTTGTTATTGGTCAAAATTGTCATTAAAAATAATAATTTATGTGTAATATATATGTATAGAATATTTAACTATAAAATAAATAAATGTGAAACTATTTTAATGTAAGTTTAACTAAATAATAAAATAATTAATATAATTTGAATTTGAATTAAATATGAGTTGGTTTGTAAAATAAAAAATAAAATTTATTTAATTTTTAATTGATATTGAAAATAAAATAAAAATAAATTAAGGGGCGGGAGGCCTAGCTCGATTGGCTAAAGCATCTTGTTGCACGAAAGAGGCCATGGTACCGGAGGGTGTGTCGCACCAACACCACTGATCACATGAAAAAGTTTACTCGACCGATTCCTACAATCTAAAATAAAAATAAATTATAAGTGTTATTTGTTTATTCATTTTATTTATAATTATTTGTTATTAGTCAAATTTTTCATTAAAAATAATAATTTATGTGTAATATATATGTATAGAATATTTAACTATAAAATAAATAAATGTACAACTATTTTAATGTAAGTTTAACTATATAATTAAATAATTAATATAATTTGAATTTAAATTAAATATGAGTGGGTTTGAAAATTAAAAAATAAAATTTATTGAATTTTTAATTGTTATTGAAATTTTCAAAAATTAAAATTAAAAAAACTATATAATAAAGTTTAAAAATATTTATAAAAAATTGATTAAAAAAATTGTTAGTTTTTAAGGAGAATTTAAAGAAAACTTAAAATAACTTAAAGTGTGCAATTTTATATATTATTTATAAATTTCAAATTGTCATTTATCTAAATTTTAGGTAATGTGATAATTTTTTTTAAAAATCTTAATTTGAGTTAGAAATATTAATATTTTTTCATCTAAATCTAAATTCAATTATTACTAATTAGTCTATTCAACACTATTTATTGTGTTGTTTTGCTTTATTTTGTTGAGTTGTTTTCTTTTATTTTCCACTTTGTATGGGATTAGGGTTCTTTCTTGCTTATCTAATAAAAAACACTATTTATTGTGCAAGGGACATGTTGATAGATATGTGCAATGAGCGTACTATGTAAAAAAATATTAAAAGAAATGTAAGCTTTTTTAAATATTTGGCAATGGAAAGAAAGGTACAAATTGTAGTACTTGAAAGGGGTTCAATATGCATTATCTTTTATGTGGGCATACCAATGGTAGTATATTTCTAGAAAGATATGCAAATAAGTTAAGTAATAGACTTACAATACTTTTTTTATTTTAAATACTTAAATTACTCAACTATGAAACTGTTGGTGTAATTAAATGTTTTGTACCTTGTCCTAGGTCATAATTACACCTTAGTTAAGTTTACTTAGGGACCACATAGGAGTTGTTGGAGAATTTCCACCTTTGGTAGACTTATCTTCTTATTACTTTATCACCTCCACCTTTCATGGACATATCATGTGATTAGGGTTCCACCTTTTGTGATAGATCCACTATTTGTGGTGGTTATCACATTATCACCTTTCCACTTTAGGTGGAGTGATAACTTTTTATTGTTGTCTCATGTCATAAGATTACAACACTTGTCATAATCTTATGCACTCCTATGTTCTCACCTTGGCTATATAACCAAGGGGTCTCTCATTGTAAAATCAAGCAATTCCATTATCATTGACATTGAATATAGTTTATTCTTGTTAAATTATTTTCTCTCTTCTTTGTGCTTTCTATTTGGTCCATAGATCTTGGCATCCATAGCCAATTCTAACATGGTATCAGAGCATGTTTAATTCTAACATGGTATCAGAGCGGGTTGGGTGCCATTGGAGAGTCTTTTTCTGAAAAGAGGTACTAGATTTGGGGAGGTTCCATTTTTGGCTCTTTATTGCAGGTTTATATCGAAGCCTGCTGGTGCAAATCTAAGCTCACCATTGCATCCGGAAGGTTCGAGAAAGTCGGTTTTGCCCTTTGTTTCGTCCAAATTGGACATATGAGGCCAAATCTATGAGGGTTTGAAGCTGCATTGTGGTTACCAGATCCAGGAGGTACCTGCATTTTTGGAGCATTTTGGGTCAAATCCAACCTTGCCATTGCGTCCAGAAGGGCCAAAAACCCTAAGATCGACTATCCAATTATCCAAATCGAAGCAAGTCATTCGGTGAGGCAAAAAAAATTTGCCCAGAGAGCCGTACGGCCCCCCAAGCGTCATAATGACAATGTTGGTACGAATTTTCAAAAAATAAATTAAATTTTTTCGAAAATTTTTGTGAAAATTTTTGTGAAAATTTTCATTTTTTTCTAATAAAATTTTGTCAAAGTTTTTTGAAAAATATTGGAAAATTTTCAAATTAAAAAAAAAAAAAATCAATTTTTTTGGTATAGTCCGCAGACGTACGTTGTACCCACGGACTGGTCCCGCCCGTACTCCACGCGGGCCCTCCACCGGCATCAGGGTGCCCTCCATGCAGCGCCCTCCTATTCATCCCCGCTGGCCGCCAGTCCACGCGGTTCTTCAAAAATCTGGCAGCCCCAATTCCCGCAACAAAAGAATATACCGGAGGCAATTTCAGAGAATATACCGGGCCGAAAACAATTTCCGATAGAATTTTCCAGAAAAGGAGCGAATTTTTCGGTTGACGGGCATTTGACCGTCAAATTTAACATAGTTTTTTTTTGACGTCAGCTCCCTTAAGAAATTTTTTCACCCTTCACCATTGGAGTTTTGATTTTTGCAGTCTAACTTTGAAGCTCAATAACTTGCTCATTTTGGCTCCTTTTTTCGAGCAATTTTTTTTTATTTGGGCTAATTTTTTGTGCTCTTCACAGTGGTGTAATCATTTTTCGGTTTTGGCTTTTGGTTTTTATAGAAATTTCAGATTCTCATAGGTGTTGCTGCTTCATTCTCATTTTGGGAACTTTGGGATCCCATAACTTGCTCCTATGGTAACATTTTTGAGTTCCATTTTTTTTGAAAGTGCATGATTTTTTGTGTACTTTCCAGTGGTGTGATCAGATTTATCTCATTTACTGTAATTGTTTTAGTGTGAGTTTGTGGCCTATTTTGGCAATTGCATATACCAATATCAAAGTATACTTTGTTGTTTTCTGGCAGTGGTGATTGTAAACGCACTAAGTATAAAGTGCCAAATCAGATACTGCTTGGGGGGCTTCATGATTGAGTGATTTGGGGGGGTAATCTTTTGCCTTTGTTGGTTTATGTCTCTTGATTGGTCTATTGTGTGACTAAAGTTGAGGAGTTTAAATATGGGAATCAAAATACATCTTGTTGTAATAAGTTTAAATCGATGGAACTTTGAGTCTTGGCAAGATGGAATCCTAAGACATTGGAGGTGGCTTAATCTTTTTGTTGGTATGTGGTGACTGATTAGTGTATATTGTACACTCTTCATGTATCCTTGTCGGGGTTCAGGGCCGGGCCGAGCTCCGACAGGGGTTCGGGGGCGGTAGCTCCCGAGAAAATTTTTTGTCCTGCTTTTTCACGAAATTACCAAAAAAGGGAAAAATCATAAAAAGGGAAAAAACCCTGATTTTGTATAACCCTAATTTATAATGGGTTTGGGATAGAGTTACAGTATGATAAGAAATAGGCGATTATTCGCGATATTGTAATAGGGTTTTGCACTGGTTAATAATATCATTGGATGGTTGCGGTTTGGTGGATGCAGCCCACATTGGGTGAACCACGTTAAATTCTCTGTGTTAATTTTATATGTGTTTTTATTTCTGGTTTATTTGATAAAATCTGCGTTTAGCTTTTAGATATCTGCCTTTGAAAACCTAACACTTTTGCCATATCTCTATGGGCTAGTTCCTAAACCTTCATCAAAATGGAAGAGAATTGTGTGGGGCTTTAAAACAACACATATCTTGGGATTAATTTGTTGTAATTGTGATATTGATACACTAATGGTCATTGATGGTATTGAGATCCCTTTTGACCTTATGACCAAACTTTGGGAGATGTATGGAGACTCGAATGAACCTCCATTCCCAGAGGATCCTATTGCAGATTCTCTTGTTCCACTTGCAAAGTTTTGACCTATTGATGATAAAACAGCTAAAACAATTCTTGATTGGGAAAGTTATGGTAGTTTTGATGACACAGAACCTTCTCCTTCCCCTCCTATAGAGACATCTATTGAGACTTCAGTTTCTATGGCTCCTAATCCAGATTTAGAGGGTTCATCTTCTTCATCTATGAGTCAACATCTTGAGGTTAAGGAGTCTTGTGATCTAGCATTGGCAGAATCATCTATTGTTGTATTTGATGATGCTTGTGACTCCACAGTTTGGGTTCCTTGTGATTCAGTGCAGCAAGACATACATTGTCTTTCAAATATGACTACTTTGGATGACTTCTTGACAGGTATTTCAGACTTGTTTGTGGATTCTCATCTTGCAAATTTGGGGGACACCATTGATGACATCCATCTTCTCTTTGATGAAGATGCTCCTTCTTCAGTTGTTGCGAGGGAACACTCTGACCCTCTTGTTCATTCTCTACATACTCATTCTTTGCAGTTTGACATGAGTGTGGATACTTTTGGACAGCATTTGGAGGAGGCTTCTTTGTCTTTAGAGGGGATATCATTCTCTTTGGATCATGTTCTAAATTCTTCTCTACTAGATGTTGGATTGTACTCTTCAATTGTGTGGCCTAGAACACCTATTTGGAGTGTGTCAGCTTTTGACATCGACATGGAGACACTTGAGCATGCTTCAGAGACATCATACATCCTTGATTTTGTTTCTTCCTAAGGGGAGGAACGTTGTTCGGTGAAATTGGATCATCTTCAGCATTCAATGTCGAGCTTCTACCATCATTGCAGGAGACTCAACATTGAGGGGGGGCTACCTTGTCTCTCTTCTACTTCTCTCTTATGGGGGGTCTTTTTCCTCACATGGGGTTTTTACCTTCTCATTCATGATTGAGAGCATATTCTTATTGTATTTCATCTCTCTTTTGGGGAGGAGTTTTGTCCCATTGGGTTTTCTCCTTTTCTCAGTTTGTGAGAGATTGCATTGCATTTGTACATGGGTACCTAACATGGCCTAGTTGTCGGGATCCATCTTGCTTTGTTTGCATTTGTGTACATTCTCCCTAAGTTGCACTTAAGGGGGGGTGTTGGTGTAATTAAATGTTTTGTACCTTGTCCTAAGTCATAATTACACCTTAGTTAAGTTTACTTAGGGACCACATAGGAGTTGTTGGAGAATTTTGACCTTTGGTGCACTTATCTTCTTATTACTTTATCACCTCCACCTTTCATGGACATATCATGTGATTAGGGTTCCACCTTTTGTGGTGGTTATCACATTATCACCTTTCCACTTTAGGTGGAGTGATAACTTTTCATTGTTGTCTCATGTCATAAGATTATGACACTTATTATGATATTGCTATAAGGATACAACCGTGTAGTTTTCGAGTCAAACTCATTGACCCATGATTCATGAGTAGTGGTTCACAAGAACCCATCTCTCATGATAATGAATGGTCCACTTAGCACTCATTGCATCTAGGTGATGCTCACAGAGGTGAAGCATTGGTCCGTCCCGGGAGGTCACCCATCCCAATACTGCTCCAGCTCAAGCGCTTAACCACGGAGTTTCCCCAAGGTTAAGTCCACTTAGCTTGCTACCCCATTTGCAAAACCTTCAGCAAGTGTTAGGCCTTATGAACCATTCATTATAGAGCCCCTTTAGCTCATCAATTGATAAGTAGGAGGTTTCTTCCACAGCGTGTCAAATTATGATATTGCTATCAGGATTCAACCATGTAGTTTTCGAGTCAACCCATTAATCTAATATGATTCATGGTAGGTGGGGTTCAATAAGAACCCATTATGATAATGGAATATCCTACTTGGGGCACTATTGCATCTAGGTGATGCTCTACAGAGGTGGAAGTGATTAACCGCTTCGGAGGTCACCATCCCAAGATCGCTTCCAACTTCAAGCGGCTTAAATCACTTTGAGTTTCCCAAGGTTAAGTCCACTTAGCTGGTTACCCCATTTGCAAAACCCTCTTCGCCAGTGCTATGCCTTATGAAACTCATTCATTAGAGCCCCTCTTAGTCATCATCAATTGATAAGTAGAGGTTTTCCACGCGGTGTCAAATTATGATATTGCTACGATTCATCCGGTAGTTTTCGAAGTCAAACTCATTGACCTGCAGATCGGCGAGTAGTGGCCCGCAAGAACCATTCATGATAATGAATGGTCCACTTAGCACTCATTGCATCTAGGTGATGCTCATAGAGGTGAAGCATTGGTCCGTCCCGGGAGGTCACCCATCCCAGTACTGCTCTAGCTCAAGTGCGCTTAACCACAGAGTTTCCCCCAAGGTTAAGTCCACTTAGCTTGCTACCCCATTTGCAAAACCTTCAACAAGTGTTATGCCTTATGAACCATTCATTATAGAGCCCCTTTAGCTCATCAATTGGTAAGTAGGAGGTTTCTTCCACAGCGTGTCAAATTATGATATTGCTATCAGGATTCAACCGTGTAGTTTTCGAGTCAAACTCATTGACCTATGATTCATGAGTAGTGGTTCACAAGAACCCATCTCTCATGATAATGAATGGTCCACTTAGAACTCATTGCATCTAGGTGATGCTCACAGAGGTGAAGCATTGGTCCATCCCGAGAGGTCACCCATCCCAGTACTACTCCAGCTCAAGCGTGCTTAACCACGGAGTCTATAATGAATGGTTCATAAGGCATAACACTTGCTGAAGGTTTTGCAAATGGTGTAGCAAGCTAAGTGGACTTAACCTTGGGGGAAACTCCGTTTAGCAATATCATAATTTGACACGCTGTGGAAGAAACCTCCTACTTATCAATTATTATGACACTTGTCATAATCTTATGCACTCCTATGTTCTCACCTTGGCTATATAACCAAGGGGTCTCTCATTGTAAAATCAAGCAATTCCATTATCATTGACATTGAATACAGTTTATTCTTGTCAAATTATTTTCTCTCTTCTTTGTGCTTTCTATTTGGTCCATAGATCTTGGCATCCATAGCCAATTCTAACAGAAACCATAAAACTTTATTTATTTTATATTTTTTGTTAAAATTGTGAAAAACACAAGCCATAGGATCAAACAACAAACAAAGACACCTTCCATGCAAGATATCTGCAAATAATATATGCAATATTCCTCAACAAAAAAAGCTACAAAATGAACCTTAAGAATCTTCAAGGGAAACTAAAGTCCTCAAAGGTTGAGAGTTCGAGAGTATATCTCCAGAGTGATAATACAATGAGGGTCGAGTGCTATATAGGAGAAAAACCATAAAAGCATAAAAGCACTCCTAAGTTTAGTTTAAGTGCATGAGAATAAATTAGACTAATAATTAATTAAAATTAATAAATTATTAGCTAATGCATGACTACTCTAACACCCCTGCTTAAGATGAACTTAGGGAGTAGCTAAAAACCCTAAAAAGAGAATGCATGATGGGTCCCAACAAATAAAGCCTAGTGAGGTACCCATGTACAAAAAAAATATCTCTCACAATTGGAGAAAAGGAGACAACCACAGTGGGAGAAAACTCATTTTTAAAATAGAGAAAGGCGAATGAAGGACTGGAAATTTCTCCAAATCAAGGTGAAGGACTAAGAAGCTTCCAACCAAAATAATGTCCCAAAAAAGAGAAACATGTAGAACATCGTTGAAGCATGAAGAAGCTATAGACTGTTGTTGAATGATGACTGAATATGATGCTAAAATGAAGAACCTCCTATGAAAAAAATGATGATCGAGATCAAGATAACAAGAATTTGCATGAGTTCCCCAATGACACTACTTGAATTAGATGGCAAAATAAAGGAAAACATCTAGAAATTGAATATACAATTTTTAGATCAAAGAGAATATAATCTACATGAGTGCCCCCAATGACACCACTTGAATCATATGGAAAACAAAGGAAAACATCTGGAAGTTGAAGATACAAGTGGTACACGAAACTGCATGAGTGACCACAATGACACTAAACTCGGCATGCAAGATGCAAGTTGAAACTATAGGTACTAAATAATTTTAAAGAAAACTGATCAAGAGAGACAATAATATACATGAGTACCTCCAATGAGACTACTTGAATCAAATGGTAAATAAAGGTAAACATCTAGAAATCAAAGATACAAACATTACATGAATCCGCATGAGTGTCCCTAATGACACTACTCAACATGCAAGATGCAAGTTGAAAATATAAGTACCAATAATATCTTATCAAATGAAAATGGAAGGTTGCCTCTAGAAAATAGGAATGCAAGAGTGTCTATATGGTAAGTGATCCATCTCATCAAAATGCATGTAACCAATCATTGATGTATGTTGCATCCAAAAGTACATAGGAACAAGAACTAGATACATATATCACTTAGATGAAAAAATGTGAAGCCTTATTACCAACAATAGAAATCCCCCATAATGCTGAAAAGGGAGAGCCAAGATAGATACACTAAATTATGTGAAACCATGAAGTGCATGTAGGAGAAACAACATGCAAATAAAAGGGTGTGCAAACTAAGGCACACACACATGAGGCAAGAATAATTGGGATTCATTGTTGTCATGGAAGGGGCACTCACCTGACAAAGGTTTGATGGAAAACCAAAGGAAAAAATCAACCCCCCATGGCACTTTATATCATAGTCTGAGTATAAAAAGCACAATAGGATGTGTAAAATCCCCAATAAATATGCATTAGAATCTTAGTATGTCTACAAGAAAGAATGTGCATGAAAAAGATGTCTACAAGCCCAAATAGGATAGAATACTAGAAATACATGTTCAGAATAACCAAAAATGATTCATCTGGGTACACAAACAAAAAAAATAGGAGCTAAGACGTCCAAGTAATTCACTAGAATGTGAAGAAAAAAAATACTGAATAAAATGTACCTATCCAAAGAGAAATCTGGAAAAGTTCATGGATGGTTTTGAAGAGCTCTAAAATATTATCCTAATGTTGTTGGACTCATAAAAACTGAAGAAATAGGTCAAAAGTGATGAGCTCGAGACTAAAAGAAACACCTCTAACTTCAATAGGTTGTAGAATGCACTAGCAGCAAAAATAGGTGATGAGACCCACACCAATAGAAATTTAATGGAACCAACTTTTTGATGATATCTCATTCACCAAAATTTGACATCGTACACTCAAGTTAAGGGAAAAAGAAAAAACACACCCTTTAGGGCACAAAGGGGGTCTTAGGGCCTCGGACATGTGTCTCTATTATTGACATCAGCATAATGCCATGCTAATGTCAGCAGAATATTCTACAGAATATTGCTAATTCATCAGAAAAAAAAAAAATTGACCCATGGAAATGGAAAATTTGTCAAAATATTCTTGTCAGAGAGCAAAGTATTCTTTGAAAATGAAAAAATTGGCGACTGCCTGATACTAAAAATAACTGTTGAAAAATGGGTTAGTAAAGATTTGGTTCACCAATATAAAACACATTCATTGGAATAGATTTGTTGAGGGTGGAAAATTTTGAATGAGTGCCAGAAAGAGCAGAGATCATCGAAAAAACTAAATTTCACTGTTGGAAAATTTTGAGAACCTGGCTGCTAGGGGTGTTTGTGTGGCTGCCACTAGTGGGCTAAGACAAAGGTCGTCGATGGGGCCCACATGGGCCACAAGTACCCTATCACAAGGGTACAAATAATACCCTATGCGTAGGGAATTAAATGCCTACTTTAAAAATATCTATATTTGGATTTTTTGTTAATAAAAAAAATTAAAAAACAATTTTTTTGTAAACATTTTTTTTATTTTTTATTTAAAAAAAAATCTTACCTTTTTCACCCTTTCTGAAATGTGCTTTTTTGATATGTGTCGTGTGAATCTATACAGGAGTTGTATGAGCCCTTGTACAAAAAAAATTGCCAAGTAAAAGCTCCCTACATCGATATAGGTAAAAATTATAATCAAGATTTGTTGAATTGGCCTCCTAAGTCCAATAGTGAGGTCATTTTCGTGCCAAAATGCATAAAAAATGTAGCTACCTTCCAGATCTAGAAAAATGACCACTTCAGACCCTCACAAATTTGACCTCAAGAGTCCAAATCAGGAAAAACAAAAGCCAAATCTAACTTTCTCGACCACTCTGAAACCAATGTTGAGGTCCTTTTCACGCCAAAATGCACAAAAAATTCATCCACATCAAAAATTTACAACAAAAACAAAAGGGATTCTAGATTTGAGTCCTATAACCCTTGTTGAAGAAAAAACCTCATAAATTGAGAAGGGATTATTTGAATCCATGCTCTGGTACCATGTTAGAATTGTGAAAAACACAAGCCACAAGATCAAACAATGAACAAAGACACCTTCCATGCAAAAGATCTACAAATAATATATGCAATATTCCTCAATAAGAAAAAACTATAAAATGAACCTCAAGAATCTTCAAGGAAAAGTAAAGTTCTCACAGGTTGAGAGTTCAAGAGTAAATCTCCAAAGTGATAATACAATGAGGGCTGAGTGCTATAAAGGAGCAAAACCATAAAAGAACTCCTAAGTTTAGCTTAAGTGTGTGAGAATAAATTGGATTATTAATTAAATATTAATTAATTATTAGCTAATGCATGATTACTCTAACATTTTTTTTAAATATAAAATAATTGTCTTTAATTGAAGAGTGCACTATTTTATTAATAAGGATTGGGGGTCATTCATAAGTATTGTATACACTTGATTAAGGTTTTTAATATATATATACAAGTAGCAATATGAGTGGTGGAAGTTCTACCAACTCCTTTTTGTGAATACAATTAAGTTACAAGTGAATATGAGTATCTCTATTTTTAAGTCACTGTTGATGTCATATATTGAAGATGATGGTGCATCACCACTAAATTATAAATCTTAGAAAATGGGCTATTTGAGAACCAAGAAGTTATACTAGTAAATCTATTGTAAAAAATATAAAATAACCAAAATTTAAATTTGTTGATACATATAATTAACATTCAAATTTGAATTCCAAAATCAAGACCTTGAAATATTTTATATCCAACCATATATTTAATACTTTAAACCTTTACATTTGAGTTAAAATTAATGTTTATGAACACCATGGATCAACTTCAATCATTATATTATATATCTATAATATTCCTAATAATATATTAATACAAATCTCATTATAGATGTACCTAAAAATTTCTAAACCTTTTTCAAAATTGAAAAATTCAAAAATAGGTTTTGGGGTTTGGGATCAAATATGTGTGGGATGAGAGACCTATTTTCCTTTATTTCATTAGGAAATGAGATCCTTGCAATGAATTGATTAACAGACCCTTAGGTGAATCAACCCAAAGTGAGAATCTTTAGATTTCCTTGACTAAAGGACAGGGGTCAAGGTCAAACATCACTTTGGGGAGAAAAACTCAAAATAGAAAATCAACTATAAAATGCAATCTAACTCTTAAAACTTGAAGATTAAGCTCAATATTTACATTAGCAAGAAACAACATGTGGGTTTGAGAAGGGCAGAAACATATGTACCAATCACCAAAAGTGCTTTCTGGAAGCTGATCTAAGACTCATTTTCCCATGGGTGAATGGGTCCAAGTATAGGGGTTTCAACAATCTTTCAGGAACCTCCGGTGTAGATCTGTAGCTTCTAATTTGTCGAGGTTTCAATGTCGAAAAGTCAAAAATTCAATCTGTACGTTAAAGATTCTATGATTTGACAACTTTGACAACTTTGTAAATCTTGCACTTCAAAAGGTCTTCAAGTATTCTTCAACCTAAATCTGCCATCACACATACAAGAGAGAAAAATTGTTTGTTTTTGATGAATGGGGGTTTGCCTTGGTCAAACCCTGTTTTGGTAATCAAACCTTGAATTGAAATAATGCATGAAAGAGGGAATGAAGATTGAACAAAGTTATGTTACCACCCAACAAACCCTTGAATGAAACCTTGATAATGGAGATCTTGGGAGGTCTGCAACTTGCATGAGATGGTTGAATTGGATGTGGATCTTGACACATGAATTGATGTTTTGAATGCTTGAATAGATTTTGAAACCTACATCACAATGTTAGCTCCAAAAACATGTGATGCAAGAATAATTTAACATGATGAATAGATCTTGAATGTTGCAATAAATATTTGATATATTTTCTCTTTAATGCTCTTGATTTCTCTTGAAATGCTCCAAAAATGCTCATAAAAGTCCCATAAAACTGCTAGGTGAAACTTAGTGAAACAACGCTGTATTTATAGGTATGTATCCTTAATTTCTTAAAATTCAAATATCACATGCTGACATTGATTTATGGATTTGAAGATGTTAAAATATTGCCAAAAACATAATTAATTTAGGTCCAAAGGTCTAGGGAGGACCTATTCTCCCATGGGTGAATGGGTCTCAGGTCCCTATACCTAGAGCACACATTACTCAATGTAAAGTGTTATGTTTAGGCATTAACTATTGTCAGGTTTCCCCTTCGAAAAATATAATTTAATAGGCTTGTAAATGAATTAAAAGGATAATTAAGGCATAATTAAGCTTAATTTAATTAAGAGGGTACAAATAAGTGTGTAAATATAAAGGGGTACATTTAACAACATTAAATTAAGGCACTATTAAGTCCATTTTAATTAGGAGGGCCCAAACAAGTGAGAAAATGTAAAGGGTTACATTTTTCTACACTACATTTAGCCCCCACTTTACTGACAGGATGACCTTGCATCAAACTCACACTAAAGTAGACAATCAAGTGAGGTATAATTGTACAATCGTTGGAAGGGTAAGATGACAAAGATCAATGAGGGTGATCAAGCCCCCAAGATCTAAGATCTCTTGGTAAAACCAATAAAGGCACAAGGAGACACATGCCTATGTTAAACATATATGTATGTAGCAATGACAAGATACTCAATCAAGCATAATTTGGTACAACAACAATTAAACTGCATAAAAATCCATTTCTAAGTTGAATAAAGCACAAAACTAGATAAATGTAGAGAATTATGGGCCCGAATCACGAGTCAACTCATTTTTTACCATTTTTTGAAAAGCCAAATTTAGCGATCACCAAATGTGATGTAAAACTTTGTTAAACGCCTATTTATAAATTTTGACATCCAGTTTAGCGAGTGCCAAATGTTGTGTTTCACTTCTTTGCAATTTCACGAGTGCCAAATGTTCTCTATAGAAAATTTGTCCTTCTATAAGCCTTGATCATGAATGGATACCTAAAGAGGGAATATAGAAGAGTGGGAATAAGAGGTTGAGAAGAGTATAAGAATATTTTAGGAGGGATGAAGACACAAAGAAGGATGAAGAGGCTGAGAGAATTTTTTCTAATTGAGTTTTCCTCATACATCATCGAGTGGAAAATTATCATCAATTATCTCCTGATATGTGTGACCTTGGACTTTGAACCCTAAACCTTCATCTATGAACCTTGAACCCTGAACCTTGAACCCTAAACCCTGAACTCAAACCCTAAAGCCTAAACCCGAACCCTAGACCCTGGACCCTAGACCGTGAACCCTAAACACTTAAACCTGATCTCCAACCCTAGAACCTACACCCTTGACCCTAGATATTTGACCCTTGACCTTGGACCTTGAACCCTAAAACTTGAACACCTAGACCTTAAACCCTTAACCCCGAACCCTTGATCCTAGACCCTACACCTTAGACCCTGAACCTTGAACTTGGACCTCAAACCCTAAACCTAGTATCCTAAACTATTGACCCTAAACCCTAAACATGGAACCCACCACCCTGAACCATGAACCCAAAACGTTAGACCTTGGATCCTAAACTTAAACCCTAAATCTTCAACCATGACCCCTTCACCCTAGACCCCAAACCTTGAACCAAGATCCCTTCACCATAGACCCTAAACCCTAAATATGGACCCTAAACCATGGACCCCAAACCCTTTACCCTTGACCCTCAACCTTCAACCATAAACCCTAACCCTAGACACTAAACCCTTGACCTTGGATAGTGAACCCCATACCCTAGACCCTGAACCCTGGACCTCCAACCCTTAAAACTTAAATCTTCAACCCTTAAAACCTAATACCTCAACCCTCAACCCTCAACCCTCAACCCTAGCAATTAAACCCTCAACCCTAATTGCTCAACCTTAACCCCTCAAACCTCAAACCTTAAACCCTCAATCCTTAAACTATAATCCCTCAACCCTCTACCCTCTACCCTATCAATTAAACCCTCTACCCTAAACCTTAAACCCTAACCCCTCATACCTGAAACCTGAAACCCTCAACCCTTCAACCCTAATCCCTCAACCATCGACCCTTAAACCCTCAACCTCCAACCCTCAAAACTTAAACCCTCAACCTCAAACCCTAAAAACTTAAATCCTCAATCCTTAAACCCTAATACCTCAACCCTCAATCCTCAACCCTCTTAATTAAACCCTCAACCCTAGTTTCTCAACCCTAATCCCTGGGTGATCCCACAATAGTGGTTTATAATTTTATGGCCAAACTGGACACTGAAATTATTATTTTTAACTAGATCTTTACATTCGGGCACCTATAATGGCTAAATTGTGAGGAATTTGAAGATGATGCAAACTAGAGTCTCCTCATATTTTTTCTATAGATTCTAAAAATATTTTTTTCAAAATTTTTGGAATAAGATTGCACTTCTTTTTCCATCTCCCACAAAAATTGGTTTTTTCAGAAAACAACATTTTTAAAAAGTGACGCTCACCGTATACAACATAATTTTTTTTGTATGAAGGATAAAATTCTATTTTTTTCTAATTTAGATTTGTAACTACGATGTCTAGCACTTTAATTTGGTCTCATAGTTTTTAATTGAATATTTTTTCCTTAATCAAGTTTCAAAGTCAAACCAATTGCAATTTAGACATAGGTGCACTATATACAACATAACTTTTTTTGTATGTATCGAAATTCAATTTTATTTTTTCTAATGGATCAAGGACATCAATACCCAGCACAAACATATTTTTAAAATTTTATTTTGATAATCTACTATTTTTCCACATGTACAAAACTAAGAGCTTGATTTTTGATGAAAAACCTAAGTTTAATAAAACTAAAAAAATACATATATAATAAAACCAAAACCTATTAAATATATATTCGTTGGATAGCTCGTTCTGAGGACTACCTGATTCTAGTTGGGTTTGTGAGAATTCCTCCATTTTCATCCTCAACCCAAGCTCCGAAGTGCCAAAATGTAGGTTTATTTTGTGTCTCAGATGGGGGATGAGGGATAAAGGGGGTTCGTACAAACCCATAGGGGTTCGAGTGAACCTCTAGGTGTTCGCTCGAACCAGGGTTCAAGTGAACCAAGGTTCAAGAGAACCCCTTCAAAGAGGTTCGCTCGAACCCCTTTCATATGCATTTTTTTGTTTTTTTTGGCGGCCAAGATTCAAAGGGTTTCGCTCGAACCCTAGTTCGAGTGAACCCCTTATTGGTTTGGTCGAACCAGTAGGTTCGTACGAACCCCTAAAATCACTTTTTTTACCTTGGGGTCAGTTTTTGTGAGTTTTCCTTCCTCGCCTGAATTTTAAACCACTATTGTGGCTTCACCCCCCTCAAACCTCAAACCTTAAAACCTCAACCCTTAAACCATAATACCTCAACCCTCTCCCCTATCCTCTATCCTCTACCATATCAATTAAACCCTCTACCCTAAACCTTAAACCATAATCTATCATACATCAAACCCTCAACCCTCAACCCTTCAACCCTAATCCTCAACTATCGACCCTTAAACCCTCAACCTCTAATCCTTAAAACTTAAAACCTCAACCCTTAAACCCTAATACCTCAACCCTCTAACCTATCAATTAAACCCTCAGCCCTAGTTGCTCAACCCTAATCCATCAAACCTCAAACCTTCAAGGGTGATCCCACAATAGTGGTTTACAATTTTTGGCCAAATTGGACACTGAAAGTATTATTTTTAACTAAATCTTCACATTCGAGCACCTATAGCGGCTAAACCATGATGAATTTGGAGATGATGCAAACTAGAGTCTCATCAAATTTTGTCTATAGATTCTAAAACTATTTTTTTCAAAATTTTTGGAATAATATTGCACTTCTTTTTCCATCTCCCACGAAAATTGGTTTTTTTCAGAAAACAACATTTTAAAAAAGTGACGCTCACCGTATACAACATAACTTTTTTTGTATGAAGGATAAAATAATAATTTTTTCAAATTTAGATTTGTAACTATGATATCTAGCACTTTCATTTGGTCTCATAGTTTTTTATTGAATATTTTTTCCTTAATAGAGTTTCTAAGTCAAACCAATTGCAATTCAAACATAGGCGGACTGTATACACCATAACTTTTTATGTATGTATCAAAATTAAATTTTATTTTTTTTAATGGATCAAGGACATAAATACCTAGAATGAACATAATTTTTAAAAAAATATTTTGATAGTTTTCTATTTTTCCACATGTGCAAAATAGAGACCTTAATTTTCGGTGAAAACTCTATGTTTAATAAAAATAAAAAAACACATACATAATAAAACCAAAACATATTAAAATTATATTCGTGAGATAGCTCATTTTGAGGAATACCATAATCATTTGAAATAAATTTTAAATGAATTCATTTGATCCCCAAAAAGGTAAATCAAAAGTGATTTTTTATCAGCATTTTGATAGGTGTAAAGGAGACTCATTTATAGGTATGGTTTAAAACTAGCGAGGTTCTATTCAAGGGGGTTTGATATAAGGTGGTTTGATCAAACCATATTCAATTGGAATACTTAAAATGGAACTTTTAAAGGCTTAAATCATTATATTTTCTAAAAATATGTGATTTTAGCATAAATTAGTTCCTCTCAGAAATTGTAAACCAGCTTTGTGGGATCACCCTCAACCCTTAAACCATAATACCTCAACCCTGAACCCTCAACCCTATTAATTAAACCCTCTACCCTAAACCTTAAACCCTAATCCTTCATACCTCAAACCTTAAGCCCTCAACCCTTCAACCCTAATATCTCAACTATCAACCCTTAAACCCTCAACCTCCAAGCCTCAACAGTTAAACCCCTCAACCTTTAAACCCTAATACCTCAACCCTCAACCCTCTACCCTGTCAATTAAACCATCAACCCCAATTGCTCAACCCTAATCCCTCAAACCTTAAACCCTCAACCCTTAAATCATAATACCCCAACCCTCTACCCTATACCCTCTACCCTATCAATTAAACCCTCAACCCTAGTTGCTCAACCTTAATCCCTGGATCCTTGAACCTTAAACCATCAACCCTTAAACCATAATACCTCAACCCTTGACCATCTACCCTCTACCCTACACATTAAACCCTCAACCCTAATCTCTCAATCCTATACCTTAAACCCTAATCCCTCAACCTTATACCTTTGAAACCCTAATCCCTCAATCATCAACCCTTAAACCGTATTACCTCAACCCTCTACCCTCTACCCTATCAATTAAACTTAAGAGCGGGAGAAGAGGGAGAGAGAGGGAGTGTGCAAGAAGGGGTTGGAGTGAGATATTTTTGTAGGTAGGGTGGGAGGGAGTGAGACTTGAGAGAGAGAGACTACTACATTAGAGAAAGAGGGTTATCTAGTTAGGATAGGAAAGAGAGACCTGAGAGAGGGTGTTGGAATCAAGGAACACTAAGAGGGGGGTGAATCGGTGTTCTACAAAATTTAACTTTAGTAATCTGATCTTTAAATCACTTACAACATTGAACCAAAAGAAAGATGCAATAACACAAATAAATCAACTAGAACACCATAACATAAGTATTTTTACATGGAAACATTGTTAGTTGAAAACCACAGTGGAAGGGCAATCCACAATAAGAGTATACTCAAATATAAGTGTTTACAAATGGGAATGCACATGCATTCAGGCACACTACCTAGAGCTCACTACTCAGATACAAAATGAAGACTCACTATCTTACAAAAGATTTGGATTACATCCAGAAGATTTGACATGAAAGAATAGCATCTACTAATTCCTGATTACAATTCCAATTAAGCACATCAATCACATTCTTGATCTTCTGTCTGATTTTTGTCATCTATTTTCTTTAATTCGCATCACAAATCCTTTTATGCACAAGTGAAACTATGCATAATCACTCTACAATCCTTTTGAATTTTGTAACACACATCAACACACTTCATACATACATCCAAATGATATAAATGAATGCTTATATATATTTGCAACTAAATATTTAATCAACCACATGTCGGCTTCAATAAAACATAAAATATTTACAAACCGTCGGCTCAATCTATAGATAATTTTCAATGCACACAAACCAAAGTCGGCCACAACATAGTGAGGACCCAAATCAAAATTCTTGAGCATAAAAAACTTCAAAAAATTACCCCATGAAGATCCACAACATGTTATATTCACTTAGTTGACCTTCTTGCACTGTTAGATAGAAAATCAATCAACCAGATCTTTTAACTTGCACACGAATCAATACAAGGCTCTATGATTCAAGGATAACATAGTTCGTACATAGAAATATCTTCCATGAGATCCACAACTCAAAATGATAACAGAGAATTGCATATGAATCCAGAAATAGAACTTTGTCGAATACACTATTCTAGCTTTGACAGATAATACATTTCTTCTATCTAGCTTTTGGTATAATCAACTACTGAAGTGCGGATTGAATCATTGATTAGGGTTGCCATCAGTGACCACCAGATGACATGTGCAGTGTCTCTTGCCAAAAATCTCCCACTTTGGCATTGATGGCAAAACTTAGTGAAAATTTTTGAAGTGTCGGATTAGTACCAACATGAATACACTACCAACCTTCAAAACTTCAAAACACAACTCCCCCTGAGATGAATATGACATTTTTCAATGTCCTACTCTCCCCTTTTGACATCAATGGCAAAGACGAGAATCCGCATATCAAAAATCAAACAAAATTTCTATTAACAAATTGCATATGTACAAACATGTTTCTACAGCTTACATAAACTTGAATATGTCTACAAAATTACTCATCAACAAGCTCAAACTTGTGTCCCAACTCTTTTTGAGACTCTCCAAAATAGTCATGTGACCACATAATAAGTAAGATTGCATCTCTGATGACTCAAGGTTTTCCGGATCAATGATAGCCATAGCATCTTGCACTTCCTTCAATGCACTAAGCATTGTCTCCATCTTAGGACCAATTAGTCCTATAAGCTCGCATACTCTTTCAAAAAAATTTCCTTCTTCATGCTTCAAAATTTTGATTTTTTCAACCAGGGATATGACTTGACCTTCATGCTTGCTCATAGAAAGTGTTAGAGGATCAAATGCTTGAGAAATATCTGCTAACTATTTCTCATGTGTTCCTTCATTTTCTTTTCAATCTCCTCAGTGAACTTAGACAATGATAAGCATGACTTATAAATGTTTCCACCTCCAGACAAATCACCTTGAATATTCTTTACATAGGTAGCTAACAAATATTTATCATTTGCAATCATTCCCTTCAATCTATCTAACTTGTTTGCATCAAATTCCTTTCAAACCTTATCCATAGCTAACTTTTCAAGAGACTCAAAGTGAGTACTTATAGAATTTACAAGTTTCTTTAGCTAACAGGATGGAGAATCAGATGAATCCTTGACGTATGTAGGCATTATCTTCCCTAGAATACCGGATGCAAGATTTAATATCTCACTATCTTCAATGTGAGATTTTAGAATATCCTCCCTTGCCTTGGCCTAAGCAAACAATGCTAACTTTAGTTTCTCAATAGGAGATAGAGTGGCCAAGTTGATAGGACCTTTAACTAGTTCAAAATCAAACTCCTCCTGTTGTTCTTCCAAAAACTCATTTACTTCCTTCACAGTGTCTCTTGCTTCCACAAGAATCTCCTTTGCTTCAGCCTTCTTTTCTTCAATCATTGATTCTTCCTTAGCTTTAATAATCTCAATTTCATCAACTAACACAACTTTAGGAGCTTCAGTCTCCATAGGAATTTTAGCATCTTGCATGTCAAGAGGATTCAAACTATCCTTAAATGTATCTTATTTTCCTTCTTCATTTATCGGACCATATGGAGCATCTTCACTATGAGATTCTTCAAAAACAACATTGTATTTGTTTTTCAACAGCACTGCCTTAAGGATTTTCTTAGTGTCTTTTGAAACTTCTTCAGTTTGTCCAATCATCAACTTGTTCACCCTTTTTATGCTCTTAAAATCCCTTTTTACGTCACTTAGGATCTTCTTCATTTCATCCATTGACATTACCGGAAACAGATCCACAAGTACTCATTCTCTCATTTGCTCTTCTTCAGTTCTTACATTCACTCTCCTCATTTCTAAGACTTCATACAAACCTTTAGGTAACTCAGACATTATTTCAATGAGAGTCATATTGAAATTATTTAAATACTTTATTGTGGCTTCCTCAAGAATTCTTTGATTGGCACTATCAAAGGTGTCAAACCATTCACTAAGTGGCCTAAGATTACCATCCTTAATCAAGGCTTTTTCCACTTCTTCTACAAAAATGCCTGATTTGTCAATTTTCATCTTTTTCTTTGCTTTCTCTTCATTGGAGGGCTTGTCCTTAGAGACTTTTGATGCTTTAGAACCCTTTTTCTGAATTTCTCTTACCTCTTCATCAGATTCAGTTTCTTCATCCTCTGAAACAACAACATAGACTCTTGTGCTTTTATCCTTCTTCCTCTTTCCTTCTTTCTCGGATGTCTTAGCTTGAGCTTTCATGGGGCTTGACTTCTTTGTAGGACTGGATGAGAGAGCAGAGCTCCTTGTAGATCTAGATTGGATAGAGGATGTTATCAAACTAATAGACTCAATTCTAACAGGCTCTCCTTTTTCACCTTCTTCTCTTTTCTTATTGGCTTCCCTCACAGCTTCAACTGATATACCGAGGGTTTCTCCAAAAGCTTCAACTTCCCTTCTCACTCTCTTGACTATTGCAGGCTTCCTTAGTTGATTATGCACTTGTATATCCTTCTCTGAAAAAGTACCAAACCTTTCTTCTATCGGATCCTAAGGTTTACTCAACAAGTATTCAATATACAACTACAAAATTTGTTCGTCAACCTCATAACCCATAGGCATTATCCACAATGTTCTAGGCTCTACAACATCCATTAAGCACTGATCAATATCAACCATGAAGAAAATTGTGTCCTTTTACTTTTCCACAATAGATGTGGGAATCCTTTCCCTAGCTTGCATTACACTCTGAAAGTTTTTGAAGTAGCCCCAGATAGCAGTTTTCCTTGCTTTGATATCTCCAATTTTGTATAACATATCTCTAATTTGAACAACTATAGGTCTATCACTTTCCCATTGCACTTTACCAACTCCCAAAATTTCATTCATGAAGTAGAAGAATAAACATAGCAAAAAATTACCATACTTGAAAGAATTATTCTTATCCTTCTTGATTTTGCAAAGATTCTCAATTAGTTGGCCTCAGAGTAGCTCACATACATCATACTCTGTATTTTCTTTGACCATCTGATATGTTGCATAAATTGTAGTACCAGATACAGATTTATCCCGACCGGAGTGATAGATTTTGTAACCAATAACCATAGAAGCAAATCTAACATCCACTTCGATGATATCATTGATTGTCATGGCTCTTCTGTCAAAATTTGAGCCGGTTGCATCGGTGACTGTTTGGTTCTTCACATATTTCAATGTTGGCAACCCACCAGTTGAATTCAGACTAGTAACAATCCTTATAGCTTCCTTTGTAATCTTGAAAGGCTGACTTAACCACATAAACTTAGAATGCACTTGACTCAATATATACCGAACCCATTCATTTTTGTTGAACACGGGAAACTTCACAATTTGAGTTAACTTCTTCTCCTCTAGAGTCTTGAATTAAGGTTTTACATAGAAATTGTAGACATCTAAATTTGATCACTTCCACATGATCAAAATCGTCTACTCTATTCATCTATTTTATTAATAGTGATAAAATAATTTATTTAATCATTATTTCATTTTCTTCCTAAGGCTTTTGTTCTCTAAATTAAATAAATAAGACAATTTATTTAATTTAGTCATTTGACCTATTTGGATTAAAACCAATTTTTAATCCCTCTTTTTCTCTCTCCTTGTCACATTCTCCATAATCCTCTTTTAATCTGGATTAAATCAATTAATCAATGATTAGGATGTGCACCACTTAATCAAGATTAGTTTCACATCCTCCATAATCTCCCACTTGCCTCTAATCTCTCATTATTATCATAATCTTGTGTTTGCACAACCTTAATCAAGGTCATTAGCCACATTTAGCATACCTTTTTTAGTCAACCTTTCCACTTACCTTTCTTGGCCTTGACTCTCTTTCCCATGTGAATTTTTAATTCACATTTATTCATCCTAGGCTCCTCTCTTCCCCATGTGAATTTTTAATTCACATTTTATCTTTCCAAGGTTTACCCTATCCCCATGCAAGTTATAGAAGACTTGACTTGTCACTTTACATGTGCCAAGGACTTCTAGAACCTTTGACTTGTCACATCACTCACATGTGGCAAATCCCCATCTTTTTGGAAACCCTCTCTTATCGAATAGACTCTCCTAAGCATGTGAATTTTTAATTCGCATTTATAATTTATCCAACCACTTCCCCATTTCTCATGGAGATTTTTGAGAAATTCTAAAATTCCTCAAATGTCTCTTTCATTCCCATTTGGGGACAAGGAGTTCCTTTTTGAGGAAATATTCTCATCCCCCAAGGTACCTACAAGGTACTTGTCCTTCATCCATATCATGTACCTCTCTTCCACCTCATTTCCACATCATCCCACCCTAAGCCATCTCACATTCCACATGTCAAGATGTGAGGGCTTGTGATTCCTCAACTCACCATAGCCATCCATCCTCAACACACCATAGCCATCCATCTTGACCTTGTTGGCTTAATCTCAACCGTTGAATTCTCTAGAGAATTCAAATTGTTCTATAAATACCCTCATTTCTCTCATTTAAACAATCAATCTTTTTCTATCAAAACTCTTACAAATTCTTCATTTGAGCTTCTCTTGCATTTACCATAGTATTTTGAGTTCACCATTACCATGTATTCACTCATCTTGCATATCACTTTGCATACTTGATTTAACTTGCCATTGAAAGAGAACATAAAACATCCAAATATCAAGGGCCAACCAAGGAAGAAGCAACACAAAGGAGGTATAATCACTTATCCACTTATTATCTTACTTCTTTGCAATTTCTTTCTTTAGGCTAATCTTGAGGTGTACTCTTTATGTTATTTCTTTCATTTCATTAATAGTTTGTTTAGCATCTCATAACAGGACTTAAGATTTTAAGAGATCACATAAATCTTCTCCCACAATGTAATTGGTGTACATATTCAACAACTGGGAGCTTCCTAATTCTTCAACATTTGCATGAATGCATGCCCTAATATCTTCAATATGCAAAACACCATATGGAACGGAAGAAAATGCACCTAATGGTTATATCTTGATGGATTTGAACAGGTGCCATTTGAATTTCAGATGAGGGCCTATCCTTAATATCAACAACCAATGGAGTAGCCATTTCTAGAATTTTCAAGTTGACGAGTTCACAGATAAATACCTTTCATCGGATTAGGGTTTGATCTTTGAATCGCCTTCAGACTTGAATCTTTGCCAAAGTTCACTTTAGAGCTCTCCAAAATTCTTCTTCTCAAAATGCAATGTGAAAAATGAGAGATAGAAATGAATTTTTATCATTCACGCACCTAACTTTTTATTCACAATAAATGCTTTTGCCCTAGTTCATCTGGATACCCTGTTTTCACAGACTATAAAAGAAAATTCTTTTGTAGACCTTCAATTTTGCACAAATCTCATCAACAAGAGATCCCAAAACATCCGCACATCACTAATGCAATCAATGCTATCTGCCACATTCCAGTATCAACTATCGAGAAGGGGGATAAAATATTTTCTTGAGAACTCCCTCTAGGCCATAGGCCTTAAACTAATTCCCGGAGGAATTTATAGTACTAGATTATGGTGTTGGCTCATTTCCTATAACAAAGGGACTCTTCTTCACCCATTTCTTCTTCATTTACTTCCTGATCTCATCTGTAGTAACTTTCCCTTTTCCCTTTTCATCCTTCTACATGTTTTTCTTTTGATTTTTTGGACCCTTTCTATTTCTGCAAAATCTAGCAATGTGATCGATTTTGTTGCAATTGTAGCACATCACATTTCTTTGTCCAAACCAATTGTTCCATTGATTTTCTCTTGATCTACATTGGTTAGCAATATGGCCAAATCTATTGCACACATAACATCTAATATCTCTATTGAAAAATTTGTTTGACATATTTCTACATTCAACTGACTTATGACCATATTTATTGCAATTGAAACATTGACAAGGGAATGATGGACCACTTGGATTGATTCTACTTCTACATTAAGTAGCCATATGACCAAATTTATTGCAAACAAAACAATAACCATTGAACCTTTGAGCATTAGGTTATCTTACTAGATACCTTCCAACTTTTTTCATTTGATTTCCTTGCCTAAATCTCCTTTTTCCAAATCCGGAGCTTTCTCCTTCATCATATCCAAGACCTTGCTTGTCACTTCCAGTCCTCTGACTTTTAATTAGTTCATCAAGCTTGGTTGAGCTAATCTTGAACTTTTCCCTATATTCATTTGCAATAGAAAGCTCATCTCCAAGGATAAGAATCTGTCTTTCAAGCTCTTCTTCATTGTTTCTAGATTGCTGCAATTCAAGTGACAACTAAATGAATCAATTATTGATTCGGATGCATTCTTCAGATTTCTCTTTCAAGGACTTTGCAAGATTCTCTTCATTCTTCTTTCTATCTTCAATCTCCTTGGTCATCCTCATCATAATAGATTCCATCTTATAATTTAGGACAACATTATCTCTAACAAAATTTTCACATTCTTTCATCTTTTTCTTTAGGGCTTGACTCTGGTGATCATCTTCCATGCCTTTCTTTCTACTTGATTTGATCACAGAGTTAATTTCTCTTTTCCCTGGACTTATTGATTTGATCTTTCAATGACTAGATGAATTTCTCAGCATTCATGAGGCTTGCCTGCAATTCCCAGACATCATATTTGGATTGATCAGGGTAAGTGCACCAATCTATGACACAATTTTGGCTCTTAAGATGCCACTTCTTTTCTAAAATCAGCAAAATCTGATTTGCATGAGAAAATGAAGATAGTTACGCTCAAAATTTCAAGATGTAGCAAGAACAAAAGTTGAAGTGCTCCGAGTCTAGTTTCTAAGCTACTGTTTTCTTGAAATTAATGAAGATTAAGGGTCTCAAAAAGGAGGGGGGGCCAAAACAAGTCTTGTTTCTATAAAAAATAAAATAGTATAGCGCCTGAGGGCTCCCCCCTTTTTTATTAACTTTTTTTTATAATTTCAAAAATCCCAATAGTGAGAAATTAGCTAACACCATGTAGTTTATCCTCATTCTTTTGGATAATTTTTTTAATGAATATATATTATTTTATGAATTTTGAAAGTGGACACATCTTGAAAAGAAGAAATTTGGGCTTGCTCCCCCCTAAATTTTTTGAAAACTAATCAAAATTTTTTATTTTTTTTCATCATGTGTAGAATGGAGTCTAGTTTCAAAAACATTGAAGAGATTTGATGGTGATGAAAGGTGTATGAGCTCTGCTAGGGTTATTTGTTTTCTGTAGTCATCCCTAGCCTCTCTTGCATCATACTGCGCCTTCTGGGAAGGAAAATTCCTCCCTCATTAAGTACGACCGCATTTACTGCGGTTTTAGGGGTTTAATATGCCTTCAATCGGCTCTAACCCATCAATTCATGCTAGTGTTAATGGTTCGTCAATGCAGTTCAATGGCTCCTCCTCTGAACAAACGTCCTGAAAAATTTGTTCTGAAAGTCTTTCACGAGGTAAGCATTGTGATGCCCCTGCTGATGTGATTTTGCCTTTACCAGATTTTAATTTTGCTTGCCAATTGCTTGAACAACACACCCTTGTGGGTTATTTTTTTGGGAGGATTCCCCTTGAAAGTGTGCTAAAAGAATGGGTCAGCAAGGCCTAGGTCCCTCATGGGGTCCGCCTTGATATGGTCCAAAACTTGACCAAAGGCATCTTTTTGTTCCGCTTTGTGGAAATTAATCATGTCCAAGCTATTTTAGGCTTTCGGCCCTGGTATGTTAGGTCGTCCTTGTTGGTTTTCCAAGCATGGACCTAGAATTTTGTTGTCTTAGATGACACCAAAATGTGGGTTCTGGTTTGGATTGAGTTTCCCAGTCTGCCTTTGCCATGTGTGTCCTTCCTGAACCACATTGCTTCCTCTCTAGGGAGGGTTATTTGTATTGAACTTGATAGGTTTTTCCAAGCCCAACCTCAGAAGTGGGTCTTTGTGGAAATAGACCTATCCAAGGACTTGAAAGAATTTGTGGACATTCAAATAGGAGCTATTAGGCACACCCAAAAAGTCACATATTTCAATTTTCCCAACACGTGCTATCGGTGCCAATCAGTTGACCTCAAGATCAAGGACTGCCCTTTGATAGTGCCTCGTACACCATCCCCATCACGAGATGTAGAAAAGTCTCGCCAAATGGAGCCTTTTGCTTATCCTGAAACAAAGTGGACCACGGTTAGAAACCAAAAAAATAAGCCAACTAGTTTTGGGTTGGCTCCCAAGGCCCCTGAACCATCCAAAGTTGTTTCGAACCCTTCAGAGAAGGGGACAACCGCTCCTTCTAGAGCTACTGATGTTTTGGTGTAGCCCAGGTCAAAGGCAACGCTTCAGCCTATGGCTGTCATGTGTGATCAGCCGATTATTTCTCCCACAACGGTGGCTCAACGACAGTCTCGTAGTCTGTCTCCACCATCAGAAGAAGGAGAATATGTGCCAGAAAAGCGAAGGTTTTCACTCCTTATTCAGATTGGTTCAGTTCCACGGGATGTTTTGAATAATAGTTTCTCTTCCTTGGTTGAGAAGGAACTGGATTCTAAAAGTATGGAAGAGTTTCATCCATGAATTTTCTTTCATGGAATGTTTGAGGTCTAACTGACCTCTCCAGAAAGTATTCTGTTAGAGATACCTTATAGAAATACTTTGAGATTGAAGTGCTTTGTCTCCAAGAAGTTAAAATTTTAGGATTTTTGCTTGCCTTGGCTTGTCGTTCTATTTGGCCAGCGAGTACTATGTTTTTCACTTTGCATGAAGTTGGGCATGGTGGAGCCACCGCTCTTTTGTCCCTGTGATTGCATTCTTGCATTGTGGATCATGGGATTGATCCTTCTCAACGGATACTCTGGGCTCTCCTCAACATTGATAATCATTCCTTTGGGATTATTAATGTCTATGCCTCTAATGATGTTTTGGAACACTCTTTGCTTTGGCACTGGATTGTTGATTCTTTACCAATTGCCACCTGGTTGCTTTGCAGGGATTTCAATATGGTCGAGATGGCATATGACAAGGATGGCACCTTGACCTTTCGTTGGGTTGCTGGTGAAAGGGAAGTGTGGTTTTACATGTGTAATAAATTGGGGATTTTTCATCCCAATATTGGTTGCCACCATTCTCATTCCCTCTGGCAATCTTGGTGTAATTATAGGGCCGGTTCTAACAGAATTTTTAAATGCCTTGATTGTGTCATGATCTTGGCTCAATATTTTTTTCTTTTGATAGCTCTGCCTTGCTAGTGAAGCCGTTAGTGGATGTGACTCTGTCTGATCGCTTCCCAATTTATTTTTGTATTAAATGGATGTCTTGTCAGCCTTGCACGTGTAAAACTCAATTCTTTCTAAACATGTCTCTTCTCTTCCACAAGCCCACTCTGGCCCACATTCGTTAAGTGTGGAATTTGGAGTGCAAACCAGCTGGCCAAACAATATGGACTACCTAGTGGAATGATGCCATCACTCGTACTGCTCGATTCTTGCGCATTTATGGGTGCCAACTGACCATCTTTCATTGGAAATCCTATGAGCCTACCACTACTGACTTGCATGCAGCTATGGAGGCTTTGGCAGCCAACCCTTTTTCCTTGTTGCATCAAGTCAGGGTGGCAAAATTAAGGCACAAAAATCAAGTGGTTGATAGTTACGCTACCAGAGGAGTGCAAATCAAAGCTCGACTACATTGGCTTAAGATCGGTGATCATGCCTCCAAAGAATTTTTTTTGGCACTTCGTGCCAGGCACTCATCCCCAAGCATCAAAAAAATTAAGGATGGCACTCAGGTTCTCTTTGAGCTACTTGACATTCTCCAGGCCTTTGTGTGCCATTATGAGTAGGTGTTAACTGCACAGGACTCCACACCTATGTGACAGCAAGCCCTTCAGGACTACTCTGTTGTGCCACATAGGATTTCTTTCACCCATATAAATTTATGTGATCAATTGTTAACAATTGATGATCTCAAGGAAGCTATTTTTTCTATGGCCAATGACAAGGCTCCTGGGATTGATGGCTTCCCTTGTGAATTCTACAAAGCTCTTTGGGACTATCTTGGGAGTGATTTGCATCATGTCTATCTTGAAGCTTTTCAAGCCAACTCTTTAGGAAATTTAATAAACAAGGGCAATATAAATTTCATACCTAAACCTAGGGATCCGGAGGATATCTACAACTAGAGGCCCATCACGCTTCTCAATGTCTCCTATAAAATCATTGCCAAATCTTTAGCTCTAAAAATTTTCCATCTTTTACCTTAGATTGTGTGTCGAGAGTAGATTGGTTTCATCAAATCCAGGTGCATTCTGGATAATATCATTGTTGTTTGGGAAGGCATGGAGTGGGACCGACGCTCAAATCAAAAAGATGTGTTCATTAAAATTGACTTTTCCAAGGCCTATGACCGTATTGAATGGCCTTCATTCTTGCGATGTTACAAGTTTTTGGGTTTGGGCCCAATTTCATTCAATCTATTCGTATGCTTTTTGTTGATGCTTCAACTTGCATAACCATTAATGGTCGCCAGTCTTCTGCTTTCGGTCTTTTTCGCTCAATTCGACAAGGGTGTCCTCTCACCCCCTCTTTGTATTTGTTTGCGGTTGAAGGCTTTGGCTACCTTTTAGCCCATGTTGTTTCTTAGCAGTGTGTCAAAGGGATTCTTCTCCCGAACTCTCAGGAGGAACTTGTTAATGGCCACTTTGCAGATGATTCCTTTCTCACTCTCATGGAAAAAGAAGAATCGATCACTGCTTCCCTTGATTGTCTCAACACTTTTTATCTTGCCTCCGGCTCTTCCATCCAATGGCACAAGACATTATGCTACAGGCAATCTATTTTACCCACTCTTGTGTGGCTTCAAACCTATAATTGGAAGTGGATTGGGCAGGGAGAGATCTTTCATTTTTTAGGCATCCCCTTTGCCTTCTAGGCCTCCCGTAGGGATTTTTGGCAAGCCGTGCTCTCCAAGGTTGAGCAAAAGATTTCTTACTGGATCACCAAGCCTCTTTCTTGGCTGATAAGTTCCAAGTTTTATCTAAATTTTTGGAAGCCACTCATGTTTACTACTCCTCTTGTTGGGCTCCCTCCAATGCTGCCTATGGAAGGCTTGAAAAGTTGCTACGGGATTTTGTATGGGCCTCCTTTGAAACCCACAAGGGTTTCCATCATGTTGTATTGGATTATTGTTGCCTCCCTAAGGATTCTGGAGGTCTTGGGCTAATCTCCACTTAATGGCAAGGTTCTGCTCTTTGTGTCAAGTGGATTATTCGGGCCCTCGTCGGAGATGAAGCTTGGAATATTCTCCTCAGGCATTGTATCCAATCCAGATTTCCTATTCACAGACCCACATGGAAAGGAATAGGTCCCCAAACCCTCCTGGTTATGAGGGAGCCTGTTCAAATTTTTGGAACCTTTGTGGCCAAGAGCGTTTGGCACACCTAGGAGGTTGTTAAGCCTTGGCTTCGATGGGTCGGGGTTGGATTTCATGATGGGCTTTTGCTCAATCAATAGAATATTTGGCGGTCTCTTCTTGCTCGTAATGGTCAGCCCTTGGCTAAATCACCTTGGATTAAAGCCCTCAAATTTCATAAAAATGGAATTCAGACCCTGCAACAGCTCTTTCAGTAGCCCACTATGTGCATTATGTAGTGGGATGTTTTTAAGGCCCAACACAGACTTCAAAACCAGGATCCTGCCACTTTCGATGGGCTGGTGAGCACCATTCCGATGGAGATGCTTCACAAAATTGGAATTTGTGGGCACAAACCTAGGTGGAAAGACTGGAAATGGTTTCCAGACACTCCTCTTAGGAGCTATAAGCCGCGACTTGGTTACAGGTGGCTTTCACCCCATTTTCCTATGATCAACAGTTTGAACCAGAGGTGGTTTCTTAATTCCTCTACTCATGTTTTGTGGAAGAGATTTTATACCACTTGTTCTACAAGTGTTAATCTAAAGCTGGCCCACTTTGCTTTGTGTATTCTTTTCCAAGGCTTTCCTGTGGATTCTCGACTTATACACTTGGGGGTCCAGGACCCTCGTTTCCCTTTTTGTGGACAACCTAAAAGCTTCAAGCATCTTTTCTAGTTTTGTCATAGATCTCAGCATCTTTGGACTTGGATTCATGACTTCTTTCAGCCCTTTCAACTGAAACCTTTTTCTTGGCATATGGTTCTACTGGGAGATCCACTTGGGATCCCTCCTAAGTTCACCCAGCTTTGGCACAATTTGAAGGTGTAAATCCTCTTAAACATCTAGAAAGATAGAAACTCTTGCATGTATTTTCTCATTCTCAAATGGATATTAATGTTTCTCTCTATGCTAAAGTAGTTATTTGTTCTAATGTTCTTTTATAGATACAAGTGAAATCTAACAAAGTTGCATTGGAGGTGGATCACCTTCAGGTCCTCCTATACCATTGGGGCAATGCCTTGTGTGTTGTGGCTTGGGTCCCCAACTCGCCTTCCTCCTCCCGCGGTCGGTTGCCCTCTCGGGGTAGACAGTGGAGTGGCTTTGTGCATCCCCATTCCCAACCTCCTGCTCGATGGGACTCTCGCCCTCCTCGGCATGCTCGCTCTCCTCAACCGTGGGATGGTCAAGGATGGCCTTTCGATGGCACTTCGGGGAGTAGCGGTGGTAGTTTTGGGTGGCCCTCTGATACTCTACCTGCTTCTATTTCTAGATGGTGTTCCAGTGGTAAAAGCTTTATGTGGTTGGAACTTGCAATCTTGCCTCGATACAAGGAAGAAGATAAAGATAAGGAAGATGATGATGGTTGGGGTGCTCCTCCTGATGTCACTCTAGACCCTGCTAATGTATGGGGGAAAAACATGGATGACAAAGACCCTCTTGGCTCTATTGGTACTGCTCTGGCCACTTAATGGCCTATTTGTTTTAATTTATCATGCTTTTAGACTTCTAAGCTAGGCCCATGTGACTTGATATTCTATTTTTTCTGGGTGTTGCCCATGTGACTTTTGGGGTGTGCCTTTTGACCACCCATATTTTTTGTGTGAATATGTACTCTTATCTTTAAATTAATATAGATAGATGCCTATTCATCAAAAAAAAAATGTAATTTGTTTCACATTTCGATGAACGAGTAAAAATTTATCCTAAAACTAGCACATGTTAGTTTTTAACTAAAAACGGAGGCATTTACAAAAGGATTCATGGATCAAAACCTTAACTAAATCAAAATGAAAAAAGAATTATATATTTAGATAGCTAAGTAACAGTTGTTTTTATATAATTTCATTGAAAGACATGCAAATGAGACGGGGAGCACGAACAAAAATATGAGGAATTTTAGAAAATCCTTTCAATTAACACGTCCAAAGCAGGTCATTTGGCGAGCGCCAAATTTGGCACTTGCCAAATTACCTACTTTGAACAAAACATGAATTTTCCCTCTCTTTGGTCAACAACTTTGATAATTCTTAGAGTGCACAGTTTATTATTGTAGATGGATAGTTGAGGTTTTACCTTTCATATGCTCTCTAACTTGTTACCCTAACTGGATAACTCTTTATCCCTCTGAATTCTCTCTCTCTTAGGTCTCACTCCCTCCCATGTGACCTAGACTACTCTTTCTCAATCCAATCCCCTCTCTCAGGTCTCTTTCCCTCCCACATAGGTACCTAGATAAATCTATCTCACTCCAAGCCCCTTTCTCACTCTCCCTCTCTCTCTCTCTCCCTCTTTGGTCTTTTTGTCTCTCTCACTCCATCTCCCTCTCTTAGGTCGTTATCTTTCTCTCTTTGTCTCTCTCTCTTTGTCTCTCCCTCCTATCCCCTTTCCCTCTCTTAGGTCTGTCACTCACTCCCTCTATCTCTCTCCCATTCCCTCTCTCTCACTTACTCTATCTCTCTCCCTCTCTCTCTCACTCTCTCTCGGGTATCTCCGTCCTCCCTCTCTCTCTCACACACACACTCCCTATTTCTCTCCCACTCCCTCTCTCACTCCCTCTATCTCTCTCCCACTCTGCCTATCTCCCTCTCTCTCAATTCTCTCCCTCCCAGCCCCTCTCCCTCTCTCTCTCAAGTATCTTCGTCCTACCCCCTCTTCATCTCTCTTTGTCAAGTCTCCCCCTGCTACCACCTCTCCCTCTCATAGTCACTCTCTCTATCTCTCTTCCACTCCCTCCCTATCTCACTCCATCTATCTCTCTCCTTCTACCTCTCCATCTCTCTCAGGTATCTCCCTTCCACAACCTCTCCCTCTCTCTCTCAAGTCCCTCTCTCTCTCACGCCCTTTATCTCTCTCCCACTCTCTCTCCCTCTCCCTCTCTCTCAAGTCTCTCCCTCCCTCCATCTCTCTCAATTCTCTCCCTTCTACCCCCTCTCCCT